>CM019167.2:40668357-41868357 GCA_009739505.2 Apolygus lucorum | reverse complement strand
AATGTTCTAGTTTCATCAATTTGCCATTTTTAGGAAAACATTGGACAAAGAACAAGATCAAAATTTTCCCTCAGTCAAACCCCTTTAGAAACCATTGAACAAGCCTTCATTCCACCAGATATAACCGAAGACATGTACAATACCGAGTGTGACAATCAAGATTGGCTGAACTTCCTCAAGGATTTAGTACAACCTTTGGGTAAGTAAGATTTACTACTATTTGGTAGGTTTAGAAAATCTAATGCCTACAAGTTGAAACCTTCAAAATTATGGCGTAAAATTGAATCACATTCAACTAACTGCCATTTATGTGATGTATTAGGAATTAATCATCTTATGAATCAATCACCATAAACTGTTTGTTCTAGATAACACAGCAGATAATGTTGAGACGAATGATGATGAAAATGATCCTGAATACAACATTATGGTCGATGAAGAACTTGAAGGTAATGTTGGGAAATATTAAAATAGGTTCATTAGTTCACACAAATGTATTGAACACCCTCTGGACAGCAAACCCTTCACAAAAAGATCTCAAAATACCTAATGGACCTTTGGAATCGAGCAAGGGTACACAAAATTGAGTCGTCCTCAAAGTTTTGATGGCATACTTTTCAAGGTAGATAGAATCCGAAAACCGAATAAAAAATTCTGTCTGCCGTATATTGCACTTTTTAGGTCGTCCCACAGTAATACTTAGGGGTCCTTATGCGATTAATCTGGGGTAAAGTTGGAGAAATACTTCTTCTTTGTTGGTGTCACAGCCCAGGGTGGGCCTTAGCCTGTTCCACAACCTTCCTCCATTCCTCCCATCTGGTTGCCAGTGTTTGCCAGTTTCAGTATCCGGCGCGCGCCACATCCTCCTCCACTTCATCAGCCCAAAGATTCCACGGTGGTCCTCTTCCTCGGGTTCTGCCAGGGCTTCCTGGGACAACACTCAACAGAAAAACAAAATTACCACACACCAATCCGTTTTAAACCATTCTGAATCCAAATTCGTGAGGAAAAAACCATAGGTGTATGTGTGTGTGTGTGTGTGTGTGACAAAATCTTGTGTACTCTGCCCAGACCTTAGCTTTCAACCGATTTTCGTGGTTCTTTTTTATTCAACGCGGAAATCAATCTAGTTGTGCACTACGTCGCCAGAATTTCGAATTTTGCCTTTAAAAGAGTAGCAGGGGGGGGGGGGTTAATACTTAAAAAACGCGCATTTTCGGACATAATCTTGTTTACTCTGCCCAGGCCTCAATTTCCTACCGCGCGGATATCTTCAGAGTTTCACATTATCTCATCAGAGTATCAAAATTATAATGGGGAGGGGGCGAGAAGGACGATATTCACAAAATATCCGATTTTCAAGATTTCGGTTCCATCAAAGCCTACCAATTGTACCAAGCTTCGAAATTGATGAAAAATGCTCAATGTACGTCTGGATTTTCAGACACCATAAACCGCCTATTTCGTGGGTTATTGTATGACATGTTTCACATTGAATACGGATGTGAACTTTGACGGACTGTC
Source organism: Apolygus lucorum (assembly GCA_009739505.2). Taxonomy (NCBI): domain Eukaryota; kingdom Metazoa; phylum Arthropoda; class Insecta; order Hemiptera; family Miridae; genus Apolygus; species Apolygus lucorum. The sequence goes on along the minus strand of CM019167.2, from coordinate 41,866,833 downwards.
TACCAAAACTAACAGATGAGTGAAAGTAAAAAGTAAGCAACCATTTCAGGTTGGATTTCCGTCTGACTGCCATTCCTGGTGTTGCGGACGTCATCAGCTGTCTTCCAAAGGGAAGATCAGAATTTGTTCTGACGATTTCACTCGTGGCTTCCCATTGCCTCACCGCCCTGGGTAGGGACGAGGGAGGCAATGAGAGCCGAGGCCGCCAAAAAACGCACGCTGCCGGCGATGAGCCTTGAACCCATGATTCCCTCAGAGGTCAGTCCAAAGTCCACCGCCAAACAACGACGCCCCATCGACCGTAGCCACAGCGCTGTCCCCAACTAACAGATCAACGTTACGATGTATTTCTTGCTTTGGTGCCACACTGGCACCATTGGTGTTTGTTGGAAGGGGGGGGGGGGTAAACTCGAATTCGGTTGTTGGGTGTCGTAGATCAAGGATTTTAAAATACTCTTCAAATTCGAGGCTCCCATGCCGCTAGAAATGCTATGGTGTATAAGGGGGAAGGGTAGTAACATTTTAATTTCTTGATTAAAATATTAAATAAATTACATTGAGTGAAAAAGTTTTATCGCTTTCCTACTGGTTTCAATTGACCTTCTGCTTATCCAATGGTACGTCCCCTGGAATGCATGCATTTCTTAACAATATGTTTTTTAGAAATCATGGGCCAATTTGATGAACTCAGCTATACATGTAGGTTTCATTGTGACCAAAAGATTTTGTTTGTATTCAGTCTCTTCTGAGGGTTTAAATGTTCAAAACGCCCTTCTTCGAAAATCTTTGATACATAGGTGTTGTTTTTCACCCATTTAAGATAGAATTTGATGTTTTGAATCGAATGAGACCACCTTTATTTCAGTAGGATCAACTTTCGTTCCCTATGAGGTATGAAAGGTTGGCATAAAATAAATCAGAAACACTTGTGTGAATTGAAAAGGAGTGCTCACTGATGGAAGTAAACCGAATCAGTCTCAGTAATTTTGAATAAATAAATAAAAAGTGATAAATATTTTCTTGCCGGAGCAATGCGGATATTAAATAATCGAAAACAGTTTTATTCAGTGGTTTCAAAACGGGTATCTATTTAATCAATCACTTCGTTGTGTTCACAGATCTGGACAACGAAGAGCTCAGAATAGACAGAGCAGTTAAAATTAGCCGAAAAGAAGTAGAAAATCTCATGTCGGAGCTATTTGAATACACCCAAATGCACGAAGATGGTTTCAACTCTGATGAAGAAGGTGGCATTGTTGAACCTGTTGAAGTTGATGATAATCTTAACATTACAGAGGTTTGTAATGTATCTTTTTAAAAAATAAAGGTAAGATGAACAGGGTGTTTAATAAGTAACGGACCACCCTTTCTATTTCTCTTATTTGTGTGAAAATCAAAAAAACTTATAGAAGTAACTTCCCCTTATTTATTGGCAAAGAATTCGAACATCACATTTTCGCGCGTCGCGCAGTGTGCACCAACTTTGTTTTTTCAAATGGAACCCCCACTTTTTATTGCAGATTCGGATTCTACGTCAAATTTTATGAACATTTGACTTCGACAAAATTTTTTTTTAATGCGCGTAACCCGCTCAGCGAGCGCTCAAAAATGCGCAGCCCAGGTATTCTGCCATAATTGAGGAGAAGGTGGACCTCAAGTGTGGCACATCACTTAGCACTGTTTTTCTACGCTGAATCGCGTGGTGATATCTCTTTCTTGATTTGGTTTCATTTTACCGCATTTACTACAAAAAAAGTCAGTTTTTGAGGAGTAAATCATCGATTCTCCGTGGAATCTTTCCTGAGTATCGTTTCCTTCACGAATTATTTCTCCTCTGACACAATTTTGTACATTTTTTCAATTTTTTTACACTTTATTGGGATTGATTCGTTACGTTCTCAAACAGTGACTTTTTTGGCTGTAAATGCGGTAAAGTGAAATCAAATCAATGAAGGGGTATCACCACGCGATTCAGCGTAGAAAAACAGTGCTAAGTGATGTGCCACACTTGAGGTCTCCCTTCATCTCAATTGTGGCAGAATCCCTGGGTTGCGCATCTTTGAGCGCTCACTGAGCGCGTTCAAAAACAAATTTGTCGAAGTAAAATGTTCATAAAATTTGACGTAGAATCCGAATCTACAATAAAAAATGGGGGGTTCCATTTGAAAAAACAAAGTTGGCGCGCAAATTCGCGCGGAAATGTGATGTTCGAAATTTTTGCAAAAAACTAAGAGGAGGTTACTCCGTCAAGTTTTTTGATTTTCACACTAATAACGGAAATAGAGAGGGTGGTCCGTTACTTATGAAACACCCTGTATGTACAAACATAACCCTTCACTCTCATTTAAACAATTACTTCAAACTAATTATCAATATAAAATACATTTCTCTATGCGAGCTGAACTGCCTAAACGGGAATATCATGATCTGATTATGATTTAGAAATTGTTAATGTGAAAGAATTCATGGCATGTATTGTTTTCATAAGTATCACTAATTTCTTGATGTGTAAAAGTAAAGTATAATAAACAACCATCTCAGGTTGAAGGGGGAATTTGCCTCAATTTTAGATTCTGGAATTTCAAGTCAAATCCTATAATAGGGCCCTAGAATAACGTTTAACACTAGGAATAACCAAGGGGAAAAAATTACCGTAGGAGAAAATGCCTAAACAAGTGAAGCCTCTGTTACAAAACACCGCGAAAATCGAGGAATATTGTTGAGTCATACGGAAAAAAAAACGACGCGAAAACAACTCCGACAACAGACAGAGTTCTAGCACCGCCACACAAAACGATCCAGTGAAATGGCTACTCGAATAATGTGATTCAAATCTTGAAACTAAATAAGAGAAGATGAAGACTAATAATGCTTGATAAACTAGTAGGTAGAATCGTATTGTAAAAAAGTGAGTAATATTGTTTCTTTTGGTCACTTTTGTGTCTTGAGTTCTGCGTTCTGCCCTCCTTCCTAGTTCACACACTCTTGTGTTAATCCTTGTAAGCTAAAAGTTCGTGTATGTTCCGCTTCTGTGGTAAGCGCCACAGAACATCCTTTGAAGTCAGATTGGTAGAATATCCGTTACGTTTCAAACATGGCTGCCTCTTACACATTGCCACCACATTTAAAATTTCCATCTTCCTTAAATTCTCTAAATTTTTTGGATGCGTTTTTGAGCAGCTCACTATGGTTTTATTCCATAAAAATAAACCCTCATTCGAAAAAAAAATGTGAGGCAAATTCCCATTATAGTCCAAGGGCCATTCTTGGCGTCGCGGACGTCATCAGTTGTCTTCCAAAGGTAAGATTAGGATTTATTCTGATGACTTCGCTCATGGCTACTTATTGCCTCACCGCTTCAGTGGAGCAGGGTTCACCATACGCCCAACCGGATAAATTATCAAGATCTATTTCGAATCATCGATGACCAAACATGAATTTTAAAATGAGGATCGCACAGCTGTATTCTTGATTAGATAATGTATCTTCTTTTCCAGCCCATCAGTTTGAGCTTACCTGAGGCCCCAGTGGAGGAACCCCCAGAAAATTTAAATCTCGTGGCTATGAATCCAGTTGTTTGTCCAACTCCAGTCAGTGAACCTGAGTTGAACAGCACAATATTTACTGCTGAACAGTATTTGTTGTTGCTGCAACAGCTTATGCAACACACCCAGTTGCTTCTACAATGCTATTTACTCAGTTGTGGAAACCCATTTGTTGATGTTATCACACGAAACTTCTTCAAGACGAACCTGGTAGGTAACTGCTATTTGTTATTACTGTGGTCCTAAGTCAGATTTTTTTAGACAACTCCCCTAAACAAATTTCCACTGTTTCCTAAAATATTTTTCCAAGATCTTCTGATCTTTTTATGGTTATAAATCTGATGACGTGAACCACTGAGGCGGTGAAAAATGCATTCCTCCTCCCTTGTCTGAACTCACTGATGATGACCATACTGGAAATTACTGAGGATGATCGAAGGGCATTTAGCATTTATAATTCAGGAACCAACCCTACACTGATTTGATCTCTTGATACTGAGGCCTCCTCAGTATGGGAAATAATTTCTGGGGTTCATGATGGCATTGAGGAGGATAGTGACTACCTAATTAGATCCCGATAGAACCATTTCACAAGCTAAATGATTTGCTAGGTCACAGATGTGGTACTGAATACCCTTCCAATCCATACTCCATAGTATTTCCTTCATATTTATTCATCATCGAGTATCCTCGAGGAAGAATGCCAATCACCCAATCCAACAATGCTGAGGCAAATGTCCTGACAAAATTAGGTTAATCCCATCATTTTCGTGGGAACAGGAGCCCTCCTCAGGTGAGAATGTTACAAGCGTTGATGAAGGTAGAAAACAAACCGGATCCCGCACTCTGCCTAGGTGCCTGGAAAATCGATCCCGAAAAGATTAACATGCAAAACTTATAAGTTCGAAAGAAGCTGTAAAGCGAAGGAACTAAATAAACCCACCCACCCTGTTAACTGGCAAGCTGACGAACTAAAACGTTATACTTCTCAAGTTCTGAGTGGTGAATAAACATACATTTCCTACCATCATACATGGCTAGATCCACAGGCACAAGGTCTAACTTGCTTCCTCCCTCCATCCATTGTCCAGCCATTAAATGTATTTATGCGCTTTCCATAATCCATTTTTTTTTTAAGCTGGAATTGAAAGCGTTGAGAGATACGTTCGGACCGAGCTCCATATTTTCGTTTCCAACATTACAAAGCTCACTGGATCTAATGTTGGAGTATGACCTGTTCGTTCAATCAAATAAAGCAGCTTTGATAAAGTGAGTATCTCAGTATCTAATTATAATAGAAACTGCTGTTTCTTTTGACTAACTTTGTGTCTGGGTAATGAACATCAATGATTACATTTGAGGAAGAACTGCAACTTTTTAACAAACTTCTCTTGTGGCCAAAACCATTGACTTCAGATATGATTTCACTGTAATAAAACTAGGCGGTATCCATAGATGAAGTGGCAACTCCTGCTACGCGTGCGCTGGCGGTAAAAGTAGTTTCTCGTTCGTCCAATAGAGTGCTCTGACTAAAATCACCTTGGAGAGATCACATCAACTTTTTACGATTGCCAACTGTTTACATTTTTTCTGTTGATGGGTGAAACGACTCTGGGTTTTTTTGGGTTCCTTTTTGTAATAGAAAAAGAGGTCTTTTCGACATTATCTCATAGGCAGAAGACATAATATGTCTGATATATTATATCATCCAACTCAACAACGTAATTAATTCATGTTGAAAATCATCAATGTCACTCGAAAACAGTTTTTGTGATCTCTCCAAGGTAATTTTAATCAGAGCACTCTATTGGACGTACCAGAAACTACTTTTACCACCAGCCTGCCTAGCGGGAGTTGCCACTTCCTCTACGGATACCGCCTAGTTGTAATAAATGCCCGCCCACCTCAAAAGTTTTACTGTACCTAAAATCAATAAAATACTTTTTTATTGTTCTGTTACCTTTTGATAGTAATTAAATGCCTAGTAGTTCTATTAGGTTTGTTAATCATCATTATCTCGTGATTAGCTGAATTCGTTAAGATGCTTATGCTGGTGGTTAATTATGTTTACTGATTAAAATTTCTACAATGTTGGAAAACCACAAGGTTTCTATAGATAATAACTCCCTATAGATAATTATGAAATGTTCTGTAGCTTTGAATGTTGGTGTTACCAATGGTCAATGAAATTTGTGGGATTTGTTTAGCTGTATCTAAGAAAATGAAAGGACTGATTCATCGTGGTTAACAACATTTCAAAATTAATACACCAACTAAAACAAGGGTTGGTTGTTGAAAATTTAAGAATGGCCAATGACACTTCATATCTTAGTTGGTGGTTGAAATGTCAAGGAAGAGGTTTTGGTTTGCACTGAGCATTATGGGTTACTTGTTGGATATTCTCCAAACAACCCTCCACAAATGACTCTTTCCCTCTTTGCTTAATTCCTCCTACATTACTTATCTTAACATCTTCTTTGTCCTTCATCATCATCTTTTGTCATTTGTATCTACATGACTCAAATAGGAACTTATCTATTGCATAACGAGCCTCTGGTTACCAAGTTCATGACCTGCATTAATTATGTGTGTAGTGACTTCCCTGCAGGTACACTTTACTTTAAACTGTTGGTGGTATACCTATACCTCGAATTCACATACGCCCTGGGTGAAGATTGAGATTGCCCCAACAATGGGGGGTGCACCTTGATTTTATTTAGATTTTTAATCGAAAGTAGACTGGATCCTGAGAATTTTTGCACCAACCGCGACCTTCTAGAGTGAGTAGATCTGTTTCTATGATTTTTCAAAGTTTCGACCGTTTATGACGTCACGCGCCCCTCTCGCCTGGGCGGGACCCCCCAGCCCACTGTGACGTCATAAACGGTCGAAACTTTAAAAATTCATAGGAAAAGATTTACACACGCTAGAAGGTCGCGGTTGGTACCAAAATTCTCAGAATGAGGTCTACCTTATATTGAAAATAACAATAAACAGTTTTTCTTACCCAGGCGCACACCCTATTGGGCTGTCCGGACAATGGGGAATTCGCCTTAATTTGAGATTCTGGAATTTCAAGTCAAATCCTATAATAGGGCCCTAGAATAACGTTTAACACCAGGAATACTCAAGGGGAAAAAATTACCCTAGAAGAAAATGCCTAAACAAGCGAAGCCTCTGTCAAAAACACTGCAAAAATAAAGGCAGAGCACGTGAGGCTGAGCACGTCACACCCCGGGGTTCCTCTGGCAAAATGAGGCGAAAATTAACAATTCCTGCCATGTTCCCTCTACTAGAGGTGTAAATACTCCTGGGAAACATCTTACCACATCAATTTAGTTATTCAACTACATAAGTCAGTAAGAGTAAAAAAGCATTAGGAAAGTGAGTTCAGTCAGCATTCATGAAGTCGCAACAATGTGGAAAGAATTTTTTTTTAACTCCCCTTGAAGATGGAGCAATGTATACAAAATCAACCAATCAAATTTTAATGAAGGAAGATGGTCCTAGGAACGAGGGAAGATACACCAGTTCTGGTACGAGTCAAGCAGTACACAGGTGGTGATACCACAGAGTACACCTGCCGAGATGATCAACTCGAGTAGGTAGCTCTGTGGCATTTTTCCTGCACCACACCCTGCGCCACAACAAGGTTGCAGCCATCAACTCTGATGTTGTTGGGTGCCACTCCTTTCAACTCCGACGTCATTTTCCACAAATCTTCTCCGTGGAACTTTCTATCAGCCTGTTCCATGTCAAAGCTGCCATTGACAAGTTGGACATCCAGGATAATGCAAAACCTTTCAGGCTTGATGGCAAAGATGTCGGGATAGTCACTGGGCAAATGGTACAATCTCTCCCTCTAAACAACCCAGCCTCTAGATGTCGAGGTGCTATCTGCTTGGCAACTGCATCATGACGTATGATGTGACCCACCTGAGTTCCTGGATACTGCTTCACTAGGTGATGTTCATTTCCACTCCGACAGGCGGCAACAAAGGTTTTTTTTAAAAATATAATATAGTAAAGTAAGTAGTAGTAAAGTAAACAACCATTTCAGGTTGGATTTTCGTCCGACTGCCATTCCAGGCATCGCGGACGTCATCAACTGTCTTCCAAAGGGAAGATCAGCATTTGGTCTGATAATTTCGCTCATGGCTTCCCATTGCCTCACCGCTCTGGGTTGTTACAAGAAGGGCGATGAGAGCACCGGCCGCCAAAAAACGCACGCTGCCAGCGATGAGCCTTGAACCCACAATCCCCTCAGAGGTCAGTCCAAAGTCCACCACCAAACAACGACGCCCCAACGACCATAGCCACACCACTGTCCCACAAATATAATATATAAACATGCCGCCTCTTCCTAGTCTAACTTTAACGACAATTGAATCTTTTGCCACATACATTACTGATATAGCTTTTGTGTATTACAGGTGGACTCAATTAATGATCTCCAAAACGTAAGTAGTTTGATTGTTAAATTCTTTTATAATGGTAATTTTTACTAGTGTTATTTTGTTGTCCTTTTTTTAATGTTCTGATTTTTGTCATTTTTGGTTCTAGTTGAATAATAATGAATAAACAACTATGTAGTCGAATGAGAGTACTACCTACAGTTAGAGCTTTTGATATTTGGAGTTTACCGTTTAGTTTTGTAACATATCTGTCTTGCAGTTCTTTCTTCTTTCACTCTCAACACGTTAAGCTTCTTCATTTTTTATTTCTATCATAGTTTCCTGTTTAAGGGCTTGTATAATTAAACATTGTGATTGTTCGCATGGAGGAAGATGTAGAAGATACAAAACCATACACATCCCCTGTATCTTGTTTAAAACTTAGATCGCAAATCAGAATCTCTAGGGAATTCTGACTATAACGTTCTTTTATATAACCAGAATTTTATATTAAATTCCATGTAGAAATCTAGCGTTTTAGGAATTCAGCAATAGGTGCAGGTGAGGGAGCCTGGGAACTCCTGCTACAGTGAGCAGAAATTAGCTAATCAACGTTGTTTGAAAGTATACCTGAGTGTTTCAATTTTTTATTTTCAGCAAATACAAAAAGACTGTTCAGGAGGGATCTCCAAGTATTCATCCGCACTTGATGTCCCTTTGTCTCAAGAGTGATGCATTTCAGTATCCATTGCTGCTTCCCAAGATGGGGTTCAAATCTTCCTCCTTTCCCATACGTAACAGATTTTCCGAAGCTGAAGATAGGTATGATAGGTTCAATTTATCATGTTTATTAGAAAAATTCCAGCTAATTCCAGCTCCAATCCGGACCCCAGAAGCGAGAGGAGCCATGTCAAACGGATTACTGCCCCTTGATCTTGAGTCGGAATCAGATTCCGATTTAGAATTAGATGTTTTAACATCAAATTCTAATTCGGAATCTGATTCCGACTCAAGATCAAGGGGCAGTAATCCGTTTGACATGGCTCCTCTCGCTTCTGGGGTCCGGATTGGAGGGTCCAGTCAGGTGGCAGTGTCGCCGCACCTTAATAACCATTTGCTTTGTAAATTACAGATTGATTAACACGTTGAATGCGGGGAAAAAAACGCGTTGGTCCCCTGTGGCGGAGAATTTGTTTCTCGCCGAAACGTTATAGCAGCAACATATATTAAAAAGTATATTTTTCCAAGAATTTTGACATAAAAAAAGTTGAGAATTCTGAGAATTTATTCTCGGCGTCAACGTGACGCGGCCAGCAGCAGTGTAAAGTTGCTCCAGTTTGAATGGGAAATCAACCCCTATGTGAGTGGGTTGGCTTAGGCCGCCCGTCCACTGGACGCGAATCCTGGCGGCCTTTGCAAGGGAGATAGGTTGATGGTGCATAGAAATAGGTCGGAATCATTCATGTACGACAATATAATACCTAGTTACTCCATACCTGGAAAGAGAACGAGTCTTCTCTTTTTTGGGAGCTCTGTAGAGTTGTCTGGCAAAGATTCAAGACAGAAAAAACCGAGTGAAACACAAAAAAAAATCGGAGTCGAACCACTGGGTCTTTTTTACGATAACGAACTGAAAGTATGAAACTTATGAGAGGGCTGATTATTGACACAACCAACAATTAAACAATGTCGATCAACCTTAAAAAGAGTGAATCATTCCGTAAAAATGAATGAAAAATATGAAAACATAACGAAATTACCGGAGGAGCGCACAAAGATAAGGCGTCGCTTTGATAACTGCTCAATTACCTTCAACTCGACCGATTCAGCTCCGGATTGAACAGTTCGACTCATATGTTCATCTATCACGAAAAAAAAGCCAGAAAAGAGCGTAAACTGAGAACGAATGAACAGGAGCAGATATTCTTGAACCTGTTTTGCGAGAGGTGTTTGGGTGACATAGACGCGGCCAGCCACAGGGACCCCGGGATTTGCGTGACATAGACGCCATGGAAGAAGATAGGAGGAAAGCTCACTTCAATGGGCCGGTGCGTGCGCTTTTTTCGTTTATCGCGACAGTAGTGTTCTCTTTAGGTGGCGAACAGAGTTAAGAAGTACTATTCACGGTCGCTAGAGCTCGTAAGATAAGAGTGATGCATATGATAGATGATGATATTGTAGTGTAACTACAGTCCCTGGATATAATTTTTTGTAGGAATTTAGTTAGTTGTTATATTGAAAAATTTGTTGTGTTTTTGATATTGAAAAGAAATTACACTTGTCATATTTTGTGCCAATCAGTGGTTTTCTAGCACAATATTTTTGTTTTTCATTTTATGGTAGGTACGTACATACCTGCCGTTACTCCTTTTCTCCTGGTATCTTATTTCTATAACTATGACGATAGTTATAGAGGACAGAGCGTCCAAAATTGTACCTACTCCACAAGTAACATTGATGAAGTGCAATTTTAAAAAACCCGCGGGAAAGAGCAGGAGGGACGAAGCTGCGCTCTAGCAACTGAGTGGTATAATATCGGAGGACTATGTTTTTCTTTGCCACCTAAAGGTTGCGCTGAAAGCGGGGAGCCATTTTTTGTCACGTTTTTTAACGTTGACTGAGCTTTCCTCCTATCTTCTTCCATGTAGACGCAATCCACGTCCAACGTGTTAATAGGTCGTTGGTATCCATCAAAAAGGGATCTTTGTTTAGTTCGCATAACAACATTATTATGGATTCCTAGTGTTTTTGTACTGCACTATACGATACGCACACAAACGATTTTAATACAAAAAGTTCATTAAATTATAGCTGCACAGTCTTACGAGTCAAAGTAGAATAATAACGTCCATGCATTGATTGTTCCCTTTCTTCAACTGCGAGTTTGTTTATTTTTAATTTATGACTTTTCTACTTGATTTTCAGATTGGTATCGTTTGGTCTAGAAGACTGCGAACACAATATGGGCTGTGATCTAAACAGTAATCGTGGCCTCCTTGAAGCTTCAGACCTTATTCGCAGATCCTTGGTTCCTGTCAAAACGGCTGAGTCTATTTTTAAGCACATTTTAAAAAGGCGGAATGCCAAATTCCCCAATTATATCAAGGTGAATCTACAACCTATAAATCTCAATAATTCTTTTTATATTATACTACTTAACCAATTGATTTAGATCTTTAGAAAATCAGGCGGGTTTGACGAATTTAAATTTCACAAGATCATCCTTTGTTGTTCACAGGATTATTTTGTATACAGAAAAGCTCCAGGCGTTGACCATTATGTCGTTCCCATTGATTTTAGTCGAGGCTTATCTCGGCTCCATGAACTGGATGTACGACTCATCAATGTTAAGTGGCATAATATTCTATATCTGGAGAGGGAGAGTCATAACAAGCTGCTTGAAGGATACAGAGAGGAGGAAAGTGAGTAGAACTTCTGTTTAAGGTTAATATACTCAACTGGACCACAGAACAACGTGTGCGGAGAGATGTTTACCCACCACAATTGTCAGGTGTGTTCTGGTGAGAAATTCGTATGATCAACGTGGTAAGGGCTTTCCCCCCACTCAATTTTGACTGTTGTCCTGACGTGTATGGGCGGCTCTGTTGGTTCTGGGTTAATATGAACCCTAGATTAATAATTAATTTTAATTATTAAGGGAACCGGAAAACTGAGAGAACGTGGTCTTTTTATAAACTATATATATATGGGAGTAATAGGACAAAAGGTGTAGCTAGCCGAGTGGTTATATGAGTAGGTACATGGATGTAAAGTAAGCGAATGTTCATGACATGGATGTGACTTTACAACAGTCTCCTTTAACCCATAACGCCGCCAAGTGTCTACCGAGACACCTTAGAAATTCCTGCCCCTCAGTCTCTACCTTGGCTCTCTATGCTTACATCCTTCACAGTTATGTAGTGAAAAAGAAGAGAAGAAAACCTTCCAAAAGGAAAACTTCCCCGATAAATAGGAAGAAGGAAGGAGAGTGTGATCAGGTCTTAGAATTCTTTGCAAAGTTTTGAACCATCACAATAAAAGTAAGTTTTACACAGTATTCATTTAAAAAAATTTGAATTTCATTCATCAGACCACCCTGAACAATTTTGGTTTCCTATCTGTCTGCGTTTTTTCCATCGTACTCAACCTTTTATTGAACTTTCTTGAAATAACCGACAAAAAGACCTTGGATTCCGTTAATCGATTGTTTATACGTCAGTATCCTCTACGACCCACCCTTACTAATTACAATATTTTTTCCATTCTCACGTTTCAGAGGCTGCATCCACAACTCTGAATGAACCTGAACCAGTACCCATGGTATTCGAAACTGTGGTTGTCAAAATAGAATAAATGAATACTCCGCACTCAGTCATTCTCTTCCATTTAATTTTACTCTCCAATTCGGTAGGTGGTAAGTTTACTTTTCTTAAAAACAAGTTTTGCTTCCGAGTCTACAAAGGTAGCGGAAGCTTTGTTTTCACTTTTCAAGGTCGAAAAAAGTTCTCCAATATCGAAATTTTCACTCGCGTTTTACGTTTCAGACCTTTCTGAACAATTTTGGTTCCGTGTCTGTCTATCTGTCATGAATTCCTAGTTACCGCCATAACTTCTACAATTAGAGAGTTTTTGACAACCACTAACGGGCCCGTGGAACCTCTTCACAAAGCACGGAGTTCGTGGGTGACGATGGATTTGCCTCCTGACATCAGCGGGCGACGATGAAAGGGTGCCCCCAGACAGTCACCCGTTCCTAGAGGCCCACCGTCACGAGCCCCTCCCTTCCCCCCGTCGTCCAAGTTAAAGGGCTTCCTCCTTCAACTGGGTAGCATCCTCTGTTGCTCGTGCTAGTCTCCCGTGGGATTTTGGCACCAAAAACTCTCTAATCTCGTCCGATTTCAATGAAATTTTCAGAGATTGTGCGGGTTGGTGTGTAGACGGTCCCCTATGAAAATCATCACCCCCGGACTGATAGTAGCTGCTGCGCATGCGCGTACGTGAATTCCTTGTAACAGCCATGACTTCCACATTTTCTATCCGATTTTGATGAAATTTTCAGGGATTATGCGGATTAGGCATAATCCTGTTGCCAGTGAAAATAAAGGCCTTAAAATTGACAGTAGCCTCTGCGCATGCGCAAACGTAAAATCCTTTAACAGCCGTAACACTTACATTATTCATCCGAATTTGAGGAAATTTTCTAGGATTGTTCAGATAGGCGTGTAGACGGTCCCCTATGAAAATCATCTACCCCAGACCAATAGTAGTTGCTGCGCATGCACCAACGTGAATTCCTTCTAACAGCCATAACTTCTACATTTTCCATCCGATTTCGACGAAATTTCTCAGGATTGTTCCGATTAGCGTGTAGATGGTCCCCTATGAGGGTAGTGGAAGGTACTCAGAAATTGATGTTTTGAGATTAACTACTTTTGGAACTGTTTTATTGTTTTGTTTGTTATATATGTTAGTTACTCATTATTTTTAACTGTGATGTAATATTGTTGTACCTTGTGGACTTTGCCCCAACAGCTCTTATCTGGTTTAATGAACTGGTTCCTGTAAGATCAGTATCGCAGGTCTTGATATTTTCTTGGGTTGGGCCGTTGTTGAAACCCGTTCTAATTAACCGGGTGAAACAATAAATAGCCAGTGGCGAAATCATTGGAGTCAATTCTGATCTTCCTCTACTTCACATTTGTTTTACCTTGTGGACTTGGTCTTGTTTATGATCTCATTTATTCAGTTTGAATTACTCTGATGAAAATTCTATAATACTAGCTATGATGAAAGTTCTTTTGTCTGTTTTGTACAATTTTTGATAGTTAAACGTTACCTACCTACTACTAACTTGTTGTATTGATGTGATGATCGATGGCGTTCTTGTTGTGAATTTAAATCATTGAGCTTGCTCAAATTTCCTATTATTTTTATTTTAATAAATGTGATATTCTGTTTATTGTTTGAGTATCTTGAATGTATCCCAATGCTTCAAAAAATACTTACATAAAAATGTATTTCTCGACCTTGACAACGACAGTCGTCTATGAACAGGGTGGAGGATCTTGGATGTCAGTCGTTAGTAAAAAGTTTTGTAAGTAGGTACCGAGTTTAAACCAGTTTAAAACGAGTTTAAAACAAAATAGGCGAGAGGTAACTGTCGTTAACCCTTTAGTAGTCGCGGCTCTTTTAAGGGTCATATTTGTTGCAGTGATCTGACAGATCAAATTTGTGGAAACTAATATTTTTATTCAAATTTGAGTTTTACCAACTGACACGTGCATACATGATTTTAGAGGCAGAAAGTAGCAGAAAACAATATAAGGAATTAATGGCTAATGACGAATTTCACCGAATTCTGTTTGCATTTTTCCTGAATAGTTAAAGGTGTGGGATAGATGAAAATCGGGCTGATTTCGGAAAATAAGTCTCGTGTTATTTTTGGGAGACAATCAAAATTTTTTATTTCAAAACTAACTGGGAAAACGGACGTGAAGCGGGAACGCTCGCTGATTGGGCTGTTCGGATCGCCGTCTCCTCCCAGTGTTGACTGTTGGGACGATGAAATCGTGTTTTCTAAGAGAAAAGTTATCAAACAAAAACAGGGGAAACCTAATTTTTCCCATCTTGCTTTTTCAGAAAAAAATATTTCTTCAGTTTTTCGGTTTCGAACTTTACTGTTTTGTGAAATGTTGCATCTGGGGACTATAGATTTCTCGATCTCAGCGCTTCAAGCGGCCATAAATGAAATATTCCAGTATGACGTCATTTTCCCGGTTTTTTTAAACATTCGTATTTTCTACACTGTTCTGTTTATTCGTATATTAGGAAGTTCGGGCTGAAAGTTTGCCTTCTGAGGTTTTTCGGGGTGCTGAATCCGATTTTGGGGTCAAAAATAGGAAATTCCGACATGGTGAAATTTCTCATTTTAAGTGTAAAACGTAGAGGAACCAGGACCTTTCTCTCATCTTGATAATTTCCATTTTTTCCTTATTTAGCGTTTTTCTTTTTGGTATTCAACCCTTGGCTACACGCTAGGTGGGGAGTTACGTTCGTACACGCTAGCGGGGAAATCCCCGCACATTTATTTCAACACAATTATTAATTTATGATACAATGAAAGGCACGAATTAGTTTTAAAAATTCATGGATATAGGATGAGCTTCAACTCAATACATTTTTTTATTCAACAGGTAGGTAATAAAAATATGAATTTTGAAGTAGGAAATACATAAGTAACAAAATTTATATCTATCATAATAATCAAAATTATTATTATGATTATTAAAGAACGAGGAAACATTGAAATATATCAAGCAAAAAATACAAACGTGTGAAATCATTATAGTAGAAGTAGTATGATTATAATCATAATATGATTATTATGTGTGTATCAAACTTCGCAGTCTTATTGCATACTGAAGGTAAGGTAAATAATTGTTGAGGGGATCATTGTTTACTCAGTTAAAAGTCTGAGAAAAGATACCTTGGGCAGTGGAGGGACAATAGTGAACGGTTCATCTTTCTATTTCTGTTTTTCTGAAAATGCGGGCAAATCCCCGCCTAGCGTGTAACTAAGGGTTAACTCTAATAACATAACTAGATATACCACGATGGTTTCACTGTAAAATTAGACTTGACTAGCAATCACATACAAATTTTGTATGTGCGCCACTCGGAGCAAATGCGCCACTGACAAATGTCACGGAGAACGACTCAACACTAAACCCTCCTGTGCGAGTCGAAAAACCTCCTCACCCATCAAGAGCAACATCAGCAGAAATTGGAAACGCGGCCGACCTTGACCCGCTTTCCTCAGGAGAAAATCCAGAAGTATCTTTATCTATAAATTTATTGATTTACTTAAAGATGCCTAATTTACCTGCCTAAGCTCTCCGTGTATCTTCGCCCGCACAACATGGATTAGTGACCGCCTCGATGATTTTTGGGGTTGGGGGCCATTGGTGAACCCCGCTCAGCAGGTGAGGCAATAAGTACTGTGGACTGGGGTGATACTGATATGCTGGGGGGATACTGATCAACACGCCTTTTTTTATTTGCATGCAATTGCAGCGCTCCACACAGTCCTAAATTGGAAAGTTAGGTCGTGTTATGTGTTCGTAACAATGTCTTCTCTGGGGGGATATCGTTCCCCCCTATAGTCTAGGTTACCATGGTACCTAGCTGATAAGGAAATGAACAAACCTCAAAATCGGGCCCAGCTGACATTGTGATTATAACTTCTGTTGTGCCAGTGTCGGGGTTGTGTGGTGAAGTTCTAGCGAAAAGATTTTGTTTCTATTAGAGGTGAGCATGAAATATCTGCAATTAGTTTGTTTTTTCCGTGTTACTACAGTTGGTTATCTGTTAACACATTCAGTGCGGCCGTCCCGGATCCGGGACAGCAGCTACCCTCCAGCCATGCATCTGTCCCGGATCCGAGCCACTTGCCCTTTTGTTGTTATCGGCCTGTATAAGGTTCACGCACTGCTTCAATCGAATTTGTTTTCATCTGTAGGCGGGCTGGAGAGTCTCTGAAGTGTAAAAATAACCTCAGTTTCAATTTTCACCATATGACAACGCATTTTCCTACATCTACAATTGCCAGACGATGTGACTAAACGCAAGAACTCAAATCAGGTTGGCTGGAAGTTCCCCGATCAATGGTCCGCAGTGAATGTGTTAAAAACAAGAAAAAATCATTTTCAGGGGATGATAGTGATCACGGCCGAAATGCCCCGAAACTATCAACAAGTGATTGGTCCATCATTTTTTTTTAGTAACAAGTGCTTTAAAATACCTAAGTTGTTTCTTGTCAGTTTCCAAGCATGTACCACGAATGGTCTCATTATAACAATAAATACTGAAGAGGATATTACGAGTCTTGATTTTTGGCTTTATTCTGATTTTTATAAGTAAAGAGTGGTTTTTATTAGTTTTTCAATAAAAATTGTTCTGAAATGAGTTGTTAGTGGGTTTTTTTTACCTCAGGGTACTGAAAGACAATTTTTTTTCAACAGTGATCAGTGCCAGCCCATACACTCCGAAAGCGTTTTTTTTTTTCGATTTTAAATTAGTGATCACTATCACCCCCTATGTGGGGGGTGATAGGTACTGATCAATTTAATTTTTTTTAATGAGCTTAATTCAACGAAATTTCAAAGTTTGATATAGGATACTGTTCATAAGATGTGGGAGAACATAAACTATTTTTTTCAGATTTTTTGAATTATTACACTGGTAGTTTTCAAGGAAAAACTGTAGAAATTGATCACTGTCACCCCAGTCTACGGTAGTGAAATCATCAGAAACAATTCTGATCTTCCGTTTGGAAGACACTTTATGACATCCGCAACGCCAGGAACGGCAATCTGACGAAAATTCAACCGGGGGGGTTGTTTACTTAACTTACATCGTGTTATTTTCTTTTTAATTTTAAAAACAGTTGATTTTTCAAAATTAAGGTAGTCTAAGTTGCCCGTAGTTTGAGAATCACCCATTAGCCTTTTGGGAATACCTATAATTTTGTTTAATATCTGGGAAGTAGATACTGTAAAGACGTTCCGACGACGACCTACCTGAAATATTCATTGAGAACTTCGTGGGCAAAAGAAAGGGAAGCTTGGGGGATAAGACAGCACACGATAGATTTATAATATATAATTTCCAAGCCAATATTATCAACCAGTTCAACAATTATATTGAAAGGAATGGCAATAGTAACGTTCACAGACAAAACATCTCATTTCCATTGAAAAACAGCGAGTGGAAGTACTCCACCGCCGTTTTCGTCTAGAATTCCATGATACACAGTCCATCACAACGGTACACTGTTACTGTACGAGTTTTGGTTGAATTTGACCAAGAATGAGCGATCTGGACTAATATTCCTATGTCCTTTAAGCTTCTCAATGACTTGGTAGGTACACAAAATGTTTCTGGAGGTCAAGCGACCAACTCTCACACAAATTGAGTTAATATAGATACAATATTATATCTAGACCGGAATCGTGTCTTCAAGTAACTGATAGAAGTAGCCACAGATGAGGAATTTATTTAACACGAGAAATTTAGAGACAATAGTTTCTCTCTCTTTTCCACAAACATGTTTATTCAACATTTTTCATGAGTACCTAATTCAAAAGAATCTGCACAGCCTCAGCATAAATAGAATGGATTTTTCTTCGTATTTTTTGTAATCCACAAGTATTATCAGGAGCCTAAGGTGGAAGCCATCTATACTTCTCAATTACAATCACCCTCATGGAATATCTCTCTGGTCAGGAATCAGCGATAGGAAGAATGAGGAGAGAAAAGTCCACACAATAGCCAGCCAATGAGGTCGTTCTTGAATATTGTTAACCTCATTGGTACGGTCATCTCCGGAGCTACTAACATTGTCCTGCCCACCGTTTACATTGTTTCTTCGACGCCACCTTTCCAGATCTATGCTGAACCTGAAATCACAGAATGACCGCATTGTAACTCAAGTGAGTAGTATGTGGATATTAGAGAGTTTTTGGCAACCACTAACGGGCCCGTGGAACCTCTTCACAAAGCTCGGAGTTCGCAGGTGACGATGAATTTGCCTCCCAACAACAGCAGGCGACGATGAAAGGGTGCCCCCAGACAGTCACCCGTTCCTAGAGGCCCGCCGTCACGAGCGCCTCCATTCCCCCCCCCCTGTCCAAAATCAACGGGCTTCCTCCTTCAACTGGGTAGCATCCTCTGTTGCTCGCGCTAGTTTCCTCCTAACGGGGCCCGTCAGATTCTGGCACCAAAAACTCTCTATTGTGCATGTTGTTACCTAAAAAGAAGAACTCAACTGGAACTGCAATAACATTTTGAAACAATCTATATTCATGATTAACCCTCCAGCAGGCGCGCCTTTATTCCACCTTTAATTGGCTTGCTTTTGTGGATGTTAAAACGAGGATAAAAGCCATGGTTTTTCAGGTGGTGACTCCACCGCCTGTTTTCCCACCACTGAGTTTTCCCATCAAAACGTCGATTTCCTTGGAAAAAATGCACGTTTTCCAGTTCAAACACGCCCTAAATACGATTGTAAAATATTTGTTGATTATACCATTGGGAAGCTGAGATCTTTGCGCAATTTCTAGTGTTGAGGTACGTGAAAAATCATGCGAAAATAAAACCCTAACAACCAAATGAAAAAATAGTAAACTTTATTAATTTGAGATTTATTTTACGAGTTGATTTTTCACCCATCAGGACCCCACAAATAGTTTTGTGTAGACACTAGAAGAGGGGAAATTTGATAGCCTTTCCAGCGGTGCCCACATTTTTACTGTAAATTAAGGTAGTTATGGTAATTTTAGTGAAAATGTCGAAAACATGAAGCAAATTGGAAACACCAGGGGTTAAAACAAAATTGCTGAGACATTTTCTTACTTGAATTAGTTGTGGTATCGACTCCCGAGGTTTTGCGGTCCTTGACAAGGGACACCCAGTATACGGGGTGTTGCACGAGTTGCCCCCCCCCCCCCCCCCTCCTAAAATCGTCCAGATAGTAAACAAATTTTTTAAAAGAAAATCTTCATGATTTTTTCCAAGGATCTCAAATATGACCGCATTGCGCAACGCACACCAACTTTTTTTATCTCAAACGGGAACCCCTATTTTTTATAGCAGATTTGGATTCTACTCAAAATTTCATGAGTTTTAGACCCCCTCAACCGATTTTTTTGGTTTGTGCACTGTTGGAGCCGTGCAGCTCTCAATGTTTGTTTTGGGTTTACTCTTATAGATCTGAGTTGTTATTTGTTAATCTCGTCCTCCGCTTCTGAACTTTTGCCGCTTTCTTATCGCTCCGCTAGCCGCTTGCACCGCCTGTCGCTACCAGTCGCTTCAGTAACAATCGAGTCTCTTGGGAGCAACCGTCTAGTTGATCAACCATACAAATTTCCGTACCTACTCATCATGTATACCCCACAAATTGTAGTGTTCGAGCTCTTCAGTTCAGGGTACCCTACCAGGAGTTTGCTGTGAGCTTACGCAGTAACTACCTATTCCCATATCTGCTGAGATTGGACTACAAGCACCTACCTTCCTAAAGGACCAGAGCCGTCTTCATCAACGCCACCATCATCCACCAAGGTCCGGACCCTTTATATCACATTCTTTCTCATTTCAAGTCTTCCACTGCGCAAAGATATATTACATAATTCTCATGTTTCATTCATCTATTTCATCTTTCGGAGCTCCAAAGTAGGTAGGCAACATTCATCAATTGTTCAATTAAATCATTTTGTCTTAATAGGTTCAATGCCGTCTTATTTTTTCTTAAGTTTCCCGATTCACAACGTAAATTGAGTATCATCTCAAACACGCACAACCCGTCCAGTGAGCGCGCAACCCCTGGATTGTGCCAAAATTGAGATGAAGGTAGACCTCAAGTGTGATACATGTTTTTCCATCAATCTTCTATGCTGAATCACGTGGTGGTATGCATTTTTGGATTTAACTGGAATCGAAACGGCGGCCGAAAAGTATTTGGTTTTAACTAGAAAATCGCTCTTTTCCATCCTTATGAGTTACTTCGCAATTTTAATTAGTTCAGGTGGCGAACTCTACCCCTAAATTACTACTCAACTAATTAAAATTGCGTCGTGACTCGTAAGAATGGAAAAAGAGCGATTTTCTAGTTAAGGGGGTCTCAGTCGGTCGACGTTCATTCCTAGTTCCGGGTCAGTATTTAGCCAAATCGAAGGGGCAAAGAGTTGTACCTAAATTTTAAATTTTAAGTGATTTTAGAAATTCATTAGTGCACGGCCCTAGGGAATTGAAAAACTGAAATATTGCCGCTGGAATCATCAAAATCGAACAATAATTGCCAGAGAAAAATGGGAAAAACCGTTAGTTGAATTATGTTTTTACCATAAAATGTAGCTAAACTTGAAATTTTCAAGGATTTTAGGAATTATCAAAATCGAACAAGAAAGAAAACCGTTTATTCGGTAGTTTTCCCCATTTTTCTTTGGCAATTATTGTTCGATTTTGATGAGTCCGGCGGCAATATTTCGGGCGTCGTACGTTTTATCCCCACGCGAGTGAAAGTCCGCTTCACGTTGTTATGTTTCGTCCCCGCTACTCGAGCACAGCTCCGAGAAGACTGCTGCCTTTTATCCCCGGATAGATAATAGGGGTATTCACGGTTGAGTTTATCGTGTTAAACGTGTTAAGTGGTAAACTTGTTAAACAAAAAAACCGTGAACAACCCCAGTCGACTCGTGTTAAACGTGCTAAAGTTGTTGAAGTCTCATCACTCCTTCTTCTTCGATTACCTGGCTAGATCGCAGCCATTAGGGTCGTATGGTTATTGTGTGGCATGATTCGGTGGAGGAAGTGTGAACGAGAAGGGGAAAACGCCATAAATTCATGGCATGTATGCATTCATGCATCTATTTGTTCCTCCCAACCACCTTTCTCTTCCCTCCATACTTCCATGAGACCTCCATACCTTCAACTCCAACTCAAATAACTCACAAAATAACCGAGGCAAACAAACGAACTCCAACTCAACGGACTCCAACTCAAAAAAACTGAGACGAAACTAATTAACTCACAAGTAAACTGACTGAAAAACAGCTGGCAAGTTATCGGCCATTTTCTTTCTGATGTTGCGATGGATAACACGTTTGGCACACACTTTAACAGACCATTTGGGTGTGTTAACTTACGACGACTGATAACACACTTTGATAACATGTTTGCGACCGATTCGTTCGAACGTTAAACACGTTCTCGACGTATAACACGTCGAGAATGGCCCGACTGTGAATACCCCTAATGACATCGAACTCTCAGATAGCAGTGACCTTCGACGAGTTGGGCAGTTGCAATAATGAGTTCGGTGGAGCCTGATACGCATTTTGTCGCACTGCCGTGAAGAGAATTGCCGATGATGATTTGAGTACACCGCCTAGGAAAGTACGTGCAACTGTTTTGGAGCAACTTCGGTTCATTTCGATCAGTACTAGGTGTGATTTTGTGGTAATTGATGTTGATGTTCCAGCTGGTTAGAAGAGCCTTAGTGGAAAGCCCTAGTGCCGAGGTTGATATTAGGGAAGTGAGAAATTTGAGGTATGTTGCTTACATGGGAATCATAATACCGGGGATGAAATGTATTACTTGCTCGGGGGACGAATTGTAACGTCGGGGACGAAAGCTAACTTCTTCGATGGGGATGAAACCTAGGACTTTCACCGTCTTGGGGACAAAAGATAAAACTCCCAATATTTCAGTTTTTCAATTCCCAAGTGCCGTGCAGTAATGAATTTCAAAAATTCTTGAAAATTTCAAATTAAGGTACAATTTTTTAAGTTTTTGCGCCTTCAATTTCGATAAATACTACAAATGAAGGCGATCGACTGAGACCCTCTTAAAATCAAACTGAAAAAATATGAAAACGATGAACATATCCCGTGGGCGCAGGCGGACTTGAGGAACTTTAAATTACTCGTTAGTGACTGACCCGTGGACAGTAAGGAGTGGAGGTTTCAGAAAGGATTTTGATGAAGGATTACTGGGTACTTACATAAGCCTGCTTGTATTCTAAACAATTGATAAACGGCGACGCCCACGCGCCCACCAGAGGGTTAAATAGAATAATTAAAATCGATTGTTCTTCACATGTTGTTTATGAAGAAGGTCAGCATTTCCTTGGTAGGAGGAATGACCATGTAGCAAATCAGGCGTATCAAAATGTATTAATTAGGCTAACAATGTGGTAAGACACTTAGCAAATGAACCTGAGCTTATTGTAGCTAACAGCATTCCGGATAAGATGGGATATTTGTTTTCCCTTCAACATTTCAATTTGGTAACACTGGAGGCACTGAAAGTTGAAAGGTGAATACGTGAAAAACGTAGCAGCATGGAAACAAGGTGGCAGCCCCTACAAACATTCTAGGAACCTTAGGCTGCAATGTGCCATGAGCCAGAAGAAGAAGTGTTGCTTACCACATTGGGCTGGCCATTCAATTGTCAAACAGTACTTACAAAATGAGAGCAACTGTCATCACAAGCATGAATCTCAAGGGAGAAGAGTAGAAATACACAACACTGGATAGGACAACAAGGCGGCTAATTATGTATATCCATTCAAGCCAATCTCTGTTCACATGGTTTTCTTCCTCAGGTTCTTCTTCAACTGTAACAAAATCAAACAAGGTTATGGCATTATCACCAACACAGAGGAAGGTAACTACAACCCAAATTTAAAGTAGGTAACTAATAAAGATGTGAATACGAAGTAAATCACTGGTGACAGAGTTGTGGTTGATTGGCTTCACAGGTCGGGAGCTTCTTAGCATGAATTCAAACCCATGGCTTCCTTCGACATGAGTCTGAAACTCGTATTGTGACAAATTGAAATCCACCAAAAAAGGTGGGATCTCTGTTACCCAACCTGTCTCCAGTCGTCACCATCGCACGCAAAGTGTCGAAAACTTATACTGTACACTACCATATAATATAGTTGTATGCCCTGAATGCCAGTATACATGTGTTCCAGTTTCAATGGTTCTATAAGTTACCACAAGTTTCTTGCTCAGGATTATGATCTTGGAAGCTCTGAATCACCACTGTATCAAATTCTGCTTTTTTCGCCCCCTTTCCTTCGATCTCCCAATTTTATGTTGAATGGGGTAAATGTACAGTCCCTAAGGAACTCACATGAATGAATTCACAACTTTCTAAATTATTCATCCCATAACATATTGTAACACTTTTTTTTAGGAATAACAAAAACTTGACAAACACAACAATTGCGGTATGATTTCGCACAAAAACTGCCAACGGGAATTTCAATCAAAACCACTTCAAGTAAAACAGTAACCAACAGGTGTGTTGCCACACCGCTCCCTCCCTCTTTTTCGCTTTTCATGCCGGTTTCCTCCAGGTGGTTTGTCATCTGGAGAGTCCTCGAGCTGCTAGGGCCGGATGATTTGAGCTAATACCAGCCAATTCGCGTGCAGGAGTCTTCTTCGGCGCCCCATCAGCACTTCGATCAGGTCATCATTTTTCTTATTCGACACTACCCACGGTCCTGTCCAATGAGGTTGCAGCTTGGGAATGAGTCCTGGTCTCCGTTTTGGATCATGAACCCGTACCCGTACCGTTTTCATCTTGATCTTTGTCCGTCCATATGCAAATTCCCGAACCTGTTCAAAATCTTCTCGGAACTGGAATGCGTATGGAGTTGTCAGACTCGTTCTTTGCGCTGGTTGATACATCAAAGTGTTGGGCAAGTTCAAATCCCTTCCAAACACTAGTTGGGCCAGTGAAAGATCCGTTGTGTCCCGGGGAGCAGACCTGTAGGCGAGGAAGCTTGATATCCCAGTCATCCTGACTTTCTGTCACGAACATTGCTAGACATTTGGTGAGGGTTCGATTTAGTCTCTCTACCAAACCTCCAGACTGAGGGTGCAGTGGGGTTCTAGTCCTTTTGGTTCTAGTCCTTTTGGTCCTTTTGGTTCCAGTGAGGTTCTAGTCCTTTTGGTTCCCAACAACTCATTGACCTCTTTTTGGTACAATATTAAACTAAGATACCTCATTTTTCCTTGAACTACCTTCCTTCAACAACACATTTTTTGATAGATCACTCATCCGTTTATCATTAGTCTGCAGTAGATTAACATACCTGCATTCGGGGGAGGAGGTTCATTGGCTGGAGGTGGTGTCTCTGGCAATTCCTCGGTATTCTCCGGTCTGACGTAGTACCTTCCATTTGACCTGGAGAAGAAGTAATCATTCATAGTATATTTCAACAGTAAACACAACAATGGACTACTTCTATTATACCGGACATTGACTGGGTTTAAAAAAAAGGGAAGAAACGTATTGATTTCCACCCTCAACCAAGTCATGAGCTGTCAGAAGTGGCCCAAATATGTTAGATTCTCCTTCACTTAATGAGTCCTAACAGACAAAAATATCTCAACTGCTGGCATCCCATTGGAGTAACACAACGCTACCAACGGTTTATTATTTTCTATACAGTTCACCCATCAGCACAGTTTAACCCAACATCGTAAACTGGGGTGAGAAAGTGCCAATCGCTGTTCTTCAGCCTTCTGCTACACCCAGTAGCTGAGCAGTGGTTGCAGAGTCCGAATGGTGAGTCACAGTAGGGCAAATCCATAAAATTGCAGATCATGTTTCTGATTAGATTTAACGCGAATGCTGCAAAGCGCTGAATGGTCTCATTCGATTCTAAAAATCGGAAAATTTTTTTAATTGATGAGAAAACCATACTCTTTTATTAAAAGTTTTAGAGCTAGGGCATTTTGAAAATTGCATTCCTTATTTTTCACCCAAGTTTCAGGGCACAACTAGATTCCAATTTTCCTACAAACCGAATTTCGTCAATTATTCTTAATGTGCCACAATTATTTTCTTGTTTAAATTATATTCACAGATTCTACGTTCCATGAAACATATAACTATTAATGTGGGAGGGGGGGGGGGAGGCTACATAATGCTTGATTCCAAAGGTTCATTCTAGAAAATTATAAACCGAATACACGTTGGCAACACCGGGAGTGGCAGCAGACAGACAAAAATGCAACTTGAAATGGTTGATTACTTTAAGCTGATTTACAAGTACACCACTAGCGCACCATGCTGGACTTGAAGATAACATCCAACTAATAACAATCTCAACCAATAGCAATCCAGTATGCACTGTGACATACATGATGTAAGTATGTAAGTCAACTCAAGGAGCAGTCCCCCCTCTTCGTTCTCAGGAACGTAATTTAAATATGTATCAATTATTTTTAAGTTGATGAAACTAGTAATCAATAAGATGCATACATTTGCATGTATTGAGCCATGTACTGCATATATGCTTGTTGCGCCCACAAGATGTGTCTATTCATGTTCTCTTGAGTGTAGTAATTGTATGCATAAGGTACATTATTCACTGGTCCAGGGAAAGGAGCAGGATATCTTCGCCTCACGTCATGATTTCCATTTTCAGTAAAAGATGGATATCCAGGGGGATCTGAAACGAAGAAGAATGATTTAGAAAAATGTGCAATGAGGTACGACTAACATTTTTCAATGCAATACTTTATTTTTGCAATAAAATGATAAGTTGGTGCGGTTGTTGATTCATAATTTCCAAAGGGGAATGAAAATGTCTACAAAACTATTCTAATTCACCTTGTACTAATGGGGTGTGCGCATGGGTCGGAAAAACTGTTTATTGTTATTCTTAATCTAAACTAGACCTCATTCTGAGAATTTTGACACCAACCGTGACCTTCTAGCGTGAGAAGACCTTTTTCTATGATTTTTCAAAGTTTCGAATGTTTATGACGTCACAGTGGGCAGGGGGTCCCGCCCAGGCCAGAGGGGTGAGTGACGTCATAAACATTCGAAACTTTGAAAAATCATAGAAAAATATCTACTCATTCGAAAAGAGAACGGCTGGTGTCAAAATTCTCAGGATGAGGTCTTTTTTTAATTTTCAAAAAAATCAGGCGCCAAGAATGGGGCCCCCGCCCCATTCTTCATTAATAACTCGTCAAGTAAAGATCAATAAATTCGGACTCATAAATAGGTGCAGGCATCTATTTGTAATCATTAAATTAAATATGTAGACAGCCGTATGGAAATTAAAGTTTACTACTTCTCAAAACAGGAGATTCTATGATGAGGCGATGAAGATGCATAAAGCTTGGGGTACAATCAACATACTTGATTGCTCAAAGAGAATTATTCAAAAAGGATGCACACAGTCCGCAGAAACTAATTTTCATCACTGGCAGCAAAAAGAATGATCTTTATTACCTACTTGACACATTCCATAACCTAACAGCGAAAGAAATCCACAAAATCAGAAACTTTCGAACCATGAGGCGTCCTCAAAGAGAAAAATCCAACAGTTTTGTTCACCATATCTAGAGGGATGGAAATGATGGGTGAGATTGAGTCTCCACTTGAATTGGAAAAGTTGCTGATTGTACCCGACTCTACAAGGTGCAGTAAGGAAACTTGCTGATTTGAAAAATCAATAAAATATATACTTCATACATCGATTTAATTATATTTGTATCGCACATTCTGAATTTTTGTTTTAAGTAGTTTTAAAAATGGCCTTTATTAGTAATACACTGATCTATCCTAGTTTTGAAGTTTCACTCCACTCTTTTGAGCATATCGACGGTCACGTTGGCGATGAATTGAAGGGTCCGGAGTTTGTCATTGTAAACGAAGAATTTTAGATATCCCCATAAAAACATGGGGCGTGCATTGTAGAGAGTTGCGATAATTGGACCTCATTTTTTCGAGGAAGATGAACGCACTGTTGTGAATGCAGTTCGCTACAGAGAAAATTATTGCGACATTTTTTCTTCCAAACATGGAGAAATTAAACATGGGGAAGGGGATGTATAGTTCCAGCAGGACAGACACAGCGACAACTTCGATGGAGCTTTTAGGGCCCCAGCGCACTGGCAACTTTTTAGTCATGGCAACTAATGGTTTGCTCGGAGAAGCAGTCCAGAACCAGTTCAGAACCAAACTGGAACTGGAAAGGGGAGGAGATAGAGGCAATTGGACTCCTCCGGGCTTCTCCAAACCCCTCCGAACCGTTCAGGACTGCTTCTCCGAACAAACCTTTAATAATTGCCTCGACCTATTCTGGAGGCAACTAAACTATTGCCTCCGGAATGGGTTATGCAGGTTTGAGCCTGTCCCCGCACGATTTCAACTTTTTAGTTGCTCATCAATCATTGCTGTTAACCCTTCATGTTCAAGTGTTTTTGTTTAATTTGCGATTTGCTCCACTTTTGTTAATTTTCGCTTTCAAAAACTTCCATTGGACGTGGAAAAGTTCATTTCAACTGTTGATAAGTGGCCAGCAATTTATAATACTCGTTTGAAAGAATATTCTGATAAGAAAAAAAAACTTGTGGTTGGAGCTGTGTGAAGAATTTATTGAAATTGGAGAGAACTAGCACTTGAAACATTTTCACCTTTTGTTTTCTTCGTCTCAGGATGAGTGCACAAACACAAGCTGTATCAACGAAATCCCTAGTGAGACTGAGCTGAAAGGCAACTATTTAGTCGCCAGTGCAAGGGCACCCTCAAGGGAACACTTCCAGGTGGGGCTCATCTCCTTGAGGAGTGTTCTACTGTGGCCTGCACGCTCCCCCGATTCGGCACCCAGTGACTTTTATGAAAGGGATATCTCAAATCTATCGTTTACAACGACAAAATCCGGACCCCACAACACCTGGAAGACAGCATCCGCCAAGCCATCGCCAACATTCCCCTCGATAAGCTTAGAAGAGCGGAGGGAAACTTCAAAACTAGAGTAGATCAGAGTACTACTAATAATGGTCGCCATTCGCCCGACGTCATTTTTAAAACTACTTAAAACAAAAAAACGTCTGCCAAGTGGGTGTGGCACATAGCTTCCTCGTATCCATAACCCGATTATATAGATGATCCGATGCATAGTAGTTAATCTGAAAACACCAATCTCTAAGTACCTTCCACTACCCTCATAGGGGACCATCTACACGCTAATCTGGACAATCCTAGAAAATTTCATCAAATTCGGACGAAAAATGTAAGTGCGGTAGTGATTGGATCAAAAATTTTTTAGCTTGAATAGGATTCGAACCTGGGACTTCTGAGTGGAAATCTAGAGCATTGCTGACTGACCTATCAAGGGATGTTTGAATGGGGTTTGAGATCCTCACCTCACACGCCACTGTTACGGCTGTTACAAGCAATTCACGTTCTCGCACGCGCATCGGCTACTATCAATGCGGGGGTGATGATTTTCATAGGGGACCGTCTACACACCAACCCGCACAATCCCTGAAAATTTCATCGAAATCGGATGAAAAATGTAGAAGTTATGGCCGTTACAAGGAATTCACGTTTGCGCACGCGCATCGGCTACTATCAATGCGGGGGTGATGATTTTCATAGGGGACCGTCTACACACCAACCCGCACAATCCCTGAAAATTTCATCGAAATCGGACAATAACTTCGTATAGTTATGCGCGTTACAAGGAATTCATGACAGACACACGGACACACAGACACGGAACCAAAATTGTTCAGAAAGGTCTAAAACGCAAAACGCGAGTGAAAATTTTGATTTTGGAGAACTTTTTTTTTTCGTCCTTGAAAAGTGAAAACAAAGCTTCCGCTACCTTGGTAGACTCGGAAGCAATTCAGAATGTGTACTATACGATACAAAAAGAATTAAATCGATATATGAAGTACTTTTTCTTTTATTGACTTTCTAAATCAGCAAGTTTCCCTGCTTCACCTTGTAGAAGGTGCATCATGGTATGCTGACCGTAATATGTTTGTTTAAAAACAAGTACTGCCTATTTATTTAATTTCATGATGGTAAAACAATGGCTGCGCCTAGCTTGGGAAATAATTTGTCAATAAAATTGTGAAATAACATACTGTAAATGCTAGAGGGTGGCCAGGAGGGATGACTGGGCACTGGCTCAGGAACACTCGGGATCACAGGTTTGGTGGCTGTAGTACTTGGCACGCTCGACACCCATGGATTCTCTTTGGTAGAACAAACTAGATGAATCGTGTTATTTTCATGACCATCGTACGTTTTCAGAACATCAGAAAGAACAGCACCATCTGACAGC
Source organism: Apolygus lucorum (assembly GCA_009739505.2). Taxonomy (NCBI): domain Eukaryota; kingdom Metazoa; phylum Arthropoda; class Insecta; order Hemiptera; family Miridae; genus Apolygus; species Apolygus lucorum. Next base: position 41,837,227 of record CM019167.2, on the reverse strand, counting down.
AACTTCCCAGAATAAATCAGCTTCTGGCCATCAGGATGCTGCACAGATAACACAAACAAGTATGTATTACAATGTTCACATTATTCGTCTTGAGTATGCACAATAGATTCCGGGTAGAGAATATTCGACCCGATATGAACCCACCACTGCTCGAAACAAACATGAATCATAAGAAACGAAACAGATTTTTCGATTTGCAATCACCCCAAGACAAACATTCTAGAAACTTCAGGATTTGTTCCAGAATGTTGAAATACGGAGTCCCAAAGCTAAAACTTTAACAAAAAAATGTTGCTCCAAAACTGTGACTGTACATACAGGGTCAAATTGGGAGCAGTCGATGAACCCAGAAAGCGGCATTTGATTATCAACATTCGTTCGAATCGTTGAACTACTAAAGCAGACTGAAAAGATCAAATGTACAGGCACATACCGGTTTGCTAGGGTAAACGTTAGAGAGGTGGACTTTCAATTCTTTAACGGTCCAGGTTCTTTCGCACTGAATGGACTGATCTTCGACCATCTGGTTGGGTGCCTTGATCAGAATAGTGACATCAGATGGTCCACTCATTTTAAAGCCTGCAACAGAGAAAGTACATGAAGAACACTACAATAATCGTACAAGAAGCCACAATATAATAAGAAGTGAGATAGCTTGGAACCCATTTTTGGACCAGATAAGGTGTTTGTCCATTAGAATATGATGAAGGAATGTCCGGATATACAATACGAGTATATTGTATAGGTACAGATTTCTGAATGTACAATACTGACCTATCATCTGTTCAAGAAGCAACATTGATTTACGTATAATACTAGCTAATTCGAATTACAACAACTAGAATAGTTAGATAGACTTCTTTAGCGAAAAGTCAGGGATTCTGAAGAGTTGTTATACATCAATGCACGTACTGGATCCAACCAGGTGTCTCTCCAGAAATTGAAATCTATATTGATATATGTTCAGCAACTAGGAGCTCTAGGGATGGTAAAAGTAACAAAAAGGGAAATCGGATATTAGATCAGCTGTGCCACATTTGGTGCTACGGGTCATAGACTTCTCTAATGTAATGGGGAATTTTACACGGGGAACTGGGCTGATCAGTTTCAGATTGAACGAGTCGGAGTTGCTCCAAGGAAGACGAGCATGATCCACTAGCCCTTCCATTAACTAAACATCATGCCAAACCCTGGGCCAGATCCTTAGCTCAACTCAACCTTCCTGATCATACAGAACTAAGTAGAACAGAGAAGATGGACTACACCCCAAGGTATTCTGAACTCCTTAATTCTGGTGGCTGATTAGTAAAGGTTATTGGAGGCTAGTAGGTGAATTAATAGAGAGTAGTTTCCGAAATGTGGGTGATATCTCGAATGATCGTCATCTCAGTCCGTTAGTGGCTACTGATAGCTCTTAGACCTAGGATCTTCAGATCTCAGAGAGTCAGGATGCCCAATCTTGAGAGTTGAGTAATCAGTTGTGTCAAAAAATTAAAAAAACTTGGTCAGAATAGAATGCATTAAGCTGCCACCTGAACTTTTCCTGGAAAAGTTGTTGGTTCTCTACAAAAGATTATATGAGACGAGAGAAGTGCCTGATCACTTCAGTTCTCCAGTGATTTAAGAGGGCTGGGTCCACTACATAAAAGGGCTCCCAGAATGATCCTAGCAAATATCACGGGCTAAGCGTAACGTGGGGTAGGAAATCTGAGCAAATCGCAACCCTTTATGCGTTTTTCTTATTATAAAAATTGTACAAAATGGGCCCAATAAACAATACCTATCTATCTAAATACCGGGGTCTCTACTTCATAAACTGCGATGACACTCCCTACTTCATGAAGCTGTTCTGCACATTGCTCCTGGATATGGTAGAATCTCATGATCAGAGTCCATGTTTACTCAAGAAACAACAGGTCGGATTTCCACGCGGATTTAGTACAGTGGACTGCATCTCCTCACTGGCTGGAATAGTTCATCTTGTGCTGATATCAAGGGGGGGGGGGGGGGGAGAACAAGTCAAAGATCTTGTTTTTTAGGAAGGGAGGTAGGAGATGAATCACTCTCTACGAAGTTGTGGAAACCCATTTCAATAGAAACGGAGTCAAGTAGAACGTAGTCTATCGATGGTTAGGTCATCATCAGTAACAAACAACAACTTATTACTGAACTTGTTCTTGTGATTGATGATGACCTAACCGTCGAAGTCGACTTAACTTTGTAACTCATAACTTTCGTGGAAATGGACTACGTTCTACTTAACTCCGTTTTTATTGAAGGGAAAGAATGAAGACAACAGGGTTGGATGGTAAGTAAAAATGGCTATGCCTACTACAAGTATCTAGGTGTCAGTTCGACTCCAATGATTCCCTTCACTCTCACCCCAAAAACCACAATTCTGTTGCCAAGTTCAATGTATGTACTCAATGTATGGTCTCTTCTTTGCGAAGTCTATGGTTCCTCTGACCAGCAAGGAACCATAGACTAGAGACCATGGGGCTGGGGGGTCTGGTGTACTTTTTGAGCACACATAGTCTGCTATGGAGCTCAGGTTTGGCGTTTTGCTCATTACGAATTCTTCGATTACCAAGCCGCTCACCCAACTATGTACTTTACTGTGAGACTGGAAAAAAGCCTATCTTCATATACATTGTAAAACCTCTGTCTTCTTACAAAATACCTTTTCAAGGAATGGAGCGTGCCATAGAGAAATAGCCTGTAAGTTCTGAATGATAAGGATTGATGCACCTTCTATGGATTCCTTCAAGCCAAGTGACCCTCGAAAGTTAGCTGAACATATCGAAGAGGTCAGGATTTGAGTGAGGGACGTGCTGTGCTGAAGTTACCTCATGAACAGCTCAAACTGGGCGTTCGATGTACGAATTTGATATCGAGGCTTGTTGGGCAGAAGGGAATTACAGGAGCTCTGACAGAAACTTGTTTATTGTTAACACCAACATTCTACAGCATTCCAGTATATCAGGCATCAATTATTGTTATTGTAGCCTTCCCGACTGTCTACCCGAGTTCCATAAATTAGTACCTCTTCAGTTCAGAACGATCCTATACAGGGTGTTTTTTTAAATAATGGATAAGTAGGTATATATTTTTATCTCAGTTATAAGAAGCACTGGATAGAAACTTTGAGCAGTTACCCCCTTATTTCTTCACAAGGAATTCAACAAGTACGTTATTTTTTCAAAAGGGAACCCCCATTATCAATCAAAGGTTCGGATTAGATCTGGAAATGTACGTAATTTCAGATGTTGGTGAACCCAAGTGGGGCACATGCTTAACCTTCTGCAGTCGTATGGGGTGTGTGACATGCAGCCGGCCATTAGAGTTTTTGGCAACCACTAACGGGCCCGTGGAACCTCTTCACAAAGCTCGGAGTTCGCGGGTGACGATGAATGGGGAATTTGCCTCAATTTTAGATTCTGGAATTTCAAGTCAAATCCTATTATAGGGCCCTAGAATAACGTTTAACACTAGGAATAACCAACGGAAAAAAATTACCGTAGGAGAAAATGACTAAACAAGTGAACCTCTGTTACAAAACACCGCGAAAATCGAGGAATATTGTTGACGTCATACGAAAAAAAAAAAAAAAAAACGACGCGAAAAGAACGACAACAGACAGAGTTCTAGCACGCCACACAAAACGATCCAGTGATATGGCTACTCGAATAATGTGATTCAAATCTTGAAACTAAATAAGAGAAGATGAAGAATAATAATGCTTGATAAACTAGTAGATAGATTCGTATTGTAAAAAAGTAGGTAATATTGTTTCTTTTGGTCACTTTCTGTGTCTGGGTTCTTCCTGCCAGTTCGTGGCGCACTCTTGTGCGCACTACTCGGAAGGTAAAAGTTCGCGTATGTTCCGCTTTTGTGGTAAGCGCCACAGAACCTCCTTTGAAGTCAGATTGGTAGAATATCCGTCACGTTTCAAACATGGCTGCCTCTTACACATTGCCACCACATTTAAAATTTCCATCTTCCTTAAATTCTCTAAATTTTTTGGATGCGTTTTCGAGCAGCTCACTATGGTTTTTTTTCCATAAAAATAAACCCTCATTCGAAAAAAAAAAAAAAAAAACGTGAGGCAAATTCCCCATTTGCCTCCCGACAACAGCGGGCGACGATGGAAGGGTGCCCCCAGACAGTCACCCGTTCCTAGAGGCCCACCATCACGAGCCTCTCCCTTCCCCCCCTGTCCAAAGACAACAGGCTTCCTCCTTCAACTGGGTAGCATCCTCTGTTGCTCGCGCTAGTCTCCTCCTAATGGGGCCTGTCAGATTCTGGCACCAAAAACTCTCTATTGTTAGCCTGGACGTCATCTATTGACTAGGTTGAATGGCTAGCGGACGTATGGCATGTGTGACATGCAGCCGCCTTTATCCTTAATTACTTATTCCTAAAAACTTCTAAATACATTCTGAGCAGTTGTTACCCATCTGAGATACTTCGGCAACAAAATGCTGCAATAATTCGGGCGGCAAAACTTTTTCAACTCCCTCCAAATGAATAAATTGTCAAATGGGAAACTCGTTGCAGCTCGGAATGTTGCAGTTGTGTTCATAATTGTTTGTTTTTAAACTGTTTTATTCAATCAGTCAATCAAATATTGCGAGAAACTTTGTTTTTGTGGCTTATCTTATCTAAATATTTATTTTCACGAGTTTTCTACATGCCGATGAAGTTCAATTAATTTATGTTATTTTATGTCAGACATGCCGGTCTTGGGCATTTTTTCATTTTCAAATATTTTTTTCAAGAAACTAAAAGCTCTTATTTATTACTTTTAATGCTCTTTAATTTGTCATAGTTCATAATAACAGTTTGACGATAAATACTACAGAGTACTCTTGTCTTCTCAAATGGAAAATGCCGGTGTACTCGTTGATGACTGTGGTGTACCCGTGGTGACTCGTTGTGTGTACTCGTTGATGACTGTGGTGTACCCGTGGTGACTCGTTGTGTGTACTCGTGAATGACTGTGGTGTACCCGTGGTGACTCGTTGTGTGTACTTGTGGATGACTGAGGTGTACTCGTGGATGACCGTGGTGTACTCATCGCGTTCTAAATAATGTTCTACCTAAGCCAACAAATTGAGACAGTTGAAATTTTCGCAGCGTGCATGTGCGGTATTTAGCACAATTTGATAAAAATTGAAAGAATTCCACCGATCAGAACCCATGAAAATAGTCCATTGAAAAACTAGTAAAAGCGAGTGTCAAATCTTGCCTCATTTTCTAGAGTGAAATAGTTATAATTTTAGAAAAATTACGAAAAAAATAACTTGATTGTGGGGTCTAGCCAATCATCAAGATTACAAATCAGCCGGGGAATTTTGGAAAATTTGACTCAATTCGGAACACTAACAATATTTGTAAGTGTTCGGAAATTCCGATATCGATGTAAATACCATGACGTCCAGGCTAACTCATCATTGCAGAATAAGCTTCGTTCGAGGTAGCAAATGGCGGCTTGCAAGTGACACTTGCCATACGACTGCAACGCTTGATTCGCATGTCAGCCTTGCGTCCGCAAACGGTTAAGCAGTATTTTTTTATAGCTCCTAGAGGCTGTTGAGAAAAAAAAAAACATTTGTGAGGAGCATTTTTCATGAAATTCGACGTAGAATCCGAACCTGTGAATAAAAATGGGGGTTCCCTTTTGAAAAAACAACTTTAGCATGCGTTGAATTCCTTATAAAAAAATAAGGGGGTCATCGCTTATTTTTTCCAACCCTTCAAATAACGGAGATGAAAATACAAATACATTACAAGAAACACCCTGCACACTGCTGCACTACTGGATTTTTAAAACAAAGTACTCTTATTCACATTCCACAAACAAGCAAGTATCTCGTCAAAAGACTGTTGTCATACAACGTTTAGTCAAACGACTTTCGTCAAACCTTGTAAACTCAACTTCGTCCTAAGCTAGTGCTCAGCCTGAAGATCGATCTTTCGGATCTCTTCAGCTAAGCGTGTGCAAACCTAGCCTCTTCAGGCTGAGCACTAGCTTAGGACAAAGTTGAGTTTACAAGGTTTGACGAGAGTCGTTTGACTAAAAGTCTTTTGACTAAACGTCGTATTGACAAAGTGTCGTTTGACCGAACGTCGTATGACAACAGTCTTTTGACAAATGTCTTAAACTCTTCGGAAACAAGCTTTTAGCTTACAACAAGCAGTTCGCTAAACAAGCTTTTTGTTATTAATATTGATTCACGCAATATTTAGTATACATAATAGGCTTACAGGTAGTCAATCTAAAAATACATACTATAAATTAATTAATGCTACTGTCCTTCAGGTGACAAGTATGTTAGGAAGTTTCACTCTATTGTTACCCACAACCAGTAACTAAACATTAAGTTGAAAAAATTCAGTAGTTGAGTAAATATTCGCCTTCATTTTTCCAAGTGAATGATATGAACTCTTTCCCACTTGAGATCTAACAAGTTGGCCCCGAGAGATGGCTGCCCCAGTAATGATTGACTGCAAGGTTCCGGCGTAGTAACTGCCGATTGGTTTGACCGGATCTACGGAAAAACTACATAATTCTCCAATAAAAACGATTGTACCAGATACAGTCATGAAAGGGCGTAAAAAGATCAGTTGTATTCATAACTGGTTAGATAAATATGTCCTTCCAAGGTGACAGAACGTAGTACCCACCGACTGAACGTACTCGGGAGATGGCCTTGCGAACACAGGATTTGCGAATTGAAATTAGGATCTAATCAAGAATCTGCTGATAATTTGGAATGATTGAGGGTACGTACCAACCCGACGAAGTAGAATGGGAGGTCAACGCGATGAAAGTATAAAATAGTTCACTAAGTTCTGTTGTTTAGATATCACGATTGAAAACACTATTGATCATAATGAATTGATACAAAATCATATTTCAGTGAATTGAATAGACCAAACAAAAATATAAGAGAACATCGATTTAGATTGAGGAAATCTGTTATCAAACATTATCAAGATGAACTAATTTACGATCAATCTATTTGTTTACTTCACGCAGTGTTGCTTTGAAATACACAATGGGTGGTTCCATCTAGTGACTGAAAGATCAAAAATACTCCTGTCCGGTTGTACATAGATTAATTGAGAGTTGAGCAATTTGAAGTATCAAGTGACATTCGCCAAGTACACATCGCAAGATAATATTATCTGATAATATCGTGCTGCTACCTTATTGGCTGTAATAACAACAGCGTCACGGTCCACGAATATCAACATGATCCGCGAGGGGCGCGACGAGCGCCAATGGTGATGTCTTGGCGGTATTTTCGAGTTTCCCAATCCATTCTATTTTTCTCCATGGAACACCTGGAAGAATAAACTTCTTCCATGTTCTGGAATGGATAGTTTACATAGGATTAAGGACGGCACGATACTCCAAAGTATCGATACTCCTTTCGATACGATATTTCTCAGGAAGTATCGATACCCGATATCTTTCCGATACCGATATTATAAAATATCGATACTTCGATAATATCGGCTGAAAGTATCAATACCACCGATGATTTTTCAATCCAAATAAAAATCCTATTAATTGAGAAAAGGCAATATGTATTTTTTTAACAATAATTTAAAATGTAATAAAAGTCAATGGCAATTAAAAATGTAATAAAAGCCGATGGTTTAAAATTTAATAAAAATGAATAATCATTCCATTTTATTTCAATTCCAATTCCTATTTGCAAGAAATCTCTGTTCAATGAAATGATGTTTTCCTTCCACTATAAATCGAAAGGATCGAGTAATAAATCATTTACAATACCTACAACTGATGTCGCCATCACGATTAATATTTTGCATGCCTCGCTCTTCTTGTAAGTTCGGGAAAACGGGTTTAAATTCCTTCCAAACTCACATTGGATATTGATACTATTTTGAGGCTATCGTGGCGATGTATCGTTTCAATTGATTCTATTCTGAGCCTATTTTGAGTGTTATTCTGTGGCAGACAATATATGATATTATTTTCTAGTTACTTATTCTAGTTACTTATCGTGCCATCCCTACATAGGATGTCCAACGGCCGGAAAAAGTTGCCACGCGGGCGTCATTCAGCAAGTAGATGTCGCTCTTTCCTGTCATCGATCGTTCGGACTGATCCAAATTTCAACCACCTGAGGTCATTTCTAGAATAATTTAAATCAAGCATTTTTTGGGATCTAATCCAATTAATAAATATATGGCCACGTTTTGAAAAGTATGTCCGGTAAGTTCGTATAAAAATGAGATAAACATTTTATTATTTGCGAGTCTAAGGTAGCGGAAGCTTGGTTTTCACTTTTCAAGGTTGAAAAAATAGTTTCTCCAAAGTCAAAATTTCCACTCGCGTTTCACGTCTCGGACCTTCCTGAACAATTTTGGTTCCGTGCTTGTCTGCCATGGAATCCTTTCCACAGCCATAACTTCTACATTTCTCATCCGATTTAGACGAAATTTTCAGGCATTGTGCGGATTGGCGTGTAAATGGTCCCCTATGAAAATCATTGTCCCCTAGCCACTTCGCATGCGTAAACGTGTATTTCCTTGTTACAGCCATAACTTCTACATTTCTAATCTGATTTAGATGAAATTTTCAAGAATGAGGCGAGTTGGGGTGGAGATGGTCCCCTATGGAAATCATTGCTTCCCAATTGAAAGTGTTTTGTGCGCATGCCCAAACGTGAAATCCTTGTAACAGCCATAACTTCTACATTTTCCAACAATATTCAGAGATTGTGTGGGTTGACCTGTAGAGTCCCCTATGAGGGTAGTGCAAGAGAGACTAAGAGACTTGATGTTTTGGTCGGATCATCTACTAAGTAGATGATCCGACCAAAACATCAAGTCTCTTGACTTAAGTATAAGTCTTATACAATTGGGTTATGGATACGGGGAAAGCTATGTGTCACACCCACTTGGCAGACTTTTCTTTTATTATGAATTTTCTTTTCAATAATGATCCTTTGGAATCGACCAAGAAAAAATTGTTTAACCCCCCTCAAAGTTTGTTGGTTTACGTTTCAAGGTACGTAGAATCCAAAAATCGAATAAAAATTTGGCCGTCCGTCCACCGTACGCCGTATGTGGGCTCCATTTGAGGTCTAGCTGTGCCCCGAAGCTTTTGGTTGTTGTAGGTCACTTTTAAGGGTTGAAAAATGAGGGTTGAAACTTTAAAAACGCTATAACTTAAAAAAATTTTGATATAAAGGTATTGTTTTTCCATCAATTCAAGATAGTATTGAATTTTCAGAGGCCATCGGAGTCCTGTACGACAAACCGTTCGCTCCCTACTTACAATAAATCAGAAACACGAGTGTGAATCGCAAAAGAGGCCTAATCTCCTTTCAAATTTTAGCTGACCGAAACGCGATCGATGTTTTTCTTCAAGTTGGTTGGTGGTAACAATGGCAAAGCCGTGTTATTTGCAGACGAGTGATCTATAAACCTTTGTGTGATAATTTGCAGCGGTTTACAATAATTGTAAATTAATTATTAATTATTAATCGGGTAATTAGATTCTGACCCCTTCAAAATACTCTCCCTATGGGGGGGTATCCCGATTGCGGCTCACTGACACCACGTTGTTCCTCGTTGTCGGCCACCTGTTCCCAGTTTACTTTTTACACTCCGTTTTGCATTATCCAGGGTGAACCATGAGAAGGTGGAGTAGCTTTCTAACCCGAAACCCAATGCGTACTGCCAAGAACACAGTGTGGTGTTTCCACTTCAAGTTATTGCTTCCGAGTCTACCAAGGTAGCGGAAGCTTTGTTTTCACTTTTCAAGGTTGAAAAGAAAGTTCTCCAAAATCGAAATTTCCACTCGCGTTTTACGTTTCAGACCTTTCTGATCAATTTTGGTTCGGTGTCTGTCCGTCTGTGTGTCTGTCATGAAATCCTTGTAACCGGCATAACTATACGAAGTTATTGTCCGATTGCTTGTAACAGCCATGATGTAATCTTTAGAATTTGGGTATCTAACTTGGAGTTAAGGTTATGAGAAATTATCAATCTAATGATTTGGGATTTATGAATTTAAAAGGGTTTATGATTTTAATTCTTAAATTTGAATTTTCTTACCCCAGTAAACATATATATTTGTACAACAAGGGATTAGGTGATTCTGCTTACCTGAGTCTACGACTGCTTCGAGATCTCCGAGGGTGAAAATGGCTTTACTATTATGGTAGTGCGTGATGACCAAAGCAAAAAGGCGAAAGGTTTACTTGAAAACTTTGTGATGCTAAATTAAATACTGACTTCAAAATGAAGAGTTACTTTATGAACTGATCCTAATCCTTTAAAAGCTGGTACAAAAATCCCAACTAAGTAAGGCTAGGAAATTCTAGGTAGAAAGGTATCTTGAACTAGAGCCCAGAGGATAAAAGATTCTACCTGAGAAGTTCCTAGGGTTGCTGCCACCACCTGGGTCGATTATTGACCTCAGGAAAAACCCAAATTATTTAAGTGCAAAATACCTGAGTCCAACGGAATTGGAAAGGGTCAAAACTCTGAAATAAGTACTGCAAAGGTTAAAAACACGTAGGGTTTTTATTCAGAAAATTATAAGTTGATTACCGTGAAGCGGATTTACGAGGGTTCTGATGGAACCGTCGACAAGAATAATCAGTAATATATTCGAAAAGATACTTGAAAATATATCAATATGATTGCAATTGTATTTGATAACGATCAATGAAATCACACTTGGCTTTAAGAAATTATGCACGAAATTCGCAATAAGTATGCTTCTAAAATAAATGTACTTTGTTGTTACTTGCAATATTATGCTTATAAGAAAATAATATATTTATGTAGGAACTTGATTCTACTTATACAAATTATGACTTAGTCTTCTGACTTTACTACTGAAAATACAATGGTTCTTCACCACAAAAACTTCTTATGTTACGGTTTCACTTTACAACTGAACTATCTTTACAATTTGCGTTTCTCTTTACTTTCCTATTTCTTTTACAGGACGTTAAATTATGAGGGGGAGGTTTTGCCAGATTTTGAGTAATTTGTAAGCGCTTACAGAAATTATGAGGGAATGTTGCTCACCCTTGGCCTAGCTTGGATCAGTGTTGATCTCCGTGGCGGTATGTTGCTTCAGGGCCTCTTCTTCCTGCAGTGCTGAAGGGGGATGCCTGGGACCGGGGCAAACTTGCCTCGTTCCGGGGTTCGAACGGCGTACCAGTTCGGGTCGGCGAAAATGGAGAGTTGGCGGCAACGTCTTGAGTCCGGGCCTTAGCTTGCGGATGTCTCAAGAACGAAGACTGGCGGGATTCTTGGAACGGCTATTGGAAATGTCCCGTGGGTTGCACTTCACTACGATTCTCAGTTCGTTCCGCGACACTACGTTTAGAGGGGATTGAGTACTGGAGCTGGGTTCGACAACTGCGAGACGCGTGACTTCAGACTGAGGGTCGAGGGAGGGGGCAGCCCCTTATATCACCTCGGCCATCTTGCGGCTTGTAGCTGGAAGGGCCGCGATGGTGGCGCGCTCGCGTGTCCTCATCGGTGGTGGCGGACAGTTGTTGATGGTTGCTGCATGGAAGGCGCATGGAAGAAGTTTGTGTGAAGAGTAGAGATTTTCAGCTAATTACACCCCCTCCTTCTCTCTCGGCCGATGCCCTCATCGGCTACTTATCAGCTCTGGTAACCGAAGGGATTGGCAGCTTGGCGTCTGGGGTGATGGTCAGCAGTGCTACCTCGTAGCGCCAACGTCTGCAGCCTGGACACTTTGGTGGTCTGGATTCCTCGTGTTCCTTACGGAGACACGGCTGTGGGTACGAGGGATGGTCGACGGCGTACTTCTGGCAGGAGGCGACTAGACGGTTCCAGAAACTTTTACAACTTGAGCACCGGAATTTGAGGAATTCCTTCGGGATGCGATCACAGACGGGGCATGGTGCAGCTCCTGAGGTTGTCGGCTCAGCTGGCTCCTCTTTGCGTGCTGGGGTAACAGGAGAGAATGCTGGTGAAGGTTCCTCCTCTACGAGCCGTTTTGCTGCCGGTTTCTTTGTGTCACCCTTCGTCTTCTCGTCGTCGTCAGAATCAGACGAGGAGGATGATGAGGAAGAGGACTGACGAGCTCGGCGTTTCGGAGTGGAAGTTTCTCCAGTTGCGGACTCCCAAGCGTTCTCCAGGGAAGCAGTGGATTGGTTGAGCTCGTTGCTGCTCTGGATGGCCATGACGCGTTGCTGTAGCCCACGCAATTCGCATCGCAGTTCCTCCACGGGGTTGGGCGTCCCAGCTGGGGCGAGATTTGCTGCGCTGGAGCGAACGGCTTTGCTCATGTTGTGCGACAGGTTCGCGATGCAGGTCATGATCTCCTTACGTTGCTCCGGCATCTCCCCGAATTTGACCAGCCACGTATGTAGCTGTGCAATGCAGGTTACCGTGCGTTCTACCCATTCGTCGCTTCCTACCTCAATATCGGGTACTGGCTCTAGTCGGGGTTTCGGAAACGCCATCGTCCTGAAACAAAAGAACCAGCCGTCTTACTGACTACCCCGACCTCGCATGCTCTCACTCCACAACTCCGCCTAACCGTGCGCGTTCGCGACATCGTTAGCAACCTCCTAGATGTTCAGGGCTCAACAGTTCTCGACCCCCCTCCTACGGTAGGTATTGGATGGATCAAGTGCCTTGATTTCCCCTAGACGTCCGGATTCAGGTTTTGAGGTAAGTGAAAGAAGAATGCTAAGTCGTTATGTGATATCTTTTGATTTTGACATATGACATTGTAAAACTATAAATAACTGAATGATGACCCTTTTGTGTTTTTTTTTTTTTTTTTTTTTTTTTTTTTTTTTTTTTTTTTTTTTTTTTTTTTTTTTTTTTTATTACAGGTATAATAATTTCTTTAATTTTTACAGGTTATCCAGCCTTCTCTTCGGGACCAATGTCGACGACGGAGACTCTGCCGGTATGTAACCTTTTGTAGTCGACGATCTTTCGGGGTCGAAGGTCGTATGGTGTTGTTCCGGCAGTGGTGGTCGTGGGCAATGTGTTTCCCGTTGTAGGGTGCTCCTGTGATGGTGTACTGTCCTGCAGCAGGCGTTCGACGTCCGGAGTCACACAGGTGGTCTCGACGAGTTCCGGCTCGCTCTCATCGTCGGACTCCAACCAGGGATCCAGGCTGGGTTGAGAGGGTCCGGGCGACGGAGCTGGTGTGGGGGCCTCGCGCGAGTGCGGCTCCTCCCGGTTGATGGCTTCGTCCGGTGCTCTCCCAACGGAAGCTGGTTTCAGACGACTATGTTGGTCTCTAGTCGCTCTCCAAAGGGCATCCTTCAATTCGGGTTTCATTCCCGTAAGTCTTCTATCCGGTTTGAGGGCTTCCGACCCTTGGTTTCCCGAGGTTATTCCGGTCCTCCTCGCTAACAGGTCCCGTATGTGTTCTTCTACGCTACAGCGGTACGGTGGTGGGGCTCGCCGTACGGAGTGTGATACACGGCCGTTTGGTTCAGTATGTACCGGTTCAGTCCCCGGCGGCCTATTCGTACAGCCGTCTTCTTCCTTCATTCCTCCGCGCGGATGTGCGTTTCGCGAAGGGAATCCCTCTATTTCCTTCCGACATTCGCTCTTGGGATAGGTTGGCAGTTGTCCAGTGGGGGCTACCGCGTCGTTGTGATAAGGCTCATCGCCGCAGGTTTCTGTAGGCGGCACCTCCAGGTGTTGTACAGACATCGGTGCTACCGCTATTTCTGCCGGTATCCCGTCAACGGTCGGTCGGGGCTTCTTAACTGAGGGTTCTCGTAGATCGTAAAATTGTGGATTCGGGTTCGTCGAGGGTCGTCTTTTGACTGTGGAGCTCGCCGGAATGGTTGGTCGGGAGTTTTTGTCCTTTACCGCTCTTACTTTCAGTTGACGTAAGCGTGTCAGTGTCTTGGGGTTCTCCCACACGGCTCCGAGGACCATCGGTACCCCCGACTCGGCGTTTGTCATTGTGACGTGTTTTGTGTCGGTACGAATTCCAATGGGAAATCTTTTCAGAAGGTCGAGCCCCACGAGATCCAGGTGCGAATCCGGCCTCTCAAAAATGTAAAACCGATGCGAGGCACGTCTGTCGCCGATGCGCACAGTTAGTTCCTGTGTTCCCAGCAGGGGTATTTTCTGACCATCCGCTCCCCAAAGTTCAGTGGATGTGGGTTGAACTGGAACTCCCGGTACAGGGTGTGACAAAGCGGAGACGGCGGCGCCGGTATCCAGGATGACATCGCGGTTGTATTTGCCTAATCCAATTTTCATCCGGATCATCGGGCGTGTGGTACAGTTTACGGTGGCTTGGAAGGCTATTATCTCATCCCCGCGAATTTCTTCTTCCGGAATGTCTTCGGGCGGTAGTGTTACTACGGCGGCTGTGGGACTGGTGACATTTCCTCGAGGTTGCGACACTGGCATCATTTTCTTCTTTCGCAGGCACTCGTTCTCCAGATGTTCTCGAGCTCCGCAAAAATCACAGAAAATCGCACTCTGTATGCCGTGCGGGCAGTTTACAGGAAAATGGCTATAGTCCCCACAGTACAGACACGGGTATCGGGGGCTCGGTGAGGGTTGCTTCCAGCCGGGTCTACTTTGTCCGGTATGAGGCGGCGTCGTCATCTGACTCCTACTTGGTCCCTGCGGTGTTGTCTTCTGAGGGCACTTTCCGGCGAAATGTCCGGCTTCTCCGCACGTATAGCATTTGAGGGAATCTTTGTTAAGAACTCCGGCTATATCCCATTTGAAGTCGGCAGCCTTTTCGCTTTGGTGGTCATCGTCGAGGTCTTCCGCACGCTTAACCGCTTCTTCCAGTGTGTCGGGTAGGTTACTCTGGAGGAAAGGACTAATTTCCTTATTTATTCCTCGTACGAAAGCTCGAAGGGTCTTCGTCTTCACCCACTCCCGTTGTTGTGCTGCGGTAAGGTTAACCTCGTTGCGGACTGCGGTCTTCGCGGTTGCGATGAGCTTCTCGGCGAATCGTCGTATGCTTTCCTCAGGTTGTCGTTTAGTGGTCCATAGGCGTATCATGGCTTTTTCAGGGTCTTCACTCTCGTACCACTGGAGAATAGCGTCGCGGAGGTTGGTATACGGTTGGGCTCCTAAATCTTCTTGAAGGAATCGCTTAGCCCCTCCACGGAGTCGGGTACGAAGAAATCTGAGTTTCTGCTCCTGATCCAAATCATGGGTGGCTTGGTCTACCTCGGCGAAAAATGAGGCTGCTGAGATGGCATCGGAGTCGTCCGGATTCCAAGGTTCTATTTCTAGAAACAAGGATCGTGGCAGGTCTCGTGGTTGTTGGTTTTGACCTTGAGCTGGGGTTTGTGCGGTTCGGAAGAATTCTCCCATCCTGTTCATAGCCTCCGTCATGGCATCGGCCAATTCTGCAGTTACTTTGTCATCTCCAGAAGCCATGATGTCGTTGTTTGAATTCGTCACAATTAAAGAGTATACAAGAAAAGCCCGGTAATATATGAAAAAAAATTCACTTCACTTTCCCGCAACACTGAATCGGTAGTCGAGGGGGTTTGGCGAATTTGATCCAATCCTTTTTACCCAAAAAAAAAGACTTTTCCTGAATAATGTCAAAATGTAGGGTAATCGACGAATTTTACTATTAACTTTTCTACTGAAATTTACTATGCAAGAAAAAAATGTAGTTAATTGCTCAAAATTTTATTTAAATTTACTTAAATGTGTAGGTTCGAACCGTGACTGGGTCGACCTACGTACCACTGGAGTACTGAATTTAGTTCGAACCGTGAAGCGGTTCGTTCCCTATACTAATTTACAAAACTACTGGTTCGGATCGCGAATCGGTACGAAATTCGATTCGGTACGAACGAAGACTTGGTTCGAACCGTGAAGCGGTTCGTTCTACGATTGGTATGATATGGGTCTGGTCCGCGTACTGACTCGGTTCGAACTAGGAACTGGTTCGGACGAGGTACGGTTATGGTTCGAAATTGGGTCAGACTGAGTTCTGGTCCGAACAAGATACTAGGGTTCTCAACCACGTGGTGGTTCGAACGGTTTGCGACACGATGGTTCTCAAACACGTGGTGGTTCGAACGGTTTGCGACACGATGGTTCTCAAACACGTGGTGGTTCGAACGGTTTGCGATACGATGGTTCTCAAACACGTGGTGGTTCGAACGGTTTGCGACACGATGGTTCTCGAACACGTGGTGGTTCGAATGAAATATTTGTACGAAACGGAATAGGCGGATTGTGGAGTGGTAATAGTTGACAATATGCACAATAAATAGTACGAATTGCGTACTGAATTGAACTCTCTGCGCTCCTCTCACTCTCCGGCTGAATCTTTTGTTTGTACAATTTGTGCGTGTACTAAAAGTGTGATAATGCGTTAATATAAAGAAAATAAAATATCAAAATATATGCAAAATTACTGATGATTCTTATTTTAATGTTCCAAATTTCAGTGGTTCAACCACCTCTCAATTCCAGGACCGGTATTTGCTTTTGTTTGTGGGTTCTGAAAATCGTAACTTTCGTTGATCCTACCGCTGGTCACCAGATGTAATCTTTAGAATTTGGGTATCTAACTTGGAGTTAAGGTTATGAGAAATTATCAATCTAATGATTTGGGATTTATGAATTTAAAAGGGTTTATGATTTTAATTCTTAAATTTGAATTTTCTTACCCCAGTAAACATATATATTTGTACAACAAGGGATTAGGTGATTCTGCTTACCTGAGTCTACGACTGCTTCGAGATCTCCGAGGGTGAAAATGGCTTTACTATTATGGTAGTGCGTGATGACCAAAGCAAAAAGGCGAAAGGTTTACTTGAAAACTTTGTGATGCTAAATTAAATACTGACTTCAAAATGAAGAGTTACTTTATGAACTGATCCTAATCCTTTAAAAGCTGGTACAAAAATCCCAACTAAGTAAGGCTAGGAAATTCTAGGTAGAAAGGTATCTTGAACTAGAGCCCAGAGGATAAAAGATTCTACCTGAGAAGTTCCTAGGGTTGCTGCCACCACCTGGGTCGATTATTGACCTCAGGAAAAACCCAAATTATTTAAGTGCAAAATACCTGAGTCCAACGGAATTGGAAAGGGTCAAAACTCTGAAATAAGTACTGCAAAGGTTAAAAACACGTAGGGTTTTTATTCAGAAAATTATAAGTTGATTACCGTGAAGCGGATTTACGAGGGTTCTGATGGAACCGTCGACAAGAATAATCAGTAATATATTCGAAAAGATACTTGAAAATATATCAATATGATTGCAATTGTATTTGATAACGATCAATGAAATCACACTTGGCTTTAAGAAATTATGCACGAAATTCGCAATAAGTATGCTTCTAAAATAAATGTACTTTGTTGTTACTTGCAATATTATGCTTATAAGAAAATAATATATTTATGTAGGAACTTGATTCTACTTATACAAATTATGACTTAGTCTTCTGACTTTACTACTGAAAATACAATGGTTCTTCACCACAAAAACTTCTTATGTTACGGTTTCACTTTACAACTGAACTATCTTTACAATTTGCGTTTCTCTTTACTTTCCTATTTCTTTTACAGGACGTTAAATTATGAGGGGGAGGTTTTGCCAGATTTTGAGTAATTTGTAAGCGCTTACAGAAATTATGAGGGAATGTTGCTCACCCTTGGCCTAGCTTGGATCAGTGTTGATCTCCGTGGCGGTATGTTGCTTCAGGGCCTCTTCTTCCTGCAGTGCTGAAGGGGGATGCCTGGGACCGGGGCAAACTTGCCTCGTTCCGGGGTTCGAACGGCGTACCAGTTCGGGTCGGCGAAAATGGAGAGTTGGCGGCAACGTCTTGAGTCCGGGCCTTAGCTTGCGGATGTCTCAAGAACGAAGACTGGCGGGATTCTTGGAACGGCTATTGGAAATGTCCCGTGGGTTGCACTTCACTACGATTCTCAGTTCGTTCCGCGACACTACGTTTAGAGGGGATTGAGTACTGGAGCTGGGTTCGACAACTGCGAGACGCGTGACTTCAGACTGAGGGTCGAGGGAGGGGGCAGCCCCTTATATCACCTCGGCCATCTTGCGGCTTGTAGCTGGAAGGGCCGCGATGGTGGCGCGCTCGCGTGTCCTCATCGGTGGTGGCGGACAGTTGTTGATGGTTGCTGCATGGAAGGCGCATGGAAGAAGTTTGTGTGAAGAGTAGAGATTTTCAGCTAATTACAATAACGTTCACATTTTCTATCGGATTTCGATGAAATTTTCAGGGATTATGCGGATTATATTGTAGACGGTCCCCTATGAAAATCCTCACCCCCGGACTGAATTTAGCCGCTGCGCATGCGCGAATGTGAATTCCTTGTAACAGCCATAACTTCCACATTTTCTATTCGAGTTCGATGAAATTTTCAGGGATTACGTCGATTAGCTTGTAGATGGTCCCCGTTGAATATCAAGGCCTTAAAAGTAACAGTAGTCTCTGCGAATTCGCAAACGTAAACTTCTTGCAACAGCCATAACACTTACACTTAACACTTACAATTTTCATCCGAATTTGATGAAATTTTCTAGGATTGTCCAGATTGGAGTGTAGATGGTCCCCTATGAGGGTAGTGGAAGGTACTTAGAGATTAATGTTTTGAGATTGACTACTATGCATCGGATCATCTATACAATCGGGTTATGGATACGAGGAAGCTATGTGCCACACCCACTTGGCAGACGTTTTTTATTATTGTTATCATGAGTAAGTTGTTGGTCACAATAGTTTTAATATTTAATCTAACATTTCACAATTTTCTTCCTGTCATAACAGTCGTCTATTTTATATTTTAAATGTTCGAAACATATTTTGTAATTCTAACACGAAAGGTTTGTTGAATCCTCAAAAATTAACTTCCCTCGACCGGGGATCGATCTCCTATCGTTCCGACTAAACTATCTTTACGCTTCTGAGTTGGAGCTCGTTACCACTGAGCTAAGGAATACAGAATACAGAACTTTTATTGAGAAAAATCAGGTACAATACAGGTATTGGGTTAGAAAGGTAAGTAAGTACATCAACCTAGGCTAAGGAAGAGAATGGGCAGAAATGCGACGAGGTAGCTGATCACAACAGGTACACCAAAGTGGTGGCCCCTACTACTGAATAGGTACTTAGGTATCATGGAACATGAAAATGAGAGACTAGAACTAAACGGAGATCAAATACCGGTACCAGCTCCAAGGTCTGTGAAATTATCGCTTCCACCTTTTTGGAAGGGAAATGTTGCTCTCTGGTTTGCACAGCTTGAAGCTCAGTTCAGAAGAAGGATAATCACTGATGATGACGAGAAGTTTGATTCCATCGTGGGAGTTATTGACACAAATATTTTAGCTCAGGTAAGTGATATAGTAACCGATCCTTCAATCAACGAGAAATATGTCACTAAAAACGTCCCCCTAGAATGTTTCACGGATTCACGAGTGTGAATCGCAAAAGAGGCCTAATCTCCATTCAAATTTTAGCTGACCGAAATGCGATCGACGTTTTTCTTCATGTTGGATGATTGGTCGCTTTGCAGACGAGTGATCAATATAGAAAAATAATAAACCATTGTGTAATAATTTGCAGCGTTTTTTTAATTGAAGTTTTTACTCCAAGTTTATACCCATTTCGATGGGCGCTCTTCGGAAAAAAACAAAATTGTCAACTTTCCTACGGTTTATCTATTATTTTTTTCAAAATTCAAATTTGAAGGGTAAATCAATTTGAATGCCGAAAAACGTGTTTTACAAGAAAATCGAGTTTCACGCGGTATATGGTCACCCTCGATCTGAAAATGACTCGACGAGTTTGGTATCATTTCCTATGTAATTTTTTACGGTGAAACCAATGGTGATACTTCCGAATGATTCTGACTGCTAGAAAGTGGATTTTTCGAAGAAATAACGGATGATCGATGATGATCAATGAAAATAACCTCCGAACTCAAGGTATGAACTTTGCAATTTTTGTCTACTGAACTTGATGTTGTTTTAGTTTCAGAAGATTGAACCTTAACATAGGTAACACAAAAATGATGTTTTTATTGAGCAGAAATGTGGTACTTTAAGCTCACTACCATATCTATGAATAATGCGTATTTTATACACGAAAAATCCACTTGATTTGAGCATGTTTTTTCCGAAGAGCGATCATCTAAATGGGCAGGGATTCAGAGTAAAAACTTTAATAAAAAAGTCAAATTTCAAAAAAATTCAAAGTTTTTGACTTTTCTAACAAATATTGTATCCTTCAAATATTTTGGTTAATCACTAGGTAGCTTGGAAATTTAACGCTTTCCAACGATATCCTCAAATTTGAACTTTCGTGGTAAATAACAGGAGTTAGTTGTAAATTCTGCCCAGCCTTCAATTTCCAACCGATTTCCGTGTTTCTTTTTTGTCCGACTCAGAAATCTTCCGAATTGTACACTGTTTCACCAGAGCATCAAAATTAGCATGAGGAGGGGGCGAGTGGGGGGATAATATTCACAAAATATCAGATTTTTCAATATTTCGTATCCTTTATAGCTTACTAATTGTACCCAAGCTTTGAAATTGAGGAACAATTCTCATTATACCTCCGGATTATCATGAATTATTCTCTGTACCACCATGGAACTAATTTTGGTGCCACCAAGGTGACAGGACACCATAAACCGCACATTTCGTGGGTTTTTAGGACGTCCCACAGAAAAAAAAACCATAAGTGTATGTCTGTGTGTGTGTTTGACCAAATCGTGTGTAGGTACCACCCAGGTCTTTGTTTTGTGTTGTTCGACGCAGAAATCTATCTAGTTGTGCACTACGTCGCCGGAATTTCGAATTTTGCCTTTTAAAGAAAGGGGAAGGGGTGGTTAATGCTCAAAAAACGTTCGTTTTTAGGCATAATCTTGTGTGTACTCTGCTCAGGTCTTCAATTTCCAACCGATTTGCGTGTTTCTTTTTGTTCAACTCAAAATAATCCGAATTGCACATTATTTCACCAGAGTATTAAAAATAGCAAGGGTAGGGGGCGAGTGGGGGGATAATATTCACAAAATATCCAATTTTTCAATATTCGTATCCTTTAAAGCTTACTAATTGTACCCAAGCTTTGAAATTGAGGAAATTTTCTCATTATGCCTCCGGATTTCCATGAATTATTCTCTGTGCCACCATGGAACTAATAGTGGTGCCACCATGGAGCCAGAGCATAACATAAATCGCATATTTCTTTTTTTTGTGTTTCACCTTGAATACGGATGTAAAAAAGGCACCAGGGGGCACCAGGGGTTCTTCGACGGACTGCCTACTAAAACTAATAGATGAAAGTTCAATGTTACGACGTATTTCCGCTTTCGTGCCACACTGGCACCATTGTTGGCGTTGGGGGGGGGGGGGGGGGGGGGTGAACTCGAATTCGCATGTTGGATATCGTAGATCATGGATTTTAAAATGCTCTTCAAATTCGGGGGGGGGGGTAGTTTAAAAAAGGTCAAATTCGAGGTAGTTTAAATTGACCTAATGTTAATCCAATGGGACGTCCCCTGGAATGCATGCATTACTCAATAACATGTTTATCAATGTTCGGGAAATTTTTCATCAAGAATTTTCCCCTTCAGGCCAGACAGCTAATGCGAAATTCAACGTCGAAGTGCTGAGACGCTTCAAAGCTCGGGTGGCTCGAGTTCGATCGGATTTGGCGCGAGTGTGTCGTTGGATCCTTCACGATCCTCCCGCTCACACCTCTCTCGTTGTGCGTGAATGTTTGTCTGCCAATTCGATCACACTGACTTAACTTTCCCCTTACTCACCGGATTTGGCACCATGTAACTTCTTCTTATTCCCAAAAACAAAAACAACAAAAATTGGTGCTTCGGGGCGGCATTTGGGGGACATTGAGGCCAGCAACGAAACCTTCAGCTGAGCCTTCAATTTTGAAGGGGACAAAATCGAAATAGCCGAGTACATGATTTGTAAAATAAAGTTTGTGTCTCATTTTTATACGAACATTCAGGTTGACATCGTACCTACTTAGTGCATTAATAATTACTTTAACACGCATCATCTAAATCAATTGAATTCATAATTGGAATAGTCTAAATGATAATAATGATTACAAAAAATAAAGCGATTAGTATTCCGATCTTCGGAGTCGGTATAGTTGACTATGTTGATACTAGTAGGTAGTTTCCGGTTAGGTACTTTCTGCCAAAAGAAATTGTGAAATTTTCCAGATGTAAGTTTCGAATCTTCTATTTTTTCACTTTTCAAGGTTAAAGAAAAGTCTGCCAAGTGGGTGTGGCACATAGCTTCTTAGTATCCATAACCTGATTGTATGGATGATCCGATGCATAGTGGCAAATCTCAAAACATCAATCTCTAAGTACCTTCCACTACCCTCATAGAGGACCATCTACACGCTAATCTGAACAATACTGAGAAATTTCGTCGAAATCGGATGAAAAATATGCAAGTTATGGCTGTTACAAGAAATTCAAGTTTGCGCATGCGCAGCAACTACTATTGGTCTGGGGGAAATGATTTTCACAGGGGACAATCTACACGCCAAACTGAACAATCCTAGAAAATTTCATAAAATTCGGATGAAAAATGTAGGTGTTGTGACTGTTACAAGGATTTTACGTTTGCGCATGCGCAGAGACTACTGTCAATTTTAAGGCTTTGATTTTAATTGAGGACCATCTATAACCTAATCCTCATAATCCCTGAAAATTGCATCGACATCAGATGAAAAATGTGGAAGTTATGGTTGTTACAAGGAATTCGTGTTTGCGCATGCTCAGCGGCTATCAGTCCGGGGATGATGATTTTCATAGGGGACCGTCTACACGCCAACCCACACAATCCCTGAAAATTTCATCGAAATCGGACAATAACTTCGTATAGTTATGCCGGTTACAAGGATTACATGACAGACGGACACGGAACCAAAATTGTTCAGGAAGGTCTGAAACGTAAAACGCGAGTGGAAATTTCGATTTTGGAGAACTCTTTTTCAACCTTGAAAAGCGAAAACAAAGCTTCCGCTACCTTGGTAGACTCGGAAGCAAAAGTTTACGTTTAGACCTTCCTGAGCAATTTGGTTTCACTGACTGTGTCAGTCTGCCATACAGGTCTGTGTGTCCTCGAAATTTTTTTCGACGAAATTTTCAGGAATCGTGCAGGTCTGCGTGTAGATCACAGAGTACCGGAGACAAGTTAAGTGGTGTAGATGGTCTCCTATAAGGGTAGTGCAAGGTGCATGGTCTTGATGTTTTACGATCATCTACAATGCATAGGATCATCTATACAATGTTCCAAATGTACCACTTACCAATAAGTTCACCTTACTGATAAATCTCAAAAACACGTTTTAAAGGGATTTGTGGTCCTTTTTCACAATTTGACCAATTGGTATTAGCAACCTCAACAATGCTAGCCAACGAACAAGGGCTTTGCTTTTGATGTTATTGACATTTTGGTACATAATTTTCAATGAATCAACGCATGATTTCCCCTCAAAAGGTGAGAAATTAAAAATCGGGATTAATGCCGGATTTTTGGTTTATTATTTTCAATATTGAACTTTTGAATCGACTAAGAAGAAATTTTTTTTAACACCCCTTAAAATTTGTTGGTTTACGTTTCAAGATACGTAGAATCCAAAAATCGAATAAAACGCTGCAAATTATTAGACAAAGGTTCATTATTATTTCATACAGGGTGTAGGCCTAACTAGTCTGCCATACTGCACGAGTCGATTCTACAAATAATTTGCAACAAAAAATGCCATAAAACGATTTTCTTTAAAAGGCTTCGTTTTCGAGTTATTTTAATTTAAAAATTTTTTCCCCTGATTTTGACCTTACGTCATTAAATTGGACATAACTCCTTCAATTAGCCAAGATAATTACAGTTTGAGGATACCGTTGGAAAGAGCACTGAATTCCCTATCTGATAGAATCCTAACCGATTTTTTGACTCAAGGTTTAAGACACGAAAAAACACTTTGAAAAGGGAATTTTTTGTAATTTGGGAAACCTTGATTTTCTTCAATCGCAAATTGAACTACGAGGACCAATATTTTTTCAAAATGCAAGAACGGTAAAAACTGCGCCAAAATCTCAGCTTTCTATTGGTATAATAAAAAGATATTTTACAAACAAGTTTGGGGGAGAACTTTGTGTTTGAACGCGGGAAAATGTGCATTTTTTCAACGAAATCAGCGCCCCCGCAAGGCGATCTGAAGGGTCGGAGGATGGAAGTGGGTGGGTCGCCGCCGCGGTAGACCGCAAAGCTTCCGGAAACAGGAGCTGATTTCGTTGAAAAAAAAATGCACGGTTTTCCGCGTTCAAACTCAACTATCTCCCCTAAATTTAGTTGTAAAATGATGTTTGATTATATAATTGAAAATCTGAGATTCTGGCGCAGTTTCTACCGTTCTTGCATCTTGAACAGATATTGGTCCTCGTAGTTCAATTTGCAATTGAAAAAATGCGAAGTTTCCAAAATTACGTAAAATTCTCTTTTTAGAGGACGTTTTCATGTCTCAAACCTTGACTCACTAAAAGGTTAAGGCATCTATCCGATAGGAAATTTAATGTTCTTTCCAACGGTATCCTCAAATTGTAATTTACACAGCGAATTAAAGGAGCTATCACAAATTTGATGACAAAAGGTAAAAATCAAGAAAAAAAAGTTTAAAGTAAAAATAACTCGAAAACGAAAAATTGAAAAAATCAGCTCAGACGTTTTTTGTTGCAAATAAGTCATAAAATCGACTGGTGCCGTATGGCCGACCAGTTAGGCTTACACCCAGTATAGATCACTCGTCTGCGAAGAACACGGCTTTGCCATTGTTACCACCAACCAACATGAAGAAAAACGTCGTTTGCATTTAGGTCAGTTAAAATTTGAACGGAGATTAGGCCTCTTTTGCAATTCACACTCGTGTTTCTGATTTATCGTAAGTCCAACCCTTAATTTTGGGTGAGGAGCGAACAATTTGTCCTACAGGGCTCCGTGTGGTCTCTAAAAATTCTAAAAATTCAATACTATCTTCAGTTAATGGAAAAACAATACCTTTACCTATATCAAAAATTTGTGAGTTAGGGCGTTTTCAAACTTTCAACCCTTGGAAGTGTCATAGGTACATCAACCAAAATCTTCGGGGCACAACTAGACCCCAAATGGAGCCTACATACCAAATTTCATCAAAATGACGGCCAACTTTCGGTTTATTATTTTCAATAATGAACCTTTGGAATCGACCACAAAAAAAAACTGTTAACCCCCTCAAAATTTGTTGGTTTACGTTTCAAGGTAGGTACGTAGAATCCAAAAATCGAATAAAAATTTGGCCGTCCGTCCGCCGTACGAGGCACTTTCCTCAGTTAGCGTTGAACGATTTTGATGGCATTTGGTATGTGGGTTTCATTTTGGGTCTAGTGGTGCCCTTCTAAGGGTTGAAAAATAAGGGTTGAAATTTGTTTTTCATCACTTTAAGGTGGTATTGAATTTTTAGAATTTTTCGAGACCACGCGGAGCCCTATAGGACAAACCGTTCGCTCCCTACTTGAATTTAAGGGTTGAACGTACGATAAATCAGAAACACGGCACATAGTTTCCACGTACCCATGACCCGATTGTACAGATGATCCGATGCATAGTAGCAAATCTCAAAACATCAACTCTCAAATCCAGTAAGTTGCACTACCCTCATAGGGGACCATCTACACGTCAACGCACAATCTCTGGAACATTAATTTAATGTTATATGGTTTTTACGTGAGGGTGATATTGAGTACCTACCTCAAATTTTGCTTCCGAGTCTACCAATGAAGCAACAGCATTCCTTCACTTTCGAGGTTTAAAAAAAAATGTACTACAAAGTCAAAATGTCTCCCGTTTTTAGGACGTCCCACAGTAAGACTTGGGCGTCCTTATGCGATCGATCTGGGGTGAAGGAGGACAACACTCAACAGAAAAAAAATAATCTGAAAACACCAATCTCTAAGTACCTTTCACTACCCTCTTAGGGGACCATCTACACGCTAATCTGGACAATCCTAGAAAATTTCATCAAATTCGGACGAAAAATGTAAGTGCGGTAGTGATTGGATCAAAAAATTTCTTATCTTATCTAGGAGTCGAACCTAGGACTCCTGGGTAGGAGTCCAGAGCATTGCTATTTGATCAACAAAGGGGTTGGAAGAATGGGGTTTGAGATCCTCAGGTCACACGCGACTGTTACGGCGGTTACAAGGATTGTACGTTTGCGCATGCTCAGAGGCTACTGTAAATTTTAAGGACTTGATTTTCATTGGGGACCATCTACAACCTAATCCGCGTAATCCCTGAAAATTTCATCGAAATCGGATGGAAAATGTAGAAGTTACGGCCGTTACAAGGAAATTCACGTTTGCGCATGCGCAGTCACTTCTATCAGTCCGAGGATGATGATTTTCATAGGAGACTATCTAAACACTAATTTGTAACATCCCTAAGAATTTCATTGAAATCGGAAGGAAAATGTAGAAGTTATGGCCGTTACAAGGAATTCACGTTTGCGCATGCGCAGTCGCTTCTATCAGTCCGAGGATGATGATTTTCATAGGAGACTATCTAAACACTAATTTGTAACATCCCTAAGAATTTCATTGAAATCGGATGGAAAATGTAGAAGTTATGGCCGTTACAAGGAATTCACGTTTGCGCATGCGCAGTCGCTTCTATCAGTCCGAGGATGATGATTTTCATAGGGGACCGTCTACACACCAACCCGCACAATCCCTGATAATTTAATCGAAATCGGACAATAACTTCCTATAGTTATGCGCGTTACAAGGAATTCATGACAGACACACAGACAGACAGACACGGAACCAAAATTGTTCAGAAAGGTCTAAAACGCAAAACGCGAGTGAAAATTTTGATTTTGGAGAACTTTTTTTTTTCGTCCTTGAAAAGTGAAAACAAAGCTTCCGCTACCTTGGTAGACTCGGAAGCAATAACCACACAGTAATTCGTTTTAGACCATTCTGAATCCAAATCCGCGAAAAAAACCATAGGTGTATGTCTGTGTGTGTGTGTGTGTGTGTAACTAAATCTTGTGTACTCTGCCCAGGCCTTAGTTCTCAACCGATTTTCCTGGTTCTTTTTTTCTTTGACGCGGAAAACTAGTTGTGCACTACGTCGCCGGAATTTCGAATTATGCCTTTTAAGGGGGGGGGGGGGGGGAAGGGGGGGTTAATGCTCTAAAAAGTGTGTTTTTGGGCATAATCTTGTGTATTCTGCCCAGGCCTCAATTTCCAACCGATTTGTGTGTGTGTGTGTGTGTAACAAAATCTTGTGTACTCTGCCCAGGCCTTAGTTCTCAACCGATTTTCCTGGTTCTTTTTTTCTTCGACGCGGAAAACTATCTAGTTGTGCACTACGGCGCCGGAATTTCGAATTTCGCCTTTTAAGGGGTGAAAGGGGGGGTTAATGCTTAAAAAACGTACGTTTGCGGGCATAATCTTATAAACTCTGCCCAGGCCTCAATTTCCAACCGATTTGTGTGTTTCTTTTTTTGTTTGACTAAAATAACTTCCGAGTTGTACATGATTTCACCAGAGTACCAAAATTTGCAAGAGGAGGGGATGGGTGGGGGATAATGTTCACAAAATATCCAATTTTTCAATATTTCGGTTCCTTTACTGCTTACTTATTGTATCCAAGCTTTGAAATTGAGGAAAAATTCTCATTATACCTTAGGATTTGCATGAATTACTTTCTGTACCACCATGGAAATAAAAGTGGCACCATAAACCTCATATTTCTTGGGTTTTTTGGTGTTTCAGCTTGAATACGGATGTGACATTCGACGGACTGCCTACTAAACCTAATAGATGAAAGTTCAATGTTACGACGTATTTCCGCTTTGGTGCCAGACTGGCACCATTGGCGGTGGTGGGGGGGGGGGGGGGTGTGGACTCGAATTCGCATGTTGGGTGTCGTAGATCATGGATTTTAAAATGCTCTTCAGATTCGAGGCTATCATGCCGCTAGAAGTGTTATGGTTTATAATGATGGGGGGGTGTCACTATTTCTTCCCTAAAGTAATAAATAAATTACATCGAGAGAAACAGTCTTATCGCTTAACAACTGGTTAAACTGATCCAATACTTATCCAATGGGACGTCCCCTGGAATGCATGCATTACTAAACAATATGTTTCTTTTTGGACCTTCCTGAACAATTTTTCTTTTTGGACCTTCCTAAACAATTTTGCTCGCGTGTCCGTTTGTCTTTCTCGAAATTCTTGCAATGGACGATTTCAATGACATATTGACACTGGGTTGGTGTGTAGGTAGTCCCCTATGAAAATCATCGCCCCCAGATCGACAGTAGCCTCCGCGCTTGCGCAAACATTGATATCTTGAAACATCCATAACTTCTACAATTTTCAATCGGATTCAATAACATTTTCAGGGATTATGCGGGTTGGCGTATGGAAGGTCCTCTATGAGGGTAGTGGAAGGTACTTAGAGATTGATATTTTGAGATTAGCCACTGTGCATCGGATCAACTATACAATCGGGTTATGGATACGAAGAAGCTATGTGCCACTCTTATTTCGCAGAATGTTTTAAGAAGGATATTTCAGTGGAGGATGAATAAGGAAATCGTGTATCGTACTAAGAATTATCTTATTGATTGATTGATTCTTCTTCTTTTTACATCTTTGTGTTTAGGCCAGTAGTTCTCACTGGCTGGCAGCCTTTTCTCCAACTTATTGCTTCCGAGTCTACCAAGGTAGCGGAAGCTTCGTTTTCACTTTTCAAGGTTAAAAAAAGTTCTCCAAAATCAAAATTTTCAGTCGCGTTCTACGTTTCATACCTTCCTGATTAATTTTGGTTCCGTGTCTTTCTGTGTGTCTGCCACAGCCATAACTTCTACATTTTCCAACAATATTCAGAGATTGTTCCGGTTGACGTGTTGAGTCCCCTATGAGGGTAGTGCAAGGTATTTAGATGTATTATCTATTTGCATATGAAACCCTAAATAGATTCTGGAGTGAGGGTGGTTTTGAGAACCCCCCCTCTGGGAGTAGGGAGCTAGATGAATCCCCCTAGTAGGTGTTTATAAGAGCATTTCAAGGGACGGGAGCCGAGTCAGTCGTGTCTGGGCAGGGCAGGGCAATGGAGCGGCCTCTATGGAGTTGGGGTCGACGGCTCGTTTACGCGTTCTTCTCAGTCACCGGTACGTAATCTTTTCTCCATCACCTCGTATTCTCACTCCTTATAATCGATGTTTTTGACTTTTCTTGCATTCAAAACTCTCAATTATGAAAGTAAACCAGATATTGCCGATATATAATGAATTAATTCGACTTGACAGATTTTCAAGTTTACTAACATTGAATGTAAACAAACCTAATGTAGGTACATAAAATTCTTAATGGCAACACGATTTTTTAAAATTCTGGCATCGGTCTTAATTTTTAATTATCTACATCGTGTTCGCCCTTAAAGGACGATGTGTCATTCTCCAAAATGTTAGTAAAACCGCGTAAACCTCCACATTTTCCTAACACTATCAATGACTTTTGAACATCTTCAAAGCTAATTAACTATTACATTCTAACCTATTTCCAGGGAAATTTTTAGACTTTAAATTCACATTTAGGTTTGCCGATTTGAATACGAAATTCGGTCACGATGCACCAAAATCGTACATTTATAAAGGAATAGGTACAAGGTAGGGTAGTGTACAAAATATAACATAAATCATAAAAATTAGGTATGAATATAAATCAATCATTTTTCTCTAGAATCGAGAAAAAAATTGAAAAAAATACTAACTTGGAAAATTGTTGAAACAAACTTTTTTTAGAAACTCTCCTAACTCTTTCTAATTTTTTAAGAAAGCAATAGCTACCTATACGTTTCTGCCACATTCTGAGTAGAAGAAACGTAGGTAGGTACGTACATACCAGTAATATCACCTGATTCTAGTAAGCCGGCACTTACTTTCAGTTGATAGTAGCCTCGTCAATATTGTGGTTCGCAATTTGATGGGAATGTGACGCTATGATCAACAGTAGGTCTATACTGCCCTCCTTAGTAAAAACGTCCTATGTCCATTTTTCAAGTTTCGAGAAAATCGCGTTTTAGTTTCGGCTTCTGCGCCACCCAAACCATTGAAGCTTGAGATTTCGTTTTTTGACCATCACCTCAAGCTGATCAAAACGAAATCTCAAGCTTCAATGGTTTGGGTGGCGCAGAAGCCGAAACTAAAACGCGATTTTCTCGAAACTTGAAAAATGGACATAGGACGTTCTTACTAAGGAGGGCAGTATACATTTGGTAGAGAAAGTGCGGATCTATGATTAATGGACCTCCCGGCATAGTAAAAACAAATGGTAGTTAAGGAACATTGCAATATTGCAGTATCTTTTAGCGAATTTTTCAAGATGGATCTCAAAATTGATGCGGGAAGTCAATTTAAAAATTAATTTTCTTTGTGTTTGCACATTCTAAGGAGGAATCGTTTTTGCAAACTTTTAGTAGGCTTTTCAGCTAGTTTTCAATAATGAACCTTTGGCATCGACCAAGAAAAAATTTGTTAAACCCCCCCCCCCCCCCATTGAAAATTTGTTGGTTTACGTTTCAAGG
Organism: Apolygus lucorum; assembly: GCA_009739505.2. Taxonomy (NCBI): domain Eukaryota; kingdom Metazoa; phylum Arthropoda; class Insecta; order Hemiptera; family Miridae; genus Apolygus; species Apolygus lucorum. The sequence continues at coordinate 41,806,580 of CM019167.2, read as the reverse complement.
TAGGTACGTAGAATCCAAAATATCGAATAAAAATTTGGCCGTCCGTCCGCCGTACGCGGCACTTTCCTCGCTCAACATTGACCGATTTTGATGAAATTTGGTATGGAGTCTAGTTGTGCCCCGAAGCTTTTGATTGATGTAGGTCACTTCTAAGGGTTCAAAAATAAATTTTGAAATTTTGAAAACGCCCTAACTCAAAACATATTGATATAAAGGTATTGTTTTTCCATCAATTTCGGATAGCATAGGATTTTTAGAATTTTTTGAGACCATGCGGAGCCCTGTGGGACAAACCGTTCGCTCCCTACGAGAATTATGGGTTGGACGTACGATAAATCAGAAACACTTGGACACGTGTGTATCGCAAAAGAGGCCTAATCCCCGTTCAAATGTTAGCTGACCGAAATGCGACCGATGTTTTTCTTCATGTTGGTTGGTGGTGACAATGGCAAGGCCTTGTTTTTTGCAGACGAGTGATCTATATAGAAAATTAATAAACCCTTGTGTAATAATTTGCAGCGTTTTTGATGCGGTTTGTGGCATTTTTCCCTGCTCTTCGATTCTCTACAAAAACTTTAATATTTTGAATTTCTAGTAGCTTTCTAATTGTGTTACCGCTTTTAAAAAATAAAGTGACAATAATGTATTATTCTAGAATTATTGTTCGTTATTCTGAGCAATTTGTGAGATTTGGAGCATTTTGGTTTATTATTTTCAATAATGAACTTTTGGAATCGACCCAGAAATTTTTTTTAAACACCCCCTCAAAATTTGATGGTTTACGTTTGAAGGTACGTAGAATCCAAAAATCGAATAAAAATTTGGCCGTCCGTCCGCCGTACGCGGCACTTTCCCCACTTAGCATTGACCGATTATGATGAAATTTGGTATGTAGGCTCCATTTGGAGTCTAGTTGTGCCCCGAAGCTTTTGGTTGATGTAGGTCACTTCTAAGGGTTCCAAAATCAATTTTGAAATTTTGAAAACGCCCTAACTCAAAAACATTTCATATAAAGGTATTGTTTTTCCTTCAATTTATGATTCTATAGAATTTTTAAAATTTTTTGAGACCACCCGGAGCTCTGTCGGACAAACCGTTCGCTCACTACGAGAATTTAAATTTTGAACGTACGATAAATCAGAAACACGAGTGTGAATTGCAAAAGAGGCCTAATCTCCGTTCAAATTAAACCTGACCGATATGCGATCGATGTTTTTCTTCATGTTGGATGGTTGGTGGCTTCGCAGACGAGTGATCTATATAGAAAAATAAAAAATAATAAACCATTGTGTAATAATTTGCAGCGTTTTTTAGTAAATTCTGAGCTGGGTTCTGCGGAACTATGCGCCATCTCACGTCAAATAGTTCTCTTGAAGTTCTGTGCACTTACTGATTGATATTGATTGGAAGTATCCGTAAGGGGATGTCTCATTGGGAACTCATTGTTCAAACAAATATTCTCCGAGGTTGGCGGTATGAGAGCTCGGGGTAGGACGCGGTTGTTTTCTCACGATCTTGTGATCTCCGGCCGATTAGGTACAGGTATACGGGCTTTCTACTGCTTTAGAGCTCGTAAACTATTTTAGCTCGACCATGTAGGAAACAGGTTAGGTAGGAGGATTTAAGGCCATTAGTAAGAATATAATTGCTTTGAAGGTATGTATTCTTTATAGTTCCAGTCAGTTGAATACGTTTGAGTAATTCGTATAGTTCCTTTGGACTAGATGGGGTTCCTCATTTTTGTCATTCTTTTCCTGAAACCTGTTTTCCTCGTTAAGGTATCCGCGGGGGTGATAACCAACTAGTGTTTGCGATGCATTACTCATACCGTTTCGCTCTCATTTGTTGAATAAAATAATGTCGTGTTAACACCTCATTTTCTCTTCTACCAGTAATTCCGGAGTCCTCAGTTATTGCTGACGAACGGAATCGTATACCATACACCATACACCAAGGGCTACGTTATACCATACACCAAGGGCTACGTTATACCATACACGAAGGGCTACCATGAAATAGATAAATTGTGACAACTCAATGTTGCGTATTGAACGTTTTGTTTTCAACGGCAACATTCCGCAAATAGCAATGACACTTTTACGATAAATTTGAGTTAAACTCAAAAGCTCACTATCTATTCTCCAACTTCTAATACGATTCAGTTCAAATTTTAATGGGACTTGGGTATTATTTCCAGATTGCTCTCACAATTATTTCAGTTGCCTTAAAGTACGAGAATTCACAAAAGGACGACTTAGAAACATTTTCAAATATCATTATCCTAACTTGCTTCAAGATAGCATCAATCTCATTTTCAAAAGTAGGTACGTATATTGGTTAGTTCATAGGAAGGAGTGAAACACATTTTTATTATTGGCATGTGATCAAATGTTGGTAGCTTTCATAGCTTCACCTAGTCTTTTCATTGTTGTCTGAGATTTAAAAAATTAAAAAATATTGACGAAAATAAATTTTGAGCTGTAATTCAACTTTTGATGAGTAGGCAGCAACCCAACTGAGAAACATTTCGAGGCAGGCTGGGTGTCGCATTTTATTGGTTTAAAAAGGCCATTGGATGTCACGATCATAGGTTCATACATTCTGACATATCATTACCGTATCACTTCATTATCGTTATGCATTTATGGATAAAGGAAATGAAAACGTATTGTTTATAAATGCATTGTATAAGGATTAGGTCAATCCCAATCAAGAAGCGATGAAACATACATTTTTATTTTACGTTTCTACTGCACAGAACAGTTTCAACCAAGGTAATTTAGTCAGTATGTTGAGTAGGAACCATTATCATTTTTAGCATTGTAAGAGACCGAAAATTGATAGGTATAAAGATATCGAAAAAGGTGGACTGGACCCCTCACCCATATCCAACCAGCCTCGAATTTGAACCAACATGCTAATTCGAGCCCACCCCCAGACCACAACGGAAATAAGTTGTAACACTGGAATTTCATCTGTTGGTAATGATAGATAGTCCGTAGAAGATCACAACCGTATTCAAGGGGAAAAAACCCAAAAACCCACCTTATACGCTGTTTCTGGTGTCCTGGCACCATGATGACACCACTGATTTGATTCTCGTTGGTACAAACAATAGTTCATGAAAGTCCAGAGGTATATCTATTATTATGTCAACAGATTGGGAATTAAACACTGGGGGTCCACTGGAATTAACTCCTTCTTTGCCGAGCTTTCAGTAAATTTATTAACTTCTTCAGGGCTCGAAGGACGTGTTATTCAGTGAGCATACCAAGAGTCAATAGCCAGGAATGGCAGTCGAACGGAAATTCAACCTGATATGTTGTTTACTTTACTTTACTTACTTACCAAGAGCCACTATAAAAAATGGGCGAGTGGAGATGTAACCATAGTTATTTTATGGCAAGAAATTGAGAAGAAATGAATCAACAACACCAGCTTTCAGTAAATTTGATATTTGAAATTTAAATTCTTGCCAAAAAAAGTCCTAAAAATATGATCTTTGATTGTCATTTTAGGAGCAACAACTATGATCCTCACCTCACAAAGTATTTTCCATGGCCATTAGAAAACAAATATGTCAACTACGTGAGCAAAAACACGTGAAAGACAAACTTGTTTTCATCAAGCAGCAAGGATACATTTAGGTTTCGGAATTTGATTAAGTTATGTAGAAATAACCCAGCTGAATAATTATTTGCCACCAAGTCTACACAGTAGAAACTACGGTTATGACAATAAATTGGTACTGAAAATTTCGTAACTACATTAGAAATTATAATTCAAGATATCTATCGCGTAGCTCATGATAAAAATTCAAATCTTGGCCATTTAAAGCACTGTAGGTGTGTAGGTACCAGAATTAATACACTGCTAGGTAAGTGGTATGCCATTGTTGTGCACAACAGTCAAATTTGAAGTCAAGGAACTTGGAAATGCAATTCCGAAAAAATATTATATTATCTTGTTGTACATCACCCAGCTTTCATATTTAGTTTTTTTTTTTTTTTTTTAATTACGCCGTATAAGAGGCTCTGCGGCCATTCGTTCACGGGCAGCCCAATAAATGATTGCTTTCTTGCCCCAAATGGTTTCGTCATTTCTTATATGTTCTCTTTTGTCTTGCAAGGCAGGACATGTGTCTAAGTGCTGGTATGTAGTATCTTCGGTACAACAAAGTGTGAAGACTGTCATAGACTCCGATTCTGTTCAGATGCTCTGCCAGGAAGTCATGCCCAGTTTGAATCCTGAAGCAAGCCTTTGCTTTCTGGGCAGTGTTTTGGTTAAGGGATCACTCAGTAGGGAGGCCCATTGCTTTCCTGCTGCTGCTCTTTCATGGCCTTCTCGAGCTAGTAATTTCTTCTTAGTGTCGACTAGGCGTTTGGCTGCGCTATAAGGGAGAGGAGCATCAGGCTGCGATAAGAGTGACCCTCTTTTGGACAGTGCATCTGCTTTCTCATTTCCCTTTATTTGGCAATCTGAGGGAACTCACTGCAGTACCAGTTGGGAGCCAATCAAAAACTTCCCAATGGCGAGTCGGCACTCGAGGACCAGGGCGACATCAGTTGCAACATTGCTAGTGAGCGTCTGGATGACAGGTTGTGATTCGACAAAAATGACGACTTGGCTATTGTCCTGCTCAAGTAGATGCTCCACTCCGACCTTCATTGCACAGACCTCTCCCTCAAAGTTGCTGGAGACCTTTCCTACAGGGAGTGAGGTTTCAAAGAGTTTGCAGTATACCCCGGCCCCCGCATTGGATCTTGCATCTCTGGCTGAGCCGTCTGTATAGACGTGCAGCCAAACTTCTTGTGGGTACCATAGGTACAGGGTTTCCAGGAACACAGCCCTAAGCATAGCTGAGGGCGTTCTTTGCTTGTCGACAGGTTCTGTCAAGGTCAATGATCGCCGAGCAAGCATTCGTGGAGCCAATTCTGTTACAGCTGGGAACAACTGTCTTTCAGTTTCTCCAAGCACCTCATTAAGAGCCAGGTATTGCACTTTTGAATTAAAAGTATGCTGGGATGACAATCTCTCCGTTGTAGGCTGGTACCGCTGCCAGTATTAATTATTTCCTCTCTTCAGGCGTTCATGTAGGTTGTATTTAGTGACCTCAACAAGACTGAAGAAAATTAAATTCCTTAGCTTAGTTACTGGGAGGGGAATAATGTAGACATCTAAGACACTACTAGATAACAATGAATTTTCTAAAACGTTTTATAGTTTTTGTATTTTGAAATGTTGAGATGTTTCCAATATAGCAGGCAGAACATTCTAATTTTAGAAGCTACTGGACTTGAAAATGTAATTTCGAAAAACTTTAATCTTATTGTGTACCACTTACAATTTATAGCACAATATTTGTTGTATGATTTAGATATTTTAGGCTAGAGAACTCATACGAACATCGTCTCATCGTCATTTGAATAGTCTAAAGGGTAGGTACATAAAACGAATACTCGATCCATTTTGATGACTTCAAGGGAATCTGGGAAGGATCTGGGAATCACTCACTGACCCATTTCATAGAGGGTTTTCTATTCAGTGATGATCAAGCTAATTATCTTGTATGGAGACTACATAAGGAGAGTACATCGCGGACAGTTAGAGTCCCATTCATCCATCTTACCAGATCGTTGAAAAGCCTACCTTGGTTGCAGTGAAAGCCAAACCCCAGCTTTTGAGGAGTTCGTGGACATCTCTTGCTCTGATCATCTTCGACTACCGCTGTCCGTTTCCAATCAAGTTATTCAGGCTTCCCGACTGCATACGTTAATGGCCGTTCCCGGTGCCCTACCAACAAAAGATCAAAGACGGCTTTGGATGGATCCTTACTTATTACCCTCGGAATGCCCTACTTTGAGCTCTTGGACATTCATTCATAGAAGGGTTCCCATTTATTACATTGAAATCTGTTGCAATCTACATCTATGTGTTTGAATCAACCATGTTTCATCTGAGAAAAATCCAACAATTTTCTATTTGCAGACCACCCTAACGAAATTTTGTTTTGGAAGCTCACTTCTTCTAATTGTAAAACAAAAGAGATGTTTCCTCGGGATAATGTCTTATTTCACTTGAAATCATATTTTTGAGGATGAATCCAAATTATGCAAGTGTGCGATCGAAAACACACCATCATTACAATAATTATACCACATGCCATCTTCTCTTGGATTTATACTTATTATAGTGGCAACATCCTATTGTGCTGATGAAGTTACGTGTCTCATCGATTCACAGCCACACGGCCAACCTACAGTGTTCAAACAATCCATGAGAACCTAACAAGTTGGGGTTAAGCTGTGGCTGAGCGAGTTGTGGTATGTGTCTCAGGAGACGAGACACATTGCGGGGCCGTGAGTTCGGGGCTCGCCTCGGGAGCATATTTTCGGTTAAGCCGGTCGCAGTTCCCCTCGTCCCAACCCAGGGCGGTGAGTTCAATGGGAAGCCATGAAAAAATTCTGATCTTCCCTTTGGAAGACAGCTGATGACGTCCGCGACGCCAGGAATGGCAGTCGGACGAAAATCCAACCTGAAATGGTTGTTTACTATTTAGCAAGTATCTGTGCAGGTTATTGGCTATCCGAAATCTGAGCACGAACTCCTTCGACGGAAATTTGGCGCTCCTTTGCAAATTTGATCAAGCAAATACTTCCATAACCACTTGTAGTGATATTATTCGACGATCAGGCGACCTTTCCAGCGATATGTGGTAGATTTCTATGAGATGATCCATTCAAATGTACTTAATTGGGCTAAATCGGTGAAGTGTGGTAATAAAAACATAACGATTTATCATCGTGGGTTTCGAACACTTTGTTTGGTCAGTAGCTACAAAACTCACTCTTGTTTCGTTCCCCACTCAGGGTCAAAATCGAAATTAAAATTTTCTGACCTGATCCTTAAAATTGAAACATCCTTTGAATGAAACTCTTTTTTTGAAAATTTGCTTTCCTCTTATTTTTGTGTGCAATCACCACATTTTTTTCGTACATCTATGGCCTGCTGTTTCTTGTGATGAATATTTCAAATCGTGTGGTAAATAACATCGTTTTGCAATTTTATCAAACATTCAACATTAATAGTGTTCGAGATTGTCCTATCTGTAATATTTGAGGAAACATTTATATATCTTTTAACACTTCTCCAGTGATTTGGGCCTTTAGATTCGAAGGTTAGAAGTAAATTTATAGTTTTGGTCGAGACGTTATGATGTTTGTGCTCGTAAACGTAAGATTTTTTGTACGGATTTTCTCCGATGTTGTAGAAGTAACGCATAACAAAATATACTGCTCCAACTTTTTTTAAAGTAGAAGCCATATTTCCGTTTTTATGTTTTCCTTATTCTTTTTGTGCTGTAAAAGACAAGGTTCTACATTTTACGATGCGCTGCGTGTGTTCTTCTCTTGAACCCAAGGCACCACGTACGAACCAAAACCAACCTGTACAGATTTTGCCTTTGCCTGAAACTGGAATAGATCCAATATCAGTAGTTGAGAACTATTCTTCAAGAGTAAAGAATTCAACGCATATCGATTTAATCACCACTCCAACGTGGGAACCCATTGTTGAATGGTTAACAAAACACCTTATGAATTAACTTGGATTGTCAATCGGTCAAGCTCAATGAACAATTTAACCGATATTTACCTACTCGCAGCCATTAAGGAAGTGAAGTAATTCGTCAATCGAAGTCAATGATTCGGTTTTTTGCATTTTTTTCAGCAATATTTGGGTTTCTTGGCAATTTTCTGTTTGTTCAGGTTGCATCGTGTGACAACATTTTAACAGTTGCAAATTTCGAATTTCATCATCAATATAAAATTTGAATGACAATAGCTGATGGCTCTAAAGAATTTGAGAACAGAAAGAATGCCACATACCCTACCGAAATTTGCTGAAAATTGACTGTTCCACGCAAAATGGTTATGGGTTGTAAAAAGAGAGGGGTATATTCAACTTATTGGTCCCAAGTAGTTATCGTAATAATAAAAGTGCCATCAAGTTTATCAACTGCTGGTTACATGCATTTGCATATGTATATATATGTTTAATACTGAGCTGGGTGTGGGTCTTGAGTATATGGAATTGGAGGGGACCTGGAAATCTCGTCGCCTTGGAAAATATTGTACCTAAATAATTTTACTGGCGTGTTTCTAGGATTGCAAGTGGCACGCGAAGTAGTTGCTGATGTTCTGATCTCCATTAACTTAACTGGGGGTCATCGAGTAATCAGTCACTGGATACTCTCCAAATGAAAAAAGTCCATTCATGAAGTATTAATTAATAAGCGAATTTTGAAAGAAATCTTTGGAGCTACGGTTAAGAAAATCGTAATACTACTAAATGAGAGGGCGGTCAACCTTGTGAGGTGACAAAAAGCACGAATTGTCAAAATTATACAAATGGTTAATTTTGTTGAAAATCGATTTTCAATATAACATGGTGTCCTACTGTATGCACAGGGTATGTTTTGAAAATGTTAGGAGGCCATAATATATTCAGGTACTACTCGTCTCCACGTATGTTGCATTTTTGGTTACAACAAATATAGGCAGGTTATATATATATAAATATTTAAAAAATGTTTGACAATTTATAATATCTGAAATTGTACTTATATCAGAAATTTTGTGCATCATATATTACTATGATCATGGTGGTAATATCCACACACCCTAAAAACACGTTTTTGGCCGTATTTAACCTATTTTGGCAAAAACTTGAAACTTTTGCGAAACTATTACCTACTCTAGTTATCGTCAGGAGTGACACACACACATGTATATCGTTATGTTTACCAATACCAAACATACGATTTATGGAGAAAAAAACTTCAGGAATCGTTTTAGAATGTTCTAAAAAAATATTCAGAGAAAAATATTTTGGCACATAATCATTTAATGGATCAACGCACGATTTCCCCTTGAAAGGTGAGAAATTAAAAATCGGGATTAATGACGGATTTTTTTACCCTAGGAAAACAAAATATTTTATGGAATCGTTTAGGATGTTCTGAAAAAATATTTATGGAATTTTTTTATGGAATATTTATGGAAAATTTAATAAAATCGTTCAGAATGTTCTCAAAAAATATTTAGAGAAAAAAATTGAAAAAAAAGTGCTTAAAATTTTGAGTTTATTGTAATAGCTTCATTTTCCTTGAAAATTCGCTAAAAGAAGTCTGCTAGAGGGGCTAAGGCACATAGCGACCTCGTGCCGGTAACATGATTGCGTTGATGATCCGATCATAGAGGGCCATCAAAACATTATTCCCCACTACCCTCCAAGTTTGAGCGAAAATGGATAGTTACGTAATGAGACAGTTATTATACCCATGCATTTAACGGTATGTGCATGCTCGAAGGATTCATTGATCTGACTAGAATTACATCGTGCCCGTTCTGCACTCATCGGAACCAGATGAACATAGTTAAGTTCATAGGGGCCATCTCGAGACATGTTTACGAATGTGCACCGCCTACCCACGACACTATCAATTCATGAGGGATCCCAAAACGTAAGTCCTACTACCATCCAAGTTTGAAAGAAATCGGAGGAAGTAAGATATAGATGCTCAGAGGGGCCTTAATTTTTGTCATGCAGAGGCTGCTTTCTACCAATAAGTGACGAAATTCATACTCCATCAAGAAAATTACTGCGAATTGTGAAAGTAAAGCCTGAAGCAAATATTCACAGGGGCACAGATTAGCATGGAAACAAGGATTATTCAGAAGCAGGGAAATCTAAAACGTCCATTGAGCGTGAAAATCAAATTTTTGAGGAAAATTTTAAAATCCACTATGCTTCAACTACCCTGGTTGGTTCGGAAGCGATTACAAACAACTTAAAAGAATCAGTAATAGAATGGTACATTATGGAGAAGTATAAATCTGTGTATAAATGTATGAATGCGTGAAATAATGTGCAGCATTTGAGAGGTCATACCGACATGATTTCACGATTGGAGTGTTTCCTAGAATTTTACGACGGATGAATGTTGTTCGTAAGACCTCAACTTACTTATTTTGATCAGCCTTGAAACCGAGTTACTTGCTTTTGAGTGCAATATGAACGGTCTATTTTCAGAGTTCGGTAGAACATGATGATTGTTGACGTTATTTAGGCGACCGAGTTTGAACCCAGAGATCAGCAATGTACTCGTATTAGTGCTGTTACGGCAAGCGATCGAGGCCAACTTTCTGTATTTGGGCAACAGTGTCAACTTCGCCAAACAAGACTATCAGTTTTCCTCGCATAAGCAGTTCAATATCTACCTATTCGTCTTTGGTTTGTATTATTACGGGGCGGCTCCCTTGGTGATTTTCCACGTGTGTCGTTGGCGCAGTGGAGTCTTGGCCGTTGCCCGGTATGGGTCCAGGAGCCGCCGTGGTGGGTGCTTCCGGGCTTGGTACCTCCCGGCTGGGCTCTGCTGCCTTTGTGCCTTGGAAATTTATTTTCCTTTTTTTTACTATCCTTTAGTCTAGGATCCCATTGTTTTGTTTCCCCGTAATTTGACTTACTTCTTAATTATTTAATTTGATATGATTTTTTCCCAATTTAGTTAGTTATTTATTATTGGTTATTGTCATTACACTTTGTTTGAAATGGCAAATGAAAAAATTTGTGAGGCAATTACTCCATTCTAACTTTACAAATATGGCAACGCCAGCGTTGGGTCCCCGTCGCAGCGAAAACAATGCTTCCGCTATCTTTAAAGACTCGGAAGCACAACACTGCAAATTATTATACAAAGGTTTATTATTTTATTTATATTTATAGATCACCCAACTGCTTATAGTTACAGAAAGTTAACGGTTGGTCCAACATAGCTCTGGGTGGTCTCAATTGATTCTAAAATGTAAATACTTTTTTCAAATTGATTAAAAAACAATACCAATTTATATTGAAAGTTTTTGAGCAAGGGCGTTTTGAAAATTCCAGCCCCTATTTTCACCCCTTCGAAGTGAATGACAATAACCAAAAGCTTCGGGGCACAACTAGACCCCGAAAACGGCCAATATACCAAACTTCATAAAAATCTGTCCATGGCAACTAAGGAAAGTGCCGCTGACGGTATAGTTATGGAAAATGTATTCGATTTTCAAATGTTACGTACCTGTTACGTACAGGATATTACTTTATTGATACCGGTTGATTACTTTATTGATGAATTTTTCTTTTCTGCATTTCACGATTCAGACCTCCTGGAACAATATTTTGGATTGCGTATGTGTGCATCTGTCAGTCAGTCTGTTGTGTCCAATAATTCTTGTCTAAGTAGTCCGTTTTAGATGCATTTTTCCAAGTTTATGTGAGTTGGAGTGTTGGGTCGGTGGTCGGTCACGCATTTCATCCAAACAGCTGCCTTAGCGCATGAGCATACGTGAAATCCGTGTTTTAACCATGAAGCTTCCTTCCAATTTCGATGGATTTTTCAGGGATAGTGGGGAGATTCTGAAAGGTTTCCTATAAAATTCGCCATCTGATCATATTGGGGGAAGTGGCAGGACCTTGGAGATTGAAGTTTCGATGATCCACTATACATCGGATCATATAAGTACAATTGTGTTCTGGGGATGAAGAAAATACGTGCTACACCTACTTTTGTAGAATTTTTGAAGCGGCGGGGAATAACTATCTTTGTCTGGAGAACTCAGTTCCCTATCCTTCAAACTCATCAGTTCCACTGACGAAGGGTTGGACATGGAAGGTACCTACCTGAGAATAGCGGTACCTAAGCAGGTGAAAGTCAGGTAAAGCTCTCTAGGGCAATTCTCATCTCAATGACCAAAATATCGAACCTCCTCGAGCTCATTTCACCCACTTTCAATCATCTAGTTTTCCCCTCCTCGCAAGAGTACAAGGCTTCCCTTCTTAGCTCTCCTTCCTCTAAAGACCCATAAGAATTGGAAGGCGTGCGTTATTCTATTTTGTCTCGTCTTCTCTTCACACAGTTGCGTCATTAAGCTATACAGTTATTCATTCGGAAATAAATAATAACATCTGTACCTAAAATAGCTCTAATTGTTCATTATCTGCATGGACTCTGAATATTCTACCCTTTGATGTAAGAATCTCGTTCACTATTTATGGTTACAACAACAAATTTCTCATGTACAATTAATTTTCTGTCTTGCATCACAACGTCCCATATCTTCTTAGTTTCGCTGTGCACGCCTTCATATAAATATGACAATGAAGCTCTATGTACTCCAGTGTTTCTAACAACTAGATCTGAAACCAACGATTGTACAGATGATCCGATGCAGATTGGATGATCGAAACTTCGATCTTCACGTTCCTACCAAACCCCTCATATTTGATGACCATATTACTGTGGAATTTGTGGGGAACCATCCAGAGTCGCAAACTCCGTGAAAATTCGATCGAAATCGAAGGGAAACTCTAGAAGTTATGCTTACTAAGGAATTCACCTTGAAGGCCCTGATAAATACCTCACGTGTTGATGCATGCTCTCGTGATTTATACTGTGGCAGCCTTGTTTCAGGATAGAATGCTTATGCCCCCCTAGGTCTTGTCTGATGACAAACATAGATTCAGCCACATAGAAAAGAAACATCATTTGTTATGCTTATGTTAGGATAACAAATGAAGCTTCAACATTTCCAAAGGGCTGCAACGCATAGTTCAACTTGTTTCAGGAAAATAATTGTACCAGGGAATTCTTCTCAGCCGTGATATACGAGTTCACGGACCAGAAGCTTCCTCCTATAGGACCAGTGTCAAAAGATTCTGACACTATTCTCTCTCTTTATCCTTACTCAAAACTGTCCATTACATTGGACACAACAACAATTTATTCTTTGACTTCATTTCAAACAACAAATTATACAAATATTTTTTCTACTTTTGCTGCGGAATAATTAATTATCTAGAGGTGTTGGGCAACTACCTTCCATTGTTTAAAGCAATCTTTCTAATCTGGTATCTGGAAACACAAAACATGCAAATAAGCATGAAACACTCAGAGGAAAACATCATAAATATGTGTGATGTTCTCATAGCGGTCCAACAATTTCCAATGAATGCAAAAAAAGAGAAAATGTTATCTAATACATAAAAATAATGTAATATCGGTAAATATTTGACTTGCCTTATTTCTATGGGTAGTGTGATTGATACCCTAAATGTTGGAACCAGCCCAAATCGATATGTTGTTAGCTTGAAGATTCCAATGGAAGGGGTCCAAGCAATGGGCACTCTTGGCCACCTCATAGGGATTTACTGTTTTCAGATTCAGCATCAATTGCAAATGTATTTTACATATTGTGCTGCTCGTCGATGAGTGATCTGGTCACCTAATTAATCAAGAACTGTAGCTGATCTGAATAATGGCCCGTACGCCTGGCAGGCGTAGGATGGCCTCTACTCATGATAGCCGGCATCCACATTTCCTCACACTGAGTCCGGGCAAGGCGATTGACGGGGTAGAATTATCTGCACCGCCTTGCATCTGCATTACTTGCTCGAGGAAAGGGTGCTTGAGAGGTCAAAGAAATGGTCGACTCTCGTCTGGTCTGCAGCGAGTGGGAAGGTTGTGTCATGGAGGAAGGGGCTCTCGTCTGCCAGCAGCCCGTCCTCCCACGCTCGCGTACGGTCGGAGGCCTCTGAAGCACGCTTGCAGTCTGCACTACCCTCTTGACTACTTGAGGTCACTTGACCTCTTCACGAACACAGTAGAACCTCGTGACAGTAAATCTCTTTGAATAAAAGGTCTGAATACAAGAGTACAAGATATCTATCACCGGTTTACTCAGGAAACCAATTTTTGGCTCGTCTTTCTCAATTCATCACCAATTCCACCTCCATGCAAAAGTAATGATTTTGTGAATTATACGTAAAAATTGTCGTGCCAAACAAAGATTACCTCCTCAAGGTGTTTCAGCGATAAAACGACGCTACAAGGGTAGGAAACTAGTTGAGAATGGCTGCGGGATAAGTGATTCAAAGTTATGTTTTAGACCAGTTTCTCTCTTTAGGTTTATTTTACCATAATGTACACTCATGGGAAAGAAGATAACCGGATTGGACCAGTCCCCCCACTAAGGGGAGAGGATACCTTCTAGGACAATGCTGAAAGTAATGCTCTTTTTTTTTTATTATACCTAGGTATTAGACCAGGTCCTCTGCCAGATCATTGGATCAATTTGTGGGTAGGCTGGTCCAACCCACAGTTTTGGACCAATTCCTCATTCGGTTCGGTGTGAGTAACCGATCCCATGTGTCTAGGGAGAGAAACTGGTCCAGAAAATCCATTTCGACTGCTTTCCCCATGACGTCTTAAGACCTCTCCACCTCATCTCCAGCAGTAAGGAAATCGGTCTAATCTGGTTTGTCGCTTCAAACTCATATTGCGAGTAACTTTCAATAGAAAGGCATAGCTTAAAAATTACTTAAATTTTGAAAGAGTCCATCAGGAGTATTATACTTTGAACATTTGTTTTCTTTGAAGGGTAAAAAGCAAAAATATAGTTGAGTATTGACGATTGGATTTTGTAGGTGGAAATACAGTGGCCGAATCTCCTTAGCAATCAATTTACTTCTCTGCGATTTGATTTTCATTTCACCCCATAAACAGGTAGAATCTCGCGTCAAGTTTACATAGCCCATTGCAAGATTCAGCCATTCAGGAGCAAAAAGGACGACTGAGAGACCGTGTGGTGGCGAGATTGGAACCTCATCTGATCCGTCGTTTCTTGGCAGTTGATGTCGGTAATGTTGGAGTTTCCAGGGGTGGCTGAGCTGAGCACTGCCGGGTTCCCGACACCTCTTTGCTTCCGTCAGGCGTTTATGACCCCCTAACTGTTATAAGCCAATGAAGGCGGGTCGTTACGGCGTGTAAAGAGTGTGAAGTGCATGTGTGTAGGTGAGGGCGTTAATTGATGGTCGTGACTGGAGGGGTAGCTGAAGTGGACGGGTGAGGAATTGAACGAGAGAGGCTGTGCTGGGGGGGGGGGGGGGGGGGGGTAGTCGCCTCAACGAGGAAGCGCTTGACATTCAATATCGGGCACCGATTTTGTGAACCGCCTGAGAAGGTCACGGCCGAGCGTACTCCAGCACCCTTCATTATTACGATACCTACCCATACTAGAGCGCACCACTTAGTCGACCGACACTCGCTCAGTTGAGCTGCTAGTGCTGACAAATGGCACAATTGGGTAGATACTACTCCTATAGGTATCCTAGATACTATACATTACCCAGTCAATAGCACGCATCAATTATATTTTCGCCAATACAGTCACATCATGTTATGTTAACTTACCCCATGCCAATGCAGTAGTCTGGGGTAGATAAGATGACATACGCGTCAATGCAGCATTCGATACTAGACAGGGTGTAAGCCTAACTGGTTTGCCATACTGCAGGAGTCAATTCTACAACTAATTTGCAACAAAAAATGTCTCTTAGCGATTTTTTTCTAACTAACTAACTACACAGCACTACAGGCCGATGTGGCCCTTGGCTTCCCGAACTCACTTCCGCCACCGGGTACGGTCACCCGCCTGAGACCTCCGCAATTCCACCACCTGGAGGTCCCTCAAGACACCATCAAGCCAACGACTCCGGGGACGACCTCTTCGTCTACTAGTTTCCATGCAAGCTCGCAGCATCATTCTCGGGCAGGCCTCCACCGGCATGCGGTCGACATGTCCCAGCCATTGGATGCGCCCAGCTTTGATGAATCGGATTTTGTCTTCATGTTTTAATAATTCATCAATTTCTGCATTCTGTCTTGCTCTCCACCCTTGGCCCTCTCTGACCGCTCCATAGATCCTTCTTATAATCCTCCTCTAAAATATCCGCAGTCTAGCCTCATCATCAGCCCGCATGGTCCAAGCCTCCGATCCATAACAAACCACAGGCCGCACTAGGGATCTATATAGCCTCATCTTCGTTGATCTGGAGATCACACGGCTCTTGAACAGTTTTATATTGGCATAAAATGCACGGCTGCCTGCCATTATTCGTGAGCACATCTCATCCTGTACTTGGTTTCTATTCGTGACCAAGCAATTTTCTTCTAAAAGCTTTTAAAATCAGCGCTCCGGCCTTCTGTTTTTGGAGGCTTTGGGGTCTACTGCGGCGGCGACCCACCCACTTCCATCGTCCGACCCCTCAGATCGTCTTGCGGGAGCGCTGATTTCGTTGGAAAAATGCATGTTTTTCCGCGTTCAAACACAAATTTCTCCCCTAAATTTGTTGGTACAATATTTTTTGATTATACCATTGGAAAGCTAAGATTTTGTCGTAGTTTTTACCTTCTTGCATCTTGAAAAAAGATTGGTTCCCTCAGTTCAATTTGCGATTAAAAATATTCGAGGTTTCCCAATTTACGTAAAATTTTCTTTTCAGAGGGCTTTTTTATGTCTTAAACCTTGACTCAGAAAAAAGGTAAGGATTCTATCAGATAGGGAATTTAATGCTCTTTCCAATGGTATCACCATATTGTAATTGCCACAGCAAATTAAAGGAGTTATGACCAATTTAATTACGTAAGGTCAAAATCACGAAAAAAATCTTAAAATTAAAATAACTTAGAAATGAAGCGTTTAAAAGAAAATTGCTATCAGACATTTTTTGCTGCAAATTAGTTGTAAAATCGACTCGTGCAGTATGGCAGACCAGTTAGCCTTACACCCTGTATATGAAATACCTCTGCCATAGTAAGTTGTCAGTAGTTTGTATGAGATATCTCTAAAATAGTAAGTAGTCATTAGTACGTATGATGTGCCCACCTCCAGTAATACAGTTATCAGTAGTAGGTAGGTATCGTCCTGTCTGCCATTAGTACAGTAGTGTTGTAGTAATTAGCACCTCTGTATGATGTGACTCATACCTCTACCATGGTAGGTGGTAGGTTTATTTGTAACCAAAACGGTAGTCAACCAGAGCAGCAACCAACAAATTCATTCTAAATTCCAATAACCATGTCATCTTATATTTTTGCACCAACTGAGACTCGAAACTGGTAATTTAAAGTTCATCCGTGACACTTCATCTCTTCGGTATTGACAAGGATACATCCAATAGCCATGAAAAAAAAAAAAAAAAAATCATAATGAAAAACGTGTCTGGGTCTTTTACTCACTTTTATGCCATTACTGAGATTTGGATCCGATCTTCAGGATATCGTAAACGTAAGTGCTTCCGTTTCTCTCCCGCTCAAACTAGAGCACTGGAATATTTGTACACAGCATCTTATACAGGTACTTAGTGCTGGATATGAAATGGGTTTTTGATTCTCTAGAGGCATTAAGTATTGACATTTTTAAATTAAATGTTGTTACTCATTTAAAATTGGAAGGTCAATAGTTGATGTCCCTGGAGAAATCAAAAACTGTAAAAACTCTGCAAACCGCAAAGAAATCGGTCGAAAATTGTCGGAGTAAGACGTGAAAAACTATCCGACGCAAAAATGGTGAATGAAAATGGGAAGAGGGGATAATGTTTTTAATAGCTCTACCATTTTTGATAGCTAAGATACGTGAATTTTCAAGTATAATCTGAACCTTGTTTGTTCCTCCGTTACTAATCATCTGCATACTAACTTCTGAACAGATCGCATCCACCACTGAGTACAATGGGAGTTGGGAGCTCTTACTAGCTCATGCTATCCGGATGCATTTCTGTCGAAGTCTACCGAAAACGATCGTAAACGGCCGGTTACGATCTCGCTGTTCGGTGAAGCTATAAAAAACGCCATCGTCTGAGCCGATGACGCGGAACAACGAAAGTTTTGTCACCTTCATCACTCTTGTTCTGAGAGCGACGCGTCGTGGTTTTCAGTTGAGAGCTCTTGCTGGTTCATAATCCCCTAAGACGAGTACACCATCACTTGGGTTCGAGCATAAAGAAATTGGAAATAGTGTTGTGTTCTCAACTGGCAACTCAAAGACAGTTGTCTTTGTCTAGTTTCCTCCAACCTCGCGAAGAAAGTGCGTTCCGTTGAGCCGATTGGTTATAATCCGTCCGCCGTACTCTGTTCTTCCCTCAGTTACCATCGACGATTTCGTTAAAATTGGGTATGCAGGCTCCATTTGGGGTCTAGTTGTGCCCGAAGATTTTGGTTGATGTCAGTCTCTCCTAAGGGATGAAAAATGAGTCTGAAATTTTCAAAACGCCCAATCTGAAAGTCTTTCATTATAAAGGTAATGTTTTTTCATAAATTTAAAGTATTATTGAATGTTTATAATCGAATGAGACCACCTAGAGCCCAGTAGAACCAACCGTTTCCTCCCTACGATGACTTACGATGGATCAGAAACACGAATGTGAATCGCAAGAGGAGCCCTAATCTCCGTTCACATTTTAGCTGCCCAGTATGCGATCGCTGTTCGTTTCTTCGACGTGTACTCAGTTTTGCGTCCTTAGCAACCAATAATCTAATTTCTTAATGAAGGGACGCACAACCCCCTATTTTTCGAATTAAATGTGAAGCGTTTATTTCTCCAAAATGAACTTGATTGTGAAGCAAAAATATGATTGGTAGGTAGTGCTAATGGCAAATCTGTGTTCTTCGCAGGCGAGTGATTTACAGAAAAATAATAAACCTTTGTGTAATAATTTGCATCGTTTTAACCTCCGTTTTGAAAATTGTATCCCTTAGAAGTGCCCAAAAACCTTGGACATCAAACTCATCCTTTCTTTTATGAAATAAAAGTTAAACGTTAAAAGTTAAAAGTAAACGTTAAAAGTTAAAAGTTAAAAAAATTAAACAAATTTTGTTACGCGGGTTGTTCCAAAAGTAAGTTCCGACATGCTAGGAAAAATTGAAAAAAAAGAAAAGTCTGTATTTGTATTCAGCAATATCTAAACTATTCTTCTACATGATCACCCGTTTTTCAAGCATTTGCGATAACAGTATTCCAGTTTTTTCAGTCCGATGGTGTACCAATTTTCATCCAAATTGCGTATCCAGCTGTGAACCGCATCCTTAACTTCTCCATCAGTCCTTAATTTAATTCCTCCCAGGTAGGTTTTGAGAGCCGGGAATAGGTTGAAATCGCTTGGTGCTAGGTCTGCGGAATAGGGAGGTTGGGGAAAACATCCCAATCAAATTTATTGAGTGCTCCCAAGAAAAGCCAAGGTCCGCCATTCCGCTGGGAAGGTGATGTCTACAGTGTTTTGGGACTGTAAGGGAGTTCTCCCGGTTGATTACCTCGACAGAGGCACAACCATAAATGCAGAGAGGTCCTCAAAGAAATGAGATAGGCAGTAAAAAACAAGAGGGGAGGGATGTTGAGCGAAAAAATCCTGCGGACGGATGGAGAAGTTAAGGATGCAGTTCACAGCTGGCTACGCAATTTGGATGAAAATTGGTACACCATCGGAAATATAGTATATATTGTGTAACTCCTTTTTTTCCAATTTTTCCTAGCATGTCGGAACTTACTTTTGGAACAACCCTCGTATTATCAACATTTTGGCACAATTTTAGGAGTTATTGGAGAAAAATATAGAAATCTTTTAGAATGTTCCATAACGGATTTCTATAGAAAAAAAATTTCGGAATTTTGTGTACTAAAAATTGAGGCCATTGCAGTAGCCAACTCCTACCTACTGCTAACTCCAAAAATATTTGTTGCTACAACCGAAAAAAAGTTAACACAGATAACACACCTATAGATCTGACAACTGAGCTGTTGTCATGAAATAATCAACTATAGGTACATACACACCAAGTTCACCACCATACAACCTAACCATACAACCTAGTGGTGACTGCTGGATCATGAATGCAGAAGGACCTTCGTTTGCTAGTTTACTTTTGCTTAGAACTTCTGCGGTGAGGTTTGCCGGTGTGACTCAAGGGTTTTGACTCCAGTAACGTGCAATCAATATGGTTGGGCAAGTGAGGGTGAGTCATATTGCAGGTGGGTAATTTCCAGATGGGTTTTTTAAAATGTGAACACACCCAGTAAAAAGTTACTCATTCGTTACAGCTCCAGTTTGAACTTTTCTCAATTTAAATTTGCGCCTTGTAGGTAATGTCACTACGTACACCAGTTCAAGATGGTAAACGCGATTTTCTGATTCAGTCATAAATGGTATCTCAAGTTACGTATGAAAATCAGGCAATATACGTATATAGCTTTCTCCACTGAAATATATAATTTGTTCAATCAATTTAATAATAAATAAAAAAATTAAAGTTTTATATTGCAATTTCAATTTTACCTTTTGTATTTAACGTTTAAACCTTTATAATATTTCAATTGTTTATACAATATTTCAAAATTTTAATAATCATATCATAATTCAGTATTTTACCTTTCAGTTAAACAGGTGTCTACCGTTGAGGTGGTGGTTCAACCATCGATTTTACAAGGAATTGCTACAAAAATGTCTCTTAGCAATATTGTTTTAACCGCTTGTTTTCCAAGTTTTTTTTTTCAATTAAATATTTTTGCGTGTTTTGGACCTTAAGTCATTAACACGGCCATAACTCCCGTTATTTACCCAGTAAATTCGAATTTGAGGATATCGTTGGAAAAATCGTTAAATTTCCAATTTATCTTAATGCAAAACCAAGATCTTTAAAAAATAAAACATTTTTTTAAAACCAAGTAAAACAGCTAAGTTTTAAATTTTTTTTTGAAATTTCACTGTTTTTGATCGAAGTTTTTACTTTGAATTCCTGCCCATTTCAATGGGCGCCTTTCGGAAAAAAACATGGTCGAATTGTTAGCTTTTCAACGGTCAATCACTTTTTAGGTTTACTCTGAAATTTGAGTACCGAAATGGTGTTTGAGTTCGAACAAACGTGTTATTTCAGCCAAAATTGAAACTTTTTTTCTCACAATTTTGAAAAGAAAAAAGTAGCATTTTGAGTGGGTTTAAAAAAAGTGCGGAAAAGATGTTGCAAATTAGTTGTAGAATTGATTCCTGCAGTATTGTTCATTGGTTACGGGACACCTTTTTATAGCAGTTCACCAGTAACAACTGAAAGGTGAAAAAACCCTTCAATTTTCGCTGAAATAACCCACTTGCATGAGCGAGCGAAGCGAGCCGACACGCTTATATCTATAAATGTATTTCAGTGAGCCCAAAATTCCGGTGAATGCGTTCTTCTAACTACTTTTTCATCACACTATTTTCCTTATTACTACTTTATTTTATTCACATGGAACATAGGTAAATATGGATACTTTTATCTCAAAAATTCGCTTATAGGTATATTCATACACCCCCCCCCCCACTCTTCCCGACCAAATTGTGAAATTTTCGTCTTGATTAATTTTTGAGAATGACAACAAGCAGTATGAAATATCCACCTCGAGATCAACTCCTTGGTATTTGCCGAACAATGGGTAGGTGTGCTCGTATTCGTACCTGACTGTTCGGATGGATGACAACAACTGGGTTATGAGTAGATGTGTGTGTGGTGTGTGCTACGTCTGTGTGGTGTAGTTGTACGAGATGTGAACGTAGTGGTAGTAGGTTAACAAACTACACGTGTGCCAACCAGTCCAGGATGAGAGCAATAATGCGGCGGTCACATCTCCGCCAGCTCAACTTTCAGCAATTGAAGGGGTTTGCTCTCAGATTCAGGTAGGTGTGTCCTACGAAAACATAGCGTTCAACAAAGAAATGTATAGAAAGAATGTTCTAGAATCACAGGTATCATGAATATTTCGTGTCGTCCTTCGTTGTGAGCCATATCAAAACAAACATAGATTGTGGAGAATTTGTGTAAAAACGCTCTTGCTAGTGTTTCGACCACCTCTGAGAAAGTTATAATTCAAGGTCGATTTTGGATTTCTATTTGTCTTCGTTTTACTGAAAGATCTCAGTGGCATCCATGATTGGCAGCGGATGAAAACTCATTCGGCATTTTCTCCGAAAATGACGTCCTTCACATCTCGCCAGTCTTCGGAGCACCCTCCTCTCCTAAAAACGCTGCAAATTTTTACACAACGGTTTATTAGTTTTCTGTAAAGAAGGTGCGAAGATCACTGCTTTTCCATTAAGATACCTATCAACCATATTATTGCGCTTGATCAACAATCAAGTTTATTTAGGCAAAACGTTCCTGCCAGTAAAACATTGTTATCCCAAACTTGTGGGTGACTCCAATACGAAAGTCGATTCTTGGTAGGAAAGCACAACTGGCTTATATTAAAATCTATTCAAAGAAACTAAGAAAAGATCGCATTTAAACACATAAGTGTAAGATTCGCACTCCTGTTTCTGATTCACCATTTGTCCAACCCTCAGGGTAAGGGAGAGAATTAAGTAAGGACCGGAGGGTAGGAGGTGTTGGGGGGGGGGGATTCGCAGGGCCCACGTGTTACCATGGGGTGTGCGCACGGGTCGGAAAAACTGTTTATTGTTATTTTTGATCTAAGCTAGACCTCATTTTGAGAATTTTGACAACCCGCGACCTTCTAGCGTGAGAAGACCTTTTTCTATGATTTTTCAAAGTTTTGAATATTTTGACGTCACAGCTCCCAGTCCCTCCCAGGCGGGAGGCCGTCATAAACATTCGAAACTTTGAAAAATCATAGAAAAAGATCTACCCATCCAAAAAGAGAACGGCTGGTGTCAAAATTCTCAGGATGAGGTCTTCTTTCGATTAAAAATTTTAAAAAAATCAGGCGTACCCCCATTTCACACTAATTGCTTGAAATGGAACAATTTTATTATTGTTGATTGACTTGGTGGTTTCATTTGTTTCTGAAAATTGAAAACTGCCTTAAATTGATTAAAAACATCATGGGACATTCATTAATTAGGTAAAAACCTAATTATCCTCATTAGCGAACGGTTGGTCCCACAACGCTCTGGGTGATGCCAACAAATTCTCAAAAATCGGCTATATTTGAAATTAATGGAAAGACAATACCTGTAAATTGAAAGTTTTCAAGCTAGGGTGTTTAGTAAAATTTACACGATCGTGTAAAGAACAGTAATCAATAATTAGAATGTCATGTGCCACACCCCCTGTGCAGACATTTTCTTCTCAACACGGTTATTCGGCATTTTGTGAATTTATTCTCAAAACTTAACTTGTCACCCGCTAAGTCTCTATTATTACCTATTTGAAATATCCGATGACGGAAAAATCAGCGGATCATCGCAATGACGAACCAAGGATGTGACGCCGCGGATTAGAGTGAAAAACGGCTTCCATTAGGTACGACGCGAATTGGATCATAAAAGAATTCATCTCATCCCATTCACAAATTGAGGTCGACGCTCTGTCGAACATAGGTGGTCCTCCAGAATGACTGGGGCTACTGAAAATCGCAGAAAAAACGGTTGTAATCTGATACAGTTAAATAGTATCGTTGCTCATTTCGTATGGGCACGTGCTGAAATAGTTGTGGGGAAATGCCGATGTTCAGTCATTCCTCGTGCGAATCCCAATCGATTTTCGGACCATTCAACATGGGAGCTCTTGAATGAAGCTTTGTTGAACCGACACTGAAATCATTTTATTATTTCTTAATTATTAATTATTTTTATGTGTTTCACTTTTTAGTGATCCTTAATTAATTTCTAAAATTAGTTCTCCCCCAGTTTTTCGATCAGTTTCCATGGTGTGTGTTGGTTCTTGTACTGTAGATCAGTTTCCGTGCTGTGGATCGGTTTACCTACTCCCAACCATGTAATGGAAGATGAAGGAGCTATGTGCAACACCCACTGGGTAGTCTACTCTGTTAATAGCTAAATGTTCGGTTTTTCCTCATGCTTGGTTGGGTATTTGGTAGTTTCGACGACCTCCAATTAGGTCAGCAAATCATATTATGGATCACGAAGGAGCTATGTGCCTCACCCACTTGGCAGACTACAGTCTCAACACCTAATAGCTTGATTTTCCTCATATGTGGTAGGGAAACTTACTGAAATATGCAGTCATGAGCACATTCCATCATGCTTGTTGAGGCTCATGCAGGTTCTGCGCAAATAACCCGAAATCGGCAAGCAAGTTTTTCAACTGTTTTCAGTCATTTTCGATATTTCTAACACAGATATATTAAAGCTGGTTGAAACGGGACCATTATGGATGCAGGTGGGCATACTTCAAAAAGAATCGAGTAGATTGGTACCGGAATAAAGAAATACAAGGTGTACAAACATTTAAAAAAAATATATCGTCGTCTATGACTCACAGAATTGAGATTCCTCCTCCTTCGTGGTTTTGGCTTTTGAAGTGGATCAATAAAATTTGTATCCATCTTTTGGAAGAAAGTAGCACCTGGAACATCAACCCTTCTCTTAACAAAATTGGATATTTCCTGATATTTGCTAGTAATTTTATTTTGCCCAGAGTATTTGGAGAATTAGCCTCCAAAGTTACCAAAAAGGTGCACATTTGAAGCTGATCTTATACTAACGAACTTCAATTGTCTTCAATTGCAATAGTAATGTTTGGATGTTCGATGAAATACTCAAATACTCTGTTACTCTTATCTTAAAATAGTCTCAATATTTAGTTCCAGAATCTCAGTCATAGTAACAAAACACTGCAAATTATTACACTAAGGTTTATTATTTTTCTATATAGATCACTCGTCTGCAAAGGACACGGCTTTGCCATTGTCACCAGTACTTGTCACTTCGTGCCTACCACATACCTACTTCAAAATCGAGTTTATTTGAGAACGCTTCACAACTGGGAGTTGTGGATGCCTTCATGAAGAAATTTGATTACTGGTTGCTAAGGACTGAAAACAGAGTACAGCTTGAAACAAGTGGCTGTGGCACATAGCTTCCTCGTATCCATAACCTGATAGTATGGATGACCCGATGCACAGTAGTTAATCACAAAACATCAATTTCTAAATACTTTGCACTACCCTCGTAGGGGACTCCACGCGTCAACCGGCACAATCTCTAAATATTGTTGGAAAATGTAGAAGTCATGGCTGTAACAAGGAAATATACTTTTGCCTCATGCGCAGTGGCTACTATCAGTCTAGGGGCGATGATTTGCATAGGGGATCAACTACTCGCCAACCCGAAAATGTCATCGAAATCGGATGAGAATTGTAGAAGTTATGGTTGTGGCAAGGATTTCATGATAGACAGACAGACAGCAGACAAACACGGAACCAAAATTGTTCAGGAAGGTCTGAAACGTAAAACGCGAGTGGAAATTTTGATTTTGAGGAACTATTTTTTTCAACCTTGAATAGTAAAAGAAAGTTTCCGCTACCTTGGTAGACTCGGAAGCAAAAAAAAAACAAGAAGAAAAACATCGATCGCATTTTGTTCAGCTAAAATTTGAACGAAGATTAGTCCTCTTTTGTGATTCACGATCGTGTTTCTGACTTATCGTAAGTCCAACCCTTAAGTTCTCATAGGGAGCGAACGGTTTGTCCTACAGAGCTCCGCGTGGTCTCCAAAAATTCTAAAAATTCAATACTATTTTAAATTGATGGAAAAACAATACCTTTATATCGAAATTTGTTGAGATAGGGCGTTTTCAAAATTTCAACCCTTAATTTCCAACCCTTAGAAGTGACTGACATCAACCAAAAGTTTCGAGGCACAAATGGAGCCTATATACCCAATTTCTTCATTTCGGTCCTTCGGAACTTGGAAAAGTGCCGCGTACGGCGGACGGACGGCCAAATGTTTATTCGATTTTTGGATTTTACGTAAACCAACAAATTTTGAGGGAGTGTTGAACAATTTTTTTTCTTGGTCGATTTCAAAGGTTCATTATTGAAAATAATAACCAAAAACCTATCTATTATTATTTCAAATGAATTTACTACCCTTATCTTATAAATGAGGTCGACCAATCCAAGGTTGGTAAAAAACATGGTATTCATTTGGTTAGCGTGGGAAATATTATAGCAGATAAATTAGATCGACGCTGGGACCAGTATTTTTTGTATTTTTAAGCACTCGAGCTACTTTAGTAAGTTGACTTACAAACGTGCAGATGACATGAAAGCACAATTGTTCAGAGTTGCCCGCCTAGGACCTATGCTGCTCAATAACCACTATCGGTTCAAACTAAGAATTTAAATTCTTCTTGAATGTTGATGATAACTATTGGCTTCTTGGCCCACAGCAGTCTATAGAAATACCTATTTTAATCATTCAACTCATATGTGAAGTTGTGCAGGAAGATGAAGTGTGTGACCTACCTAACTTACAAGGAGCCGTTAGGTACAGCTCCTTACGGACATCAACTAATTTGTGATGATTGGTTACACCTCGGAAACCTCGCTCGACTCCTAATTCCGTTTGTAACTCATGAACACGGGTCACTTCAAAAACGATCGTGACGACCGTGAAAGATTTTTCGAAAACGATAACTTCGAGAATGAATTTGAAAAGTGGAGGGCGTAGCTCGGACGTTTGTCTCACCTCACCAGGTGGTTTCAATTCATCATTCAAGTGCGTGGTACTCATACTGTACTGACAGCTCTTTGTACCACCACTGCTCCACACGTGTCCCATATTTACATCTACCACATACAGGTCATACGCTGTCCCATTCTCATTGTCGAGTATTCTCACCCACGTTGTAGCACCGAACATGGTAATAAGGCCCCATTTTACCCCGTACCCCTGATGGTAATTACGCCGCGTAGGTTAATCATATTTTATAAATCCCCCATTAATATGTAATGCTCCCACTCGAGTTACGAACGGAGAACTTCTCTCCACCGAAATAATCACGAAAATTACTCAATTAATGGATTAAACTTTTAGATAAATGCTAATAGCGCGGAGAGGCTAGTTTCGGCATCAGAATCTATATAATGCATGAAGCATAATCAGGTTTCCTTGAAATATTGTTTCAAATGACTTGTTGTCATTCACCCTTATGAACACATTTGTAGGTGCCTGAAAAAATGATTATAGGGCGGCCTCAGCACTGCTCGTTCATCATTATGTCCTCACGAGGTTGACTTTTGGGATTAATTGAATTTCAAAATTCCATCACCGAATTTCCCACCGTCAAACGCAGCTAATTTGCACCACTTTTGAAAACTTTTAGGAAAATTATACTAAAAAGTCCGCCAACTGGGTGGAGCACATCGGTATATTTGATCCGATGCATGGTAGGTAATCTCAAATCTCCAAGTACTTGCACTACCCTCATAGGGGACCTTCTATACGCCAACCCGCACATAGTAATCCCTGAACATTTCATAAAATCCGGATGAAAATGTGAAAGTTATGGCTATTTCAAGGTTTTTACGTTTGCGCGAGTGAAGAAGCTACTATCGATCTGGGTGCGAAGATTTTCATGGGGGACCTTCTACACGCTAACCCTCACAATCCCTGAAAATGTTCCTTGCCGAAATCACCCATTACAAGGGTTTCGGGAAAGACCTTGTCTTCCAAAATTGTTCAGGAAGATCCAAAACGTTAAACGCGAGTGGAAATTTTGACTTGGGAATACATTTTGGTTTATTATTTTCAATAATGAACCTTTGGAATCGACCAAGAAAAAACATTTTTCAACACCCCCTCAAAATTTGATGTTTTACGTTTCAAGGTACGTAGAATCCAAAAATCGAATAAAAATTTGGCCGTCCGTCCGCAGTACGCCATACGTGGCACTTTTGCCACTTAGCATTGACCGATATTGATGAAATTTGGTATGTAGGCTCCATTTGGGGTCTAGTTGTGCCCCGAAGATTTTGGTTGATGTAGGTCACTTCTAAGGGTTCCAAAATCAATTTTGAAATTTTGAAAACGCCCTAACTCATAAAATTTTGATATAAAGATATTGATTTTCCTTCAATTTAAGATTCTATAGAATTTTTAGAATTTTTTGAGACCACGCGGAACTCTGTAGGACAAACCGTTCGCTCCCTACGAAAATTTAAGGGTTTATATTGAAAAAAATATATATAAATCAAAACACGAGAGTGAATCGCAAAAGAGGCCTAATCTCCGTTCAAATTAGAGCTGACCGAAATGCGATCGATGGTTGGTAATTTTGATTTTTTTTTCCTTTTTTTTCTCTTCTTATTGGATGGTTGGTGATTTTGTAGACGAGTGATCTATATAGAAAAATAATAAACCATTGTGTAATAATTTGCAGCGTTTTCTTTATACCTCGAAAGTGAAAGAATGCTTTTGCTTCCTTGGCAGACTCGGGAGCAAATTTTGAGGTACTCAATATCACCTTTAATATTGTTGTTGCTAATGCTAACTGGTCAAATTTAGAAGAGTAGAGACCACAAATCCGTTTTAAAAACGTGTTTTTTGATATTTATCAATATAATGAACATATTGGTTATTGGTACATTCGCAATCAGCCTAGAATATCCACTAAATCTGCAATAGAATATTACCATAGTAAAGTTACAAATACCCGATCTTTAATATTTCGGTGTCCATTGAGACTTACATATCGAAACCAAGCTTTGAAATTCAGGGAACATATCAATATTTATCTTGATTTATCTTTCATTAATTATTCTTCGTGATGGTGGTACAAAGCATTGACGTCACCATAGTGTGGGTTTTTGGGTGTTTCACATAGAATATTGTGATGATCTACGGACTACCTACCAAAACCAACAAATGCAAGTCCAACGTAACCGTGTATCACTGTTGTGGTGCCAGAATGGCACAACGGTTTATTATTTTACTGTAAAGATCACCTGTTGTGAAGAACATGGCTTGGGTGGATGGATGGATGAAAAAAAAACATGGCTTCTTCCGAACCTTTCAGGAACCACGGTTAGGTGAGAGGAGGGGGTGTAGGTTCTCTTAGGCTAGCTCACAGGGATACAAACACGTGGATGTTAGAATTATGACAAATATAACAATTATTGATTGGAAAATTGTTGTTTGGAACGTTTTCAGATTCGCGTATTCAACTAATAATGTTGAATTGGCCTCAGTTGTCAAACAACTCTACATGACCTGTATAGCCAGTTTGCAGTTTCAATTTTATTGATCTATCGATTAGGTCTTGTGGCGTGGGAGCAATTTGCAAAACGTCGACGATAATTTATCGACAGAAATATCAGGAAACCTGATTTTTTAGAGAGTTGCTGGACGAAGCTAAAACGAAGGGGCTTGTATCCTACGTGTACCCGTAAGCTTTCTTTGGAAGTTATTCGTAGAGCTTCATTTTTCGTCCCGGCCCACGGAGTAATATCTTTCACCGAGACGCAAGACAAGCATCTACTTGTTTCTACACTCAGAAGGCGTTCCCAAGCGACCAAGAGCACTTGCATCTATCATCCGCCTTTTTCTTCTCACTCAGACTCCACAAATGGAAGGTTTTCAATTATCGTTGCATTCTTAATGAGGTACCGCTTAAGGGAGGTTTGAGAGTAAACCAAAATTTCAGTAAACCAAAAGCACATGGTACTTGTTATGCCTTTCTTCTTGAGGTAGGTAGGCTGAGGAGAGGAAATGTTCGGTAGATCCAACCTTAATCAGCCGGATTAAGGTTTGATGGTATGAAAATGAACCTCTAAAAATTTAATGGCTGTATAAATAATTAATGCCAAATAAAAATAATTAAAAACGTCTGACAAGTGGCTGTGGCACATAGCTTCCTCGTATTCATAACCCGATTGTATAGATTATCCGTTGCATAGTTGTTGATCTCAAAAAATCAATATCTAAGTGCACTCTCCCTTGCAATACCCTCATAGGGGACCATCCCCACCCCATATCGCATAATTCCTGAAAATTTTATCGAAATCAGATGGGAAATACACGTTTGCGCATGCGCACAAAGTACTTTCAATTTGTGGGCCATGATTTTCATAGGGGACTATCTACACGCCATCTCGCACAATCCCTAAAAATTTCATCGAAATCGGACGAGAATTGTAGAAGTTATGGCTGTGGCAAGGATTTCACGTTTGCGCATGCGCAGGATTCTATGACAGATAGACACAGAACCAAAATTGTAAAGGAAGGTCTGAAACGTAAAATGCGGGTGGAAATTTTGATTTCGGAGAACTTGAAAACAAAGCTTGAAAAGTGAAAACAAAACTTCCGCTAAAAAAAGCTTCCAAAAAAAAAACCGCTTGGTACCCTAACATAATGTTGAAAAATTGAAACATATTTATGCTCTCTCTTGAACAGTCTTGGATTAAATAAAGCTCTTCTTTGCCTTATAATTGTATTTTTTAAGTCCATTGTAAGCAGTTTGAAGCCACAGCTAGTTGTTTTTAGGTAGAAAAACTTCCTTTTCGAAATTACATTCCTGGTTTGCTCAAAGTATGAAATAAATAGTCTACGTTTTATGAAGAAAATAAAGTCAAACCTTCTTTTCTATAGTATACTTCTTTCACATATCAAAGAAAACAGAAGTATAGCTTTTTTAGTTTTGGGGGTGTGGAAAAAAGTCCATCAAAATCCAAAGTTCAAATTTTCATTCTAAGTTTTGGACCTTCTAGAACAATTTTGGTTCCTTGCCAATCTGTTTGACTGCAAATAGATGTAAAAGACAAAACTATATCACAATAAGATCCCAATATAAAAAAAATTAAACTATAACAAAGTTTAAGTCAGTTCTCGATGACATTTTCACGGTTTGAACAACCAACAATACAATATGTTTGTACAATATTTCGATCCGATTTCCACTACATTTTCAGCGATTGCAAGGGTGGGGTTGAGGAGGTCACTTATGAGTTCATTGTGATCGGATCACTGGTAGTGCAATTCTTGTAACAAGCGCAACTTTTATTATTTCCTTTCGATTTGGAGGGTACTTGTGGATTGACATTTTGATTATGCGTTTATTTTTTCACAAAATGAAAACGTGTTAACGTATATGAAAATTTGTGTGACTAGTTCAACTTTGGAAGCCTTAGTGAATACCTCTTGAAATGTGCTGAAGTCCTTTCTCTGTTCTGAATAATGTTCATTTTTGCATCTCACTGCAAAAGAAACGTACGAAAAGTCGGAAAATTATTGTTTCTATCGACACACTACTATCAATCCCGAAAAATCGAAAGATTCCTTCGTATTAATATCACGGTTAAAAATCATCCATCATAATATAAATATGTATGAGCCTCCGGGCTCATGACTGACCATTGGTGGGGGGGGGGGGGGGTGAACTCGAATTTGCATGTTGGGTATCGTAGATCATGGATTTTAAAATGCTCTTCATATTCGAGGCTCTCGTCGCTAGAAATGTAACGGTGGATAACGGTGAGGGGGGGGAGACCACTATTTCATGCTTACCAACTGGTTTAAATTGACCTAATGTTTATCCAATGGGACGGCCCCTGGAATGCATGCATTACTTAACAATATGTTTAGTGAAGGTTAACTTCTTTATCATAATAACATACAGAATAAATTCTGGATCAGCGAATAATTTCAGATCGTGGTGCAACTCCAGAATTTAATCATTGTCAAGAAGTGGCTGAAATTAATAATTTGTTGTCTCGTAAACTTGCGAGAAGTCAACATAAAACCGTGAAAAGTCAAAAATATTCGAGTGGGTACCTACACTAAGAGTCTGTGGCGACGAGTAGAGCATGAATATTGTACAGTAACGTTTAAAACATACCCTGTGTATACGGTATGGTAGTATGGTTTACTGAAAACCGAATAAATTAACAATCAGGAGTCAAGGATGCAACGAGTAAGATCAACAACAAGTCAAAGAGGAAAGTAGTATTTTTTGTGAATTTAGAAGTCAAAAATGGCTGAAAATCGATTAAAATATTGTTTCTTTGAAAATTCTCTCATTCACTCATGCAGCACAATTGGGACATTTTTAAGATTGGAAAACAACTTCTTTATAGTAAGTAAATTATCATTCATAAATTAAACAGTCATTGATCGATACGAAGGTCGAACGAGGGACGGTTAAACAGGTAGTTAGCGCATCAACAGGAACCTCACCTATACCTATACCTACGGTATCGATTATTCAGTAGTCTCGTCTGATCGACTCACGCAAGTAATTACTTCATACGAGTTTTGAGTGCAGGAATCATCGAGTGTTTTGGAATGATCGATAAAACGAAGGAAGAGGGGGAGTCAGGAGCTGAAGAAGGTGGGAGAGCACGGCTTTGCGGGTCCGTCCTTGGTTGCCGCCTGTTTGGCATCAGGCGAACCGGTGAGCAGAGTTCAGTAGCCCGGTGACTCCTCGAGAACGCGAATCTACAGTTTCCCTCCCACCTAGTCTGGAGGAATCTGTGGGATGAACTTCCGACTTCCTGGATGGACGAAACATCGTACTTATTGCGGTAGGTCCCCCTAGCTTTGTATGAATGGTCGAAGGCGCGCGGGGAGTTCGGACTACTTCATCTTCAGGTCAACGCACTCACTCCACATTGAGATGCACGCCGTCAGCTTTTCGCATCGGCGTATTCGCACGCAACTTCCATGGTTGGACTGTAGGTACTTCCCACAGTGAAGTTACCATTCATGCGTCCACTGACGTGCCTTATCTTCATTTTTATTCACTGTGTGAAATGTCATTCTTACACATGGTAATGTGAACGTTTACATTTTTCTTACTGCTGATATCCCATACTAGAAGAATACATCAACGAATTCTATTCGATTGAAGAGTGTGTGGCGACCCGTTATCGGTACAAGCACTGACTCATTTGCCCTTGGTCTGTCTGCGATCTTGACCTTGCCCTACAAAGATCAGCCAAGTAATCACTTTAACATTCAGGAATCCGTGGAAACTAAGTACCTCCTTTTAAACTCACGTAGAAGATGTATCCCCGTTCAGAAGAAATAACCAATCGATGGCCCGACGGAAGAAAATGGGGTCATCGCTCGGTGGTATCACTGCTTCCGCGACCTTCTCACTCGTCCCACGAATATTTGTGATTCTCCGCGATAAGGGAGTCGATTCGGGTCTCTACGCCATGGGAGGTGACAGATAAAGGTGTGATGACTACCATCTCGTGGTAACCCTGCGAGAGGTTCTCTGGGGAAGGTTGAGTCAGCTGATCGCGGTCGCGGTAATTCAAGATCAGACCGTGAAGGTTTGAGGGAGCAGCGCGGGCGGGACGTTTCATCCGGTGAATTACGGCTCAGTTCTCGGTTCTTGTTTCTGTTATCTGCCTTCCTCTATGGGAGTATTTATTATATCTGAAATATATGAGATGTCATTGATCTCTTGATTGAGAAAAACTGTTTGGTTCATTCATATGATCAAGGCATAGGAAGTGCAAATTGGTAGTCCTCTGCCTAACTGATGGCTGTAGATATGTATTATGAATTGAAGATGCCACAATTTTGGAGAAACTCTAGCAAGTAGTGAGTATGCACACATTAGAAATTGATCTTTGATGAACAGCACTTTCCTCTACAAATAATTCTGTTTCCTGAGAGTTGGTCACTAGTAGGAAATAAAGTCCTTACACCTGACGGTTAAAGAGTATCCATTGCAAACAAAGAGTTTATAAAATTACAAGAAGATTTTTGAACTTATTCGGATTTGAAAGATTTCCATCGCTGCCTCCAATTTTTGGGACATAATGAACAGACCAAATATCCAGCGACATACAAAACTCGGACTGAAATTGTTATAAGAAACTCTACAAAAAATATACACATATTGCTCAAATACAATAACCAGCGATTGATTCCTGATCGACCCACAATAATCTACGTAGGTATGCATTCACCCTCTCCCACGCATACCGTTGATATGACGTCATTACTCCATACTTGTGTCTCCTCGAACCACCGAAACATTTTTCTGTCACTCTTTCTACACCCCCTCACTATCATAGCTCCACATCTGACTCCTTGAACTCTCAGCAGTAGGTAGTCCTCTCTTTCTGTAGTCCCTATGTACAGATTAACCGAATGAAGCATAAATCAGAATGCAGTATCAATAGGATTTGAAGTTCAGCCAACCCAAATGGTATTGGTTTAATTGGCTGAGGCCTAGCCAATACGAATGCAGGATCGTTTTGATTTGCTGACCAGGGTAATTATGGTAGAGATAGAAGGACGTGTTCAGGAGAGGAGAGATGTGGAGGGCGTTGTTACTGTAGAGCGGGCTTCTGCATTTTTATCTTGGCGGTTTTTGTACTTCTTTGATTGGCCGAAGGCGCCTTTGTTTTGATGGACCATTGTTTTTTTTCCAGATTTACGTTTCTAGTGTGTAGTATGACAAAAGACATCCATGTTTCTCTATACTTTAGTGAAGCGGAAGTTAGATAATGGTTGGAATCTTCTAATATTTCCAACATACCTAGTAGCCCATAACTGTACCAAAAAACGGCTCAGATCGGAAAAATTTGACACGTTGTTATTTTCTGGTATGTTGTTTGGGATGGTACCAGTACTGTATGACCAAGTTTGCAGATTTGTAAGACTCGTAATAAGTGCGTGGTGCTCGAAAAACCACAAAACTTTCGAACATAATATGTTCACAGTATTTTTCGGTAAGACGCATATTCTTGGAGTTATTAGCCAAAAAGTGATATATTATATTGATGTATTATATCACTTTTTGGCTTATAACTCCAAGAATATGCGTCTTACCGAAAAATACTGTGTATACTTTTTTAAAGAAGACAAGATTTGCAACCATTTGAGTGAACCGGCAGCGTTGTATGTTTATTTGGTCTGGAGATACAGCTCTTCAAACATTGGCCATTTTTCCCATAAAGTTAAAAATCGTCGTTTTAGCTGTCTTCGTATTCATCAGTTATAATATTCACCCCATGAGGAAAGTTATGAGGAATGATGTTGTAGAGCAGTTATTCAGCTTTGATTTAAGCACAACTGGAACCATGTAGGACCAATAGTTCTCGTATCATCAGAAAAATTCGAAATATCTCTCTTTCAAATCTAATTAGTGCAAAGAGTCCTTCAATAACTGTAACCTGGGATTTTTATGCAGAAGCAACGATACCTACAAAACTGTATTGTACGTGTTGACACTCCAAGTGTCCGAAGTTATCAGATTCAGAGATGGCGATACTGAGCAGAAGTCGTCGTTCGCCGCCTGAGACGTCTGAGGAAAGAATTCGGTAGTCGGAGACTGTGGAATTCGAGATACCCGCTGAAGATATACAGTGCTGTCTGAGGAGATATACCTAGCAGATGCTATCGCTAGAAGTGGACAATCACGCGGTCTCTGCCATTACCCCTGATGCATACGAGAAGTCTTTCTCGGACGTTCAAGATTTTATTGGGCAACTACGTTCCCGGTAGGAACGTTTCAATCCGTTGATTTCACTTTTTCATCAGATAACCTTTCGAAAGGGCAAACATGATCGGGCAGTATAAAGTGGACGTAGAGCTATTAAGGATATAACTTATATTAAGGATTTGTAGGTACATAACTTGTTATACTCTTCACATAAAGATAAGATCCACCCAGGCTAGAATTTTAGAGTATGAACGAACTGAGAGCGGCGAAAGTTATTTCAGACCATTTAGGGACTTACCTGCACAATCCTTGGAAATGTCATCTACATCGAATCAGCAAGTTATACGATCGGTTGGTATTCCTTCCGAGTCTACCAAGGTAGCGGAAGCTTTATTTTCACTTTTCAAGGTTGAAAAAAATGTTCTCCAAAATCAAAGTTTCCACTCGAGTTTTACGTTTCAGGCCTCAGAAAAATTTTGGTTCTAGGCCTCGAGGATGGAGCGCCTCTTCTTCTTCTAAAAGATTAGTGTGACGACGCTTCGCCATCATTCTACACCGCCCCCGTCTGAAAATGAAACGTCAATCAAATTTAATTTCAAAACTGCTTTGAATGAACTTGATTCAAGTATTCTAAAAAAAAAAAAAAAAAAAATGCTTCCGTGTCTGTCTGCGTGTGTCTATCATGAAATCCTTGTCACAGCCATAACTTCTACATTTCTCATCCGATTTTGATGAAATTTTCTGGGATTGTGGTGTAGAAGGTCCCCTATCAAATCCATGCCCCCCCCCCCCCCCCAGAATGAAATTAGTCACTGTGCATGCGCAAACGTAAATTTCCTTGCAACAGCCATAACTTCTAGAATTTCCATCAGATTTCGAACGAATTTTCAGGTATTGTACGGATTACCGTGTACATGGTTCCCAATTAAAATCATTGTCCGGAACTGATAGTAGTCAGTGCGCATGCCTAAATGTGAATTCCTACTCGCGTCCACATTTTCCATTCGATTTCAAAGAAATGTGGTGCAAGGTAGTTAGGGATTCATGTTTTGAGATTAGCTGCAATGCATCCGATCATCTATAAATCGGGTTATGAATACGAGGAAGCTATGTGCCACACCCACTTGGCAGACGTTTTTACCTTTGCGCTCGGTCATAGGCTGATTCAGTGCTCTTCCCCCTTCAAGGTTACTCTAGATATTTTACTGTCTTTACCGAAATTCTGGTATTCAAGGTTTCAACACAAAGGTGTCAACTAAACTTATTATTAGCTTCTTCCGCATGTCTCGGAAAAATGTGTAGAGGAATCCAACACGATGATTTTTCTTTATAAACCATTGAAGGTAAAAATGATCCATCTGTAACCTTCCTGTTAGAAAATTGCTACTAACTGTGAACGATTGACGGGATCGGGAATTCATGTATTCATTTAGAAAATTGCTCATTGTCGTACCACAGTATTGCCACTTTTTTCTAACATCAAGGCCATATCGAGTAAACAGCCGTCAACGAGGGAACGAAAGGTTTTGAGAGCCGATGTTAGTTGATTTCAATTTCCAATGATTTAGTTT
The DNA here is from genome assembly GCA_009739505.2 of Apolygus lucorum. Classification (NCBI taxonomy): domain Eukaryota; kingdom Metazoa; phylum Arthropoda; class Insecta; order Hemiptera; family Miridae; genus Apolygus; species Apolygus lucorum. The sequence goes on along the minus strand of CM019167.2, from coordinate 41,769,938 downwards.
TGTTATCTAGAACGACACTCCATTGTAAGCGTCCAACAATAAACCGTAAAACTCCAACAATATTCACAGAGCGTACCTACATTTTGAATATCATGGGCATTCGAATTTTCAAAATTAAACACCAAAACAAAAGGAGCAATGTAGTTACTGATGGGAAAAGTATGTATTTGGAACGAAAACGCTACAAATTATTACACAACGGTTTATTATTTTTCTGTAAAGATCACACGTCTGTAAAGAACACGGCTTTTCTATTAATAATAATGATTAATAGCGGAGTTTATTTAACAAAGTGTACCCACCAGCAAAACTTCGTTATATCCCAATGTTGTGGGTGCCTTCATTACGAAATTTGGTATTTGGTTGTTAAGGTTTGGTTGTTTTTGTTTCAAGTTACTGAGTAACTTAAAAGTATATTCCAAGAAATAAAAACATCGTATTTTTGGCACAGTTATACGTACTTTGGCGAGTCAAGCGGCAATACACTCAACAAAGGAGGATGGTTGTAAGTGGAAGGGGATGATGGACCCTCAGGAGGCTCGTAGGCACCCATTAAAACTTGAATAATATCCTAAATTGATGTAAAAACGTCGGTAATTAAATATCTATATAATTAAATAATTAATTATCCTAGCAGGAACCGAAGGGTTGGTCTTACCGAGATTTCGGTGGATTAATAAAACTCTAAAAGTTTGATACTACTGTAAATGTATTAAAAAACAACATCTGTATGTCGAAAGTTTACGAGCTAGGACGTTTTGAAAATGTTATCCCCCAATTTTTACCCTTTAGACGTCTGACAAGAACCAAAAGCTTTGGGCAAAACTAGACCTTCAATGGAGCCCATATACCGAAATCAAAATCGGTCTTTGGTATCTAAGGAAAATGACAGACGGACATATTTGTATTCAATTTTTGGATTCTACGTACCTTGAAACGTAAACCATCAAATATTGAGTGGGGGTTAAACTTTTTCTCGTTCATTCTAAAGATTTATTGTTGAAAATTATGAACAAAAATGATGAATAGGTATACGTGAACATTTATGGTACACAAATTAATTGAAAAATATAGTTTCAAATCGGAGAAGTCTGACAAGTGGTTGTATAGCTTTCTCATGTATTGTATAATACTTTCTCGCACCTACAGCACATAAGTAGTACTAATAAATAATCTGACTGGAAAAGTAATCCAATCAAAATTAATTTGACTGAAATGCATTTGATAGCGTATTCAACATGTCACATCAAGAACAGAACTCGCCCTTATTGCTCACATTCAGCAATTCCGATGACCAACTGATTCTGATTTTGGTTTATTATTTTCAATAATGAACCTTTGCAATCGACCAAGAAAAAAAAATTCTAACACCCCCTCAAAATTTGATGTTTTACGTTTCAGGGTACGTAGAATCTAAAAATCGAATAAAAATTTGGCCGTCCGTCCGCCGTACGCCGTACGCGGCACTTTTGCCACTTAGCATTGACCGAGTTTGATGAAATTTGGTATGTAGGCTCCATTTGGGGTCTAGTTGTGCCCCGAAGCTTTTGGTTGATGTAGGTCACTTCTAAGGGTTCCAAAATCAATTTTGAAATTTTGAAAACGCCCTAACTCAAAAAATTCCGGTATAAAGGTATTGTTTTTCCTTCAATTTAAGATTCTATAGAATTTTTAGAATTTTTTGAGACCACGCGGAGCTCTGTAGGACAAACCGTTCGCTCCCTACAAAAATTTAAGGGTTTACATTGAAATATATATATATAAATCAAAACACGAGTGTGAATCGCAAAAGAGGCCTAATCTCCGTTCAAATCAGAGCTGACCGAAATGCAATCGATGGTTGGTGATTTTGATTTTTTTTTTTCTTTTTTTTTCTTCTTCATATTGGATGGTTGGTGATTTTGTAGACGAGTGATCTACATGGAAAAATAATAAACCATTGTGTAGTAATTTGCAGAGTTTTTTAATAACAATCATAATTTATATAGTATTTAACTCTCAGAAACTATTGGTGGATACGAAGAAGCTGCTTGCCAACTTTTTCAATAATATATTTTAGGAATGAACAACAAAATACAAATTTATTATTATATTAAATGTGATGGTTTACAATCCAAGGTACATAGAATCCAAAAATTGGATAGAAGCATTCCTGTCCCGTCCGCCGCACGAGGCACTTTTCTTAGTTACACTGAACAGTTTTGGTGAAATTATGTTATATGGGCTCCATTTGGGGTCTAGTTATGCCCCGAAGATTTTAGTTACTGTCAATCACTTCAAAGGGGTGAAAAACACGAGTTGCAATCTCCAAAACCCCCTGCCTAGGGAACTTTCGATATAAAAGTGTTGATTTTTCCATAAATTTAACCCATTTTAGGCGGAAACTCAAAATTTTGATATTATCTTTTTTTTCATAGATTATTGTTGAAATAGATCCTAGATACAGGAAAAAAATTATGCTATGTTGCTTCCGAGTCTACCGAGGTAGCGGATGCTTTGTTTTCACTTTTCAAGGTAAAAAAAACAGTTCTCCAAAATCAAAGTTACCACTCGCGTTTTACCTTCCTGAACAATTTTGGTTCCGTGTCTGTCTGTCTGTGTGTCTGTCATGAAATCCTTGTAACCGGCATAACTATACGAAGTTATTGTCCGATTTCGATGAGATTTTCAGGGATTGTGCGGGTTGGCGTGTAGACGGTCCCCTATGAAAGTCATTAACCCTGGACGTGAATTCCTTGTAACAGCCATAACTTCCACATTTTCTATCCGATTCTGATGAAAATTTCAGGGATTATGCGGATTGGGTTGTAGATGGTCCCCTAAGAAAATCAAGGCCTTAAAATTGACAGTAGTCTCTGCGCATGCGCAAACGTAAAATCCTTGTAACAGCCATAACACTTACATTTTTCATCCGAATTTGATGAAATTTCCTAGGATTGTTTATATTGGCGGGTATATGGTCCCCTATGAGGGTAGCGGATGGGTAGTACTATGCATTGGATCATCTATAAAATCAGGTTATGGATACGAGGAAGCTATGTGCCTCACCCACTTGGCAGACGTTTTTTATGTATGACGGGGTGGGGATAAGAGGTTGTGACGTATATGTTACGCCATGCGAATGCATGGTCAAAATCAGTTTGTTATCTAAACTGCTATTTTCTTGAAACTTGGTGAGTTTCTTCTCGGGTATTGAGTAATACATTTTCAAATAGAGACAATGAACGAGGAATAACATATTATTGTATAGATACTATTATAATTGTGTATTGAAAAATGCCATAGGTATCTTAAAATTTTTAGAACTTATAATGACCAGAAGTTAGTTGACAAGACATCAGATTGTATGACTGACTGGAACAAAAATGAATGAAGTCGGTCAAAAATGAACAAAATAAAACGAAACCTAGATACTTTTATATCAAAGCCCAGGGATGTGACAACGGCCCTCCAATTTTTCACTGGTTTCTTGTACGTCGTTGCGTAACATGTGGCGATTTCTAGAATGAATCTTGCTTCGAAATCTTCCTTCAGGATTCAATTTCATAACCTTTAAACACGATTGAAATGTCGGAATTTTTTTTACGAAGAAGTTGCTCTTACAATCGTAAATAGGTCACCAAGTCTACGAAATTATTGGAATTTTGTTCATCTCAAGATATAACAACGCTTCCAGGGCAATAGGATCAGTAAGTGGTGGAAGTGAACTCTGAATCAGTTATCATTTTCACGAGCCTCAAGTTCACCTATTTCCCATAACATCCTCTTCCTCTGTCCGATGAACGTTTTAAGCTCCGAAACCTGGGAGATATTAGTTTGAAGGTTTATTGGTGACCTACAACGTTTTTAATTTAGTAATTCATTAATCTGACTCCAATATGCAAAATGGCCGAAAATATTTGTGAGAAAAAAATATTTTTGTAACGCAATTTGAAAATTAGAACTGCCAACTTTTTTGGATCTTGAAACTTTAAACTTTAATGACTGACTGTCAACGAAATTTCTTGAATTCATAAAAACAGTAACCAAAAATCCAACAGGAGTAAATACACAAAAATTAACTGTGGTAACCGCTACAAGTTCAATCTGGGTCAATTTTGGCTCACTCATCTTCCTCAAGCCCAAATTGTGGATCATAAACACCCTGTAGGGCTTCGGATTTCGTCAAGTTTCCGATGAGATGCATTTGATGGCGCATTAGGCTGGCGTGAGATTTATGTCACACACTAATTCCGGAGCTTGTTAAAGAGGGATAAAACAATAATTCGATCGGAAAACCCTATACGATCACTTGGGGGGATCTGAACAACACGATGTAAACCGACCAGTGAAAAAATATAAGGTTAAGATAGCAAAATGGGACTTAGTAAGTCGAAGGGTCCATATTTTTGGTGATTCACAGAGTGCATCAGGTTTCCAATAGTCCGGAGATCCGATAGGGAGAAGGAACGCGGTTAAACTGACACAAAAATTGAGGAAAATACCTCCAGAAAGGAAATTCATGATCGAACATTAGTCTGATGTCAAAAAAAGACACGCAGAACGCGACATGTCCGAGTCTGCAGCTGTGACATATATGTTACGCCAGACCAAAGTGGGTTAAAATAGTATTTAATCGATGAATTTAATAATCGAATGAGACTACCAAGAGCTCTGTAGGACCAACCGTTAACTCCATATATAAGGTCTCGAAGTTGGGAGTAATGATAAAGGTGGTAGCATAGTATAGTATTAGTATGTATGTATAGTATTTACTAAATATTCGTCCATATTCCATATATAAGGTCTCGAAGTTGGGAGTAATGATAAAGGTGGTAGCATAGTATAGTATTAGTATGAATGTATTGTATTTACTAAATATTCGTCCATTCTTTAACAAATTTGCACCAAAATGAGCGATCCCACAAGTGATACATCCCGGTACATGAAGCGTTCAACGCACACCTTTGATTCAATTGAAAGAAGACCGTAGCTACTGTGGAAATGGTTATATGTTTCGGATGTCATAAGTTAAGGATTATCTTGGGAGCGTCGGAATTTTTTTCCTCTCTGGAAAGCGGGTTTCGGATGAGTAAGATTCAACTTTGGTGAACAAAAGCGATGCACCGAATGATGAGGTTCCGTGTGAATGTGTCTTAACTAACTCCCCTTTCGCCCGACTGATTGCTCGCCTTCCCTTCCTGCCTCAATCATTCGTTTCGTAGTAATTAACATCGGGGTCAGAATAAAATAGTGAGGTACCTCACTCTCCCATCTTTTCTTGGGGGAACGCGTGATATTAAAAATTCATCGGCTGCTGGTACCAGCGGATTTCTCCATTTCATTCAATTCCGTGATTAGCGCGCATACAGTCATCAGTCTTCTCGTCCACCGAAGTTTATGAAAATTGTATCTTTAGTAAAAACTCGATTTGTCGACGACGATCGAAGAGCGTCGGATAATAACCGAGAAGTCGGTTACTAAATGGAATGAAAAATGAATTCACTCGCTTATTGTTATGAATTCATCCAGGTCTCAAACTCTCGCTTCGTTTGCGTAGGCTTCCAATGAGTTATTTATTACACACAAGATATTCAAGAACATATCATCCTTGAAAATTATGACATAAACCATTAAAACGTTAGAAAACAATTATCGTCTTCTTTATTCAAACCGAACCTGGGCAACCAAGGTTCCTTTGAAGCCTTATAATATAAGACATATTGAAGTCTTATATAAGACTTATAAATAAGATTTATAAATAAGACTTATAAATAAGACTTATAAATATATAAGACGTATAAATATGACATTGAAGTCTTTTATAAATATGACATATTATGTCATGTACATGAATCAACAGTCGATATCCAAAAAACACAACCATCGTTATTATCGTTAAATCGTAATTTAGTTACTCGTACATTTATGATTTTTGGAAAACATCAGGAATAGTTTTAGAATGTTCCAAAACGGATTTCAGTGGAAAAAAAATTCAAAATAGTTCATGCTAAAAATGTTGCGTCCATTGCGTAGCTTCATTTTCTTTAAAACTACGCTAAAACTGTGGGGAAAGTGAAATCCACGAAATCCTCAAGTTAATATTATTTTTCAATTTCATCAAAATCTGTCGAAGTTTGGGGCGAAAACGCAAAAAATGCGCATAAAATTCAAAATAAACTGTCTAAATCGATATCCGAAAAAAAAAATTGTTGGGTAGTGGTAAGTATTTTTCTATGCAGAATCCAACGGAACCATTTTTGAATTGGGCTGACGTCTTCTTTGGGTTGAAAATTCAATAAGTAGGGCAATATCGTTAAATGTTTGCAAAGAAAATGATTTATTGGTTAGCAATGTGGCCAGAAATTGTATGATTGTTCTTTCACAAGTCATTGAAATTTGAAAGATTGTTTACAAATCATTAGGTAAACAATGAAATTAACGTAAAAACGCTGCAAATTATTACACAAAGGTTTATTATTTTTCTATATAGATCACTCGTTTGCAAAGAACACGGCTACACCATTGTTACCACCAACCAACTTGAAGAAAAACACCGATCGCATTTCGGTCAGCTAAAATTTGAACGGAGATTAGGCCTCTTTTGCGATTCACTCTCGTGTTTCTGGTTTATCGTAAGTCCAACCATTAAATTCTCATAGGTAGCGAATGGTTTGTCTTACAGGGCTCCGCGTGGTCTCTAAAAATTCTATACTATCTTTAATTTATGGAAAAACAATACCTTCATATCAAAATGTTTTGAGTTAGGGCGTTTTAAATATTTTAACCCTTATTTTTCAACCCTTAGAAGTGACCTACATCAACCAAAATCTTCGGGGCACAACTAGACCCCAAATGGAGCCCACGTACTAAATTTCATCAAAATCGGTCAATGCTAAGTGAGGAAAGTGCCGCGTACGGCGGACGGACGGCCAAATGTTTTTATTCGATTTTTGGGTTCTACGTACCTTGAAACGTAAACCAACAAATTTTTAGGGGGGTTTAAAAAAAATTGTTTCTTGATCGATTCCAAAGGTTCATTATTGAAAATAATAAACCAAAAACATAAGTTCTTTTATTAATATTCATATGACCTGCTGCCACTTCATTAACATCATCACTCGACGTTTTCATCGCCTTCCTCAATGTATGGTTGAATTTCACCCACGTTTGAGGGTCTTCAAAGCTTTGTTTGTATTGACTTTGGCTGAGGAACCATCACAACCATACATCCACTCCAAAATTAAATCATTGTGTTGTTGGAACATCAGCTGTTTGTGAATGCTAAGTGATTTCAACAATCGTGTTGCAGTCACGTCAAGCAAACTTTGGAGAAGTATACTCACTTTTTCAAGATTAATACGTCTCTGTAGCCCAAGAATGCGAGTGAATGCACACAACTAATATTGGAGGTGTTTTTAGATAGGTAGAGGATTCTCTAAACCGTAGAAATTCAGGTGCGCAAGGATGCGCAAAAACTGTACGGTGAAATGAATATAACCACTACTAATACTATGTAGGATAATATAATATTGCAGCGCAGATTTTATTCTGATTCTTAAAACTGATTATAGTATCTTCTTAGTAAAGTAAAGTAAGTAAAGTAAACAACCATTTCAGGTTGAATTTTCGTCCGACTGCCATTCTTGGCGTCGCGGACGTCATCAGCTGTCTCCCTAAGGGGAGATCAGTATCTTCTATAGTATCTAAGCTAAACAAAGTATTTGGATCACCTCAAAGAAAAATATATATTAAAAATGAATTGATTAGGTATCATTTTACATTTCATCATAATTTTTACTTTTCCCATGTTCTCTCTCATTAAACAAAAATCTCAATGGTCCACTCATCAATTAGCCGTTCGGCACCGGCTTTGACGGCAAACAAACTATTTTTTGTCATCTCTTGGACCAAATCTCGACTTTCATGAATTCTACTTATAAGCGGTTTTTTGTGTTTTCGCCCACTGTGCGGCGGACGGACAGAACAATTTTATTCAATTCAAGATTCTACGTTCCTTGAAACGTAAACCATCAAATTATGAGGGGGCTTAAACAAAATTTCTCGCTCTATTCCAAAGGTTCGCTATTGAAAATTAAAATTAAAGTTTCTCCGTTTGTCAGCAGGACCCCTTATTGCTGACCCCTGTCAGCAATCCCTATTGGGATTGGCGGAGTATATTTTTGTTTCAGTTATTTCCCTGTCATCAGTAAGGAAAAATTTGCTCTTGAGCGTTGTTGACACTAATGTATAAAAAGGTTCACGTTACTGTTTAAAGAAATCCTTGACATTTTTCAAGACGATTAATTATTTCTAAATACCGACTAAGCAAGGACCAAGAAACTTATATTCCTCAACAGCTACGTATGAGCCAAATTTATTCGGAATTGCAGTGAGTTGTTAATGTATTGTTGTTTAAGTAATCTTTTGCTTGAAAAGTAGGTATTATTAAAAATATTTAATAGTCTAAATGGTTGGTTGTTGGGCCTAATGAAAACTGCGAAGCCGAGTATAAACCAATGCTTATTAACTTCTCAAACAAAATTAAAATTGAATGTGTCGTGCAGTCTTTCATGAGTCATGAGAACCTTCTTGTTTGTGTATTTCTCATCGGGTCGGGATAAGGAGATAGAAAATAACATTACGTAGGATCAACACAACACTCTCGAGTTCTTACGGCGTTATATCTACCTATATCAGTTAGGAGGAGGGGCAAAGGACGTAAAAAGAAAGAGAACCTCGGGCCGGGATAGTGTTAGATATCAAATGAGGTACGGTGAACAAATGGTATTATCTGTAGTCACAAGATTTACAAGTCGTTAGCCGATCGATCACAGATAATCGAGGAAATAGAAAGTAGGTGTGGGTGCCGGAGAGCCCTCTCCCCGCTCCTCCACCGCCACCAACACTGGGGAGACCAGTCAGTGGTCGTCTGAGAAATGTGAAGCGCAGTCGTTTTGTTGTTTACGACTCGAAACTTCCATTGTGTAATTAGGCGTTTACCCATGGAGAAGGAATACGAAGTTCCTCGTGTGTCGTGGCCCAACTTTTATGACGGTACGCAGGCACGAAATAACCGTGCGGGAGGGTAATGAAATATGGACGCCTTGGCGATGGTCGACGGAGCCAGTTTGAAATATGAAGCGGCTCCGCCACTAATATTCGGGCATGAGAACGATACACACCTATTGTGTTCCATGAATGAGTTTGGAAAACCTCTCGAGTGAATGTACGTTTGTTGTCATAACTCCCACTACAGCTCAGCATAATGTAATAAAGAACTTTATGATTCAGTTTTGATTAAATAAATAGAACAGTTATACTAAACAACCTACAAGTTATATGCCTTTTTAGTTATAGTTATGTAATTGCTATGATTGCTTATTCGTATACTATCGTCATACAAGTATACAGAGGGGGGAGTATCTCAGCCCACCTAATAATCCCCCCCCCCCATTTCTAGAAGAAAAACGCTGCAAATTATTACACAATGATTTATTATTTTTTATTTTTCTATATTGATCACTCGTCTGCAAAGCCACCAACCATCCAACATGAAGAAAAACATGGATCGCATTTCGGTCGGCTAAAATTTGAAAGGAGATTAGGCCTCTTTTGCGATTCACACTCGTGTTTCTGATTTATCGTACGTCCAACCCTTAAATTCTCGTTGGGAGCGAACGGTTTGTCCTACAGAGCTCCGCGTAGTTTCAAAAATACTATCTTAAATTGAAGGAAAAACAATACCTTTATATCAAAATTTTTTGAGTTAGGGCGTATTCAAAATTTCAAAATTCCAACAACCTCAAAATCTTCGGGGGACAACTAGACCCCAAATGGAGCCTACATACCAAATTTCATCAAAATCGGTCAATGCTAAGTGGGGAAAATGCCGCGTACGGTGGACGGACGGCCAAATTTTGGTTTATAATTTTCAATAATGAACCTTTGGAATCGACCAAGAAAAATTTTTTTTAACACCCCCTCAAAATTTGATGGTTTACGTTTCTAGGTACGTAGAATCCAAAACGCTGCAAATCATTGCTCAAAGGTTTATTATTTTTTGTATAGATCACCCTTCTGTATAGATCACTGGTTCTCCATCAATAGCACCTACCACCATCTGTATTCTCCATTGACCCGCCCTCTCAAATTTCAGCTTACTGCGTTCAACAGAAGAGAAAATGGCCTTGGAGCTCACTCAGCTGATCAGTGACCACTCATGCGCCTTCAGCATTCTCCATTGACCCGCCCTCTCAAATTTCAGGTTCCTGCGTTCAACAGGAGAGGAAATGGCCTTGGAGCTCACTCAGCTGATCAGTTACCACTCAGGCGCCTTCAGCATTCTCCTTTGACCCTGCCTCTAAAATTTCAGCTTCCTGCGTTCAACAGGAGAGGAAATGGCCTTGGAGCTCACTCAACTGATCAGTGACCACTCAGGCGCCTTCAGCATTCTCCATTGACCCGCCCTCTCAAATTTCAGGTTCCTGCGTCCAACAGGAGAGGAAATGGCCTTGGAGCTCACTCAGCTGATCAGTTACCACTCAGGCGCCTTCAGCAATCTCCATTTACCCTGCCTCTCAAATTTCAGGATCCTGCGTTCAACAGGAGAGAAAATGGCCTTGGAGCTCACTCAGCTGATCAGTGACCACTCAGGCACCTTCAGCAATCTCCATTGACCCGCCCTCTAAAATTTCAGCTTCATGCGTTCAACAGGAGAGGAAATGGCCTTGGAGCTCACTCAGCTGATCAGTGACCACTCAGGCGCCTTCAGCATTCTCAATTGACCCGCCCTCTCAAATTTCAGGTTCCTGCGTTCAACAGGAGAGGAAATGGCCTTGGAGCTCACTCAGCTGATCAGTGACCACTCAGGCGCCTTCAGTATTCTCCATTGACTTTTGATTATGGAAATTTGATTACTGGTTACGCAGAAGGCAAAACTGTATACAAATCGAAGAAATGAACAGCAATCGCATTTTAGTCAGAAAAAATTTCAACGGAGATTAGACCTCTTTTGCGATTCACACTCATGATTCTGTTTTATCGAAGGAAAACCTTCAAGTACTCGTAGGGACTGAACGGTTTGCCCTACAGAGCTCCGGGTGGTCTAAAAAATTTTTTTAAATTCATTACTATTTAAAATTAGTGAAAAAACGATACCTTTATTTCGAGAGTTTTCGAGCTAGGGCACTCTTGAAAATTTCAACCCTTAATTTCCACCCCTTAGAAGTGACCTACATCAACCAAAAGCTTCGCGGCACAACTAGACCCCAAATGGAGCCCATATACCAAATTTCATCGAAATCGGTCCATGGTAACTAAGAAAAGTGCCGCGTACGGCGTACGGCGTACGGCGGACGGACGGAAATTTTTTTATTCGATTTTCGGATTCTACGTACCTTGAAACGTAAAACATCAAATTTTGAGGGGGGGTTAAAATTTTTTTTTTCTTGCTCGATTCCAAAGGCTTATTATTGAAAATAATAAACCAAAATCGAATAAAAATTTGGCCCTCCGTCCGCCGTCCGCCGTACGCGGCACTTTTGCCACTTAGCATTGACCGATTTTGATGAAATTTGGTATGTAGGCTCCATTTGGGGTCTAGTTGTCCCCCGAAGATTTTGGTTGATGTAGGTTTCTTCTAAGGGTTCCAAAATGAATTTTGAAAACGCCCTAACTCAAAAAATTTTGATATAAAGGTATTGTTTTTCCTTCAATTTAGGATTCTATAGAATTTAAAAAATTTTTGAGACCACCCGGAGCTCTGTAGGACAAACCGTTCGCTCACTACGAGAATTTAAAGTTTGGACGTACGATAAATCAGAAACACGAGTGTAAGTCGCAAAAGAGGTCTAATCTCCGTTGAAATTTTAGCTGACCAAAATGTGTTTCATGTTGGATGGTTGGTGGCTTTGCAGACGAGTGATCTATATAAATAGATAGAAATAAAAAAATAAAATAGATAGAAAAATAAAAAATAACAAACCATTGTGTAATAATTTGCAGCGTTTTGATTCGATTTTTGGATTCTACTTACCTTGGAACGTAAACCATCAAATTTTAGGGGGGGGTTAAAAAAAAATTGTTTCTTGATCGATTCCAAAGGTTCATTATTGAAAATAATAAACCAAAAAAACCAAAATCGTGCCAACATCTCGGTAATGATTTTATTGGCCAGAATTAAATAGGTCAAAAATGTAGCCTTTGAGAATTCTAATGGAAATTACTATCCTACATGCATGAAAGAAACGGTTTATTCGGTATCAGCCTCTACTTTATGTAATCATACTTCCTCACAACCTCTGAAATGTCATCAAAAATGGAGAAAAAATGTAAAATTTATGTTTCTTTGTACTAGCATTTTGTATTTTTTGCATACATATAGTAGCTAGTAATTATGCGATCACGATGACATCCATAATGCATACTGTGTAATTTGGTACCCAACTGCCCTCCAAGTTGGAGCAAAATCGGAAATCTAGATAGTGGTGGAGTGATTTTAATTTTGTTCGAAGGCTACCATCATGGGAAGGGCCAAATGCGCACAATCTGTTAAATGTCATCAAAATCGATTCAACGCGCCGGTTAGATCATCCTCAACCTCGCCTCAAGTCGTTGACGGTTCTACAAACAGACGGCTTCCCTCCCTCAATTATTTCTTCAAGCATCTCACCACAGTTGGATATAAAGAAAATGCAATATAGATAGTACAAGTTATTATTTATCTAAATTTGTGAAATTCCAGGTTATTTTGATTTTGAAGCATGTCTTCCTTTGACCTTCCGAAAGAGAAAACTAATCTACCACCTTTACCTTTGGTAGTCTCGAAAGCAAAAATAACCTTATTTTATGATGGAAGAATAACAAACTACTCGGATAAGATTATCCACTGGATAGTGAACGTAAATTTATGACCACTAGGCTGTTGACAATCTTATACCTGACTGATCAAAAAAAAGAATTCTCATGGATGGTCATATTATGCGCCTCTTAAAAACGCTATGAAATATAGATAATCGGATTTGTTTGTGTGTTTGAATAACTAAGAAGACACTGAGGGCGTATCTGAGTCAATAATGAGATTCATCTACGAGGTTCGTACGCTGTTGATGTGACAGGTTTTAACGCCTCGCAGCACCCGTCAAACCCCGTTCATAAAAAAAGCCTCTTTCCTCCGCCTCCGAATTATAAAATTCCTAGGGAGGTGAGTTTATCTAAACTCGAAGGGTTCGTCCCATTCAATTAAGGGCTATCAAAATGGAGTTGGGAGGGCTACCAATCTCTAGATGAAATAAAAGTAAATTATACGACCCTCAAAAGAAGTCAAGTAACTTAAAACGTACTAATCTCGATTGAGGAATCGAGTGGAGCACTCAAAGCCGGTCAAACGCTCACTTGAAATCAACCAGCTGCGCACGTACTTTTCCCCATGATATTCCAAGGCATTCTTTCTCAATGAATCCTCAGAAGAGAACAGCTCTATTAATTTGAAAAATTTCAACGAATAACGCTTTGGTTCAATGAGTAATAAGACTCGCAATTGAAAGTGATTACGAGCTTGTATGGATTTACCCATTATCGATCATAACAACCCCGTAGATTATTCGGTAAATGCAAACGTTCCTTTTCCAAGGAGTTGATAGTTGGATACGTGACAGATACGCTCAGCTGGAGGGTAATGAAGAGAATTTTCGCAACAAAGGCAACATGTTAGCAAATTGGATATTATCAGTCAGCTGAGGGCATGATCGCGCAAGACAAAACAACCTTATGCTGAATGAGTAAAAATTCCCACAACCCAAAAATAGAAATCTATAATTACTATACCTACCAAATTTGTTGGTGTCTCCAATCCTCTGACAGACAGACAGTCCTATGTTCAACCATGTTGAACAAATATTTTGGTTTATTATTTTCAATAATGAACCTTCGGAATCGACCAAGAAAAAAAATTTGTTAACCCCCCTCAAAATTTGTTGGTTTACGTTTCAAGGTACGTAGAAACACGATTGTGAATCGCAGAAGAGGCCGGTTCTCCGTTCAAATTTTAGCTAACCGAAATGCGATCGGTGTTTTTCTTCGTGTTGGTTGATGGAAACAAAGGCAAAGCCGTGTTCTTTGCATACGAGTGATCTATAAAGAAAAATAATAAACCTTTGTGTAATAATTTGCAGCGTTTTTGTATTACTTATTATCTATATCTCAATAAACATGTTTTCTTCTTATAAAGGCTAAAAACGTACATTGATGGTAATTACGACTTATGTATCTGATGATTGGTAATTATCTGTATTCTGATTCAAATAGAGTTTATGGATGGGTATTTCAAGGTATTTTATTTTCTGGTGAATCATGTATTTCATGCGGAGTGACTTATTAATCAACTAGCTGGAGGGACGATGTACCTGGTGGAAAATACATTTTCCTTTTCAATCTGGTTTTTGACTTTTGAATGCCCTTAGGCCCCTTTGAATTGTGATAGTTTCATTTTCTGATGCATCATGTATTTCAAAGAAACCACGTGACCAAGATTATATACCGGTGGAAAAACGTTCTCAGCTGAAGGACATCCGTAAGACGATCTCCCGCTCACAATGAAGTCGGATGAAGATGAGAAAGGACTGAAGCAATCGCGCGTACGAGTTCCAACATAGTTTTTATTGTCAAGCAGACATTTTGTAACAGGATCTTCGGAGAACGACTAGCTAAGTCCAGGGAGGTGTGGCAGGCCGAAGGGGTATATGTGGGTACATGTACCGACCTCACTATCCTTACGAGGGATCATCATTATCGAGTTGCCTCACGTTCTCCAAACTATCTCATTCAAATCATACACATGCGTGTACTCCTCGTTTTCTTTCTACCAGTCCAATTAATAGCGTTTGCCTTTTTTTCTTGTCCCTTCTCCGATTTCACTCAACGATCCTTGGAGTATTAATATCAGAAGCTCACCTTCCACCTGATAATTGTCGACTTCACGATCCGTCAGGTACTCCAAACGTGGGATGGTGGTTATAGACTCATTCACAAAGAAATTGTAGGCTAGCCACAGCTCTGTAACTTAGCTGAGGGAATACAGAAACTACTAATCACAGCGGTGAGGTGAAAACATGAAAATAATTCCAATAGTCTGGTCGTTTTCTAACACTAACTAATGAGATGGAGAGGCTATGTCGCATCCAACTCGTCGCATCAACTCGTTTATTTCGGACTATCACCCACACTCATAAACCTTGATGGAGATGAAAGATTTGATTGTTCCTCGATCTTGAGTTTGGTATGATGGCGTCGGTATGTGAAACACTGGGTTTGGATGTTAATTAATTTCGTTTTTCATTTTGGTTTATTATTGTCAATAATGAACCTTTGGAATCGCCCAAGAAAAAAACGTCTGCCAAGTGGGATTGGCACATAGCATCCTCGTATTCATAACCCGATTGTATAGATGATACGATGCATAGTAGTTAATCTCAAAACATCAATCTCTAAGTGCCTTCCACTACCCTCACAGAGGACCATCTACACGTCAATCTGAACAATCCTGACAAAATTTCGTCTAAATCGGATGGAAAATGTAGAAGTTATGGATGTTACAAGGAATTGACGTTTGCGCATACGCAGTAGCTACCATCAGTCTGGGGACAATGATTTTCATAGGGGACCATCTACAACCGAATCGCATATTCCCTGAAAATGTCATCGAAATCAGATGAGAATTGTAGAAGTTATGGCTGTGGCAAGGATTTCATGATAGACACTCAGACACGGAACCAAAATCGTTCAGAAAGGTCTAAAACGTAAAACGCGAGTGGAAATTCCGATTCCGGAGAACTATTTTTTTCAACCTTGAAAAGTGAAAACAAAGCATCCGTTACCTTGGTAGACTCGAAAGCAAAATTTTTAACTGCCCCTCAAAATTTGTTAGTTTACGTTTCAAGGTACGTAGAATCCAAAAATCTAATAAAAATTTGACGCATTGACCGATTCTGATGAAATTTGGTATGTTGGCTCTATTTGGAGTCTAGTTTTGCCCCGAAGCTTTTGGGTAATGTCGGTCACTTCTGAGGCTTGAAAAAAAGGGTTGAAATTTTGAAAAAACCCAAGCTTAAAAAATGTCAATATAAAGGTACTGGTTTTCCATCAATTCAAGATAGTATTGAATTTTTAGAGGCCACACGGAGCTCTGTAGGACAAACCGTTCGCTCCCTACGAGAACTTAAGGGTTGGACTTACGATAAATCAGAAACACGAGTGTGAATCGCAAAAGAGGCCTAATCTCCGTTCAAATTTTACCTAACCGAAATGCGATCGATTTTTTTCTTCATGTTGGTTGGTTGGTGGCTTTGCAGACGAGTGATCTATATAGAAAAATAATAAACCTTTGTGTTGTAATTTGCTATGTTTTTCTTTGGGGTGTTGGAAATCACTATATGTACCCTACCATTCATAATACATTCGTGTAAAATGATCAGCACCGTCTCTGATCTGGTCTCGCTGATCTACTTCGACTTCTGGATCAAAAAATCATTATGATATCAAGGGTTTACCTCTGACTTAGTGTTTATGGCTTAGGTGAAATCATGTTGTGGTATCAGTTCCTATCAACGAATAGTGTGAGCGCTTTTTCGCCGACGGGGTCGATAAATTCGCACGCCACTCGCCTGAAGTTCATCTTTGCTTCCACCTCAACAGTACCTACTTCATTTTTAGGAAACTGCTGATGCAAAATCCACTATTGTCATTGTAAAGTTTGGACCTTCACTAAGCGTTTCCAGAATACCCTTTAGTGTGGTGAGCACACTGTAAAGCAGATTAAAATGAGTGTTTATTTGGTGCTTACCGAGTGGAAGGAGATTAAATTTTGATCTTTTTACAAACTCGAGTGGAATTTTTTAGTTCGGACTCAATCTTCACAGATTGGCCAACACTGTGACTCATCCATGATTCGCTTGGCAACTTGTCGTCAATTTTTTGTCGTGTGTGTGAATCCTTCATAAAACTACCGATTAGGAGTGATGTGTCGAAGCCCAGCTGAACCATAGAAAGGTACCCAGGTGTGCTGCCTTCACAATCATTGTGTCTCAATTGAAGGTACTACTGCACGAATCTATTGACAACGCCATAAATCAGTACACATCATTTAGATCTACTTAATCATCACAGGTAGACGAGAGCCCCATTTTCGCTGTAGTGCTGGAGCCACAGAACGCGTGCATGTACCTTATACGGTACCTACTTTCTCAAAACTACTGGAGTACGGGGTATACAAACGAGAGATTTTCTTCAATAAAATTAAATTGTTCAATCTCCAACGTTTGTATACTAAGTAAAATAACTATTGTCTGACCTTTACTATGGTAGTATGGTGTCAAAATCCCCAAGGAGTGGCTGAAGGCCTGAATTTTGTTTTTTGGTTTCGTAGTTGTAGAAAGAGCGAATGTTTAAATCTTTATACCTTTAATATATTATTACATTCCTTCAATTCTAACGCTCAAAATTATAACTCGTAGTCTCTTCAAAATTTTCCTCTTCGGTGGTCCCCTTAGTATTTTTTTCTCATTTGCTTCGTTCAAAGTCAGCTTGAAGTAGTCTAACGAGTCTTTCAAGTCTGACAATGCTGTATTGGCCTCGTGGTCGAATTCTGCCTCAAAAAATAACTCCACCAGTTCGCTTTGGTGAACCAGTTCCTCCCTCGCCTTCTGCTCGGCGTTTATCTGAGATAAGTGAATCGATGCCATTCAGATGGATCCTCTGACTGGTCTCATTTATCCTCTGATTCTTTTTCAGGGATTATTACTGCACCAACTGTCGACAACTATGGCAGAAGTTTGTTCCAAACATACACGAAATCCAAAAATATTGTACTTAAATTTTCTACACTAATTTCGGATTTACACCTTTAAAAATATAAACAAACCATGCTGCAATACCAATTTTGGACAAGTGGATGTTTTCAGTCTAAGCCACCTAGATTAGTGTGAAATTGCGGGCTCTATTCAAGTTCTAGACTTATCTTCCAATATCATTTCGGTGTCCACAATAGGTCGTCAAATTTATTATTCACCACGATTGGGTTGACGTTGAACCTGAATTTTATCTGTTCAATCAGTGACCAGGCTGATGTTCGTATTACTGGGAGTGAACGAGCTTCCTAGTAATTACCCAGTGCTCTAAGAGACCGGGGCCTCCAAGGTGCATCATCTACCTCCCCCATTTAACTACAGCCATCAATCAAATCAATCCCCCTCCTTCAAAAACGGAGTTTTTCGGATTCACGAGTTGATGAAGTCATTTCCAAGTCTTCGACCCCCCTTTATTACCCTGTCATCTTTCGACACGAAAGTTATTTCTTGAACGTGGCTAGAATTTCAACCATCGTCACCTATTTACGTTGATACCAATCACTACTGAAATGTAACTACCCTCTACTGCCCACCCACCTTGGCGGACCTATTTATCGTATATCCAACACTTCTGTTTACAAGAAGGGGTAACATAGTAATAACTATCAAACCAAGTTTTCTGATCTTCTCTCACTACTGTGATTTCTCTTCTAATTATCAATTTTCTTCTCAGGTATGCTTTTTGTAACCTCTTTTGATATCAAGATTTAATAACCAATTGTTATTATTGAAATTACCATTAGGTATTTATTTCAAAGAGCCCTTCATCCTTTCATGTACGTTGGTTTCTTGCCCTGAAGATGTCAAATAAACTCGACGAAACGTCGGCAAAATAAGAAAGAGTCATTATTAGACTGAATCTGAATATCATGCAACCATAGCTGTTTTTAAGATAATAATGTCGGTATCATGTATGTGAGAGCATCCTGTAGGTTATTTATCAAAAATACCTCCAAATCTTTCATTAAGATCAAGAGAGAAGTAGAAATGTCCAATTTCTTTCATACTTAAATTTTCATCCATTTTTGAACATTAAATTTGTATTTGAAGCCATTTCAAGCGAATAACCGAGTGCACATTATTATCTTGGCAAAAACATCCATCAAATTTATACTAGTTTTATTTCGTAGGATATTTCAATGCACACATTCAAGAACGCGTATCTTATTTGCTCAGACCAGTTGTCAATAAATGGCGGTGCCACTCGGGTCTCCCTCAGTGAAATGTCATAAACGCTAAGACTTAAAAAAAATATATATATATATTAGTAGTAAAGTAAAAAACCATTTCAGGTTGGATTTTCCTGTTGCTGTTGTCATTCCTGGCGTCGCAGACGTCATCAGCTGTCTTCCAAAGGGAAGATCCGAATTTGTTCTAATGATTTCGCTCGTGGCTTCCCATTGCCTCACCGCTCTGGGTTGTTACAAGGGGGGGGGGGGGGGGGCTGAGCCTAGAACACAAGAAAACACGCTCCCGCGGCGAGACTCGAACTCACGACTTCCCCGTAGTAGCCAGTGACTCGTTGCTAAAAGACACGCGCCGTAGCGAGCGCTGCCTCGGCTTACCCCCCCTCACCATTTACATTATTATTTATCCGATTTTTAAAAAAAAATTGGATAAGTTGGGCTGCACGGATAGTCTCCGCATTACTTCATGAATACCATATCCGGAAAATATGAATCTTGCTCTGCATCGCGGAATATATACGTATGTTTACCAGGTGACCAGGCAGGTCCTAATTCCTTCGGGGATTGACAGGTATAGTTGAAATGACGATCCTCTCTAAATGGAGATGAGTTTCAGCCGACAAACGAAACCGATTAACACAAACATTTCCTGATTCCGAATTACCTGCAGTTGGTGTCTTCTCACGAGCTCGTACAGATAGGAAGTTGCTCAAAGTCACTGATCAGGTATTTCCAACTTCAGCTCACGAACAGAGGTGGGATGCGGTGTTACAAATCACACCTGGGTGTATTACGGTGAACAGGTGGTTCTTTCAAAATGAGGGGCCTCGAGAACATCAAAGACGAGCGACGATGGCCTCTTGTCATCCTCTGAGAACATCAAACCTTTACCTACTTTGGGCCTTTTGGGAAAAACGGTAGGTATGGGACGGTGAGCCCACAATAAGTATCTATTCAGAGGCGTTTCAACAGGGTGGTTTTTTTAATAGATTAGTTTGAGCCTTACTGTATTTTTAACATACAAAAAAATTCTGAAATTTTCAAGTCGAATAAATTAACACGAGCGGAATTTGAAAGAGTTGAGTGAGTAGAGGAGAAACAAAAACACTGAAAATGAGAAAATGACATCAAGATATTAGAAGTACTTAGGTAGTTGAAAGTTGGGATTGAAGGTTATGTGTCCTATGGAATTCAATAATGAAGCTCAAGAAACCAACTGACACGAATATGAACACGAACTGGTCACCTGAAAAATGAATAAACAGTATTAACACAATGAATAAAGGAAATGAAACATGATGAATGATTCCGAATATACCATTACAGTAATATGTTTGAAATAGCGAAAATTAATAATTTCTTAGGATCCCTAAGCATTGTCCAAAATGCTGACCAACGAACCCATCCTTTCTTTTCCTTTCATGATAATTTTGGCACCGGTTTTAACTTTTTTAAATGTAGATTTGTAATCATAAAAAAGTGATTGACTAATAAGTTACCATTCCAATGATGGCTACATTTTATTCGAAAACTCGCTAAAAGCTCTTTAAAGCTTATTTAAAAATACCTTTTGGACAGTTGCTAAATTGTATTTTTTTTTATTTTAACAATAATTGGAGAAGAGCCACCAGTTACAGACAGTTCTGAAGAAAATGACGGTTTAAATCAAGATTTTCTGCCATTTTTTTAAAGATAGAAACTCCCCGGCTGATACGTGGAAACTCCGGGGCCTCTTCTTATTGACCCACTCCTTGAAACTGGAATAAAACCGAGAAAATTAGTTTCAAAGTTAAATCCTTCCCAAATTTAGTGTCTATCCCAGTGACAAACATTCAACAAATCGAAAACACTAGTGAAAGAATATACCTGAGGACCAGTAACGAACAAGTTCTAAGAATTTTTATCGTAATTGAACATAAAAACACAAATTGGCTCACCACGGAAAAAATCGGTAGGTACGTACTTAATAACCAAGTGCAATTTCGGTGTTATTTGGTGATCTGTATTTTCAACTATTGTATTATCATACTATGCTATTGGGTGTGATATACGATTATCACTCAATCAATTGGACTGGTGGAGATTTTTTTCCTATGGTACAGCGCAGCCCTTAGTCACTATACTACGACTGATATATTGTGACATTACGTGTAGATATTAAGTTCTCGACTGATGTGAGTTGACACCAAAAGCTAAATTTTTGGATACTTCTCGTTTATACTTCTTGTCTTCAACAGTTTGACTGGGTGATTGCAGAAACTTCAGTAGATACCTATTTCTCTGTCTCAGTTGACAGCCAGTCATGAACTGCAGTAAGTGCGCAGATCCTCTGCTTCCAGAAGACACTATAGATTGTGCCTTATGTAACGTTGTTTTTCACTACAACTGTGTGGGCATGACCGAGAAAAACTTCCGCCGCATGAATAAAACAACCCTTGCAAATTGGAAGTGTATGAGTTGCAGATCAAGCGATAACGGGCAATATTCCATTAAGGAAGATATTCGTTCCATGTTCAGCGATTTGAGGAGTGAGATGCGCGAAGAGGCCGATGTTACCAGAAAAGAGTTGGGCGATCTAATCTCCGGGTTGTCGTCCAAAATTGACAGTTGTATTGAGAAGTACGAAGTATTGAACACCCGAATGAATGAACTAAAGGTTGACTTTGAATCAAAATTCAAAGTTTTAGGCGACCGAGTGGATTCCTTTGAGAGTGGTCCTCGTTCTTTTGGGCACCTGAGTAAACTTGATATTGAATCAAATTTTGCTGAGTTGGAGGACCGTCGTCGCAGGGCGTCAAATGTAATAGTATATGATTTTCCGGAGTCTAACGCTACCGACAAGATTGAAGCCATGAGGGAAGACCTCGCCAATTTGAACCATTCACTTGCAATGATTTCTCCCGAATTTGAAGGGATTGGCTCAACGTGTCTCTCGCTTAGGTGCTCGTCGCCCTGATGCGTCCCGCCCGTTAAAAGTTGTTCTCGATTCTCCTTCCACTGTAACGAAATTACTCGTTGCAAATCGATCTGTTCGCCCACAGGTCCTCTCTGTATCCTCTGATAAGACTCCCATGCAACGTGAATTACTGGCTGAGTTGAGGACCGAGCTGAAGCGCAGAGTTGAAAAAGGCGAACGGGATCTCACAATAAAATATTTGAATGGTGTACCCAACATCGTTTCTTCCACCATGCCCGGATCTTCCAACCGCCCTCCAAAAAACTGTTAAACAAGCCCATTACACTCTTCGCCTATTACCAGAACATACGAGGCCTGAACACCAAATTACCTATTCTTCATTACCAAGCACCACTTTTAACCTATGATATTATATTTTTCACAGAAACCTGGCTCAATCCCAATGTTGCAACTGATGAACTTAGACTAACCAACTACAATGTTTTTCGATGTGATCGTTCTCCTGTCAACAACACGCGCAAATCCGTTGGCGGAGGAGTTTTGGTGGCGGTGTCTAGAAGGTGTCGCTCTCACAGATGGAGCTGCCCAGATCTCGCTGAACAAGTTTTTGTTATCTTGCCGGATCATAAATTAATCCTTGGCTGCTTGTATCTCCCTGATTATCAGTCTCCTGATGTGCTTGAGGCTCACTTTTCTGAACTGGATTCAATATCCGATGCCCATCCGGATTTTAAAATTATCCTTGCTGGCGACTATAACCTGCCAGGTATTGATTGGGAAGTTATGGGGCGGGATGGTCTTGGCGAGGGCTATGGTATGAGGAGCAGGCTCGTTCACGAGTCAATGATGCTTCACGATCTTCACCAAATGAACACCCTCCGGAATGCTTATGGAAATATCTTGGATCTGCTTCTCACCAGCTCTCCGGGTGTGGTCCCAAGAGCCTCCGACCCAATCTTTGCCGCCGACGTCGCTCACCCTTCATTTGAATCCATAATTCCATCATCCGCAACTGACTCCTTCTTCTTCCCTAATACGAAATTCTCATACAACTTTAAAAAGGGCGATTATAAATCCATGAGCGAATTTCTTTCATCTCAAAGCTGGGACAGTGTTCTGGTGGGTCGAGACGTCGAGGAGGCGGTCAATGCATATTATTCCATTGTCAGGGATGCCATCGAACTGTATGTTCCAAAAATCACTGATGTTTCTTCCACCTATCCCAAATGGTTCGATCGGAACTTGATTTCTCTTATACAGCAGAAACGAATCGCCCATGCTCGATATAAAATCTCAGGAGTGGATGAGGATTACACTTTGTTCTCTTCATTGAGGAGCCAGTGCAAAGCCAGATCCAGGACCCTGTATGATGCCTATCTCGTCGAAGTCCAAAATTCAATTTCCAGTAACATTAAACATTTCTGGAACTACATAAATTATAGGGATGGTGGAAATAGTCTGCCAAGTAGTATGTTCCTCGGCGACAGACGGGGTTCAGATCCGCTGGAGATTGCAGAGCTCTTCGCTCATCATTTTTCCTCGGTCTTCGAGTCTCCTGCCTCCTCTGCTCCAGTTTTCCCCACCCAGGATGTCGTGTCCATTGGTTCTCTGAGAGTGACTGAGGACAATGTGCTCCGTGAGCTCCAGGGCTTGGATGTTTGTAAGGGTGTAGGCCCAGATGGTGTCCCACCAATGCTTTTGAAGGAATGCTCTGCTGCTCTCTCCTATCCATTGACATGCTTGTTCAACCTATCGCTCAGCTCCGGTCGTTTCCCATCTGAATGGAAGTCCTCCTTTGTGACGCCTATCCACAAGGGTGGGGATCGTGAGTCAATTTTGCACTATCGCCCCGTCTGTTCGCTATCGACGACACCTAAAATATTGGAGAAGCTGGTGGTCACGCAGCTTTCGGCCGAGTTCTCCTCGTACATCGCACCTGAGCAGCATGGTTTTTTGAGAGGAAGATCTACCGTCACTAATCTTCTGGAGTTCCAGGAGTTCGTCATGATGGGGTTCCAGATGGGATGTCAGACGGATGTTGTGTCAACGGATTATGCTAAGGCCTTTGATAAGCTCTCGCACGCTCACCTTCTGTCTTTGCTCGAGTCTTTGGGGGTTTTCGGATCATTCTTGGATTGGATATCGAGTTACCTCGATGGTCGCAAACTCATGGTTCGTGTGAGGGGCTCGTTGTCATCTCCATTTACTGCTACCTCAGGAATCCCTCAGGGAAGCCATATTGGCCCCATTTGCTTTTTGATAATGATTAATAGTGTAGCAAGATGTTTCCACCCTGGTATTCGTTGCCTGCTCTTCGCCGACGACTTGAAGCTCTTTTGTCACGTGAACACCATGTTAGACTGTAAGACGCTGCAGCTGGCCATCTTTGATCTCGAGGAATGGTGCACCTCGAATTTTCTCTTTCTAAACCCGTCCAAGTGCTCCATCGTCACCTTTCACCGAACGGTCCAGCCAGTCATCCATGACTACACATTGTGCGGCTCTTACCTTCAGAGGCTGGAAGAGATTACAGATTTGGGAGTCCTCTGCGATGTGAAGCTCACCTTCTCTGGACACATCGAAAATGTTGCGGGACGGGCAATGAGAGCCTTAGGATTCCTCAAAAGGAATACTCGGGACTTCACGGACACTCGAGCTTTGGTATTATTGTACAAAGCACTTGTGCTCCCATTGCTGGAGTATGCTTCACTGGTTTGGTCTCCCTGCTATTCAGTTCACAAGTACTGCCTGGAGAGGGTCCAAAACAAATTCCTCCGTTACATCGCCTACAAGCTGTGGATTCCCACGTGTGATGTGGATTATGCGTACTTGTTGGATGTGTGCCATTTGTTGCCCCTCGAGAAACGTCGGAACCTTGCGGACCTCACCTTTTTCTTCAAACTATTGAACGGTAAGCTTTCCTGCCCAGCTTTGTTGTCTGGGGTTGGTCTTCTGACTCCTCGCCAGGCAGCACGTTCGTCCTTCCTCTTCGCCGTTCCATTCTCCGCAACCAACTACCTCCAGAATCGACCTCTTCATCGCCTGCCACGATCCGCCAATCTTCTCCTCGCTCAACATCCCGAATTTGATTTTTTTTCTCACACACTCACAAAACTAAAATCTTTAATTTCCAGTAATTCATAGTTTTTATTTAGCCATTTTATATAATATCCATGGTACAAATAGGTACATTTTTTCTCTTTTTGTTACCTTTTTCTCTGGTTTTTGGTTATTTTCTATTTCTTATGTTCGTTTAATTTCACTGTTCTGCTGAATATATGCTGTAATTGGGCTTGCCCGTAATTTAAATAAATAAATAAATAAATAAATAAATAAATAAATTTCTGTTGAAAGATTATTAACGTATCGTAGGAGTCTTTTCTGCTGTAATGCTCTGGATGGAGTTCTTCTTATCAAGCGAGTCAAATTGCTCTTTCAAGGGCCCAACAAAATTGAATGTTTCTCAGTCAGTCATACACATTTATTCCTTTGCTCTTTCATTCATAAAACCTCCCGATTCATGTCATGCCAGCTATGACATTTCGGCAACAAAACTGACATTGGGTCATAACATATCGATCCAAAAGGTGGATCTGGTGAACGTGTCACTACCTGGAGCAGACAACATTGGCTGTCTGTTTCTATGGCCTCGTCATCGCTCCCTGAATGTCATCGTAGAACCATTTTGCCTGACAGTCTGTAATGTCGTGAAGGTAGAAAGCCAGTTCTTCTTTCGTCCGTTACAATAGTTTCAAAGCCTCTTCACGCTCCCTGAATTTGAATGGAACCTCCGACCTGGGAGGTAGCAGGTCTCCAGCTTCAAATCTTTTATATTCGGACGGTCCTCGAACCACTAAACCCCTGCTCCATCTCAGCTTCTATGACTTATATCTTAGCTACCGGTGAGAGACGGAGGGAAAAGAATTTATTCAAATCAGTACGGCGAGAATTGAAAGGAACCTTAAACCTGACAACACTGAATCATATGAATTCCTTGATGATGAAATGGCGCCTTTCTGGAATAAAACATATTCAAATGTCAGATGAGGATCTCTTCTTTTATCCAAGTTATGGCATTTTTGTAGAAAGTGGGAAAACATTAGCTTGGTAAAACGAGAAGCACGAACTGAAATTCTCTGTTATAGACTTCACGTAAATTTCTGGTCAAGAAACATAAGCAGTATTGAAACGGAAATTATAACACACCTCACAACCACCAGTGGATGGTTCTTAAAAGTGCGAACATGGTGCTTTACAAAGCCCATTAATTGTTCTAACACTCGAAGATTACTGAAAAAACCATCATTACCAACTCGGTGTCCAGAAAAACATTGCCAGTTTACAATTCACTTACATAGAAACTACAATAGGGAAGTGAAACTTCAACCATTTTTTTGATAGTTTTCTCCACCTTCTGTAGCTGTCATATTCGATCCCTATCTATTCCCGAACTATGTTTTGACAAGACTAGCGATGATATTGCATCATAAGTGTTTTAAAACTTTCAAAAAATTTTGCAGATGATTTTAAAATTGTTTTTAAAATTTCTGCGGTAGATGATTCGGTGTCTACGTACCTATACTCAAAACGAATGCTCCAACAACACTGTTAAAAAAATAGGTATATGTCGTACAAAGATTAGGTTCTTCAAAGTTCAATTGATTTTGACGGTTAATTCATCATCAGTTACAAACGAGAACTTCTTTTTTCACGGTAATTAGGTCTCGTTTGTTGATGATGACCTAACCGTCGAAATCAATTCAACTGTTTAACTCATTATTCTCGTGGAAATAACATACTAACTCCGTTTTTATTGAAATGGGTTTTCACAAAACCTAGTCGTGGATGATTTAGGCGAGATGACTGAGTCGCATGGATATTAAATGAGTCTTAGGAATGATATATACGCGGAAATTACATCTCGCTATTTGCACTCGTGACCATCTGCTCCTGAATGGTAGAGTTTACTAGTATTCTTATCACTGTTCCTCTGCTAATGGCCGAGAGGCCATCCATCTACTTCTTTGCCGGTGCCAAATTAGCCAGCAATCGTTTCGGAAATATAAACAACACCTTTGGCTTCCTAATACGCACATACTTTTCTATACTATTCAACTTATGAATAATATTACATAAATTCTTCCATAATATACTATAATACTTGATTTGACTCTGTTTCTTTTATAAACTCCTAGTTTATCAGCATGTAGACCCTAAAGTGTACATGTAGGTACCCTAATGTACATTTTATCAGCATACGTAAGTAATTTTGATTTTGATATAATCTTGAAGAAGAACAATACGTAATACAATACCTAAATACCCTAAATACCTAATTATATCAGGATACTGTCCGCACAAGACAGCAGACATACTATACCTGTACTATGCCATGTTATGACATGCCCATGTGCTTTATTAAGCGAACTTTTGTCCAACTTTCAAAGAATCACACTAAAAACAAGTTAAAACAAAGCTTCCGCTACCATGGTAGACTCGGAAGCTAAAAGTGGACACCTTTCTAACTACAACAAAAACGCGTCTTTAACACAATAAAACATCGTTCAACTCAAAAATTCGAGATACAATTAGTTGCTCAAATCAATAGGAAGATAAATATTATGGAGATCTATAACAAGACACCTGCAAATGCATTTAAATCATTATGAATCGGATAATCCGAATACACAAAATAAGTTTCGATGGGCTATTCATTCAAATTGAGACACCACCATTCTTTTGAGAAATCAGAGGTTATTAGGCG
Organism: Apolygus lucorum; assembly: GCA_009739505.2. Taxonomy (NCBI): domain Eukaryota; kingdom Metazoa; phylum Arthropoda; class Insecta; order Hemiptera; family Miridae; genus Apolygus; species Apolygus lucorum. The sequence continues at coordinate 41,742,188 of CM019167.2, read as the reverse complement.
GAGTTTAAAGACCCACCGACAATGAACAGGATAATGTGAAGACGAGATAACTTTCCTTACCAAATCTCCAGGAAGAGGAGCCCTTCAGATGATTGAAGTGGATGGTCTATCCAAAGACCACAATAGCTGGTCCTGTCGTCCTGAAGGTTTCATAAAGTGATTAAGGATGAGCCTCCACTATTGACCTGTTGTTCGTTATTAATAACTTTAATAGATGGAGGGAGAAAGGGATAAGAGATAGAGGGCCTTTATCTCAGATCTTATCATACTTTCAACCAACAAGCCCTTCCCCATACTAATTATAGGCTCAAACCATAAGACCAAAATACTTGCAACACATCAAGGGTCTCAGAAGAACTTTACCACCCATCCAGTTCATTAAGGTGGTGCATCTCAGGCTGGTGTACCGCTAGATGGCTACCTTACATACCTAAATAATCGAAAAAAAGCCTGCCAAGTGGGTGTGGCACATAGCTTTCTTGTATCCAAAACCCGATTGTATAGATGATCCGATGCATAGAAGTTGATCTTAAAACATCAACCTTTTAAGTACCTTGCACTACCCTCGTAGGGGACCCTACACGTCAAACCACACAATCTCTGAATATTGTTAGAAAATCTAGAAGTTATGGCTGTTATATGAATTTCACGTCAAAATACTTCCAATTTTGGGGCCTTGATTTTCAAAGGGAACACTCTCCACACCAACTCACATAGTTCCTGAAAATTTCATCGGAATCGCATGGGAAATGTAGAAGTTACGGCTGTAGGTAACAAGAAATACACGTTTGCGCATGCGCTGTAGGTACTATCAGCATGGGGGCAATGATTTTTATAGGGAACCATCTAGACGACAACGCGCACAACTCTGAGAATTTCATCGAAATCGGATGGGAAACTTAGAAGTTATGGGTGTGACGAGGATTTCATGACAGGCACACAGACAGACAGACACGGAACCAAAGTTGTTCAGAGAGGTCTGAAATCTAAAACGAAAATCTGGTGGATTAATCTTTTTGGAAATTGTTCTCATCTGAATACGATATAGTAAGTAGAGCACCGGGTATTTTGAATATTCAAATTAAATGCTAAGAATGGGATAACATGGTTTCTTGAAAATTGTTAATATAGTGCAATTTAGGGTTGTCCATAATTGTATTTGGTACGTCATTTCCAGTTGACGATATGAAATTTACACTCTAATGCTGCCCCAAAACAAATATCTATCGATGGTGAAGTGGTAGCTGATACGAATAAAACTTAGGAGCGTAATATATACCTGCAACTCTGAATGATAAATTATGTCTACCCAGTTTTAATGGGAACGCTGGGGTAGCTTGAAGATGCACCTGGAATGTAGGCGCTAGTCTCTGTAAAATCTGATTTCTCCGTGGTTTTGATTAAAGGAACCACTTCAGGCATCCAAAGAATGGACCATAAATTCATCAGAGAACTGTATCAATGCGTCGTGCCATCTGTATTCATTAGTTGCCCGGTGACGATGGCGGCCGATTTTGTGCCATCAAGTTATAAAGGCCCCGATTTCCAATGTTATTAACCATAAATCCAGCGAGAACGCGTATGTTGCAAGGATTTGCGTCACTCGACCTTGGATAGGGCAGGTAGGGCTAGTGGACCGTACGTGGGCGGCCGCACTGGATCCACGTGACCCTTCTGGCGAAGGTACCTCCACAACGCACTTCTACTTATAATTTATTACTAACTTGAGTAACCACTTAACTGTAACTAACTGAACTACCTCCAACGGGTTTGTTTATCGAACCAACTGATTTGAAAATCGGTTGGTACTTACCTACTAAGGAGACACTCGACATGTGATTACTGTGGAACTTCAATTTAAGACGAATTTTCAAGTCCGGAACTTAGTATCTTATATAAAACTTATTTAAAAAAGTTTCAACAAAACCGATTCAAATTTATTAAATGAATAATCCAGTGATTAATAATAGTTTGAACCCTGGAAAAATACTAAACTTGAAAAAATTGAAAAATCTTTAATTTTTTTCAATTTTGTGTGTTCCATTTGCCAGTTATGGGACTTCATGCTGTCGTCACTTCATAATAATATTATGAACCCAACATCATAATATGATATAATATATGATATATGCCGGTGGTCACTTCCAAGGCTTTCTAGTCGGGGCCCAAATGGGAATACTTTCAAGCAATTTTCGTGGTTCTTTTTTTGTTCGACGCGGAAAACTAGAAATGCATCTTTCCTGAATCTGGCTCGATCTTATCATTTTTGTAAATTGTTCTTCACCCTGGTGGTCCGTAGAATAATCAGTAAGGCAATTGATAAACCGATTGGTTACGCACTGGTGGGGGCCAACTGAACCCACTGGTTATTCTTCGACTGACTGTTGGATGTAACTTCTGTATGACTGTAGCAGTATGAACTTGTCAAACCCGCGGATACTGTACTGTCGTGAGACTACCTAGCCTCGAGTCTAAACCACTCGAATGAGTAGTTCAATGATAAATCAGTCTCTGTGATGAATGGGCGGACATGCTTGCGCAATGTATTATAATTGAAACATTGTTGGTCGAAACGACTCAGGGTCCTCTTTCATTAAAAAGCGAGACGTCATTTTTTCGTATTATAATTTTAAGTTATCGACTTTTCCCTTTGTTAAATAAATTTTTATTTAAAATTAATTTTTTAGCCTGAAGATGCTGGGAAGCTCATCCAGCGAAACTATCTAGTTGATGTAGGTCACTTCTAAGGGTTGAAAAATAAGCGTTAAAATTTTGAAAACGCCCTAACTCAAACAATTTTTGTATAAAGGTATTGTTTTTCCATCAATTTAAGATTTAATTTTTGCAGACGAGTGATCTATATAGAAAAATGATAAACCTTTGTGTAATAATTTGCAGCGTTTTCTTAATGAAAGAGGACCCTGAGTCGTTTCGACCAACAATGTTTCATCAATATCAGACGACTCTACAAAATTCAACAGTGATGTACCTATAATAGGTAAATTATAGGTAAAATACCTAAAATTACAATAATTGTAATTGCTTCCGAGTCTACCAAGGTAGCGGAAGCTTTGTTTTCACTTTTCAAGGACGAAAAAAAAAGGTCTCCAAAATCAAAATTTTCACATGCGTTTTGCGTTTTAGACCTTTCTGAACAATTTTGGTTCCGTGTTTGTCTGTCTGTCCGTCTGTCATGAATTCCTTGTAACGCGCATAACTATACGAAGTTATTGTCCGATTTCAATGAAATTTTCAGGGATTGTGCGGGTTGGTGTGTAGACGGTCCCCTATGAAAATCATCATCCTCGGACTGATAGAAGCGACTGCGCATGCGCAAACGTGAATTCCTTGTAACGGCCATAACTTCTACATTTTTCATCCGATTTCAATGAAATTCTCAGGAATGTTACAGATTAGTATTTAGATGGTCCCCTATGAAAATCATCACCTTCGAACTGATAGTAGCCACTGCGCATGCGCAAACGTGAATTTCCTTGTAACAGCCATAACTTCCACATTTTCCATCCGATTTCAACGAAATTTTCAGGGATGTTACAGATTAGTATTTAGATGGTCCCCTATGAAAGTCATCACATTCGAACTGATAGTAGCCGCAGCGCATGCGCAAACGTGAATTTCCTTGTAACAGCCATAACTTCCACATTTTCCATCCGATTTCAACGAAATTTTCAGGGATGTTACAGATTAGTATTTAGATGGTTCCCTATAAAAATCATAACCTTCGAACTGATAGTAGCCGCTGCGCATGCGCAAACATGAATTTCCTTGTAACAGCCATAACTTCCACATTTTCTACCCGATTTCAATGAAATTTTCAGGGATTATGCGGATTAGGTTGTAGATGGTCCCCAGTGAAAATCAAGGCCTTAAAATTTACAGAAGCCTCTGCGCATGCGCATACGTAAAATCCTGGTAACAGCCATTACATTTACATTTTTCATCCGAATTTGATGAAATTTTCTAGGATTGTCCAGATTAGCTTGTAGATGGTCCCCTATGAGGGTAGTGAAAGGTACTTAGAGATTGGTGTTTTGAGATTAACTACTATGCATCGGATCATCTATGTAATCGGGTTATGGATACGAGGAAGCTATGTGCCACACCCACTTGGCATTTTTAGTTCTACTCGATTGGTCTCTCAGGAAGTGTTATTGTAGATTCTGTACCTATTTGATTAAATGGATAAAATCCAACATTGAGCAATCCGAGCTAATTAAGTCGATATTGGATGGAAACGTCGACCTTTGGCGGTCAGGTTGAGACTCTATTGGAAACGTCCGGCCGTCCTGATGAGCACTTAGCGAGCGCCGACGGCTGAGGAACTCGGAATTTCGCGGTCGCCTCGTTATCGTCCGTCATGATTAGTTCAATCAAACGTTCGTTTCAAACTGCCAAAATGCCGATTGAGTCATGTTGAATCCCTGCAGATGGTCCGATGATTTATCTCGACTTGAGTTAATTATGTTGAGTTACGTCAAAGTCAAACTGCGTTTTCCGTTCCGCCCGATCTGGATGGTTCAATGTCCTTACAACAGGTCAAGCGAAAGGGGTTGTTTGGATATGCAAATAAAATAGCACAACAAGCCGATGATTGATCGCCTCCAATATAGTGCAGTGACTACAAATCCAATCATAAACGTTCGAAATGAAAAAAAGTTATTTTATGACAAAATTATCCTGGTTTCTTGAGGATGAACTTTCAAGTCCAATTTCAATGAAATTTTCCAACATTTAGCGAATTAGGATATACAGGGTGTTTCACGAAAAGGTTGCACCCCCCTTCATTTTCGCAAAATACAGCGTAAAAAAATTGGACCAACGCAATTCTTCATGATTTTTTGTGAAGATCTCATGAAAAATAATTTTGCGCAATTGACACTAACTTCATTTTTTCAAATTAAACCCCCCCTTTTTTTATTACAGATTCGGATTCTACGTCAAATTTCATGAAAAATTCATACCCGAATTGATTCGTTTTATTGCGCGCAACCTGGCATTTGAACGCTCCAAGTTGCTCAACTCCACAATCGCACAAAAATTAGGTTTTGTAGAAACCTAAGTGTGGCACATGTTTTTTCATCATTTTTTAACGCTAAATCACATGGTGTCATCCGTTTTTCAATTTGATTGGAATTTTCCGAAATTCGGTTGTTATTAGTGAAAAAATCGCTCTTTTTAAATAGTTATGAGTTTTTAGGCAATTTTAATCAGTTCAAGCATGATCATGCTGTCAGTGTTTATTTTTAACTCCACCGTAGACGGCCCCAAGCCCGTGGTTCAAAAGGAGGTGAGAAAATAAAAAATAAACATGATTTCGACCACAAAACTGATGTTTTCGTGAAAGAAATGTTAATTTTTCCTCTTGAAATCTTGGTCTTCCTCAACACGGATGACACCATGTGATTCAGCGTCAAAAAATTATGAAAAAACATGTGCCACACTAAGGGTTCTCCAAAACCAAATTTTGGCGCTGGAGTTGCTCAACTTGGAGCGTTCAAAAAGCCAGGTTGTGCGCAATAAAACAAATCGATTCGGGTATGAATTTTTCATGAAATTTGACGTAGAATCCGAATCTGTAATAAAAAGGGGGGGTTTCATTTGAAAAAATGAAGTTAGTTTCAATTTGCGCGCAACTTTTTTGCACAAAAGTATTTTTCCTGAGATCCTCACAAAAAATCATGAAGAATTGCGTTGGTCCGAATTTTTCAAGCTGTATTCTGCGGAAATGAAGGGGGGTGTAACCTTTTCGTGAAACACCCTGTATATATGGCGAATTGGAACTCTGGATAAGAGCTTTTGCGCCACGTAAAATAGGTACGTCTAAAAACATAAATTTCACCTATCATTCCCCATTTCACCAAAAATTGTATGCTAGTTGGGGAATTGAAGTTTTGATCATCCTCATTGCATTGTACTTCATAGTATTTTATTGGGACTGGATTATTAATCACAACAGTAAACACTGTACATCACCTTAATAATAAAGTCCTGGCTGCGCTCGTTCTTCAACAATTTTCATCCAATTTCGATGACCTTTATTACTTATTTTTGTTACGTTGAACCCTTTTTACTTATTTTTTTTAGGTTGGCTCCCTTTAGTACTACTCATTGAAATTAATTTAATTTTTCTTAACCTTTGGGCGTAAATTATCCTAAACCGCACTCTCTCACATTCATCTTTCTTTGTTTTTCAGCTGTGGTCATCGTGTCGGTTTGCGAGTTCGTGCCATTATTTCGTCCTCAAGGGTTCCATTGCAACGATCCCGACCTGTCGCACAAGTACATAGGTGAAACCATCACCCCCACGGAGATACTGATAGCTGTCTTCACGATACCTCTTACTATTGTGAGTTATTTTTTGTATGCAGAATAATTACGATTCCAACTAAGTCCACAGACATAATAAACAATATTACTTACCTTTAGATCAGTTGTCTTAAAGGTTTTGGATCAGTTTCCCTTTAGTCCTTGGATCAGTTCACAGAGTTCATCGAATCGGACAATTACTTCATATAGTTTTGCCCGTTACAAGGAATTTCATGAGAGACACACATACACCCGGACACACAGACGCGGAACCAAAATTGTTCAGGAAGGTCTGAAATGTAAAACGCGAATGGAAAGTTTGATTTTGGAGAACATTTTGCTTCCGAGTTTTCTAAGGTAGCAGAAGGTTGTTTTTATTTTCCAACGTTCAAATGAAAATGTTCTCCAAAATCAAAATTTTCACTCGTGTTTTATGTTTCGGAACTTCCTGAACAATTTTGGTTCCGTGTCTGCCTGCCTGTGCGTCTGTCATGAAATCCTTGTAACGGGCATACTTTACTATACGAAGTTATTATCGGACTTGGATGAAATTTTCAGGGATTGTGCGGGTTGGCGTGTAGAAGGTCCCCTATGAAAATCATCACCCCCGACTGAAGTAGCTGCTGCGCATGCGCAAACGTGAATTTCTTGTAACATCCATAACTTCCACATTTTCCATCCGATTTTGATGAAATTTTGAGGATCATACGGATTGGGGTGTAGAAGGTCCCCTATGAAAATCATCACCCCCGACTGAAGTAGCTGCTGCGCATGCGCAAACGTGAATTTCTTGTAACAGCCATAACTTCTACATTTCTCAACTGATTTCGACGAAATTTTCAGTGTTTTTTGAATAACTACATTGCATCGGGTCACCTATACATACAATCGGGTTATGGATACGAGGAAGCTATGTGCCACACCCACTTGGCACACTTTTTTAAAACCTTCAAAAGTGAAAACATAGCTTCCGCTATCTTGGTGGGCACGGAAGGAAAAGTATAGATAGCGTTGGTAAAGCGGGTAGGCATCTATCCACCCAAGTTTTATGTTTTAATTGTTATTTGTATGATTACCGTATTTATCTTCAATTTCAGCTGCTGCTCAATGAATACTGGGGACGAATCGGTTCTAATAATGCGAGATGGGTGAAGCAGGCTCTGTATTGGTACAAGGACTTCATTTCAGGCTTACTGATTTTGCTCACCATTGTCGCAATAACCAAAGTTTTGGTTGGTGAACCACGACCTCATTTCTTCGACTCTTGCAAACCTAGAGAGGCGATTAACTGCACTGCTGGAGCGTAAGTTAGAACAACATACAGACTATAAATCTTCTTCTTTTTACAGCGATGCTCAAGTTAATCATTAAGGGCAGGCATGGAAGAAGGTATCTTCTTACATGGGGCAGGCGTCAGGTGATGCTGTGTTTTATTAAAATGGACTTCAAAGTTGCCAGTGAATATCAATTTTCAAGAAACAAATCTAGGGGAAAATAACCCATTATCGTGGTAGTTAGATGGTCCTACTATAAATAATCATTTTGATTTAATTCCAGATTCATTTATCACTTTCAATGTTTGGGCAAGGATGTGAGGCAGTATCAAGATGCTAGCAAGTCCTTTCCATCTGGTCATGCCGCAGTGTCATTCTACTTCTTTCTCTACTTATCGGTAAGATGATAAAAAATCTAGTAAATCATAAGTAGTTTAGTTATATTATATATATACAATCAGTCCAGGACTATGATAACTCATGCCAGTGCCCTTCAATTGTTTTAAGTTTACCCATACTTTCGATATATTCAATTGATTTACCCATACCATGTGCGATCAATTAAGATGCCCGTCCACTAGGTCAACAGCGCGGCGCGACGCGAAAATCTTGAGGTCCGTCCACTAGTGTGGATAAAACTTTTCGACCCGTCGTTTTGCCAGTCACGAGGTAAAAAAAGTCTGCCAAGTGGGTGTGGCACATAGCTTCCTCGTATCCAGAACCCTATCGCATAGATGAACTGATGCATCGTAGTTAATCTCAAAACATCAATCTCTGAGTACCTTGCACTAACTACTCTTTCAATTTGGAGGGCCATGATTTTCATAGGGGACCATCCACGCGCCACCCGCTCGAACATTACACACTTAATACAAGTATTAGTTATTGGAAATAAGCGAAATTGGAAGAATGACTTGCCTTTGTCTATCCATCTTCACTCAAACATCGGACTGGGGTCACTGATGGACAATTTTCTCGCACGAGGTCAACTTCGAACTAATACTATTCTCATGTAAACACGATTGGAGACTCCATATACCAACCTGCCGAATCTTTAGGTCCAGTAGATGACGCTAGATGCCGCCATACCCTCGAAATACCATTTTTGACGATACCAGGAGCGATCAAAATAGTGGCACCTGTAGGTGTCTTTAGGAATTGACGGGTTAAAGACCTCCTACTTAATATTTAAAAAAGCTTATATATCTACGTACCTATTAATTTATACGATCTAAATTCCAGTGGTACATACAGAAGAATTTGAAGAGAGTGCAACCAATAGTTTTATTGTGGATGCAAACTGCGCTCTTCCTTATAGCGTGTTTCGTCGCTCTATCCAGAATCACTGACCACCGCCATCATTGGTGGGATGTTTTATTTGGAACTGTTCTCGGTTGTGCTATGGCTGCATGTTCAGTAAGTATTTGTTCAAGAGAAAAAACACTCGAATGAATTATTTTAGGTACAGAATCATGTGGTAGGTACATTTGGAAACAGCATAAAATTTCCTATCATATGCGATTGAATTTGTGTCCTAAAATGCCCGTTTTGGCTCCACTGGGTGAAGTCGCACTCTCTGTAGTTATCAGTAGTGGTAAAACAGGTAAAAACACCCGTATCGGACAGGCACCCCAAGTTAATTCATCATTGGATCTCCAAACTGATCGAGGTAAAGGTGGGTGTGTGGTGCCACATCTGTCCTGCATTACACCTCCACCTTCTACTTCTTAAGCCGCGTCTATACTTGCAACATTCGGGTGCTCCAAACCTTGCTCCTAACCTGGCTCCGCTCTTCTGCCCTGAACCTCGCTCTGCCCATACAATCTCACCCCACCCCCAACATTTCTTTGATGCAAGATGAAAATCCGCGAACGGAGCGATCGGACTGCGCTCCGATCCTCATTCCTATGAAGTTTTGCCGCCCCGAACATGCCAGAGGATCGGAGCAAGGTTTGGAGTGGCCGAATGTTGAAAGTGTGGACGCGGCTATATGGTGTTTTGAGTCTTGGAGTTGCTATTCAGTTTAGTATAGTCTGTCTAGTGGATAAACCTTCTCTATATTTCTTCAAGTAGCGTGTATCAAGGTTATTTACAGAATTTCACTGTTTACTACCACCTTCCCAGGAATCACTGTTTCCATGATAGGGCGATGAGATGTATAAGGGATAAGATAAAAGCTGAAGTCAAACTAACTGTGAAGAGGTAGATAGTGCGTTTGCCTGGCCAATAGAGTTCCTAGGAAATCTGGCATGGTAACAATATGACAGACGGATCCAGCACTGTATTGTGCGGAACTCACTGGATCTTCTGGAACTCGATTGAATCAAAGCAGGACTGCACCTGCATATCCTGGACATATTTACACCAATAACTAAACCTAATTAAATGCTGAACCCCATTTCAAAAAATATGGGGTAACGTGACTTGTTTCCTCAAAATTCTGACTTCTGTTTGTTTATGGTTGGTAGTATGCAATCTACTCCTCATCCAAAGGGACTTTCCTTGGAAAGCATGCATCAATTAACACTACGTCTATTTTCTCGTGTAAGCATGCTCAAGTAAGTACGAAAACATACTGATATTCCTCTCACGTTACGTTTATAGACACCCAGCTATCTCAGACCCTCATAAAAGAATGCAGAGCAGTTAGACTTCAGGTTTATAAGGAAACGCTCCTATAATTATGTAGTTGATGACGCTATATTCGACAAAGATATTGTAGTACTAGCAGTTCTTAGGATTAATATTAAATCTTCAATTCGTGAGTAAAATTAAGGTGAATTTCAAAATGTCTTTTACTATTGTTACTCTGAGGACTCTTTTTTTCTGCCAAGAGCGCAGGGAGCATGTGGGGGCTTACGCTCGATTTAATTTCAATTCTCCCCATCATGAAGGCCCAACTTATTCCATAAATACCAAACACACATTAGCTACCTACCTACTTCTTAGAGAAAAAACGTGGAGAAATGAGTGGAATTACTTTTTGACACCTGAATATCGATTGTCCTAGGCGGTGGAGTGGAGTTTTGGAACTAGCTTTTCAGCTGAAAACAACACAATGTTAAATTTGTTACTGAATTCTTAAGCAATTCGTTTTATTCATGCGCATTTTGTTTTGCAGGCCCTAACGTTCAGTAAGAATTTCAAGTTGCACGAGTCTGAAGTCACCACACACAGTTTTGATAACAGAGGAGGAGGACCGCTAACGTTCTTAGGGAACGAAAACCATACAGTTCAGTGGTTTCTCAATAAAAACAATGCATTCACGGATGGTAACGACGGATCTCATATTATTACGCCGTAAGTGAAGTTTTTAAAAACATTTTCTATTTAATAGTCTGTTGTGTGTCTCTGGTTTGAAACTTGGACAATGCAAGTAGAAGCTGTCCTGGGGCGATTACTTTTCCAGATTAAAGGTGCCCGTCCACTAGGCGCGACGCGACAAAATCTTGAGCTCCTTCCACTGGGACGGATAAAATTTTTCGACCCGTCGTTTTGCCAGTCCTGAGGTTAAAAAAAGCCTGCCAAGTGGTAGTGGCACATAGCTTCCTCGTATCCATAACCCTATCGCATAGATGATCTGATGCATCATAGTTAATCTCAAAACATCCATCTCTGAGTACATTGCACTACCCTTTCAATGTGGGGGGCATGATTTTCATAGGGAACTGAAAATGTCATCGAAATCGCATGAGAATTGTAGAAGTTATGGCTGTGGCAAGGATTTCATGACAGTCAGACAGACAAGGAACCAAAATTGTTCAGGAAGGACTGAAACGTAAAACGCGAGTGGAAATTTTGATTTTGGAGAACATTTTTTTTCAACCTTGAAAAGTGAAAACAAAGCTTCAGCTACCTTGGTAGACTCGGAAGCAAAACGTGGTCAGACAGAGAAATGTTTGTTTCTGCGGCAGCTCTGGAAGCTGAAGAGGAGGAGGAAATTGCTGAAAGAAGATGGAAGCAATGTATCCATCCAATTAACGAGAAACGAGTGAACTTGGGAGAATACAACCACCTTTTTTAGGACGTCCCACAGTAGGACTTGGGCGTCCTTATGCGATCGATCTGGGGTGGAGGAGGACAACACCCAACAGAAAAAAAACCATAGGTGTATGTCTGTGTGTAACAAAAATCTTGTGTCATCTGCACAGGCCTTAGTTCTCAACCGATGTTCGTGGTTTCGTCTTTTTTTGTTCGACGCGGAAAACTATCTAGTTGTGCACTACAGCGCCGGAATTTTGAATTTTGTTTTTTAAGGGGGGAAAGGGGGGGTTAATGCTTAACAAACGTGCGTTTGCGGGCGTAATCTTGTAAACTCTGCCCAGGCGTCAATTTCCAACCATTTTGCGTGTTTCTTTTTTTGTTTGACTCAAATAACTCCCGAGTTGTACATGATTTCACCAGAGTACCAAAACTCTCAAGGTGAGGGGATGAGTGGGGGGGATAATATTCACAAAATATCCGATTTTTCAATATTTCGGTTCCTTAATGCTTACTAATTGTACCCAAGCTTTGAAATTGAGGAAAAATTTTCATTATAGCTCCGGATTTTCATGAATTATTCTCTGTGCCACCATGGAACTAGTAGTGGTGCCACCATGGTGCCAGGACACCATAAACATCTTATTTCGTGGTTTTTTTTTGTGTTTCACCTTGAATACGGATGTGAACCTCGACGGACTGCCTATTAAAACTAATAGATGAAAGTTCAATGTTAAGACGTATTTCAGCTTTGGTGCCAGACTGGCACCATTGGTGGTGATGGGGGGTGAACTCGAATTCGCATGTTGGGTATCGTAGATCATGGATTTTAAAATGCTCTTCCGATTCGAAACTCCCATGCCGATAGAAATGTTATGGTGGATAAGGGTGAGGGGATCACTATTTCTTGCCTAAAGTAATACATCAATTACATCGAGTGAAACAGTTTTATCGCTTACCAACTGGTTTAACTGATCTAATGCTTATCCAATGGGACGTCCCCTGGAATGCATGCATTGCTAAACAATATGTTTATTAATAAGTTCCCTCCCCGCTATTTTATAACATGTTCTTTCATCCATTGGGGTTAAAATTACGTTCTTATTCCATGGAGCAGCTAGTTATCTATTTCTCACACCATCAGCTGTCGTGGTCTTTGGTGGTAGGACTGTTGTTGCCAGGATTTGCCGCAGCAGAATAAAACGTCTTACATTTTCCATGACAACGTAGTTTTTTCTGAGGGTTATAGGTATGTTGTGCTCCGACCCTATCGTCCTCTGGAAGCGTATTCGAGCGAATATGCATACCAGTTCAACTTGATAGATTTCAATGACTGTCGAATGCAAGAGTTAGCAGGTGGTAGCTACAGGCACTGCTTGAATAAGCTTGCAATGTAGGACTCCTGACGTCCCATAACCATCCTCACTTCACTGCTTGAATACACTTCCACTGGAAGACTAGGCTTCCATCTACTATCGATTTTGGCTGAAGCATCATCGCCTCAGACAGTAGGTAGGTACTTAATCCATTCGAAACTATATCATCTTTCATCACTCTTTATTACAGATGACAGTGAATCTCCTGAGAGGTTATCATCTAATGAACCAAGACTGATTGAATGTTAATTTTATTACTTAGATCTAAGTTGAATCGAATTCATCTGTGAACTTAGCAAGCAACTGCCAAATGTTGAAGTTGGTAGAGGAAGGACTAGGAATAGACGGCTTATTGTTCGCTTCGAGACACATGTTGCAGAAGTGTCCGAAGAATTTGCATTTCATTTTTAATGTACAGTGAGTACTGTTAGGTGTAACTTACTGTAGAGGGGTGTCGCTGTAGATGCAACTTAATAATGCTCCTAGCTTATTACGTAAGTTGCTTAGTTTACATTTCCCATCTTGGTAGATAATTCTTGAAGCCAAGTTGAAGATGCATTTAGTAGAGGTGAGTAGGTTCCCCTTTTCTATTTAACTTATTTTACATAGAATGTACATAATCGAATTCTGATATTTTAGCACAAACCCAGAATCGGCATCTTGCTGAATATAGTTGCAGAGCTTATACCCCCCATTCAGAATATTCAATTCTCTCATTTTAATGTATATTGTCATAAATTAAATTGTTACTGTATGATCAGTATAAATCTTCTACCTTGTTACCAATAAATGGGTTCTTGGTTGTGGACTTTGGGAAATATACTATTCAAAACGATATTTTTTTGTTTGTTTTCACACGAGTTTAAAATAAAATTTCAGAAATGTCAAAAATGGTGTTTTTTATTAAACAAATTAGGTACCTTTTTCCTCTGTAAATGACGTAAATGTAGCACTTCTTGTATACTCTAGAACAAGAAACCAATTGTTTTATGAAACAAATACATATTGTTGAAATTGGGTACAGAAAGAAGAACTACGGAAAATATATACTGTTACAATGCACTTTATTTTCTTCAACTAAATATGGAAACAATAAATAACGACAACAAAGTTACATTAATTTAATAATATAAACATTTCATCATAAACAACGCATATGAAATCTGCATTATATATACAGCTATGTTAAATAGTTTTCACAAGATGAATATCTTACAGAACAGGAATTGTGCCCTGCCACAATAATTTGTTTAGAACCTCATTCTATTGTTACATGGAAACACATAGTAAGAATTGAATTGTTACATACATAATTTACACTTCAGTACCAACAAAATAAATAACTGTGTAATAGGGAATATACATATAAGATATGTGTTGAATAACCTACAAAAATTACTTCTTTTTGGCAACAAATAATAAGAGTCTTCAACGAGGATTATAGACAAAAACGACTAGCAACAACATGTATTATCCGATATGCAAGGCATAACAGAATAGGTACACAATAACATGGAATGGTTGTTATAAACAAGGAAGTTGTGAACCAACTGAAACGATAAAATATACATCATATTATATCATATCTACACACATATACAGTTACAATATATACATGGTCCATAAAAATATGGCAAACAATGCAGCGCAAAAATTATTGCGCTGTAACAAAATAGGATAAACCAATGAACTAACGTATTGCACATAGCAAAAATTATTCTATTGTCGATAGAACAACTACCAAAGCTTACATCTCCACGAGAGAAGTAATTTCGTGAGGCTTTCAAGGAGTTCACAGCTTAGCAATGACAAAGCTCTGATCGTTGATAAGAGTGATAACTGTACCACGTATAGTCTGATACCAACTATCCAGATAATTGTATGATTAATGTCTCTTTTTTCCCTAAAATATAATATACTATCATAAATAGAATGAATAATCAAATAAAGCCAATTATATTATTCTTAAAATAATTTATATCACGTTCATAAATAGCCTGATAACAACTATGTAAGGAGTATACTGTTGTTCCCTTTCTTGTAAGACAAATATACAAATACAATTTAAAATCATTCTAGAGTAAACTGGGAAAGGCAAAGAACAGTTGTTTTTCTTCTTTTTGTTTCTCTATTCATCAACAATCGCATCTATTCAAGCCTACACAATGAATATTGATGTTAAAAATACTTGAACGAATTACAACCAGGCACCATTTCTATAATCTCATCATGAAGTAATGTAGTTAAAATTCTCACAGTACTGATTTAATTTATTTTTCCATTTCATATCCCACAAATCTTTGAGTTATCATTTTCACCCTGAGCAAAAAATAAAGACTAGACGTTTAAACTTATAATTCCTATAAACGTAATCGAGAGTATTCAACGCAACTGAAAGATTGGAAAGTGATACTAGAATGTTAGAAGCGTCACTTAAATACAGCCTTCCTTCAGGCATGAGCACTCGAAATGTAGCCAGGCTTTTAAAATTAAGGCACAAAACTGTTATTTATACAGTGGGATGAAACATCTCAACAGGTCAAATGCAAAATTATAGGTACCTATCAAGATACATTTTGTAAACAACAACATGCAAATCAATTTCGATTTTCAACAGTAATATAAAATTACAACATCAATTATTATTGTAACCCAGAAAGCCCTTAAGGTATTGAGTAAACGTTAGATATGACTTTTACCTTTTCTCTAAAACTTGGAAATTCTCGAGGTATAAGAAATAATATCTCGCCTCTCACTACCCAGTGTCAAGATCAGAACTGTTTAAATATTATATAACTTTTTTCTGTTAGGAAAATACAGCATCAGTACATCATTAACAATTCATATGCAAGTCCCCAATTGTTGCAAGAATTTTATGAAGATATCAACTTCAATATGCCTATCATTTGGTACGAAAATATATAGGCAAGGGGTATAAAATCTAACCATCGAAAATAAGTTTGAGGTACAAATTGAATGAGGCCGAAATAATACCCACAATTTCATTTCCAGAGTTGATGAGATGGAAATGTTTTCAAAGTTTCATATTATTATTAGGTACACCTACTTCGGAAACCATAAGGATAAATACACTACATATTGTCAAGTCTAGAAAACCAGGTTTACTGGCGCTACTTATGAAAGCATGATGTAGAACAAAAAATGGCAGGTTCGTTTCTGCAGACGCAAGCAACAATTCTTCATTGCCTGGCAGCAGCGAAGACACTAAAGTAAGTAGAGTCTCTATTTCAGTGCCTTTCCAATGAATAATTCTGTCACTCAAGTACCATAATTTCTCCTTGAACACGCTCTGCACAGGTAGCTCATAATTATTCAATATTTTCCAACTCAGAAGAAGACACCACCCTCTTGAGTTCAAGAATTGAGATATCTAACGTGGAGATTCACGCTACTTCCTTCGCCCTAATAACACGAAAACTAAATTTCGAACTTTTTGGTTACTTGTAGCCACAAGATTACTTATCTCACTGGACATTAACGGATATTGCTAACAAGGTGTTCAAACAAACAAAAATCGTCGTATCGCGACACCGAAAAGAGAGACCTCCTCCGTTGGGCGCCTTTTGGCACTGTTGAAGTCGGTCAAAAAGTGAATTTAGGTTGACAATAAAAATGGGGAATTTGCCTCACATTTTTTTTCCGCATGAGGATTTATTTTTATTGGAATAAAACTATAGTGAGCTGCTCGAAAACGCATCCAAAAAATTTGAGAATTTAAGGAAGATGGAAATTTTAAATGTGGTGGCAATGTGTAAGAGGCAGCCATGTTTGAAACGTAACGGATATTCTACCAATCTGACTTCAAAGGAGGTTCTGTGGCGCTTACCACAGAAGCGGAACATACACGAACTTTTAGCTTACAAGGATTAACACAAGAGTGTGTGAACTAGGAAGGAGGGCAGAACGCAGAACTCAAGACACAAAAGTGACCAAAAGAAACAATATTACCCACTTTTTTACAATACGATTCTACCTACTAGTTTATCAAGCATTATTAGTCTTCATCTTCTCTTATTTAGTTTCAAGATTTTAATCACATTGTTCGAGTAGCCATTTCACTGGATCGTTTTGTGTGGCGGTCCTAGAACTCTGTCTGTTGTCGGAGTTGTTTTCGCGTCGTTTTTTTTTTCGTATGACGTCAACAATATTCCTCGATTTTCTCAGTGTTTTGTAACAGAGGCTTCACTTGTTTAGGCATTTTCTCCTACGGTAATTTTTTCCCCTTGGTTATTCCCAGTGTTAAACGTTATTCTAGGGCCCTATTATAGGATTTGACTTGAAATTCCAGAATCTAAAATTGAGGCAAATTCCCCATTCGACACTATTTTGCATGAAATTAACCATGGAGATCGCACTTTTCACTATAAGCAGAACGCGTCAACAGCTCGAAATATCTTCACTTCAGATTATATACGAACCACCCTTGTACAGGAAAAAGGAACTGTGGCAACTGATTAAATTTTCCAATATCTACCTACTTCTTAAACGCGCACGGTTGTACATATCAAGTCAGCAAAAACGAGTTCATA
Organism: Apolygus lucorum; assembly: GCA_009739505.2. Lineage (NCBI taxonomy): Eukaryota > Metazoa > Arthropoda > Insecta > Hemiptera > Miridae > Apolygus > Apolygus lucorum. Next base: position 41,724,680 of record CM019167.2, on the reverse strand, counting down.
AGCGGCTTCAATAACATCTGGTTTTACAAGGATTTCGAAATCCACATTTTATTAACACAATTTTTAAAAAGATTTGGCTGAAGCCCGACGGTGATTCAGCACCCCGTATGTGATCACTGTCATTGACACTGTGGAGTAGTTTGGAAGATATTATCGAAAAAGTTAAGCTTAGACTCGATGTTGTTTCTTAATTTTATAAATGAAGGCTTTCGTACGATGCTCCAATACTATCAGTTGGATCCAATAAGAGAAACTTGGGATCAGCAAAGGTACCATAATGATGACAATCGTCATGAGAGAAAAATAGGCACCTCACCGTTAATCACAAGAACCGAGAGGGGCAATATTTTTTATCATAGAAGCTTTGGAGGAGTAAGAGTGGGGGACACAATCGGGCAACCCCATTTTTTCATAATTAAATTATTGAGAACACACTTGTTATTGGTATGTACGATTAAATTACACTAGGTATAACGATACAAAACTTCATCATTTATACATTATAGCATGTTTGTTTTACAATAGGTTTCAATAATACAAGTTAGTGCAAAAGACATTTACAATTCACTTCAAGGAAATACCTAGGGAACCACTTGATATTAGACCTTTAATACAATATGGTACATGATTATTCGACAATACTGTGCGCATACATCTCTTTGAAGAGAAAATACATCGTACGTAATATAACAACATTTCCGACAGGAAATACGCAAATACTAATACCCAGATGGCAGCAAACCCCGTTTGCAACCCGTTGGTGAACCAGTAAGGACTTGGAAACCCAAGAAAAACTTCATGACCGTGGTAGGCCTGTATTCTCTTGAGGTGGCGTGATCCATTAAAACATGGCATTTTGGTATAAGAACGCCTAGCCAGAAGAGAAGGACAAGTAGAGGAGCACTGAGATTGATAATTACAATTGTGTTGTTTTCCTTTGATTAATTGCTTGACGAATAAACAAGAGGACGAGTACACGTGTATTATCATTGAGCATTATGACAGTTTGAGAAGAAGGGAATACAAATTAACTCAAAAGTTCTTATTTTAGATTTTAAAAGCTGCAGTCCCATGAAGCAGGAACGAGTCTGGGTGTTGGGATCACTCATCAGCAAAATTAACTGACTAATGCACAACTGCATCATGCCCATCTGAAGGACAACTCCGTCCTAATTGAAGAATGCAAAGATCTTGTCGAATCTACAAATTACCACCTTAAGCAACAATCAAGAAGAAAATAGATCAGAGAAATCAGGTTGGTACCACATGCGGAAGGTACTACGCTTACTTAGTTTTATAATAAATCCCAAGAGGATTCAATCCGAAAACTCCGAGGAAACAACTACATAAATCAGTGAATATTCTCGTGGTACCTACCTACCTAGTACTGTTCGCAGATAGAAAGAATGCGGTTGGCCAATTTCCCGAAGGGTATACCTGCTAACATAGACGACTACCTGTTCCAAAATCTTAGGTAGCCTGTTGAGTCAGGCTGGAGAAAGGTCCGAGCCTCAGTAATCGTAATCCAGGCGTCGAGAAACTCGAGTCATAATAAGGTAGAGCCCCCCTCCACTCAGCCAACTGTTAGGGAGGATTTTTATCTCGACTGTGAGTTCACTTGCCCTTCTTTTTACCCTTCAGTCGCCTTTAAACTTTGAAAGAACGAGAGAAGCATCATCCTTTAGGTACTGGAAGCGTGATTTTAGTTTTGAATGAATGAATGTACATTCTCTTAACTGATAAGACTTTCCCAAGGGTAAGGAACCTGTTTTATTAGTGTTCAATATTAGTTTTGTTTTGCCTGTAATAAATCAATCTTTCCACTTCATCTTGGTCTCATATTCCTTGGCTTGAGTGGCAGGTAGAAGAAGGACGATGTTTTTGGGATTGTAATACACCAAACCATCCGCATTCTTTCAATCTGCGGACAGTACAGGGTGCGGCAGCGTTACTTCCTTTTCTCAAAACTGAATAAAACGCATTATATGAATCAGAAAGTTTGAAATTTGGTTTATAAAATATAGGTACACTACTAAAATTTTGTTTTACATGGTTTTGAAGATAATGTCACTTAGATGACGCCCCCAATTCTCATTTCATCAAACGTATCGATTTCTGGCGTTTGCCATGACTCTTTCAAGCATAACAGGCGGTATGTTGGAAATTGCTTCCTGATGTCGTTCTTTAAATCTTAAAGGGTCCTTGGAAGGTTCACATAAACACGGGATTAAAAAAAACCCATGGAAAAAATCGCGAGACAAATTGGGAGATCCAGCCACTGCAAATCGCCCCTGATTGAGATGAGGCGTTCTGGGAAGTGTTCCCTCAAGACAGCAACCAATTTGGGTGTTACAGGGTTCTTTGCTTTTTGGATATTTGGTTCTAAAAAGACGGTGCAACGGCACACATCGCAAGAGCATCGATGGCTGTAGTTTTGAGGGAACACTTCCCAGAACGCCTCATCTCAATCAGGGGCGATTTGCAGTGGCTGGATCTCCTGATGTGTCCCCCAGTGATTTTTTCTATGGGTTTTTTTGAAATTCAGTGTTTATGTGAACCGTCCAAGGATCCTTCAAGATTTAAAGAACGACGTGAGGAAGGAATTTTCATCATAACGCCTGCTATGCTTGAAAGAGTCATGACAAACGCTAGAAATCGGTATATTCAATGAATTGAGAATGGGGGACGTCACATAAGTGATTTTATCTTCAAACCCAGTAAAACAAAACTTCAGTAAGAGTAGCTACATTTTAAAACCCAAATTACAAACTTTCTGATTCATACAATGTGTTTTATTCAGTTTTGAAAAAAGGAAGTTATGCTGCCGCACTCTGCATTTATCTCACGTTTTAATAAACAATTCTGATTTACAGCTCGCCATTCCCTTCGGACCATGGATGTCAATGGTTAGAATAATGAATGAAATTGCCAAGGGTGAACTGAGCTCATACAAACAAGATCTCTGAGATTCTGGCAGTATCTTATGAACTTAGATAGACTCACACATACCAAGTACAACTAAATGACTACCAAGAAAGTTCAACACACGATAATTATATGGTGTCCAAGCTACTGAGGTTATCCTTGTGTTGCTCCTGTCGGGTGTTCAAGTTTGGATATTTAATTAACCAAAACTTGAAAGGACTGAAATTGACTCTAATTTCAAGACTTTTAGAATTTACTCGACAGGTACTAGTGATTGGAGACTTCTGAAGGGAATTTAGTTGGCGGGCCCTTAACCATTTACACGACTGGAGGTGTTGGTGAAGTAGATCTAACAGGCGAATAACCGATGGAAGGTGTGAGTGAGTAGCTAGATCAACCAGCCCCAAACCAGTATAGAGTGTGTAGAGGGGTGGTAAGGGAGAAAAGTTACTTAAACAAGTGTTCAGACTAGAATGCGTGTTGTTGGCCTAAGCTGCCTTATAATCAACTTGACTTATACAAGGGACGAGTAGAGAGATGGCGTCACCTGCCTGCGACCGTTACTGAGAGAATGTGGCCTACTAGTGTCACCAACAACTTTTAGCTTAATTAGTAAAATCTTCAGGGTCAAGGAGGAGTTCACGACAGCCCCATTTCCCTCAGACGTGGTTGGTCTGGAAGTTTTTTTTTTCATTCATAACTCAAATATCGATACAATTTGTATAAATCAAGAGGATTTTTCTATTTACCACTTGTACAATCTAAACGTCATCTTTCAATTATGCGCTCTACGATTACTTCATGGTGAACATAGAACGAGAGCAAAATTCGTACACCAATTCTTCCCTAATTTCATATCAACCACTAAGCTGGAACAAAGGAACAATAAAATCTTTCGAGAATGTTTTTGCACACATCATTTTTAAATTCAAGAATACATAGTTTAGCTGCCATCATTGCCATCACGATTTCTTCTTCACTGTTGGAAGCCAAATCTATCTCTTCAACATTTAATATTGACATGGAGAGAAAATGTTGCTACATAGGTTACAAGAATTTTCGTAACTCAATAGCACTGATGATTTAAGGGGAAGAATTGGCAGTAAAAAAAGACAAAGATTGAATATCTTCAATGTAGGTACCTCTACAATATACTTCTAAAGGCAGTGTTACGTTGTACCAGTCTTTAGGAGAGGAGATGTGCTGGTATGGTGGTTATAATGATAATCTCCACACGTTCATGACTTGATACATCATTTCATGAGGGGGCACTGACGTGGATAATAAATTTCAAGTTCATCAAAACTGTAAATAATAATTTATGGAGAAATCTTTTCAAGAAAGGGTCAGAGAGCCCTTTCATACTCAAGCGTGCAACTATACTTCATAATAAGACAGTAAAAATGCTTACGCGAAGTGATAGTGAACCACAAGTAGTATCAAGAGAACACGTCTTCACGCCAACCTTTCTTCCAAGATGTTTACTAAACTACTGTTGTTTCTGAAATCTTCCTCACGTCTGTCCCCCATTGTTTCTCACAATAATGATAAATCTAGTAAAGGTTCAAGTTTCAGACCAAACGAAAACTGAAATGATCGTGTCTGGATTCAATAGGTAACAAAATCATATATCAGGCTGAAGTATTCAACAAACGCATTGTAGTTTAGTAGATTCTCAAATAACAAGTGTATGAACGAATGAGACCTCACCCAAATAGCACCAGCAACGTGGAAAGTAGATGCTGAGCTAATCTTTCTTTTAAAGAACAAAAAAGTCAAATTCAGGTACGAAGAACGTCCCGAAGAGGACGAATCGGGGTTTCAATAATCTATATGATAACACTGTTACGAGGATAGTAACTGAAAATAAATTTAAACTATAAACAACTATCCCAAAGCTGGTGAAGAACTACCTATCGAGCCTTTGTTGAATTCGATTTGTCGATAAGTGTGCGTTGAATGGTGTTTGTTTTTGATGAACATCTTACACCGTAATTTTTAAAGGAAACCACGACGAGTCATGACGAATATTAGTAGAATAATATCATTAACAAAATAATGAAAAAGAAAAGGTCTCTACTTAGGTGCTACACGAAACCTTCTGCTAACCAACTGTGACAATGAACAACCTTCAACATCTTTTCTACCTAGACTCAGTATGGTTATGATATTAACACCATCATAAATCATAGTTTCTTTTTCATTCTCTAAACTGACAAAGGTTTGTACCAACCATAAATAAAAACAGGCAAACAAACAAGTAAATTACTTTGGCAAAACATTAGTAATAATCAATTTCTAGTAGAAATATCAATAACTCAGTAGATGAACAGTAGAAAAGCTTATGAATTCTGAAACCTGATTTGCACAGAAATGATTACTCAACATCACAAGAAACTTCAAGTATGACTGAACATGAGAACATCTAAAATCTTAATCATATTTAAAGTTAAGTTTAGTACTTTATAGTCGAGTTTAGTACTTCATAGTCGAGTTTAGTACTTCATAGTCGAGTTTAGTACTTCATAGTCGAGTTTAGTACTTCATAGTCGAGTTAAGTACTTCATAGTCGAGTTTAGTACTGAATAATAACAAACGGCATGTAAACGTCAGTGGGGCGCATGTGACAAATCATGTAGACAATTTTCGGCAGAATGGATTGATCAAATACTCTGCCAATTCTGATAAGAACATCCAACCTAACTCAATGAAAACAAATGATACTGTTGACAATCAAAGAGTGGAATAGGAAAAAAGGATGGAATTCCGAATGTTGAGCCCCAATAGTCGATGTGATAGTGGTTATATATTTTGCATGCACGTAAGAATCACACAATGTTAATCAACGGATACGCTATTGCTGATGAATTTCTTAATATGATAGTCAAATGAGGCACACAGAGAAATTAATCAATATAGAGATCGTGGGTAGGTACTAACATATTTTTATCATTAAATTTCGTCGAGATTGAAGGTGATCAACGTAGTGACTAAATGTCCATTTTTAAGACCATTTGAGTTGATTACCATGATAGTAAAATGTTCCTATCACGCCGAAAAAAACAACAGACCGTAAGAGCTCTTTACCAAAAACCCCTCATGACTAAAATATTAGGTGCCTAAAGGTGCATCCTAGCACACCGAATAGATGAGATAAGCAACCTTCACATGAAAAAGCGGTATCACTCAACATTCACAATAGGCAACTTCTTTTGCATAATTGAATATTCAAACGTATCTCCTCACTAAACCTCGACTTGAATGCTCGAAGATTCAACAATCAAGTTGACACACACACTGGGAAACCAAAGAGTAATTTGAGAAATTATTGAGCTTGAGAAAATTATTATTCTACACTTGGGAAGGAAGATGAACAAGATGTTCTCATAATTACAGCACCTTTACATAGAAATACTTACAATAATTACATTACTTTTGAGAGCCTTTAAGGTCACAAAAATATTTTTCAACACACCAATAAAATATTTTCAACAAATAAATCTTTAAAAGAAAATAATAACTTCTTCAAAATAAATTTGTTTTCCAGTCTTTACATGGTTTACATTATATAATCATAACAGGTGAGTATAGGACTACTCCCTTTGTAGATGGTGAGAGATAGATAAATAACGAAGTTACATTAAACTGTATTCCATTCAATTTTAAATCGATATTGTTATCACTATTTCAGTAAAATTGATGACTGAAAATGGAATATAAAAGAAATCAGAAACTTTAATTTTGTAGATAGATAGAAACAAAATTTAGGACGTAGTTTTTACAGAAAAATACATATTGAGAAATTAGAAGAAAAAAAATAGGTTAAAGTTAAGTAGAGAAGCGTAAACATACACAATTTCAGAAAATATTAAATTCCCAGACACAAGCTGAGTTACTGCTCAGCTCAAGGTCATACTTTAGTATCCTGTCATGAAAATAAGTTTGAAGATTTCCCTCCATTTTCTGTATTGCTCGTCTCCTCAAAGGCAAACCATGTAGGCTCGAGTTCTTCTGATGCGATGGCAGTCTTACTCTTTTTCTCGCCATTCACTGTTTTTACTTTTACATTTTTAGATTCAACTGGGGAAAAAGGATCTTTTCCTGTAATGGTATTCGACTCGGGTTTCTCTTCATCCTCAAAAGGGTCCTCAATATTGAACGTATCTTCATAACGATAGTCTTTGAAAGGGTCTTCGGTGAAGTCCAAACTGGTTCCCTGTATATAATAAACTAAAAATGAGGGGTTTGGGATTAAAAAACTCAAGGCTGAAAAACAAAAAATGTGGGAGGAACCAAAACGAAAAATGAAAATGAAAAGAACAATACAAAATGTGTTAGTAAGGTAAAATTAATGATATTTACGACATTGAACTAAGGAGAAAGCGTGCAGTGCATAGGAGGAGATGTCACCAGGGAATCACTGGCTATAAAATCTCCTGTACCTGACTTTCGAAGGAAATTTGATTAGATCTTAAATAATACCTTCAGTGCAGGAGCCAAATCAACATCCTTTCCCCTTGCTGACACAACATCTGGGGAGGGAGAGATGGCAGCTGCTCCTCCCAGGTATATCTAAGCATTGAACGGTACGTCCTGTTTCCATTTTTGTGGGACTTTGAATCGAAAACAACTGCCCTTTCCAAATACCTTGGTGATGCGATGGTCAAGAATACTGGTTTAGGGGCAGTGGGACAAGTCCAATTCTGGCCAACGATTTTTCTAAATAACTAATTGCACGGATTCACTGTCAGAAATCCCAAAATATTAAGCCACTTCCTTCCATGACTAAATTGGGTTTACACTGTTGCATATCAGAGGAACCTCTAGAGTGAACATCTTCATCTGCTAGTTCCATTTATTGTTCACTACATTTATGACGGGAGAGTGATCACTGCACTACATCAGAAGGGATTTTGTTTGTACAGATCAACCAGTTTAGATCGCCCACTTTTCAGCAAACCTCAATGTTAATCAGCATAACTATGAAACCCTTGACCAACTAAACTACACAGCACCACAGGCCGATGTGGCCCTTGGCTTCCTGAACTCCCTTGCACCACCGGGCACGGTCACCCTGAGACCTCCGCAATCCCACCACCCGGAGGTCCCTCAAGACATCATCAAGCCAGCGACTCCGAGGACGACCTCTTCGTCTTCTAGTTTCCATCCTAGCTCGCAGCATCATTCTCTGCAACATGTCCTAGCCATGGGATACGCCCAGCTTTGATGAATCGGACTATGTCTTCATGTTTTAATAATTCATCAATTTCTGCATTCTATCTTGCTCTCCACCCTCCCTGACCGCTCCATAGATCCTTCTTATAATCCTTCTCTCGAAAAAACCCTTAGTGATAGAAAATTTGCCCAAAACCGTTGAGAGCAAAATTATGCAGTCATCGCGACTAGTGGAGAAAATTTGGACATTGGAAAATGTGCAAAAATAACTCTCTTTGCATCGCAGTAGATAAGACTGGGATCATTTCTATATTATGGGGTAATCAACCTGAGGCAATCAATGATTAGCATGGAGAATGAATAAGTCAAGCAAAATAATTTGGAGGAAAGTGGGAGGTGAGATATAAATCACACTACGAAATCATCAAGTGAATAGAGAGTATTCATACACTCCACACTCTAACTAGAAATATACCAACCAATCCAAGAGTGCCAAGTACCAAGCCAATATTACTACGCATCTCATTGTCCAACGTGTTAATAGAGTGTTTTATATAATACCATTTCAACCAATAGATGGAATTCAGCATTGAGATAGTAAAATATGGTGTCAGGTATAGGCAATGTGTAAAGAAGATGCCCTCTGTGCCGCGAAAAAAACCCATTTATTTAGCTCCACCTGGCCAGCGAAGATTCGTTACTATTCGACACGAATGAATACCAAATAATCAACTTTGTAGTCCAATTTTAGAACTATAACATCCGAATTAACATGATTGTCATAGGTACTTCTAGGTACTGTAAACCGAGTGAATATAGTGCAACAGCATTTTCAACACTTGAATCCATCTAGCAACGTTCAAAACAGCGTGAAGGCTTATTCCAATTTTCCCAGGCACATCTCTCTTCAAATATGTTCCCCCCATCTGCGGTAGAAATTGGAAAACAGGTGATAAGCGACGTTACGTTACTGCGTCTTGATGATAAGACCATCACTTTCACCAAGTCGTGTGAATATTTTTCATCTGTTCTTCAACTTATCTACAGCGTTCCTTGTTACTTTGTTCCAGAGGAAGTTACCCAGGTTTTGTTTTTGGGAACCCACTTTATTCTTTTTCGAAAGTTATTCTCGGGGAAGTCATTTACAAAAAATGAATTAATTTTGTTCGATTTATGACATTTTCGTTTGAAACATGAAAGGAATGTGAATTTTTAGAGACTCTTCTTTCGAGAAAATTGGAGATTAAAACATGGAAACAATCAAGTTCTAAAGACTTTTTTGGGTAGTATCCAATTGATAATTGGTCCTACAGTCAAATGTAGGGGGGGGGGGGGGACCGCACAGAATCGTTTCCAACTACATTCTACAGGGAAAAGTGGGTGTACCATAGTCACCTGAAATTACAATGTGGGAATAGTACCAAAAAAGTATAATTCTTTCAATTTTCAGCGTAAAAAATGATCTCGAAACTAGAAATACTCGTGAGGTACCTACGACCTATCATCATGACAAACTACGATCATAAAAAAAATAAAATAAAAAACGTCTGCCAAGTGGGTGTGGCACATAGCTTCCTCGCATCCATAACCCGATTGTATGGATCAATCAAAACATCAATCTCTAAGTACCTTCCACTACCCTCATAGGGGACCATCTACACGCCCTACCTGAGAAATTTCGTCGAAATAGGATGGAAAATGTAGAAGTTATGGCTGTTACAAGGAATTCACGTTAGTGCATGCGCAGCAACTAATATTAGTCTGGGGGAGATTATTTTCATAGGGAACCATCTACACGCCAATCTGAACGATCCTAGAAAATTTTCATCAAATTCGGATGAAAAATGGAAGTGTTATGGCTTTTACAAGGATTTTACGTTCGCAGAGGCTACTGTAAATTTTAAGGCCTTGATTTTAATTGGGGAACATCTACACCCTAAACCGCACAATCCCTGAAAATGTGGAAGTTATGGCTGTTACAAGGAATTCACGTTTGCGCATGCGCAGTGGCTACTATCAGTCCGGAGGTAATAATATTCATAGGGGACCATCTAAAACCCAATCCACATAACCCCTGAAAATTTCATCGAAATCAGATGAAAAATGTGGAAGTTATGGCTGTTACAAGGGATTCACGTTTGCGCATGCGCAGCGGCTACTATCAGTCCAGGGGTGATGATTTTCATAGGGGACCGTCTACACGCCAACCCGCACAATCCCTGAAAAGTTCATCGAAATCGGATGATAAAATTTTACATTTAATGTAGAAGTTTTTCATTAAATCTGTCTGTGGCAAGGATTTCATGACAGACAGACACACAGACACCGATTCAAAATTGTTTAGAAAGGTCTGAAACGTACAACGCGAGTGGAAATTTCGATTTTAGAGGACTTTTTTTCAACGTTGAAAAGTGAAAACAAAGCTTCCGCTTGGAGTCACCGCTTGGTAGACTCGGAAGCAAAATAGGAAAATCACAAAAGCTGTATCACAGTCACCCAGTTTACAGTATTGAGTTAGTCCCGCATGAACCTTTTGAATTGTTACTCTACTCGAATAGTTTCCATAAGTCCATGGGACAACTAGAGCAAAACAAGTTGCATTCATCCACACGATATATGGTTCGCTATCATCTAGAATCGTATCCCTCTTCATCATTAATGAACATGAACAACCAATACACAATGCCAATAATGTTCAACACGTTTGTGAAGGAACAAAGCTACACGATACTCAACTATCTCATCAAACAATGAAACGTCATAAAATGATGATACAAAAAGAAACGATGGTAGAGACTCAATGATACAAAAAGTAGTATCAACATTACAATGGTTTTCATTTGAGCAAGCATTTCAACAATCCGCAAAATTGATCAGAATTACGTAATTTCACGTAACAGTTTGTACATTATCAGTTCACGGTTACATTTACTGGAATGGATAGTATAAAAACTGAATCTATTGGCTAGAAAGATGAATGAGTCTCTATGCTTCACGAAACCAGAAAGTAAATGAAATCGAGAGAACTAAGACGTCAGTTTTGGGTGTACTCACATTAAGCAATAACGAGTCCCACCCTACGTTTTCTGAAGAAAGAAAAACACATAAATCGTGGACTAATAACAGACGTAAAACGAGAGGATAATAATATTTTTTGTCTATCTTCAGTGAATATCAGAAATGAGGACGAAAGTTGATGGTAAGATGGTGGGTGCATTTCAGAATCCCTCACACTGATTTATCCCAACACAGAAATGTGGATGGTAGTAGGCATTGGAAAGACAATAATCTTACCTTGCTGTTGAAAGCTGAAAAATCAGCGAATGAATCATTGCCTGCTGCTGCTGGAGCCGTAGAATTGGATACAGCGGGTGGGGCTGGTCTTGGTGGAGCAGGTCGTGGAGGAGGTTGCTTATTTTTGGGAGGAAGTGCAGGTGCTGGGGCACCAAAAGGTTCACATCCAAACGCATCTTGGTCAAACTATAAGCAATAGGACATATGAATGGAACACAAAGAATAACACACAAATAATACTACAATATCAGGCAAACAGGCAGGTACAGAATATAATATATAGCAGTTATGCTACATTACATTGCAACATTACACAAAGAGATGTTACTTTTTTGACATTTTATGTCTTTACTATGGCACATAAATGAAAAATCGTCACGCGGGGAGCAGCGTTACGCGGAAATTTCTGATGATTTTCACGTACAACCAATCGTTCCTAGGGAAAACTAACTTCCTCATTTTCCACCCCACAAAAATCGTTCACCAAGAAGATTATTTATAAGATTTATTTATAAGACATAAAATGTCTCTCGTGGTTGCGTACTTGTACGAAAGCTGTATCCACCGTTTGTGTTAACTCTTATTTTTATTCTTATTCTTTTCCTCTAGGTATATATTTTGAAAATAAATCTGATATTCTGACTCCAAATAATGTTTAGAACACGGGAAAAATAATTTTAAAAACTCCTGGTCCAATTTCATAGGTTGACGTTGCCATGTCGCAACGCAGGGCTCCACAAGAACTGATCTTTTTTTGTTGAATAATTCCACAATCATATTGGAGAAAAATCATTGCATCTTAGAAATGGGATGTAGAATAACCACGAGTTTCTCAAAATGTATTAGAAATATTCATTATTCTTTCTGAAGGAATGGACACATTGAAGGAATGTTGTACCTACTTCTCTATGGTGTTGGACATTTGAAGTTATTTTAGACAAAACATAACTGGGGCACCCCAATATTATACTGTTTTTAGAATAATATTCACAATGTTGAGGTGATATTGTCATAACCCAATTTAGTTTACTAGGTTTGTCGAATCCAGAGGAGGAGCACAGGTGTAACTGGACTCAAAACTTACTGCAAAGACACTGCTCAGTTCTCCTACTCCTTTTAGACGAAAAATCAGGTAAAGTAATTGGTCAACGACAATAGTATAAACGTTACCGTAGCATATAAGCACGGGGAAAAGTTTGGAGCCATGGGCAACGGACAACGAGTTCAATTGTTCTGATTTTTTTTCCACTACCCAGTGAATTCACGAAAATCCATTAGAATAACTGATTTAATCTTTAAAAGGAAGGTTATAATGAATGAAAGGTGAATCAACTCATAGATTTCATGCATTTTGTAAACATGCAAGAACACAATAAAGAAAGGGACTTGAAATTAATATTTACCCCGTCTGCTTGTTTGGTTGACTGGGCACCATTGTTCCCAAATGGGTCGAAAGGATCATTTTTCACGCCTGGAAGTTGTACACATATTGAAAAGTACATGAATAAGCATGAAACAGAAATAAAAATACATCCTAGGTCACGTGTTTCACACGAAACATATCAGGTGTGTTCCAACTGCAGGCAGTTCGTGAACAGAAATCATGAACTCAGGAGTCCAGCTTGATCCTATTCTTTCAGAGTTTTCATTAACCTGCAGATTTTATTTTTTCACGCGGACATTGCTTTGTGACTTTTGACAGGCAAGTAAGTACAACTTAGGACCGGTTCAAAAAAATATAATAATAATAATAATAAAATAAACTCAAGGTTGAAGTTTAAACATCCCTGGTAAGAAACACTGCGTCCAAAAAAATTGTGTAATCGATATTTTTCTAAAGGCAATCAAAAAGTTTACCTGGGTGTATGGTCTTGGGGTTGGATGAAGTTAACACCTGGGTTATCAATTAATGGGGGCTCGTGGATAGAATTAGGATTTCGCTTGTATCCCCGAATTTAAAGGTTATCAGAACCAATTAATTAGCCGATATTATTATTTACAGTAAACAATGAGATATTGGTTGGGCACGGAAATAATCTAGTATTCAAACGCCAAATGGGTCTTCAGTCAGGTGAAGTTTTCAGGAAATTCAGCTAAAAAAGCTGCCTCGCAGGTCGGCCAAAGCTGTCCTACGTACATGGCACTACCGTTGTATTTCAAAGGACCAAAGCTATTTACGTTGCCCCAGTAGGTAAAATAGTTAACAATTATTCGAACAGAGCACAGATGAATATAAATTATAACGTAGTAGAAGAACTTGAAGTAACTGAACTGGAAAGGAACACAGCCGGTGCAAACAAATGTTGAAACGCAAATAGTAAGAATGTGAAATCGTATTTATAATCAAGTTATAGTCTACATTCCCGGACTTCACAAGCAACTTCTCATTTACGTTAATAAAGAATAAAAATGATCAGTACACGTTGTTTTTTGACAATCGAATTACATTACAACGAACGAGATCGCAAAAGTGGGAATCTAGAAGAGCTAGAAAAATTAAGCGAAAGTGATGTGTTGCTGAAAATGACTGTTTTTTCTGAAAAATCGGCGACAATGTAGCCAAAAGTTGTAATGTTCAGGTTTAAAACGTAGTAAAACACCATGGAACTGTCTGATTTTCAAGCATCCATGAGCAACACGGAAGTGAGACGAACTCAGAGCGTTGGTACTCGAGGCAACCATGAAGTTCATCAAGGTTAAACGAATAATCAATTTCATCGAGGTAACCGAACCAAGATATTTTTTGATCGCTCATTTTTTCAACTCCAGGGTAAAGCAAACTCGATTTTAAACATAGAGTTATGTAACTAATAAGGTTAAAGATTTTTTTTTTGAACCGGGCCTGGAATATTTGAATTTCCAAGTAAACGATACACTTTTTAAATGTGGCAATAAAGATCAGTTTTACTTGACAAGCAATATGGGTAAAAATGAACAATGAGTACACACACATGTGATACAACAATGTATCTCAAGACAAAACTGAAATTATTTAGTTCATCACACATGTACACACCTGAACCCATGCCAGAAAATGAGCTGAAAGGATCATTGCCAAAAGATGCCTGAAACAAAAGATTACAATCAGAAACAACCACCTCACGAAAAGACAGAGCGACTTATTAGAGAGTTTCTAGTGGGGTTGGTTCAGCTTAGATATGGCGTGACGTATCACACACACTCTCTCAATCCAGCGCTGTATTGTGATAAGATCGCGCCATATCCATTCCAGCGCCATAACATTACGGTGGAATACGTCACTAGGGGGCAATCTGGCGCACCGTATAGAAAACATGGCGGACGATCCGGCTTTGGCGCGCGGTATCATAGCTGAAACAAACCTACTAGGAACTCTCTATTAATTCATGTTGAACATCACAGAAGGACACAGATTCTTGGTAACCACTAACAAAACTATTACAGACATAGGCGAATTGCAAAGACGTAGACAATCGGACAGAAGCAGTCCAAAAATTACAAACATAACACATCCAAAGTTGTGAGAGACAAGTAAGCATGTTGGAGATGACAGACTTCCACCAAAACGCGATCATAAGGGTTTTTGTGTACCATGGAAGTAGAACGAATGGCATACTGCTTTAAATTGATCGTAAAAGATGAAAAATAAGGTGAGGTTGGTTGCAAGCAGATTACTTATGAGAGAAAAATACATGATTTGTTGGGTATAGTTTTGGAAATTATTTCTAGATGACACAAATCACAAAAAGCTCATGATCTATTTGCAACGTCATTAAAGTGCAAGAGTATTTTAGCGGGCCAGTAACTGGTGACATGGAGGGAGACCCTCAGCCCCAGCTAGAGCGGACATTTGAAGAAGCTAACCTACTGTATTCTCAAGGAAACAAGACACTGATACCTAAAATTAGATAGACAGTAACTAGATTTGCTCTAAACCATATTAAGCCGCTTACTAGCCGCTTAGCTTGAAACAACCTCCCTGGGGGATCCCATTTTTCTTCTTGGTGAAAGTCAATCCATCACCAATATCCTCCTCCATGCCTGAAGCTGAAGCTGGAGGAGAGCCAGGCTCCGTGGAGCAAACATCCAACCGATTATTGAACTTACAAGTAACACTTATTTTAAGCAAACAATGTCGATTAGAACACCAACCTTTGGTTGTGAATCAGGGAACGCAGAAAATGTACTCGAAGCAAAAGGATCTAGAAAAAAAGAAAATATTAACATTACTTTTCAAGCACCAAGTTCGCTAGGAAATAAAAGAGGAAGAATAGAAGGTATACTGTAGACAAGACATACCATTTTTGAAGGATGAAGTGGACAAAGTTTCACTTTTGACTGAACTTGGTACGTCCTTTGATGGTTTATTTGTAGTAGTGTCTTCAGTCTGAAAATAAAGTACAGCATATATACATAAGGAAGTACTATATGAATTAATAATGATAAAGAGTTGACGAGTTAAAGAACAATCTTAACTCCAAGTTGCCTCAATTTATTGACAGAAAACGCCATGTAAAAAGTAATTTTCATCAGTAGCACAGCTAAAACCATTACTTTTCTGCAAAATAACTCAATTTCAAAACTGAAATAATCACACAATCTTAATGATATTGAATACCTCGTTAGTAGGATTTATCAGTCTGGTATACGAAGGATCTCGGTATTCAGGGTCTAATTCCAAATATATATTTGCAACGGAGGTGTCATTTGTATTTAAAGCATTTTCTAAAATATCGATGGCTTCTTTCAGCTGCCGCTGATGATCTAGTATGTCATTCATCTTGGTTTTCGCCTGCAAAACACATAGGTAAGTATTTGTTAATTGGCAACCAAATGTAACAACAACTTAATGCATCACGTACAGAAGAGTAAAGATAACTACCACAACCTACGCATTAAGTAAAGTAAACAACCATTTCAGGTTTGAATTTCGTGCGACTGCCATTCCTGGCGTCACGGACGTCATCAGCTGTCTTCCAAAGGGAAGACGAAACCAGGGGGGGGGGGTGTCTCTCGCTCATTGGTTCTGATGATTTCCTTCATGGCTTCCCATTGCCTTGAGTTTGGACGAGGGGGGCACCGAGCCGCAAACACGCCAGGTGACCGAGACTCGAATTCACGATCTTTCCCGAAGAGATCGGTTCTTATCTCAGCCACAAAACGCGTCGGCGAACGATCACAGCTACCGGAACCCCCACCTACGAGTTAAATCACTCGCGACGAAGTTGTGGAAATTCAAGTAAGGGGTCAAGTAGAATGTAGACTATTTCAAACGAGAACTTATCGTTTGTTACTGTCGATTAACCGTCGAAATCCATTTAACTTGGTAACTCATTACTATCGAGGAAATAAACTACGTTCTACTTGACTCCGTTTTTATTTTACCACTACCTCCTACTTTCAGAATATAAAACTTAAGTATCAAATACAGATCAATCCAAGTTCTAAGAGTTCGAATTTACTTAGCTCATTGTTGATTTAGAGGTAGCGACATGTGAAAAGCGCAAAATAACTTCAACACTAAGCTTAAGTATAGTTTCATCAGCTGAAAACAGTGATTACCAAGAAAAGGAACTAATCAGACATTCCAAAATAAAAGTATTAAAAGTTCATTTCTCACCTGGCTGATAGTGAGTTGTGACTCCTGGAGGCTTTCTGATAAACCATCAAGTTTTTTGTTGAGCTCGTTGTGCTCTTCTTGCAGTCTAGACTCCTCTTGCTTGAGATTTTCCAGTTCACGCTTTTTACTACTAAGTTCCTCTTCTTGAGTTTTTACCAAAACCTCTTGTTCCTCTGCGTCGTTCTTGAGTTTTTCGACCTGCGAAACAGAATAAATCATGACTATGAACATGGTTGGCGTAATAATAAAACAAAACTTGAGTTATTATTTCGGTGGTAATCTTCAACTATTGTAGACAAACACAACTGGACAGTCTAGATATTATCATGATATACTAGAGGTTCCACAGTTGTACTGGGACTGTGGAGCCGAGTATCAACTTGCAATGGTTCCATTGACAAAAACTCAGCCCTTACTGGTCCAGTTCCATCCATGTACCAGGAAGCGCCCTTGCGAATTCAGTCCCCGATTCAATTGGGAAGATATATCTCAAGGAATGGTTAGCATGGAAGTTGTTTCCGGTATTCTTTTCTTATGTTATCTACTTGAACTGTGACGAAAAATTATTCCTTCCTTGAAATGTTTGGTCATTATTATTAAATGGTTGTCTCCTTTTTAACGCTTGTTTGAATTCTTTCATTTTGTTCTGCAAGTTGAGATCATGAGAGTGGGATTTGACCACGTTCAGTATGCAGTACCGGTAATATCTTTGTCAGCATAACCATTGGAACTGTTCCAGGGAAATACCTGGACCGACACATCCCTAACATGTAAAAGGAAATAGCTCATTTGGTATTGTCAAACATTTCACTAAACAATTGAAACTTGATGAATAGAATACTTTTTCGAAGTAATAAATTGACCTGTATAGTTTGAAATACCCACTTGATGATGTCTTGGGGTAAACGGAAGCTATTGGCTGAAGCCTGGTGTAAACTTTGAAACAATTTTATGGTAACATCACATAAAATGTGTCCAAAAATGAACAAATGTCGTTCCTCATTCCATCCGAAGTCGGCTTAAGGAGTCCTGTGAAATATCATATCCCCCACATGGAAATCATATGAGGGTAGTACTCCTTCAGAGAGGGATTGTTCACACAATCTGAGTTCTTGCTATTGCAAGTCACTGTTGTAACACACAGGTCAGACTAAGCAGGATGGCTCCCGAGTTTTCGGCAATTCACAAAACTCACATGTCACGAGGAGAGCAGTTAACGTCTACACTTCCAACTCATATCTTTCTCCAAGGTGGCTGCATCCAAGGGTGGTTTATACCTGCCCTGGCGAATCCTACCTCAATTGGGGGGCAGGCTGGAGACACTTTGACAGAAGTCAACACATTGGTAGCCTGGGGCTTTCCCCACTTCTGGTACCGGTATCGAGGGCAGATTCCAGTGAACTGGCGCATTCTACTCCCCAGATGCCAAGACTGGCCACAGGCCCAGATCAGAGAATTAGTACCTGGTCCTACTGCTTTTCAATTACCTGGGAGGAATCATTGCAGTCCCCAGTTAGTCTGCTAGTGTGGCCACAAGGATCTAGGCACGATCAGCTAAGTGCCTGCACAAATGCTACCACTTAATAGGGTATCTTCCCAGAAGATCCGTTAAAGTAGTAATGTCAAACAACGATATACCGTGTTTCATCACTACCTACGCAGTTTATAAAAATACTAAAATACCAAACTTATACATTTGAACAGTATCACAACTGTGAGTGTCAAGATATGAAAACTCCAATGCCGTAGCTTAGGAGTATTAACCTCAACAATGGGTAGAGTGAACGTCACAAATATGAAAGGCGGACACAAGAGAAACTCTACCTGATTCTTCAGGTCGTTGAGTCTTCGGCCTGCTTCCCCTTTCTGATTGTCCAATTGTTTCAACGTGGCCGCTAATGTGTCAAATTCACCCTGAAAATATAATAATAGATGCTATTGCTCCATACTTCGGAATACATGGAAATAGAAATATACGAAACGGTAGATGACTGATGGAAATGCAAGTCACTTGCGAAAAAATAATGAATCTGTTCTGATCATGATAAAGTTATGATAAGCTTGATATTGGAATATAGACAACATTGGTCGCTGTAGTATTTTTATTTTATTGTATTATTACGTTCTTCTTCAATGTCTTTCCTTGTTTCAAGTTAATATTAGAATAAACTTTATTCGTCTAATATGGTGTCTACACGTTTACTTCTGCACCCCAAACAGTTCATGAGTGAAAAATGGAAAGGCACTAGTATGTAACCTATTTTACGGAAATGTACAACGTTTGGTGCAAATTAGTCATTTTCCATCTATAATTTATTCAATCAGATATCGTTATCAATGTTCCGTTTTCGGTTTTATCGAAACCCAGTCTGAAATTACTCTTAAGACTCAAGGAATAAACCGTGTTAATTGTTGAGAATCCGTTCTGTATGTTTCTAGGTAGTACTAGTACTTATGGTGATTTGTAGAGCAAACTAACTTGAAGACTTTTGGCTTCTCCTGATTTAATC
Organism: Apolygus lucorum; assembly: GCA_009739505.2. NCBI lineage: Eukaryota > Metazoa > Arthropoda > Insecta > Hemiptera > Miridae > Apolygus > Apolygus lucorum. The sequence goes on along the minus strand of CM019167.2, from coordinate 41,705,177 downwards.
TTGATTTCGGCTTCTTTTTGATGGATGTCGTTTTCTAACATCATCTGTTCTCTAAGAAGTTCTTCTATGTCCTTTCCGATCATTTCTAGCTCTGGGTTTGCGTAAAGTGGAGCAGCGGCTGCAGTAGCTGTGGCTGCAGGAGCATTGCCCTGTCACAGACAATGATATAATTGTGGCATAAATTTAAAACATTTTGTTTCATAATAGCAAAAACAATACTGTCACTTACATTCATCTGAGCACGCATTGATGGTGGAATCATTTCGGGAGTTAATGTGACAGGCGGTTCAATTCCTTTCAACTTCTGGTGTATCATCCACATTGCTAGTGCGAATTGCTCCGAATTTAGTTTACCTGACTGCTTGATATCACAAAGACCCCTTAAACAAACAAAACCAGATATTGAATTACTGGAATAAATAAGTACTAACAATATGATCATTGAGTGATAAGTGATAATTACCAGATATTAGCCAGAACAGCTTGGGGCACGCCAGACTGAAGAAATACATCTTTGACTTCTAGACCAGATACATATCCATCCTTATCAACATCGCTGGAGATGAACAAGTCGTCGTATTTTACTCTTTCATCTGGAGTCACAACCCATACTGGTCCACCCTGGAAAAAAGAGAACACAGTATGAATGATAGAGTATTTAACAGCGGAAAATGAAACCAAAAATTAGTTTATGATGAAGTAGACATAGAAGCTGGATCGTAAAATTGACATTACTGGATAAGCAACAGGTGGTTGAGGAGTAGTATTAGCGACTATTGTAGAAACTGGAATGGAATCTTTCCTCTTGTCAGGTGGCAGCAATTCTGGAGGAAGGCTGTTCGGAATTGTATACTTGTCCAATGCTTTATAAACTAAATGCATTGCCTGAAACCAACACAAAACCAGTAATAGTAGTGGAATGTTTTCCGTTCCAAGCGAGAGTGGTGAGCTATTGGTGTAATTCACCTGTCCAACCACATGAAGAGGAGGAGGGAAGAACCTAATTATCTCCAATAAGCTGATTCTGAGAAAAACAGAATCGTTAATTTACAAAAGCTTTGAAATAAATAGCAGAAGAAACTTCGACCTATTTTTAGACATAGGCTCATTCATAAAGATACTAAAAATAAAAGAATACTTCTTATTCATGGGAGACATCTATTGCAGGATATTTCTGAGAGAAAACCTACAGGAGTTAAATCAAAATTCACAAGTCACAAACATCAACATCAATAATAGAAACAATTGTCACTCACCACATTGAATTCATGTTTATCTAAGCTTCCATCCTTATCCATATCCGCTAAATCCCAAATTTTTCCAAGGGTAGCAACAGGCAGTTTTGAGTCAATGAGAAGTCCTTTTACCTGGAATACGAGGAAAAATTGATTGAGCAAATCATTCAGTGATTTGGAATTATCAGGCATAAGAAAGTAATGTAATGTATAATTCGCATTCAATATACCATAATGATGTTATAAAATGAATAAACATTTTAACCTTCGGGAGGGCACTTGGGCATCAATTTGGCCGCCTTTTCACTAAAAGCGATCTAGCATAGAAAAAAGCAATGGGGAGTTAGCCTCAATTTTAGATTCTGGAATTTCAAGTCAAATTCTATAATAGGGCCCTAGAATAACGTTTAACACCAGGAGTACCCACGGAAAAAAAATTACCATTGAAGAAAATGCCTAACAAGCGAAGCCTCAGAGTGGCACAACTCCTCCGATCAAGTCAGATTGTTAGAAAATCCGTTACGTTGCAACCCCATTCCCATTCCCCCATGAACAGATTCATCTTCTTTTAAAATTTCCATCTTCCTTAAATTTTCTAAATTTTTTTGGATGCTTTTTCGAGCAGCACACTATGGTTTTCTTCTATATCAGTGAACCCTCTTTCGAAAAAAAAAAGAAAAATGTAAGGCAAATTCACCATTCACAGCGCAATGGAACGCACAAGTATTCTCTAATTACAACATAATATACCAGATAGCTATGTAGCAGAAGCTACGTCAGATTTGGGGACGATGCTCGTAAATCAGTGAGAAAATTGATTTTAAAGTTAGTTTATTTAAGTTTGTTTTTAGTTGAAATTTTTTGAAAAGTAAACTATAAACTCACTTTATTGTGTTACGAATAATATATTGTGATATTGCATTATAAACACTTATACTGTGTTACTGGAAGAAAGATTGAATACCTAATTTTTTAGTCTGATTTGGTCATATTTTAAAAGTACCTACGTTTTTATTTATACCCACCTAGTTGAAATTATTTTCAATAAAATTTATTTCTTTTACCCAATATTCATGGTTATGTACCTTATTTGTGTTTCCCTAAAGGCTCATTTACATCAAACGTGCAACAAACACGAAGACTCTTTGCGAACGAACATTTGTAAATAGAGAGTTTTTGGTGCCAAAATCTGACAGGCCCCGTTAGGAGGAGACTAGCGCGAGCAACAGAGGATGCTACCCAGTTGAAGGAGGAAGCCCGTTAACTTTGGACAGGGGGGGAAGGGAGGCGCTCGTGGCAGTGGGCCTCTAGGAATGAGTGACTGTCAGGGGGGGGGGGGGCACCCTTTCATCGTCGCCCACCGTTGTCGGGAGGCAAATTCATCGTCACCCGCGAACTCCGAGCTTCCGAGGTTCCACGGGCCCGTTAATGGTTGCCAAAAACTCTCTAATGTGCAGATGGTGAGAACGGGCACAGCCGGCGCGCCGAACAGTGCGCGAGAACGTTCGAAAACAATGTTCTCGAACGTTTGAGAGAGTCCCGGCACTTGTTGGTAAACCAGCAAACCATCAAAAGATTTCAGTGTTCCATGCGCGTCTGGTGTAAACGGGTTCCGGCCGAGCGCACAAATAGCCACTGTAGTTGATATCGAAAAATTCTTCAGTTTGTGTGCAATTTTTCACTGAGACCATGTTGGTGAGTGTTGTTGGGAGCTGTTGTGGCTTTAGCTAATCTACGTTTAATATGGATTGGGGCAATGAAAGGTGTCTGGAACCTATCAAGTTGTACAAAGAAAAACCTGAACTTTGGCAACCGGCCCATGAGTTCCACCACAACAAACTCAAAGAATGAAGACTCTCATATTGTGCGGCATTTTCCCCTCTGGCGGCTTTTCTCAATTTCAGAAAGCAAAACTATGGTTGCAGCACATATTGAAACTTTCGACAAGGCGGGGGCCATGTTTGTTGAGATTTCATGGGAACACGGTCGAATGCTCGAGAACAACTGTTCGTTTGAGTGTGCTCCGGCTGTGTCAACAGGAGCCCCCCATTTGCGTGAGAGTTGTTTGCAAATGTTAGCACACATTCGTGTTCGTTGCGCGTTTGGTGTAAATGGGCCTTATGCGAAAGTCAGCATCAATGGTGTTCTCATACATTTATACGCTTAAAATATTATATTATTCAAAGGCGACCAAAATGCCGCCCTGTGCCCATCGGTGTGAGCTCAGATGGTGCGCCCGCCCGAAGGTTAAATCGTCAAGTCAAGTCAATCGTGTCAAATCTCTCACGATGAACATCAACCGATAGAATGAAATAATTGCTATTAATCAATTACGAACTTTGTTTCCTGGAATCACCCCATTGAGGGGTTGCAGCGACTCGAAGAGCTGCTCATATTTTGCCCTTTCAGACGGTTTCATAGCCCAATCCTTAAGTCCGGCAGGAACTGAATTAATTGTAGGGGTGGGACCTCTACTTGGTGGTAAACCCGCCTGAAAAGAATTTTCGGAACATCAAGAAACAATGCAAAATGAGAAATCGACATATTAGTAACTTATCCAACCAGTAAAATACTATTTCCAATTTTTGCATAACTAGACCAACTAGGAAATGTGAAGATTTTGAGAAATGAAGTTGTATCATACAGACACAATGGTGAGCTCAAACATGAACTAATGACAGAACTAATGACTTTGACGGTTAGCCCATCATCAATATCAATACATTTTTACCAACAAAAAAATATTAAAATTCAGTTAGAAGAAATGCTCTATATTGCACAATGAATAATTATTGAGGTATAAATAATCCTTGAGGTAGTTATTAATTATTTACCAGCTTTGGAGGTGGTGCATCACACAGAATATTAGCAATGGAATAATCTTGGCCAGTCTGGGCAAGTGAAACTAGTTTCAGCGCAGTGTAAAATCCGGCTTTGTTGAGATACCCCTTTCCGCTTGGATCTGATAAGTCCCATATCTAAAAAAATGAAGTGAAATGATAATTTTATGTTTTATAGTATTATATAGGTAATTGTAAAATTCATCATTATCTACAAAAAAAAACGACATTTCTAGAGAAACGAGAACCAATAGTATGGTGGAACAAATGAAGAATCATAATAAGCATAAAACGTTTAGGCGTTTATTCAACGCAGAGGATCTTATTGATCATCCTCGACCATAAGCGGATTTTTGACTTCTAAACGAGTAAATATTTCAAGAGTGTATAAATATCTGAGAAGAATTAGCATGTTTAATAGTATTAAACAAAGCAGTAGACACACACTGATCACAGCGTGGGAAAATGGTGATGAGCTTCTCAGCTGCCAATTTCATGGAGTGTTGTATGGGGAAAAACACCTACGTGACATGTTACATAAATCTAGTTACCTCCCCTGAAGGGAGTAGACTGCAGAGTTTCAACGTTATAATACACATCATTGTATAGTATCTGTAATGGCTTACATTACTCCAATAAAAGTGACGCGTAGGAAACCCCCAAGGTGGCATGAGTCATCGCTAACATGGGTGAAGTGAGGAAGGGAAAAAACACGTCACCTTTTTTCCACTCTCCCCTCACCATACTAACTTGAGTATATAAGCCACACTGAGGGGTCCGAACCTCGTCTATCCGTCTTATCATTTCTCGTATTACCTACAGCCCCAGTTCTTCCAGAGGAACGGTTTGCCCTATAAAGGCACCAAACCTCTAGCTCCCCTTAGCAACCTCTTCAGAACAGTAGGCCTGACTAGGTAACTGCTCCGCATCCCGCCGGTGAGTTTGTCATCAGACGCCGAGGTTTGTCGGATAGATCTTGATGCACTCGTCAACACGGTCGGCCGCAAGGCACCGCAGATGGAGTGCTGAAGCAACAGGCTTTTAGGGATCAATCTCTCCGTTGAGTAGGATTCAGGCTAGGAACAATTCAGCGCATCGAGAGAACCATTGCCCTCACTCGAGAACACGCAGAACACAACAGTATCCAACTTTAATAGTGTTGAGTGAGTCTATGAGAGATATGCCACAACCTCAGGACAATAATGTTGATGTAACAGGTTGTGCGTTAAAAGCGAATGGGTGTAGTTCGTTACCCGCCCCCATTTTGTTCTCTCTTTTGCAAGCACACCCGACCTCCTTTCTCTTTTTTGAGGAGTGTTCCGTAAACTAGATTTCATCTTCTTGAGCAAAATCGTGACCTAATAATTGGGAAATTAGGTGTTGAAAAAAGTGGGGGCGAATACTGAACTATTTCTCTAGTGAAAAAGTTCGGTATGCGCCCCCACATAGTTAATAATGGAAAACACAACATTTTTGGTTTAAATAATTCATTTATTAATATGATTATTACTTCTGACACATATTGTGGTGTTGTATTATTCTTGGTTGGGTCATACAAATTCTTGATGCAGTCCAAAAAAATGCTCAAATGGATCTATGCCCATTGACTTCAAGACCTTGTGACGACTCACCCTATCGCTTCTCGAACGTTGACCTACGGTCGGAAGTGATTTCACCGCTACAGTCAACATCGTTTTTATTTCATTTATGAGCATCGCATCTCAACCTCTTAACTTTTGATCAAAGTTATTCTCTGCCTCACCAGTTATCTCTCCCAAGAAAACGTCCCAGGCCGAATCAATGCAATTCGGTCGTGGGGGCGGTTATCGAACTTTTTCTCTAGGGAAATAGTTCGGTATACGCCCCCACTTTTTTCAATGTCTAGTTTCATTGCTTGGAGTATTTGAAAACATAAGTGCGGTATATTATTCATACAGTACATGAAATCTAGTTTACGGAACACTCCTCAAAAATTGAAAAAGGAGGTCGGGTGTGCTTGCAAAAGAGAGAACAAAATGGGGGCGGATAACGAACTACACCCAAGCGAATAACTGGAGGAAAGTAGCTGGAAAATAAACACAGGCCTCAGCCCTTTTCATGTCTGTGCCAAGGGAACGCCCACCCCACATGATCGTTGAAGTCCATTTATCTTTAGTTAGTTCTAAAAACCTCTTCAGATGGATGGTATCTTCCCAGCACACAAGTCTAGCCCTCCTAACCTCTTCCAGCCATTTCTAGGACTACGCACCATTTCCTCTTATCGTTTAACCCTTAGCACTCCGAAATGATGAAGGGAGGCTGTCCTAGCAATCCAGTCTCCGACTGGCGAGTCGCTTTCCCGCCTACTTCGCCATCTTCTAATCTTGACCACTTCAGCTGCTCCGCAAGTGTTTCAGCGTTTTTGTTCAACATCAAACTACCTTTTCTATTATGGCTTTGTCAATAAGAACATCAGATTCTTTCTGTATGATGAGGCAAAACAATACTAGATGCCTTGGAAATTTCAAGGAAATGATAATAATACTTGGTTGTGGAAAAAAGATTGAAAAACAGCGCGCCTGTCCCAGACTGGCATTGGTGTCGCTAATGCGAAGTTGTAACAGTCACAACTCCCGAATCTTGCCGAGACCGGCCGAATAAACACGAAGGGTTACGAACAACAAACCATCCACAGGTAGAGACCTCATCAGAGTCAGTCTATCAGTCGCGTGTGACTTGTGTAAGATTGGTAAGTGAGTCCACATTCATATACAACTCATTTCATACCGTATCTAATTGAATATCATGTTCTTTATTGTTCCATTGTAATCTCCAGTCATCAGTATCAGTCAATCAACATCAATACAATTCAAATCAGTCAATAATAAAGCAGTAAAGCCAAGTTTCAAAGCTCCTACAGACAAGTGAGCGCATTCAGTTCAATGAGGAATTTCACCATGTCGGAATTTCCTATTTTTGACCCCAAAATCGGATTCAGCACCTCTAAAAAACCCCTAAGGCAAACTTTCAGCCCGAACTTCCTAATTTACGAATAAACAAAACAGTGTAGAAAATACGAATGTTTAAAAAAACCGGGAAAATGACGTCATGCTGGAATAGTTCATTTATGGCCGCTTGAAGCGCTGAGATCGAGAAATCTATAGTCCCCAGATGCAAAATTTCACAAAACAGTAAAGTTCGAAATCGAAAAACTGAAGAAAAAAATAGAAAAAGCGAGATGGGGAAAATTAGGTTTCCTCTGTTTTTGTTTGATAACTTTTCTCTTAGAAAACACGATTTCGTCGTCCCAATGGGCAACACTGGGAGGAGACGGCGATCCGAACAGCCCAATCAGCGAGCGTTCCCGCTGCACGTCTGTTTTCCCGGTTAGTTTTGAAATTAAAAATTTTGATTGTCTCCCAAAAATAACAGGAGACTTATTTTCCGAAATCAGCCCGATTTTCATCTATCCCACACCATTAACTATTCAGGAAAAATGCAAACAGAATTCGGTGAAATTCCTCATTCTCTCACAAAACTCAGACCAAGGCGGCAGTGAGTCAAATACTAACGTGTCGAATTCAGTCAGCCAATCAGATATTGGTTTTACAGCCAGTCAGATACTGGTCTGGAGCAACAGCTCATGAACAATCAGTCACGTACTGATGTGTCAATGCAGTCGGTCAGATACCGATACTGGATCATATATCCAGACCTGGGTTTTGTGAGATATCAGCAGTAGTTCAATCATTCAGTCAAGAAACGAGGCGTCACGGTGGTCAGGGGCGGCTGTAGGGGTGGTTTACAGAGGCCGCTAGGGGTCACAATCCCCACAGACTGGAGGTTACATTTGGAGATTATTTCATACAATAATCTGCATTTCAATCAAAGTGAACATTTCACTTACCTACTTTTCAACATACACTAATTGTGTATCATGTCAGTATCATCATCAAGGAACAATATGATGGAACCAAACCAAATCAAATTAGGTTTCATACCATTCAAATTCATTCATACATATTCCATATACAGACAATCGTATTTTAATATCCCAAACAGTTCAATATTCGTGAATATCAACACGATTCACGACAATCGAAGCTCTATCGGGAATTGGCGCTGCCGATCAGAGGCCAATATTGGAGCATTACACAAAGGCTCCAATTTTTCAGCGGAGTAGCCTTGGAAGTCACCATTCCGGTGACAGCTCGGTATTGGAGTGCTAAGGGTTAACATACAGAAATAAACTTGACAGAGGAACATGACTAGAAACAAAGTGCTGGTAACCTACCTAGCCAGCCATTCACGTATCCTGCCCCTCCCACCTTATTTTATACACGCAAAAATTTATAATGAAATGACCATGAAGGTACAAGCATATTATACTAGTTGCAGTAAGTACTTACTTTGCTTAAAATTACATCAGAAAGGCCGGACTTCTTGAGAAATTTTGCAGCATCAATTGCCGGAATCGTTCCTTGTTTTTCTAAAGATAAATAAAGGGTTTCATATAAACTAGAGTTGTCCCCGGCCACCTGCAAACAAAATAATAATTACGTCAATAATCGACTAACATTACTTCACGACAGTACATTCAGGTAGGTATACAGTAGCACGTTTCCCTCTGCCAACCGAGAAACAACGGTTTGTCATTTCAAGTCGAAGCGGAAATGTTAACGTCTAAACAGTGAAACTGGATTCCTAAAAATCGTCATCTATTTCGTGTTCCAATCTTGTTGGAAAATGTATTATTCAGTTGAAAACATTCTATTATGCTGAATTATTTCATTCCTCGTCATTACATAGGTGATTGTATCTTGCTCAACCATTCGTTCAACCAAGTATAACCATCAGCGTTCAGTGATAACAAGGAAATGAGGTCGGCGCCTACCTTCATGGCAAATCAGATCAGTGACAGAGTACTATACTGGTGAACGTACGACTTTTCAAGCCAATGTGTCAACCAGACTAAATGCAACAATGAATCTGCAGTACAGAGCGGTGGTAGAAGTTATGCTCAGTTTACATTCGCGTATAAATAATTTTCCACAACAGGAAACAATTCTTTGACAACTATTTTTTACAATCATGGAGGCCGGCAGTAGACCGCTTTCAGACAGATAAGTACAAGAGAAGTCTGACAGGACAGAAACTTCTCGAGGCGGAACCGGCCCTGTGAAGTTACCTCATTTCCTAGGGCACGAAATCACTGAAGAATAGAATCGACTGGAGAGCGCAACAAGATGAAAGAAATTCAGCTGTCTCGGTAACTATCACTACACGATCACCTTCCTTATCACACAAACAACTGTCGTCAGCTGGGAGAACTGAATTTCGCGATGAGTGAGCCCGATAAGTTTTTTGTCGACGTTGGCTTTATATCATACGATCACAGAAAACAAACCCCTGCAATAACACTGGAAACCAAAAACTGCGAGTATGTGAGACGTCAGAAGAGGCCCGTTGGGGCATCACCAGCGGGGCCTGGAGGGTTGAGCCGATGGTCCGACGATCCACCCCGGATCTAGGATGTTCCCCAGGACCTTTTTACACTTTTTCACAATATTTTTATGAGTTTGAAAATCGAAAAATCGGATTATCACCTGTGAGGGAGAGGGTAACGCAGCCATTTTCACAAGAGGTTCTATCTAACTCCAGTTCCTTCAGGGAGGGGACTAATCAATACCACTACCAACCTCCCCAGCTTAAAATCTTTTGGGAGACAAGCGTGCTCCAAGAACAGTCTTAAATCCTTCTGTTATGACATTTATATCAAAATTAAACGCTCAGGAAATCAATTTTACATGTAATCTTCTGGAATACGAAACATGAACCGGATCGAATAAAAGATGAACGTCAAAATCACGAAGAAGGTATCATACAGGACTCTCACTCATACAACTTGTCTCCGTTACTCTGTGCATACAGGACTTGCAATCTCGAGATTGCTTTTCCAGGAGCATAGGTCGGCCATTTTCGTCTTCCGTCGGTTTTCCTCGGATTGGCCGTCACTTATGGAATGGGATATTTCAGTCAATTTTTTAATTTTTTTTTTCAAAAGAGTATGGCTCAGGAATAACGTAATCAGGTCTGTTCGTCGAGAAAATGTTTTTAAAAAATCAGAGAAGCTAAGGAAAGTTGAAGATTTGAATGGTGTGACGTAGCTAGCCAATTGTGACGTAGCTAGCCAACTGTCTTTAAAAAAAGTATCCATGCACAGAAACCCTTGGAGGACCTCTTGGATACTACAAAGTACTACTCACACACGCGCGTGGCATAAGTGTGTATGCGTTAAGGGAGGCCCGCCATTTTTTCAAACGTGTGATCTCTTCAATTAATTTTTCTACCACATGTTACAGTATCATTGGGCTTAATGTCGGAGTATATAGGTTTTAAAGGGTGCTGATTCCAAATTTGAGGTCAAAATCCTGAATTTCCGACCCACCAAAATACCCCATTCTCCAAAAATTCAAAAATTTTAAAGATTGGTACAGCAAACAGCTGAAACAGCCACTGACGGGCTGGAATAGTGCAACGATCAGGCTAGATCATGCTGGCTGGCAACCCAGGCCAACATTAGTGAAGAAGGTACCGAATTATCTCGACAGTCACATTGTTATAATCACATGACTGTTCGTGTGTCCTAGTTATGAATTGAATACTCATTTTCTAAATTCACTTTCTCATTCACACGTAGGATTTTAAGTGAAATAAAGCCAATAATTCTACGGTTTTCTTTATTACACACATTTCAGTAATTTGGAAGGAGTCCACGTCCAGTTCGCACAGAATTGGGGAATTTAAGGGCCAAAGTATGTGATCTGATCAGCTTTACAAGAGATTGCATAATTTCAAAAAAGTAGTAGGTAAGTCTCTTTGGAATAGGTTTCTGTTGTATTCTAGATCACGATAACGATGACTAGGAAAATCTACCAATAAAAAACATACTATAATCACCTTCAATAAGGAAGTAGGTACCCAATAGGAAATTTTGAAATTGGCAAGAAAAAACATCACGAAAAATGAAACTCCCACCCCTTGCTCCTCCCGCCCACTGCTCCTCCCGATCGGTGGCTACAGCTTTCGTACAAGTACGCAACCACGAGAGACATTTTATGTAAGCGAAAATCATCAGAAATTTCTGCGTAACGCTCCCCGCCTGACGATTTTTCATTTATGTGCCATAGTAAAGACATACCTAAAATGTCAAAAGTAGGTTGGTAGGTAACTAACAAACATCAATCAACTAACAATAAATAACATCATAATTTATTTTTTGGTGTTAAATATTTGGTGTCAATTAAATATTGGTGTTGATCTCTCAATGATGGCGATTGATAACTAAATCTGAGGAACCAAAAAATAATATAATTGAGCGTAGTGAACAACTGCAAGGCCAAGACAAGCCTCTATTTACCTTGACATGTAGGTATGAATAGGAGGTATAGCAAGGTACAGGTATAGGAGGTACGCAAAAACTGTACCCAAATTGCATAAATTGAAAGGACAGGGCTCTTCTATCTCCCAGTAAATCCTAGCTTGTATAAACTGAACATTCGCAAGGTAATGTAATATTGAATCATACAATACTCTAATATCATTGAATCATAAAATACTCTAATTTTCTGCGACAGCCACTCCAAGGATAAAGAGGAATCAACCATTTATTGGTTTCCGGCAAGGATGAGAAAAGGTCCGACCATCCTGAGAAGAAGCGACGGAAAGCGGAAACGACCGACCTAGGCTCCAGGAAAGGCAATCGCTAAACGGAATTCGGAGTCACATGTCACCCTCACCCTTGATAAATCACGGGGTAGGTAGTTTATTCCTTGTAGCCTCCACCAGTACTTTGTGGGCAAAATTCACATCCGCCATACTGGTTTTAAGTTTCGTGGCCAACTTTGAACCTTTTACTACGCGCACAGTCTGTCAGGGATGGGACATGGAACGGATATTTCATAGATACAGCGATATCGATGAGACATCGTACGGTAAAACATCGATGTTTTTCGCAAGCGGGAAATTTCAATTCACTTGTTAACTAAATGGAATCAAGGGAGAAAACCTGAAGAGGCTGCTCTTCCTATATTCATAAGAAGAGGATGTTTTCTTCTAACATGATTTCATTTTAAATAATAAGGATAAATCCCGAATGAAAAATATTGTAATGGAGTAGGATTTCCAGTAAAATAAAATCACGATATCGATGTTTCTATGAAATAGGTATCCGTTCGATGACCCATCCCTGAGTAAAAGGTTCAAAGTTGGTCACGAAACTTATAAATTTATAAATAAAGTTTTCCGCTATTACATGCACTTCATTTTTCATTTCAATATCCCATAGGTACCTTTCCAATTTCAATGATTGTTTCAAGAATAAAGAGGTTTTTTTCTATCGTTTTCCTGTAATTATCTAGTTACGTAAAATGATGGGTAATTGAATGGTGGTGTTCTTCTAAGTCCAAGTAAATTCAGTGTAGATATCTGGTCTGGAGTTTGGATTTTTTCTAGTTTCCTTGCAGTACCAAATTTATCAAATCTATTGCAGTCAAATTTATCAAACGATGTTATCAGACCTTCTCCTCGACATATCGATATCACGGGATCAAAACATCGATGTAACGAGCAAAACATCGATGTTTCGATATTATCTATATCGATGTCTCATCCAGTCATGTCGTTCTGCAGTTTATTTTTTTGAAATTATACTTTTCAAAAGTTACTGGTTTTGATGTGAGGCATAATTTGCTGGTTTGTGTTATTCTCCAGTACAGCTCTAAGAAAACCCGATGGTACGTAAAAAGCTCCAATAATTTACCAGCTTTCCTCTCACCAACTTGGTAAGAAATAAATTATTCATGGTCTCACTTCATAGTTTTTCAAGATTATACTAATTCTTTGATATAGATGGGTGATTATGTACCTATAATTGTTCTGTAAAAAGGTTAATAAAACCGACCTTTTGGAGAATGGGATTAGTTGGAAGAAAACAATCAGGATGTAGACTAGAACAGGTGGTAGTTACGAAGGTAACATTGCAGGTCCAATTTGAAATTATGTCCATTTTTTACGAATAGAGGACAAGTACGCTTGAATACAGTTCACGACTTCTTTTGCAAGGAGGTGATTGACTCGGTAGATGAAGTAAGGTGAGATGAAATACAGCGAGGCCACAGTTTTTAACTTTCTCAGCACACAAGAAAGGTGAAATAGAAAGAACTGGAATTGGAAAGAGCCCGAAATTCCATTGATAGTTGTTTTTCAAAATTCACTTCAAATGATAGAAACAATTTACGCCCAATCAACAATTTTCTTGTTTGGTTTGACTAGAAATTGGACTGTTCGAAACTGCAGCCAATTTTAACTTTGATACCACGTTTATTCCAAGTGTATAAAGTAACTATACATATTACAGTACTTTAATTTGTAATTACTTCTTTTGGATTTACAGGTTTAAAGGAGAAGTCGCAGAGCTCCGGATTGCTACACTTCCAAGTTCCAATGTTTGTGAGAAGCTTTCCACCCCCCCCCCCTCCCTCCGTTTCAGCAAGGTGAGGATTGTGGTAAAACGTAGATTTTTATTTTTATTATTAGCAAACCAAGGTAGAGGATGCATTGTTTTTACTGTTGGAAGATTAAAAAAAACTGCAAATTATTACATACCTAAAGGTTTATTATTTCAATATAGATAATTCGTCTGCAAAGAACTCGGCTTTGCCATCGGTACTATAGTTACCATAGTTTCTACCTACCTACTTCACAATCAAGAATATTTGGAAGAAATAAACGCTTCACACTCAGTTCCCAGAAATAGGTAAAGGGTTGTGGGTGCCTTCATTAGAAAATTTGATTAATGGTTGGTAAGGAATCAAAAATGAAGACACCTCGAAGAAACGAACAACGATCGTATTTTGGTCAGCTAAGTAAAATTTAAAATATGGAAGAAGATTAGGCCTAAGTTCCGATTCACACTCGTGTTTCTGATTTTTCATAAGCCCAACCCTTAAGTTCTCCGAACGGTTTATACGGTTGTTAACCGAATGGTTTGTACTACAGAGCTCTGGGTGGTCTCATTCGATTCTAAAACTTCAATGCTATTTTGAATTGATAAAAAAACAATACCTTCATGTCGAAAGTTTTTGAGCTAGGGCGTTTTCAAAATTTCAACCCTCATTTTTGAACCCTTAGAAGTGAGTGACATCAACCAAAAGCTTCGGGGCACAACTATACCCCAAATGGAGCCGACATACCAAATTTCATAAAAATTGGTCCATGGGAACTGAGGAAAGTGTACGGCAAAATTTGTATTCGATTTTCGGATTCTTCGCACCTTGAAACGTAAACCAAAAAATTTTGAGGGGGATTAAACATTATTTTCTTGGTCGATTCCAAAGGTTCATTACCGAAAATAATAAACCATTCTGTATATAATTTCAAACTGAATTTCATATAAAATTCAGGAGTTGTTTTGATGGATACTTTCATATTATTTTTATCCCGATCAGATCGATGGTAGGTAAGCAGTGCGGATGCGCTAATGTGAAATGGTTATAATAAGCGTAGGTAACTTCTACGTTTAACATTTTCGGTTGTACTTTTAAAGGGCTGAGCTCTGTGCTGCTGATGGCTAAATAACCCTATCCAGGAACTTTCAACGAATTGTTGTCTGTATTTAATTGCTTCGTTTTACCACTAGGTGTGTAATTGACTTTGAAAATATCATTGGCAAGTAATATATGTGATCTTCGACATTTGATACTTAAGTAGTAATTTCTTGAATTTTTTTTTAGTTGCCGAGTCTCATGTTTCTACCGAAGTCGCCAACGTCACCGCCCTCCAGTTCACTTTTACTTTGAAGACCTGTTTAAATTGGCCTACGATTATTTGAAGAAGGGGATTGCGAAGCAAATGTGCTGCGTCAAGAAATTCTGAAGAGTCTACAAAGATTTCAAGATTTGACTAAAGATTCGAATCAAACTAGTTGTTTCCACGGCAACAGGGTCAGTATTTTGATCATTTCCACTGTAGTGCATGAAATCGAAAATTTTAAAATATAGAATTAAAGACATGAAATGTCTCAATGTCTCGCAGATTCGAATGGAAGTTTCAATCAAATTCGTCTGTTTGTTTAAATCAGTTATTACGTCGTATAGTTTCTAGGAATTCCGTTTTGAAACATTCTGAAACTTCCGGAGTTTTAACATTTTTTCGTTCGCAAAAATTTTTATTTTCAATTCGAGACAAAAAAATTACCTCTCCGCCCTCACAATTGATGGTTTACGTTTCGAGGTGCGATTACATTGTACGAAACTTTTCTTAGTT
Source organism: Apolygus lucorum (assembly GCA_009739505.2). Lineage (NCBI taxonomy): Eukaryota > Metazoa > Arthropoda > Insecta > Hemiptera > Miridae > Apolygus > Apolygus lucorum. The sequence continues at coordinate 41,689,798 of CM019167.2, read as the reverse complement.
ACCATGGACCGATTCTGATGAAATTTGGTAAATATGCTCCATTTGGGTTCTAGTTGTACCCCGAAGCTTTACGTTAGTGTCAGACACTTCTAAGAGGTGAAATAGAGGGGTTGTAGTTTCAAGATGCCTTAGCTCAAAAACGATCGATAAGAAGTTATAGTTTTGCCATTAATTTTAGATGGAATTGAATTTTTAGAATCGAATGAGACCATCCAGAGCCGCGTAGGACAAACTTTGGTCGCTCACTTTGAGGATTTGTTGGTTGGACTTACAATAAATCAGAAACACAAGTGTGAATCGCAAAATACTGTTCACTGACTAAAGTAGGACTGATATCCGTTCAAATTTCAGCTGATAAATGTTCATTTCTTAGAATTTTTTTGCTCACTCACTGGTCAATCGTTAGCTACCATTTAGAATTGAATATTCATTTCAAGCCTATTTAAAACCCCTTGATCGATGGAGTAGTACATTACAGGAGGAAGAAATGGGTTTATTAATCTTCATTTCTTTGCTATTTTAGATACAGTTGTCAGTTGGCATTTTACTTCTCCTTGAACTCAACTGTTGTACTGTACTCCCCTTTTTATTACTACAACATTTCTAAGGAATTAAATTTGATGTGATGAATTGAATCATAATCCAAGTTCTGCTAGTTCCATTATAGAGTTTTTTAAATTTATTTTTACATGGTCGTGTCTTAAGAATGTTGATATGTGTATTTTTTGGTTTAATAAATTATGTTATTATTATTATTATTATTGTTATTATTAAACCCTCCATTTTAATTTTCAACTTGCTCAACTTATGAGTTTACCCGATGTTTCGTTTCATTCATCATTTTTAATTGAAAGAGCATCACTTTTCGTTTCAATGTGTTTTCGCAAGTAGTTCTTTCAAGTCAAGATTTATGAAAGGAAAAAAGATATTAGAGTCATTCGCAAAGAAGTTGGAAATAACTAAACAGCATTTTGCAAAGAAGTGGGGGATAACGTAGTAGCAATTTTTAGAAAGAGGCAGCTTAACACGTTGCACGCGGATCGCGTCTATGTCACGCAAATCCCGGGGTCCCTGTGGCTAGCCGCGTCTATGTCACGCAAACGCCTTTCTCAAAGGGTTCAAGAATATCTGCTCCTATTCTTTTGTTCGCCGTTTCCGCTCTTTTCTAGCTGTTTTCCGTTATAGATGAACTATTTATGAGACGAACGGTTCAATCCGGAGCTGAATCGGTCGATGTTGAAGGTCATGAGCAGTTATCAAAGTGACACCTTAGCTTTGCGCGCTTCACGAAAAATATGTCTCCGTGTCAGTGGACCAACGCGTTTTTTCCCCCGCGTTCAAGGTGTTACAGTCGTATCCACATTCGTTCAATGTTACTAGCATCAAAGGTATTGCAAGGGGAGACGCACGTGAGGCTTACGCTAGCGCATGCATCTTCCGAGTGCAGGCAACGCTCAAGTGTTCTAGTTTTCTTCTGTTAGCTAATGGGGAATTTGCCTCACATTTTTTAATTTTTTTTTCGAAAGAGGGTTCATTGATATGGGAGGAAACCATGGTGTGCTGCTCGAAAAAGCTTCCAAAAAATTTAGAGAATTTAAGGAAGATAGAAATTTTAAAAGAGGCGGTAATCTGTTCATGCAAGGTAATTTCAGGTAAGTTCAGGGGTTGCAACGTAAAGGATTTTCTGACCAATCCGACTTCATGGAAGGAGCTGTGCCCCTCTGAGGTAGCGCTACCTCTGGAAATGCAAATGAAACTGTAGCTTACGTGATCGAACACAGAAGAGCGCGACTGTGGAAGAGAAAAAACCCGGACGTGCAAGTGACCAAGAGAAGCAATTTTACTCACTCTTTTTACAATCCGATTGTACTATTAGTTTATCAAGCATTATTAGTCTTCATCCTCTCTTATTTAGTTTCTATATTAAGTTAGTTTCGTTATTTGAATCACATTATTTGAGTGGTCATTTGACTGGATCATTTCGTGTTGTCACGCTTAGAACTTAGAAGGGCGTTTAGAAATCTACCTGTTGTTGATCTGCGGTACTATCTGGAGCTCTACGCCAGAGCACTCAGTATGTGAATCCAGTCACTTTTCGCGGCGTTTTATTTTCGTGTGACGTGAACGATATTCCTCGATTTTTGCGGTGTTTTTTGATAGAGGCTTCGCTTGTTAGGCATTTTCTTCTGTTAATTTTTTTCCTTGGGTACTCCTGGTGTTGATTATTATTCTAGGGCTCTGTTATAGAATTTGACTTGATATTCCAGAATCTAAAATTCAGGCAAATTCCCCATTATAGGTAAAAGAAGCCTAGAAACCTTCGAATCTAAACTCAGTGTAAATTTATAATATTTTATTTTTGAAGTAAACCTTTTTTACTTGTATTTAAACCTCATTAACTTTCATTTAAATCTTTAAGACTTTAATTCAGTGTAAAAAAGGTTCAACTAAACGGTAGAATACTTCAAATTCATATCCATATTGACAGAAACATAAATTTTTATAACTGCTATATTATCAAGTAGAATAATTTCATTCAGCAGTTCAGGGGGTCAAGAATCATCCCTTAATGTTTTCCCTTCCCACAGGCTATTGTCCACTATCCCACCCAAATCATTCTTCAGTGAAGGTATGCGCGGCAATTTTATAGACAGACAACTCAGTTACTAAAGAAATTCTGTGCCGCCAAGTATGCAGAACCGAATAATTTTCATGATTAACCCACCATGTTGATAGACAGACAAACTGGAGATATGAGCTTCATGTAGGAACATGCCATTTGTTTCCGAGATCTTTCCGTCGATGCAAGACTCAATGCATCAATAAAATTACCAAACTCTTTCGCCCAGCTATTTTATATAATTTTAAAAGGCGTCTTAGTTTGGTATATGGGCTCCATGTGGGGTCTAGTTCTGCCTCGAAGTCACTTCTAAGGGTTGAAATTTTGAAAACTCCCTACCTCAAAACAACTTGAAATAAGGGTATTGTTTTTCCATCAATTTAAGATAGTATTGCATTTTTAGAATCGAATGAGCCACCCGGAGCTCTGTAGGACAAACCGTTCGCTCCCTATGAAAACTTAAGGGTTGGACATACGATAAATCAGAAACACGAATGTGAATTGCAAAAGAGGCCTAACCTCTGTTCAAATCTTAGCTAACCAAAATGCGATCGCTGATCGTTTCTTCGAGTTGTACTCAGGTTCGCGTCCTTAGCAACCATATTTTAAAAAATTGAGTGAGAAGCGTTCATTTCATCATATTAAACTTGAATGTGAAGCGAAATTAGGTTGGTGGTAGGTAGTGACGGTGGCAAAGTTGTGTTCATTGCAGGCGATTGATCTATCAGAAAAATAATAAACCTTTGTGTAATAATTTGCAGCGTTTTTTTCACATGATTTTTTCTCGTGTTTCCGACTGTGTGGCACTAAAATTGTCATTACCTACCTACTTCATCATTTTCCATGCAAATTCAAATTCGACAGTTGAAAAGAGCGCTAAGTGTCGTTAGGAGAGCTCTAGGTCAGGTCAGAAAAACGGTTGACGAGAATACCTTTCTTTCTACCTCAAACTTGAAAATTTGTATTTTTTTTCTTCTTGTTATGTAATGGGCCGCCACTCAGGTCAGCGGTTCCTACAGCATCCACCCACTCCATGGATAAATCAGCTGATGAATCCGACACATCGGCCGATAAGACGAAGAGAGGGGCTTCCATACAACCCGCCGAGCATGGAGGAAGATGCGACCAGGGGCCGGGTAGGTGGCAGCACCGAACGGAGGGGGACGAGGCACTAACGGAGTGGGGGAGCACACGGGGAGGGGCGGACGACCGTTGCGACGCCATCCCACAGCGTCAGTCGTGTCTTGATCGAGCACTCACCAACAACCTTTTGCAATTTAGAGCCCACACACACCCAGATACTGTGATCCGAAGCAGTGCCGGAGCAGTGATCAGTAACAGTGAAGTTGATAGTGATAGAGAACTTTGTTGAAGAACATTAGAGCCCACCCTTATACGAACATTGAACATTTTGGCAACTCGACCCCGTTATACCAAGGCATCTGGATCACGATACGCCCTACCAGTTGAGCTTGGAACGAAGGACTCGAGGACCTCTGCATTCCAACGGACCACCATACGACGCCACGCTTCTACCCCGTCTATACCGGTAAAAAGATTGTAAATCTTTTATTTCTTCTTTAGTAAAATCGCATTGTATATAGAAACTCCTCCTAGGTATTGTTCCTTTTTCTATTTGAATAGTTATGAAAGTTGCAAACATATATTTTCTTTATTGACGCCGTTGTTTGGAGGTACCCCATCTGGGCCCTCGGCAGTAAGGGTATCTTATTCCCTCATTATTTCTATATTTTCACTGATCTTTTAGGAGTAAAGATAACATACTCATTTCAACATTTATTAAGAATTTTATTGTACGAAGTACATTTTGTTTGAGAAATATTCACCACTCTGTCTACACCAAAAATAGACAATTCTCGTTCGGTAAATTTAAACCTTGTAGTTTATGTTCTGACTTACCTGATCAATTTCCTGGTGCTTGGTAAAACAAAGGCAGATATAACTAGAAAAATAGAATCAACTTACCTTATTCGAGTCTTGCTGAACTGCGTAGATCCATCGGGGGTTACTCTAGGGATATTCTACTTACCTGAAGAAGTCCAATTCTTGAAGAGTACCTGAAACAAAAGATAGGTAATTAACATTGAAAGAAAGCAATAACTAGGTTCAATAATTCACAAACTAAAGGGAAAATACTTACCTCACGAAGAACTAGGTGAAACGGGAGACCATTTTTCGGTGATTCCAGGGAACACCTAGTCAACGACTCCGACGCTACACCCAGTCGACGAGAACCCTAGATCTTCACCACGGTAAGTGGATCCAACTATCCTAGTCATAAAGCGCAAGGACAAGTAATCGTTAGATTTTCATAAAATTCCAATCCATCGGCCACGTAGGAAAATCTGACTATTACAGTTAAAACACGATCTTTTTCTCATTTCAAGGATTATCTAATGTCTTTACCTGAAGAAAAGTTTGAAAATGAGTTCTCCAGACTTCAAAAACTCGAGGTGGTAAGTAGGTAGTCTCATTTTTACCTCATTACTCATTTTTAGAATAAATTATAACATAACCCGAGACCTTACAAATGAACTGTAAATTTTAATCTGTATCCGATCCCATTCTTGCGACAGTTTCCCCCACTTAAGGGCATTCTTCGAGAATATCAGGGTGTAATAAGCAGTAGGTATTTACATTTTCTACCGAAAAATGACAACCTAATTCACCTTTAGGTATTTATTGAAAACGCTAACCAACAAATGAAATGGTAGGTACCACCTTCTTGATTGAAAATGAGTACCTACCAACGGACGTATTCATCTTTTTGCAGGAACATTTCCTTCCAAAATACTTACATAATTTATAGATAAGAATGTACCATTAAGCATTGTAACGTCCGAAGAATATCTATCATCTTCCCTCCTTTGACTCTCTTGAAACAGTTCACCCGAAATCGTAGCGATGTCCTATGGACCGGAGATCCACCCTTGATAGAAAACTTCTACCAAGTGGGTGTGGCACATAGCTTCCTCGTATCTATAACCCTATTGTATGGATGATCCGATGCATTGTAGCTAATCTCAAAATCTAATTGGGGGCCGTCTACACGCCAACCCTCAAAATCCTTGAAAACTCCATCGAAATCGGGTGAGAAATGTAGAAGTTATGGCTGTGGCAAGTATTTCACGTTTGCGCATGCTCAGTTGTTACTACCTATCAGTCCGAGGTCGATGATTTTCATAGGGGATTATCTACGAGTATCTCTCAACCCGCACAATCCCTGAAAATTTCATTGAAATCGGATAATAACTTCGCATGGACAGACATATAGACAGACATGGAACCGAGATGGTTCAGGTAGGCCTAAAACGTGTAACGCGAGTAGAAATTTTGATTTTGGAGAACTTTTTTTTTCAACCTTGTAAATGGAAAACAATACTTCCGCTACCTTGGTCGACTCGGAAGCAAAATAGGTAAACCACAGAAATGTAGGTAAGAAATTAAAAACACGGAGATGATTTACAGATTGCAGATAGAAAATAGCTGTAACTACTTAGAGCTCAGTAAACTACTTTTAAATGTTGGAAAATTCGCTAAATGAAGAAGACTCTATTACTTCCCTTTTACTAATTACATTCATAACTCGTAGATGAAATAATATTGCTGATTTGAAATGTAATGATAGATTCGAGGAAAGACGTATGTACTGGATTCTGTATTTGTTCCGGGTCATGTAATAAAATAAATATCGAGAAAGAAAAATGACGTTTCCAACGCTGCAGAGCTCATAAACCTTTCGAATTCGAGAATGCAGGGTTTCATACCATTAGGGCAAGCGGATGAAGGTAAAATGTGGTTGGTAAGTACCTATTAGACCAAGGGATGGACTTTGTTCCGTAAATGAGAAAAGTTACTTGGTACTATTAAAGTGACTACTCACCATTTAATGCTTTCGGTGTGGAGAGACGATCACTTATAGCATCACCCAAGAAAAGAAGCCCACTTGGTAGATCAAATAATTAATCAAGACTTCAAGTTCTGATCCAGTCAACCAAAGAAAAAATACAGCGAATGTTACTAGAAGCCAAATGGTCTCGGGTGTTCCTTCAATGTCTTGCCAATAATAAAAAAGATCCATTTTCACGATGTATAACGCAGAGAAGATGAGGAATAATGCAAGCTAAACTTTCTTGCAAATATAAGAAAAGAACATTAGAATCAGGTGTTCGGGTGCTGAAAATTCAAAATCATATGGTTTTTGAGAATTTTATCCCGAAGTCTGTGAACATGGAAGATTACTTCCATGGCTTACGAAGGCTCATGGCGATTTGAAGTATCCATTGCCACGAGTGGGTGTGTCATCCGCCTCTTTGAACAGTTTTGAACATTTTTGTACGGAGTGCGAACCAATTTCGGAAAAAATACATAAGACGGAGAGGAAAGGAGGAGAATTCGAGTAGGTAAGAGAACCTGTGGCAAACTTATGACTGTGTGGATCCATTTTTTCATTTTATTTCCGTATTTCTTACAAAACGACCATAACCATACCCAACTCACAGCAACTAATTTTACGTTGGTACCGATAATAGTATGTTGGAGTAAGAGAAGTTAGGGGGGGTCTCAGTCGGTCGCCGTTCGTTTTTAGTATTTACCGAAATTGAAGGCGCAAAAACGTAAAAAGTTGTACCTAAATTTGAAATTTTAAGGGATTTTAGAAATTAATTAGTGCACGGCCCAAGGGAATTGAAAGACTGAAATATTGCCGCCGGAATCATTAAAATCGAACAATAATTGCCAGAGAAAAATGGGAAAAACTACTCAATAAACGGGTTTTCCCATGTTTTGCTTCCGAGTCTATCAAGGTAGCGGAAGCTTTGTTTTCACTATTGAAGGACGAAAAAAAAGTTCTCCAAAATCAAAATTTCCACTCGCGTTTTACGTTTCAGACCTTCCTGAACAATTTTGGTTCCATGTGTGTCTGTCCGTCTGTGTGTCTGTCATGAAATCCTTGTAACGCGCATAACTATATGAAGTTATTGTCCGATTTCTATAAAATTTTCAGGGATTGTGCGGGTTGGTGTGTAGACGGTCCCCTATGAAAATCACCACCTTCGGACTGATAGTAGCCACTGCGCATGCGCAAACGTGAATTTCCTTGTAACGGCCATAACTTCTACATTTTCCATCCGATTCCAATGAAATTTTCAGGGATGTTACAGGTTAGTGTTTAGACAGTCCCCTATGAAAATCACTACCTTCGGACTGATAGCAGCCACTGCGCTCGCGCAAACGTGAACGCAAACGTGAATTTCCTTGTAACGGCCATCATTTCTACATTTTCTATCCGATTTCAATGAAATTTTCAGGGATGCTACAGATTAACTTGTTTTGATGTTTTGAGATTAAGCAAAACACTAACTTAACTTGTTTTTTTTTTTTTTTTTTTTTTTTTTATGCATCGAATCATCTATACAATCGGGTTATGGATACGAGGAAGCTATGTGCCACCCCCACTTGGCAGATGTTTTTCACATTCTTCTCTGGCTGGTTTTTATTGTTCGATTTTGATGCAACTTTTAACTTTTTGCCCCTTCGATTTGGCAAAATACTAAAAACGACCGGCGACCGAGTGAGACCCCCTTGAGGAATAAATATGAATGCATTGACATTGAATGGGGTTTTATTGAATAAGCAACTTTCTCTGCCGCACCCTGTATGTACTTCACAAGGTTAGTGTCGATCCTACCTGAAAACGCTGCAGATTATTACACAATGGTTTATTATTTTTCTATATAGATCACTCGTCTGCAAAGCCACCAACCATCCAAGATGAAGAAAAGCATCGATCGCATTTCGGTCAGCTAACATTTGAACGGAGGTTAGGCCTCTTTTGCGACACTCGTGTTTCTGATTTATCGTATGTCCAACCCTTAAATTCTCGTAGGGACCCCTAGCTTTCATCTTGGAGCAGTCTTTAGGAAATTGTATGAAGTCCAGAAGCAGGATTTCCATAAAGCATGGGAGTACCAGATGGGAGATGAGTCGTCTTCGCAAGGTCCATCACAAAGCCCTTTGCAGCTGGGCATCTCTGCCTCAATCACTCGAGCTTCTTCGACTATATTAGGATAGTGAAGTTCCATAGGATGGTCGCCAGTTAGCCCAGACAATTTAAACAAAGAAGGCCAAACCTTGCATTCGACAGGGTATCTATAAGTACGATTTTTCAATGAGTTATTATTATTGGAACGAGTTGTTTTTTCCAGTCCAAACTTATAATCCCCAAGTCATGTATGAATAGGTAAGTTGTTGTGGTGTCAAATAAAAATTTTAATCTGCGCTTGAATTTCAAACATAACATTCAGTCGTAGTTTTTATCAATTAGGACCCCTAAGAACAAAGCAAATCTGCAACCCAAAAACCCTGTGCTGCTGACTTAGCGCTAATAATGGTGGTCCAAAGCACCATTTTGCTTCCTGGTCTACTCTACCAACGTAGATGACGCATTGTTTTCACTTTTCGAAGTTGAAAAAAAATATAAAATTGTTTTCTGAAATCAAAATCTCTACTCGTGTCTACGTTTTAGACCTTCCTATACAATTTTGGTTCAGTTTCTGTCTGTCTGTCTGTCATGAAGTTTTATGTCCGAAACTGTACGAAGCTATATATATATCTGAAATGTTATACCTATATATCTGATTTCGATAAAATTCTCAGAGATTGTGCGAGTTGACTGGTTGACGTTCCCCTTTCAAACTCATCGCCCCTGAATAGACAACGCCATAACACCTTCATTTTTCTCCCAAAATCGATGAAATTTCCGGGAATAGAGTGGGTTGGCGTGTAGATGGTCTACTATGAAAAAGTATTGCCCCCGGAAGCCTCTGCGCATGCGCAAACCTAAACACCTTGTAACAGCAAAACGTTTACAGTTTCTTTCCGAATTAGATGACATTTTTAGGGATTGTGCAGGTTTGGCGTGTAGATGGTCCTCTCTGAGGGTAGTGGAAGGTACTTAGAGATTGATGTTTTGAGATTAAGTACTATGCATCGGATCATCTATACAATCGGGTTATGGATATGATGAAGCTATGTGCCACACTCACTCGGCAGACTTTTTTTAAATTGTGGAATGGAGGGGGGAGGGGACTGGGTTACCTCCTACTTACTAGAAGGGCCCATTTAAGTTTTACCGACAATTTTGCTTCTATGAAGTCCCCACAATCTCAAGTACCTAACAATAAAAAATGAGAGAACGACTGCCAAGTGGGTGTGGCACATAGCTTCTTCGCATCCATAACACTATAGTATAGATGATCCGATGCATAGTAGATCATCTCAAAGCTTCAATCTCCGAGTACCTTGCACCATCATCCAGAGTCTTAACCACACAACCCGTGAAAATCGCGTAAAAATCGAATGAAAACTGTAGAAGTCATTCTTATGTACGATTTCAAGTTGGCGCGAACGCAGAGACTTGTATCTTTCCGGGGGCAGTACTTTTTCGTAGGAGACCATCTACTCGGCAACCCACACAATTACCTAAAATATGTACAATTACCTATAAATATATGTTATGTTGTATGAAATTGTATTATTATTATTATAAATTGTGGAAATTTTGATTTTGGAGAAGAATTTTCTTTCAACCTTGAAAAGTGAAAACAATGCTTCTGATACCAAGGTAGACTTGGATGCAATATTAAGTCTGTAATTTTGTTTACTTCCAAAAAATATCGGATGGTTCGAAAATATCTTTTTATCGTGGAAGTGGTGCCTCAGTAAATTTGTTTCGAACAAATTCTCTCATACATTGGCTAATGTCTACAATTTTGTAGAATATGAAGAAGTTAGTAGTTCCTGTGTAAATGTGAAATTAAAGCTCAAACATTTTGATGATTTGAATACTATTTCTTAAGTGTCTGATGTTGTGTAGAAGAATTACACAGTAATTTATAGTAGGTTAATATATTTGACGATGTGACGTTGGTAAATATTAATTTTCAAGGTATTTTAATTTAGATGTTGACGATCTGGTAACTTCTGGTGCGAAGGATTCGAATTTGTATGTTCTTACGTTTGAATTTGACAAAAATGATCGTGATAGTTGTTATTCCTGCCTTGCTAACTTATCACACGAAGGAACTACGAGTATTTGACCTTATCTAAACTGAAAGGAAAATTTAGAAGTTCTTAGGATTTCACGTAAACGCATGCGCTGAGGCTACCACTGATCCCATCATGATGGAATTGGTAAAGGGTTGGATAAGATTCTATTGTTTCGGGAAAGTTTTAAATTCAGAAGGCCAACATTGTTAAAAATACAGTTGAGAAGAGCCTTTCCTTTCCAAAAAACTCTCCCAGGATCTTGATCATAATTACTGGATTGATTCTGTAATGTGCACGTATGAACAATGTCCGATGCCTCCAGTTGTCAGAAAAATATTCTTGCTACCATAATCCGCCTCAAGAAACTGGAGAAACACATCTTTCCATATAAGGGCATTATTGAATGGGGAAGAGAAAAAGGTTCAATCGAATGAAGAAAAAAGTTCTACCATGTGGGTGTGTGACATAGCTTTCTCGTATCCATAAAACTATTATGTAGATGATCCGATGCATTGTAGGTAGTATCAAAACTTCAATCTCCGAGTATCTTCCTGTACCCTCAAGATTCGATGATAACTTGACAATGGCGATGAGCAAAAAACCGCTGAAAATCCCGTCGAAATCGAATGGAAACTAGAAGTTATGCTTATTAGGGGTTTAACGTTGGCGCATGCGCAGTGACTACCAATAAACTTATCGTGATGAATTTAATAGGGGATCATCTCATCTGCACAAACCTTGAACATTTCTTCTAATTTGGAACACAAAACCTGCTCAGGAAGGTTTAAAACGTACAACTCGACTAGAAATTTTGATTTTGGAGAACATTTCTTTTGTTTATTATTTTATATAATGAACCTTAGGAATCGACAAGGAAAAAAAAAATGTGAACCCTCCTCAAAATTTGTTGGTTTTCGTTTCAAGGAACGTAAAATCCAAAAATCTAATAAAAATTTTGCCGTTCTTTCTTTAGTTCCCATGGACCGATTTTGATAAAATTTGGTAGGTATATGGGCTCCATTTGGGGTTCAGTTGTGCCCCGAAGCTTTTGATTGATGTCAGTCATTTCTAAGGGTTGAACAATAAGGGTTGAAATTTTGAAAATGTTATCCACAACTCTTTATTTCTCCGAATTGAGTGTGAAGCATTTATTCCTTCAAAATAAAGTTAATTGTGGAGCGAAAAAACGTTTGATGTGAAGGTATTGTTTTTTCATCAATTTAAAATAGTATTGAATTTTTAGAATCGAATGAGACCACCGAGCGCTCTATAGGACCAACCGTCCCGCCCCATGAGAACTTAAGGGTTGAACTTATGATGCATCAGAAATACGAGTTACAAAAGAGAGCTAATCTCCGTTAAAATTTTAGTTGACCAAAATGAGATCGTTGTTCGTTTCTCAAGTTGTACTCTGTTTAACGTCTCTAGCAACCAGTAATAAAATTTCCTAATGAAGTTATCCACAACTCTTCATTTCTCCGAATTGAGTGTGACGAATTTATTCCTTCAAAATAAAGTTGATTGTGAAGCGAAAATATGGTTGGTAGGCAGTGACGGTGGCAAAGTTGTGTTCTTTGCTGGCGAATGATCTATACAGAAAAATAATATATCTCAGTGTAATAATTTGCAGCGTTTTTCATCCTTGAAAGGTGCAAACATACTTACTGCGACCTGCGTAAGATTAGGAAGCAAAAGCATGGGTTATGTACCTACTATTGCGCAACCAAATATCTTTAAATTGAATAAGGTGACTTTTTGTTAATATTCTTTCCTAATACACTTTTAAACTTAAAAATAATGGTTTATTTGCGAATGAAAAATGTTCAAATAAGGGCAAAAAAAGTTTAATTGAAAGCAGAAAAGGTACAACTCGATGTGGAACAAAATTAACTCAATACTAAAATACCCTTTTCAGTGGGTTTTTTGATGGATTTTGGACTGTTTTGAATGCACATTGAATACACTGTTTTGAAGTTGAGTTCTGGGTTTTGGAGTTTACGCGTTGAAATTTCAACGAAATTTGCGGGAACCCTCGGTTGAAAAAAAGACCACGAACGGCGGTAAGGGGTGGAACTGGGGGGTTGTTGGTTGGGATGTAGATGGCAGTGGCAATGTAATGAAATCAATAGGGTGACGCGAGCGGCTTGCGCGTTGTCGTGCTTTCAGTCCTCACCACTCTCAGAAAATAGCATGCCCGAGTAGCTTAGGGCCGGCCCTACCATATAAACTTCTACTGTAGGGAGTTAGGTCCTTGTAGTTTTTAGGGGAAAAATGTGTTGAAAATAATTAATAATAATCGACTCTCACGTTCCGAAAACCGAAAAATGAATTTATCTCTGTTTCTGGCACTCGCTTCCGCCTTCCTACCGCTCTCCACTCAACAAGACGAGGACATACCGCACAACGAGTGAGTACACCTTCCCCCTTTGGTCTGGTCTCATAGTCTAGCCGTTGTCTGCATGTAATAAACTGATAACTTACCTAATCATCACTTCCGCTACGCCCCTTCGCCTCAAATCCAACCAGAAACGTCCTTTATTTCCGTCCAGCTCGATTTCCCGCTCCAAAACACGCTCCAATGACAGTTGAAACAAAAAATATACTCCGTTACGATGCATCCAGAAAATGTGAAACCACGATCCTCCGTGTGTGGCTGGATGCGGGGAAGGAGTCTCACAATCCCCAAAAACTCGTTATTTCGACCCAAAACCTGTTTTTTGCCTTTGGTTTCACACATTTTGATTGTTATACCCGCTCGATGTGTGACATGATGGCCACGTGATTGATCTTGTCTAATCGTAATTGACACGTGACTCTCAATCATAACAAAGGTGTTTTGCATTTTCTCCGGTGCGGTTTGGATGTTGTTCAAAACGATTTGGTCCTAGTACTTTCTATTGTTTATAAATCGCCGGCAATCTTGTAATCTATTTTGTTGAACGGCAAATACTTTTTTTTAAAAAAAAAGAAACTGTCATGAATCAAGGTCAGGTAATCTTGAAAAACTTTGCCATTATCTGCCTTAACTCGATCATTCACATTCATTCATACCGGTAGTTGATACTATTCTTTCACACATTGTCATTATTGTTTACTCCTGAATTTAAGGTATACAGTACATGGTACGTTAACATTGATAATAAAAAATTCTTGTCACCATATTATTCCACATTAAATCATCTTTGGTACAATTACGAAGGGATATATCTGCAAAATACTGTTTTTTAAAAATATCAATACAAATTCACCTGACGTAAACTTTTAACCGGGTTACTTGTACAGTTGAAGCGAATAGTTTGTTCCTTGGCCTTAAAAAGAACTTGGATTAATGTATGACTCCTATTTTGTGAGGTATCTGAAATGAAGCTAGCTCAAAGTACCAATTTGCAGATATGTCCCTTCGTCTTGTGTAGAAAATGTCTTCTCAGCTTATCACTTCATGTAGTATACAGGTTATATCCCTAAAAGCTCCACTCTTGATGATTTTCAACATTATTGTTTTTTCAACACTATTTTATTGTTTTTGTATACAGTTTTTCCCGGATCAGACATTCATTAGTATCCAATCTTCGACGCAGTGTTCTTTATGTAGTGAACCGTTCACAATTTTTTGGGTTGAATCTCATCTAAAAATGAAGTAGAACGCCAGAAACAGGAGTTTTTTCTTCGCAATTGGTTGGATAAAAACTGATGGCCATTTCTAGAATTAAATTGTCTCCACTATGTACCTCTGTTTTTCAACATTTGATTCCATTTTTGAAATCATCATAGAATCTATCCTAGTATATTCGCTTCAGACTTACTTGTAACTCTACCCCCATTTAGTTTCTCTATGGTCTGTCTGTCTGACCAAAACAGATTTGGACTGTCGAACGGTTCAAATTGAATTAATGAATTTTGGTACGTTCATACAGTATGCCAGCGGCACGGAATATACTATTTTAGATCATCGAGTGCAACTTCTTAAAGGCACCAATTGTTATGGGAAGTTTCATACAGTCTTCCTTATTATCTATTTTTTTCTCAAATTTGATAAGTTAGTACACATAAGTTCCAGATTTGAATATTAAACAGTAACTATAAGGGGAGCGGGAGGGAAGGACTATTTTACAACATGGTGCGATGTACAACCATCAAACTATAGTAGTACAGTTACTATACTACTCGTACACTAATAATCATCGTAAAGTTGTTCGATGTGTGCAAATGTATGAAAAGTGATGAAATCGTGCGTGCTTGTGAATGAACTGGTTTCTTCAGAAGTGCTCAACTGACATTCATCAAATTTGGTACCTACGCTGTATAAACGCAGTACCAGAGGATAACGTTTTTTTACCTACCAACTATTGGTAGGTACTACCTACCACACCATTCTTGCTTCACACCTTCACAATCAAGTTTATTAGAAATTTTAAATGCTTGCATACGAGTCTGCAACACATTGAGACATTTTCATGTCAACCACTACACAACAAGGTAGTGAAGTAAGGTTGTTAGTTCATGTACCCAAGCATCAAAGTTTTCGTGACGATTTTTCAGTTCATGTGCCAAAGCAAAGACATGAAAATGTCAAAAAAGGTGGTCTGGACAATTTATAAACGGCAAGACCTTTTCATGAATATTTTGAGTCCTGTTTATGGAAGGTTCGGCGTCAGAATCCTTGTTATATAGACCGTGCGTTGCTTGGAGTCAAGTTTAGGGTTGGGTTCTACACGAGTGCGAAATCATTTCCGATCAGAAGACGCCTCAGTACACACGAAAAAGTAAATAGGTAATCATCGACATAATAAAATTTAGTATTTTGTCGACATAAGAAATCAGCAACATGATCGTAAAATGTAAATTTTGTGTTGGGGAATTTATCAGAGGTGTGGTGTTTCTCAATAATGGGAATTTTTACATCAATTACTTTTTTATTTATTGGGTTCTTGAAAAAAAAAAAAAATAACAGTTTGAAGCTTCACACTACTTTTCTCATCCGTAAAAACTTTGTCGTTATTAACTTGAAAAAAAGATACAATACTTACCTGTACATTGAACGTTTTCAAGCTGGGCCGTTTTGAAAATGTTTTCCCCACTTTTTACCCCTTAGAAGGAGTTGAAAATAACCAAAACATTAACGGGACAAATAGACCCCAAACGGAGCCGGTATCAAAAATTTCATCAAAATTGGTCCACTGGAGCTGGGCAAAGTGCCGCGTACGGTGTACCGTAGACGGACGGAAACATTTTTATTCGATTTTTGTATTCTACATACCTTCTAACGTAAACTATCTAGTTTTTTTTGGGGGGGGGTACATTTTTTTCTTGCTCGATTCCAAAAGTTCATTATTGAAAGTAATAAACCAAAAAGCTAGTAATCGAATTAAGTTCAAAACCATATTGTTGACCAATTTTGTTTAAAAATCTTCACATGAAAAGTGCATCTACACGAATATGAATGTATCCGGAATGAGCGAAAAAACAGATCATAGGAAAACTGAGCACGGCGCACGGGGATCTGCTTTGCCTTGAAGTCGGGGAAGTCGTACGGGATTTCTATGCATCAGAGATAAGATACCGAGGTTACTACTGATGACTCATTCCCATGGGTCTGGAGGTTTTCATAACAAATTCTTTCTCGATCTTCTGTCGGTTAGCTATCGGAGTTTTCAGATATTTTTTTCGGTTCTTGATCAGTCAACCATGTTAATTTTTTGAGAACGTAGTCCTAGTGCTCCTCTTTGATCAAGTCGGATGTTTTTAGGACGTTCTAGGACGTTTAGGGCGATCTAGGTCACAAGTAAAGTAAAAATAAGTAAAGTAAACAACCATTTCAAGTTGAATTTTCGTCCGACTGCCATTCCTGGCATCGTGGACGTCATCAGCTGTCTTCCAAGGGGAAGATCAGAATTGTTTCTGATGATTTCGCTCATGGCTTCCCATTGCCTCACCGCCCTCGGTTGGACGAGGGGGGCGGCGACCCGCGAATTCCCGAAAACACGCCCGGTGACAGAGACTCGAACTCACGATCTTTCCCGCAGAGATCGGTTCTTATCTCGGCCCCGAAACGCGTCGGCGAACGATCACGACTACCGGAACCCCCTCTAGGTCACAACAGGATAAAAGATTAAACAACAACTAAGGAAAAAAGTTAACCCCGTGGAAATCCGTTGCAGTCTGTCTTGAGTCGGAAGTCGTGAAAAATCAATAGATGTATGTCTTTGAGTACTTTTGTGTATGGCCACGATTGAGTACCTAAGATCAAACGTAATTTTGGTTTATTATTTTCAATAATGAACCTTTGGAATCGACCAAGAAAAAACGAAATTAAAACCCCCTCAAAATTTGATGGTTTACGTTTCAAGGTACGTAGAATCCAAAAATCGAATAAAAATTTTGCCGTCCGTCCGCCGTCCGCCGTACGCGGCACTTTTGCCACTTAGCATAGACCGATTTTGATGAAATTTGGTATGTAGGCTCCATTCGGGGTCTAGTTGTGCCCCGAAGCTTTTGGTTGATGTAGGTCAGTTCTAAGGGTTCCAAAATCAATTTTGAAATTTTGAAAACGCCCTAACTCAAAAAATTTTCATATAAAGGTATTGTTTTTCCTTCAATTTAAGATTCTGTAGAATTTTTAGAATCCTTTGAGACCACGCGGAGCTCTGTAGGACTAACCGTTCGCTCCCTACGAAAATTTAAGGGTTTATATTGAAATATATATATATAAATCAAAACACGAGTGTGAATTGCAAAAGAGGCTTAATCTCCGTTCAAATTAGAGCTGACCGAAATGCGATCGATAGTTGGTGGTTTTGATTTTTTTTTTTTCATATTGGATGGTTGGTGATTTTGTAGACGAGTGATCTATATAGAAAAATAATAAACCATTGTGTAATAATTTGCAGCGTTTTTAGACTTTGTTCCCGCTCGTATGAGGAATTACTCAAACAGACAGACCCAAAACCAACACCTATTATTCAGGAAAGTCTATGAAACGAGATATGCGAATGGAAATTTTGATTTTTGAGGTAATTTTTTCCACCTTCTAATAGTGAAAACAATAATTTTGCTCCTTAAGTAGACTTATAGGCAACAAAACATTACATTTTTTTAAACAATTCAACAAAACGTCATAATAATGGAAGTTGTCTTGTTCGCTTGTTTGGGGAATGTTTTTGGTATCAATTGATCTCTCAAGGTACGAGTATTAATGTATTTTATGCACTGCAGCTATTGATGTGAGCCTCACTCACACAATATCTGAAAATTCGAAGGGTAATTGTAGATCTTACGCTTTTACAAGGATTTAACGTTCGCACATGCGCAAGGAGCCATCCTGTGAGCACATGTGTGAGCCATGGATATCAAAACTGTCCTGCTCACCTGAATAATTCATCAAAATCCGAACTTGATTTTGTATAGTTATGGCCTGGATAAGGTATTGACTAAAGACAGACGTACACCAAACCAAAATTATTCATAATGCTCTGAAACGCAAAATGCAAGTGAAAATTTTCATCCAAGAGGACCCAACTTTTGTTGATTTTATGCCAGAATTACTCCCTATTTTCGAATTTTTTGTCGTAGTTTCGATCTTACAAATCTAAAATTGAGTGAGCAATCAATTTGCCAGACTTTTTTTCGTTAAAACTCAATTCTTTGAGCTCTCATATAGAAAAAAACATGGACGTGTTGAAATATTTTGCTCGATTGTGTTAATTAGTACTTGTAGTACCATCCATGAATTTTCCAATCAGAAACGTGTAATTATCACCCTTAGGGCTGGTTTCACCTTTGCTGATTAACTTGAGACAGAAATTCGAATCCCTGATTGAGAGAAAGGACTGTTTCAGCAACTAGGTCTTATCACTAATTAACTCCCTTGGATTTAATACCACCCGTATAGGTGGTATCAAATCTCTGATCCGTGGATTATCTACGGATCCATCGCTGTCATCTAATTGAAAACATTATTTCTGTCCTACCTATTAGATTACTGACGATTTTTCAATAAAGAAAATAAAAGATGAAATTGTACTTTTCTTTAAGGCTAAATGTCCCGAGTTTAGTTGTAAAATCCTCCACCACGTGGCAGCACCAAAATGAAGAAAATTTCGTTTACTTCTCATTTGAGAACGGATCGAGATATTTTAATTCCGCAAACGAATTTATCTTCAGGATCACCGTAGAATTCCGGGTAATTGGTTTAGAAAGTATGCAAAAAATTTTTGCACACAGTTCCAACAAAAATTTGTTCAAATTTCGAACATTTTCAAAAAGTGGCCTTATAGCCACTTGCAGAACCTTCATCAGAATACGAATCCGTTTGCGGAATTTTTCTAACTTGATCATAGCCGTCGGATTCGCGTTTTTACGATTTGGAGTGGGGCGAGGGGGGCGACCATGGGCTGGGGGGCGAGGGGGCGGCGGCGGCGGCGTTCAAACGCCCGCCACCCGCGCGACCTTCACCTTCTCTCCGACATTCATGTTTTGATAGTTTGCACCCTTTCATCACTATTCTTTTTTCCTGGCCACCTTATAGGTACCATCAACCTTCCCATTTCCAACTTCTCTTCCTTGAGGTTGAACGAAAACGGAACACGGAACCAAAATTGTTCAGGAAGGTCTGAAACGTAAAACGAGAGTGGAAATTTTGATTTTGGAGATCATTTTGACATGGATATGTCTTTTGGCTGGGGGTCAAGGAATTTTTCGTGACACTTTTTTTTTGCCACCAAAAATGCACAAACAAAATCATAACTAAACCTATCAGTAGCTTTGAAGCAAGGTTTTCTAGAATACTGCAACATTATTACTACGTACAATCGGAGTTTTTTATTTAGAAATTTTTTTTTCAACCTTGAAAAGTGAAAACAATACTTCCGCTTGGTAGATTCGGAAATAAGAAATGCGTAGTAGGTACCTACCTTTTTTGGTGCTCTATACAATGTTTGGGAAATCATACATTTTAATTTAGCTTCCGAGTCTACCAAGGTAGCGGAAGTATTGTTATCACCTTTCAACGTTGAAAAATGTTATCCAGAATCAAAATTGTTACTCCAGTTTTACGTTCTAGACCCTCCTGAACAATTTTGGTTCCGTGCCTGTCTGTCATGAAATCCCCGCAACGAGCAAAACTATACAAAGTTATGGTTCAATTTCGATTTTAAAAAAATTTCAGGGATATTATGCGGGTTGACGTGTTGATAATCCCTTATGAAAATCATCGCCCCAAGATCAATCAAGTAGCCTCTGCAAAAGAAGCTAATGATAACCATTAAGTATCAGTATCAAATTAAAATAGAATCTTGCTCATAAGTTAATTATATGAGAATTTATCCCTAGTTCTAGGGTATTTATTAAATTGTACTAATGGTAATTTTTGGAGAGTCATGTTTGTAATTTAGTAGGTAGTAGGTAGGTACCTCAAAATGCAACACTTCAGTATTGTTAGGCGTTATATTTACATAAAATCACGAATGACTTTTGAAAACAAGGAAAATTAATAGTGTAACTCCTAGAATAATTAAGAGGGAATTTGGGAGAAATATGCCCCCATAAACCTTCTATTGCTAGTTCAACTAAATAAACGGCCGAGACTAGAATGATGTTAGATCACTTTTGCAACTAGGTACTTTGAAATTTGAACAAATAGGTACCTACCTACTCCATGTACAATGAACTAAATTACCACAATTTCAGAACCAACTATTTAGTAGTGCAAACCATTATCAGTATCAAATTAAAATAGAATCTTGCTCATAAGTTAATTATATGAGAATCTTGCTTTTTATGGCAATTTCACCACATTCGTTCAACCTCAAGGAAGAGAAGTTGGAAATGGCAAGGTTGATGGTACGTGTAAGGTGGCCAGGAAAAAAGAATAGTGATGAAAGGGTGCAAACTATCAAAACATGAATGTCGGAGTGAAGGTGAAGGTCGCGCGGGTGGCGGGCGTTTGAACGCCGCCGCCGCCGCCCCCTCGCCCCCCAGCCCATGATCGCCCCCCTCGCCCCACTCCAAATCGTAAAAACGCGAACCCGACGGCTATGATCAAGTTAGAAAAATTCTGCAAACGGATTCGTATTCTGATGAAGGTTCTGCAAGTGGCTATAAGGCCACTTTTTGAAAATGTTCGAAATTTGAACAAATTTTTGTTGGAACTGTGTACAAAAAATTTTTGCACACTTTCTAAACCAATTACCCGGAATTCTACGGTGATCCTGAAAAGAAATCCGTTTGCGGAATTAAAATATCTCGATCCGTTCTCAACTGAGGAGTAAACGAAATTTGGCCCCGACCGTGCTGCCATCTCTTATTTCAGAATCACACTAAAACATCGTGACATTTAGCCTTAACGGAAGGTTGTTCTTTTCTGGTCTGGTGAATGTACCTCCGTACTATAATTACGCACAAATGAAATTTTCCTGACAATTTTGATCAATTTTTCATAAATTAACAATAGAGATCGAACTAGATTTGAGTAGGTAGATTTGTCTTTATCCACAAAAACTACCCAGGTTTGTACTGCAAGTCAATTTAGGGTCTCGAGATACGTACCCGCACCGTTTTATTTTTAAGCAAATTCCTTCTTTTTTGTCCATGCACCACGTTTCCGGGTCGGTTAAGCTGTTCTAGGTGTCTTCAATCATTGATTGTCATTCAAAGTAAACTAGCAATTCAGGTGTTCCTAAAGGACCATATTAGGTCAGCTGTCCTCCGAAGGGTAGATTGGTTCTGATGATTTCGCTCATGGCTACTTTATTGCCTCACCCGCTCAAGTGGAGCGGGGTTCACCAACGGCCCAACCCAAAAAACTATCAATAACAGCGATGTCGCCCTCGAACGGTCTCCTATTCTGATAATATCCCTAGCTAACTGCCCTTAACTTCAGCGACTTCAGGGGAACCGGTTCATTGAACCAGCTAACGGGAACAAGTACCGACTCCATTCCTAGAGATCACATGCGACTTCTCGATCACGATAATATAGAATAAAAATGCACCAAAAGAACAGTTCAATGTTTTTCGATATTAAAATTAGAATTTGATTTCAAAAACACGGCACAATTGGAACCAGGATGTCCGACCAAACAACTCCTGAGGGAAAATGATGGGGGCTCATTACCACGGGAGTAGTTTGCCAAAACGAAATCACGAACGGAAAAAAATAATAAGTTGTTGTTATTATTTATTTCTGTCGCGGGGGAAAAATGCATCCATCACTAGTTTTGGGTACTTTTTGACGACAAAACGACGCAATCCTTGATTTGAATGAAATTTGGAAGTTTGGGACTCGCTTTTTGGATACTATATTTGTAACCAGGTTTGATCCTCGTTTTAGTTGATCCACGGATGAAAATATTACGTGAAACAAACAACATCCTGATACGCGGATCTAATTTTAATCCTAGCATGAAAAGATCCGAGGTTCATCCATGGTGGCGAAACCAGCCCTTATGGTCCACTCCCAGAAGAGGTACCTTACCACACGACGAGTGCTCACGTGTTTAAAATACCTACGTCGAAGTATTCAGATGTGGTTAGTAATAAAGGATTGTAATCGGTCAGATAAGAATCCGAACGGCAGTTTCGACTTGTCTACCGCCGGAAATATTCCGGGCGGCAGCATATTGTGGAGAAGGGTGACTTGTCGTGAAATGTATTTCTTGGCCGGCTCAAGAAGAGGGTGGGCAGTGGTGGTATTTTGTTTTCTCACGCTTCATGAATTAAACATCAAGAATTCCCCAGTTTATTCCGCCAACAGTACCTACTGCTGAGGATATTTATCTGTAAACCAGTGGATTTTTTCTCGTTTTCTTTGTGTCCGTCTATTTATTACAACAAATAGTCACTACCTACCCAAAAGAGGTTAGGTAGTTTCAATTTCAATGTAATCGTGAGTATGTCAGTATATCACACAGCTGGAATAAACTTTGTCATAAAAATGAATTAAAATACATTCGGTCTACTAGTTTTATGCGGATTTATTATTCAGGGAAGAACTGGGAGCAGGGACAATTTTAGTCAAGTAGGGTGGGCAGTCGACGTTTCGTCGAGAGGGGTGTTGCAAAAAGTCTAAAATTCTGATTTCGTGGCGGATTTCCAGCTCAAAATACTGTTGTCTGTGAAACAGAATAGAATATTTATATTAATTTTGCGTGACGCCATAATGGTGGATGAAGAAGGTTAGGTGGCTCAGAAGGGCTCGAAGGGTGACCTTAGGGGTTGTTCGAAACTCAAAGAAGTTCGACTGTTTATCACTGTCCTTCAAAATCGGAATTTTCCTACTCTTTCAATAATTCTGTACATTCGAAATATTAATTCCAAACTCATAGACTAGAAGTGAAAAAAAAGTCTAGAACAAGTATACCATAATATACCACCGCCAAACAGTAAAGAAAAGCGCGAACCGTATTGAACAATCTTGATTGTGCAATATTTTATTGTTTGTTTCGAATATTTTATTGTTTGTTTCGAATATTTTATTGGTACGAAGGTACCGTTTCGATGATTTGGGTGATTATTTTGGAGTCTCGTTTTTTTGTAGTTTCTTCAATTTCTAAAGAGGTTTCGACCCTTCTGAGTAGTCTTCTTTAGCCTTTATTTCAGTTTTGTTTGGGGTGCATTCCAGTTTTTGTACTCTTTGGTTCTTAGTTTGATAGTGAAGCAGTCATACCACTGCGTAGATATATACCTGTTATTCATTGTGTGAGAATTCATCATCACCTGGTTCATTCTTTCGTAAATTGCAGCAGTTCCATTATGAGAAACTGTTGAGTTTGGTGTTAGTATCAGAGTGAAGCTCTGGTCCAGAACACATCCATTTTTTCCAGCTTTTTACTGTAGGTAGTTGAACTTGTATTACTTCTTGAATTTAGCATCAATTTAGACGAGGGTGGGAAATTTACTGGAGAAGACTGCACAGATTCAGCTCCTGTTGAGTTTGGTGTTAGTATCAGAGTGAAGCTCTGGTCCAGAACACATCCATTTTTGTAAAGCTTTTTACTGTAGTTAGTTGAACTTGTATAACTCCTTGAATTTAGCATAAATTTAGACGAGGGTGGGCAATTTACTGGAGAAAACTGCTCAGATTTAGCTCCTGTTGAGTTTGGTGTTAGTATAAGAGTGAAGCCCTGGTCCAGAACACATCCATTTTTGTAAAAACCTTTTACTGTAGGTAGTTGGTCTTTCATAACTTATTGAATCTAGCATACATTTGAACAAGGGTGGGCAATATATTTAGGAAAAACTGCTCAAATTGTTTTCTTAAAAGCATGGGTTCCTGCGAGACTAGAATGATTAGAGAATCTTCCCAGTATCCTATTTTTAATTTATCATTTCCTCAAATCCAAAGAATAATCACACCAGATCGATAACTTGGTACCACCGGGGTTGATAAACTCGGGAGGTGGTCACATCGGTACCTCCTTCCTGCTTCTTTCATTTGAACCTCCACGACAAACACAAGGAGAATTTCAAGTACAGCTATTATATTAAAATCCACGATACAATGAATAAACTGAACTCAGCAGCACACTGATTATGACAGCTGAAGATATAGAACTCTAGCTGACACAAGTGATATTTTCAGAAGAAATCGAAGACTAATTTTTAGGTTAGACATTTTCTTTGGAAGCTAGTGAAAATACTCATATATTAGAAATGTGAAAAAACTTAATTTGAAGGACAGAACTTTTTTCGATTTATGATCCAAAATAAATCATCTTATGCGAGCACTCTCATGGCTTGTTTGGGGTGGTGACTTAACCTCTTTTTGGGCTAGACCCAAACTTGCGGGCTGTAGAGGCTGTAGAGCATTCTGTCGGAGTCTGTTGTAGATTGGACATTCTTAGTGCCATGTGGGCTGAGAGGTTTATTGGTGCAGAGGTTTGATTCGCGAGCTTGCCAGCGCAGTTGGCCACCCGAAAGTGATTCTGCAGTCGTTGAAGTGTTTGAACCGCGCCTCCCATCTTCGCCTTGGTGCAGTCTTTTTCTAGAGCTCCAGAAATAGGTCCTAAGTATATAATCTATTGAACCGTTAGAACTTATGGTAAGCTGGGTTGAGGAACGTGCTTAGTTTCTACGAATCATGATCGTACCTGTAACGTAATATTATGATATAACTGAATGGTCGTAGGTATAATGATGGAAGGGTTTGTTTAGTTTTCTCTCAACGGGGCTGCTCTGGGAAACCTTCTTACGCAATGTTTTATACCCCCACTTCCCCTTTAGGCTAGACCCGCAACCTGTTTTTTTAGTTGACCCATACTTCCTCTCACGGAGTTGACTCCAACTTCCCTTCATGGCCCTAACTACGATCTACTAGATACGAATTCCGTTCGACTGTGGAGGTGGATCCTTATACACTTCCTAAACCATAATTATTATCCATATTCCTATGATCCTTTTTTGATTCGGAGGTACTTTTAAATTTACTAGATACTTACATACCTAATCTGAATAATAAATCGTTACAATGCTTTGCTATGAGTGCCTACCACGAATCATTTCAATTTTCAAATGCTTCTACAACTATGTCTTGGAACCTTAAAATCAGAATATTGGGGATCTCAAAGATTCAATCTCTCTCCCTTTCTGCGTCCGCCTGAATGCACCTGACTTTGCCTGGTACGTTTCTATTGTCATCTTCAGTATAATATCCGAAAGTGCAGTGAATGGAGTTGGTATCCGACCAATCTATTATGGGTTATAGGTCGTGGTAGCTGGTACCTATCTAATCGCAGAAAGTTGTCGATTTCGAAGATAGTTCCAGACTCGCTCTCGAACTGATGAATTGCCTTTTCAGAGAAGCAGCGCAGCGACCGGCTATCGAGAGAGTCGTTCTTTTTATGGAACCGTTCGTTCACATCGAGGTCGTGATCCCTTTGGTCCACTCACGTTTTTAATTATAGAAGACGATGTAAAGAGCAGAAGGACGAGGGGGAAGGGGTATAGACGAACGAGCGGGGAAAAACAAGGGGGACGTGATACTTTAGACAATATTTGCCCTATAAAAAAGCCTTGGGGCGAAGGAAAAGTTTTCCAAGTTTCGGAACAAGATTCGATATCGAACGGCTACGATTGGGAATGAATGGTTGGAGATCATAGAGGTGCCGCTATCTATACAGAAACGAGAGCTTCAGTGGGTGCGCAGAAAAACGAATGACAGTGACACACTCTAGTTTTTCTAATAGGTTCACATATCTCAGATTACAAGCGTTTCTCATTTTACGATAAATGGCTTTCCTGTCTCTTAATGTTGGATACTCGTACGAGATTGTTTAATTTTATTCCAAATTAATTTTGACTATCCTCAACCCACATATGTGGGCTAAAAAAAGGGTATTCGTATCGACAGAAATCAGGTTTTTTTCAAACACTACCCGTAGCATAGTACTGAACAACTTTCCCTATGATTTGGTCAAATATGTCTTTTTGAGCTTCTCTTCCTTATCACTCGAAGGATTTACGTTGAATATGCTATTAATATGTACTTACTTATGTACAAAAGAGTGTTTCAATGATGGGTGTTTCTTCTCCAGAGTTTCCTTCAAAAGTCATTCGAGGTTCAGTTTGTGTCTACCAATGTAGAGGATACATTTGTCTACTTTTGGAAGGGGGATAAAACCTTCAACATCAAAATTTTACGATCTAGATACTGAACCCATGTGTGCGGAAATTTGACCTACTTCAGTCAGTGAACAATCATTGGCGATTCACACTCGTGTTTCTGATTTATTTTTCGTTGTACTCCGGGTGGTCTCATTTGACTCTGGAAATTCAGTACTATTCCTAATTGATTGAAAAACAATACTTTATATGAAAAGTTTTCGAAATAGGGCGTTTACACAATTTCAACCCCCGTTTTTCACACCTTAGAAGTGACTGACAATAACGAAAGCTTCGAGGAACAACTAAGTAGACCCCGAATGGGGCCCATATTTCAAATTTCATCAAAACTGGTCTATGGAAACTATGAAAGACTGCATACGAAATCATGTGAAAACTTAACAAAATTGTACGTTAAAAACGGTGACTTCATGTCATTTCATTTTTGAATACATTCCCTGGATAACATGTTTTGTGAAACTGAAAATCACTCTGTAAGTGATCTCTGTGAAGTAACTCTGTGCATTCTGTAAGTGAACTTCCTGATTCTGAGGGGTAAGAATTTGAAGTATAGCAGGCCTGTGAAGTATGGGAAAAAAATGCTCGTTAAAATAACGCGCAGGAGGATCTTTACAGAGAAAACTCATGATTCAAGCGCAAGGCAGTAAAAATCAAATGCTACTGCTGCCGTATTGAGGAACTCGAGGCCTCGCTATGTCGAAGAAAAGCGAAAAGCATGTAATACTAACCAAATAATGTGTGTATGGAAGGAATATATGTTTGTGTCTGCAGATGGGCAGGCGGCAATTCAATGCGTACTTCCAACCTACCTGAATTCGTTGTATTTATGATTTTCTCCTTTTTAGTTCGAGGTTTCTCAGTTTCGAGGTCAGTCCTTTTTCTTCTTAAAAAGGTTTTTATTTTATAATTTTTCAATTTTTAAAATTATTTTTGAAATTAGTTCCATATCAACTACGATACCTACACATCAATCTTATTGGAGGGGCGTATTGTGATATGGATGCAAGAACAAAGTAGCAAGAATTTCTGTATCACAAATGATGTAGGAAGTTGATCACATGCTGATCTGATAGAGTCTGCTTGTGATCCAATAAAAGATGTATACCATGTTGAAAATGCATGTATTGTGAATTGATTTAATTGGCTTTTTCAGATCAGTAATAGAACCCCAAATTTTAAGATAAAATGTGTTGGAAGCTGTTTTGAAGAAGTAACTTGATTCATGCTTCATGCTCTTATCTTTATTGCTGTTTGAGAAAGTAGCAACCTTAAGAATTGGACCATCGTACCGCAGTTCACGGAACATAGGTTTTTGGAGTTTTTACTAGCTGAATTGAACAGAACGACCGTTACAATTCGATACGTACGTCTCGGTAGAGGTTTATGATTCATATAGGTGGGTTATTGAAAAACGATCGGCGTGGAAAGTGATCAAAGCTCTCAATGAAGCTCACTGATCACACAGATGATACCAAGCGGCGACGTTCACGGGAAAAGCTCCCTCCGATGGGAAAATCGACCGACGAGGGTTTCGGTCTCCCCCGCCGATCTCACGGTTAACGAAATGTTAATGAAATCGCC
This sequence comes from Apolygus lucorum, assembly GCA_009739505.2. Classification (NCBI taxonomy): domain Eukaryota; kingdom Metazoa; phylum Arthropoda; class Insecta; order Hemiptera; family Miridae; genus Apolygus; species Apolygus lucorum. Next base: position 41,661,913 of record CM019167.2, on the reverse strand, counting down.
TTGTAATTTGTCATTCAAACTGTGTTGACTCAAGTAACTCAATTACCGTCTGAGTCCGAGGGCAATATCGGAGTTGGGTACCTACAGGCCATCCGCCGCACCAGCCAGCCTATTAGTACGGCTGACGTACGTTTTCCGCTTGTCAGCGCTAATCTACCCATCTCCTGAAGTCAAGTTGAAATAAGGCTTGAATATCGATTTGTCGTCACAACTTTGTCCGTATTAGTCAGAGTAAAATACATCAAATTGTTTCACAACGGTTTATTACATCCCACATAGAGAGACACTTTGTAGATCTTCACCGTTTTCTTTCGATGTCTCACAAATTACAACCGAAAACGAGGTAACTTCTCTCTATTTTTCTTATGGCTCTTCTGTAACCAGTAAAACTATACGATATTGCAGTACAATTTCAATAAAGTTTCAGAGTTTGTGAGTTCTGGCCTATGATTTTCGCGTCCACCGGATTAGATGCAGCCTGACCTTATGCGCAAATGAAATAGGTACCCTCAAGCCTAATTTACTCGCTTATAATTTGTCCGATTCCTCAAACTTGGTTGGTGTTTTGGAACTGATGTTCTGACCATTTCCCACGAATTCCATCGGGATCGGGTAATTGCTAGGCACTGCGCAAGCGCAAACGTGAAGTCCATCTACTGTCGGTAACCATCCTACTTCGATGAATGTTTTCAATGATGATCCTATAAATTCAATTGTGTGGTCGGATCGATGTTTAGACGTGGAATCCCCATAACTAGCATGTCTTCCAATGTTTCCGTCCGATTTACAGGGTACGTACTGGAGGTACGTTTTCAAGAGCCCCTGTAATCGGATTACAATACAATTGAGAACAATCGGATTGACAATACATTATACAATTGAGTTACGGATACGAGGAAATAATTGCCAAACCCATTTGGGGCACTCTTTAAAATGATCATAAATTTTATAATGGAAATGTAAAGGCCTGTATAAGAACAAGAACACACGAATCATTTTAAAAAATGTCAATGCCTCAACATGAACATCTGAACATTTTTTCATGGAAATCCATTTTGGACCATTCTAAAATCTATACTTTTCATACCTTATATTCAAAAAGTAGTTTACAGTGTATTATGGAATGAATGGACCACCCTATTCATTTCTGTAATAACTGTACTTTCGTTTGGATCAATTTGTCGAGGAATAAAACAGAAAAACGTATCTACCTACGATTTTTAATTGAAGAAATAATTGTTTAGAGAATAAACCTCACTTTTTATTATACTTGGCCATTTAAACACTCCATTTAGCATAATCTAATCACTTCTCGAAACAGAAACTGTATGTAAACATTTGTATTTGTGAGATGTATTGATTAAAGATTTACTATGGAGAAGAATGACAATTTTCCGGTGAACAATCACAATTTTTTGTCAAATTGATCCAAACCAAAACTGATACGTTCCTGAAGCGATTCGCTCTCGTGTTTCTGATTCATCATTCGACTCTCCCCTACAACGGCCCAAAGAGCCCCTTCAAAGGACTAGGCGTAAGAGGAAGCCCTTTCGGGCAGGCTAAGAGATACTAAAACTTGGTTCTGATTAATTTCACAATAATTGCTCATTTAACGATTGTTGACAGGCTGGGTGGTTTATTTTGTTTTAAAAAATTGAACACTATCTTAAATTTATGACAAAAAAATCATGGAACATTCACTAATTAGTTAATTAACTATCCTCACCGAGCAAATTGGTTGGTCCTACAAAAATCTGGGTGGTGTCAAAAAATTTGTTGAAATTAATGTAAATAAAATAAACAATACCTCTAAATTTTTGAAAAATTTTGAAACTAATGTAAAATAAGGTAAATTAATGGATAAACAATATCTCTATATCAAAAGTTTTTGAGCTAGGTCGTTTTGAAAACGTTTTTCCTCCACCTTTTACGGTTCAGAAGTGACTGACAATAATCAAAAGCTTCGGGACATGGTTAGACCCCAGATGGATCCGATATACCAAATTTCAGCAAAATCGGTCCATGGGAACTGGTCAAAGTGCGTACGGCGTATTTTTATTCGATTTTTTCGGTTTATTATTTTCAATAGCAATAATAATAAAATCCCTTACGTTTCGACAACTCCTTGAGTTATCGATCGAGTTTTTCACTCCTATTATTTTCAATAATGAACGTTTGGAATCGAACATAAACAAAAAATTGTTACCCCCCCTCAAAATTTGGTTTACATTTCGTTACGAGTCCAAAAATTGAGTAGAAATTTGTCCGTCCGTTCGCTGTACGCCACACCGTACCGGCACTTTTCTCCAGTTCCAATGGACCAATTTTGATGAAATGAGGTATATCGGCTCCATTTGGGGTCTAGTTGAGCCTCGAAGCTTTTGATTTTTGTCAATCACTTCTAAGGGGTGAAAGTGGGGGGACATTTTTTAAAACGAACTTGCACGAAAACGATCGATATGCAAGTGATGTTTTTTCAATAATTTAAAATAGTTTATAGAATTTTTTGACATCACCGAGAGCTCTGTGGGACCAACTATTCGCTTCCAGTGAGGATAATTATTTATTTAATTAGTGAATAATTAACTAGGTATTGACGTTTTTACATCAATTTAGGATAGTGTTGAAGTTTTAGAAATGGATGAGGCCATGAGTTCTTGACAGTCAGCCATGGTAAAATGAGGATTGATTGGGAAATTAATCAAGATTTCAAGAGGTGACTGCCTTAAAGCCTCTCGGCCTTCCCTGGGGGTCCCTCAACCCCTCCCCTCACCACCGTTAACACTTTCAACCGTCCATAGTTTCCTCTTTGTTTAATGTATTCCCTCCTTGACACGCCAAGTTACCTACCAGGCCGAAAAAGCGAGTTTTCCCTCTTCTCCGGTTTAACGATGGTTTGCTGAAAGGTAGTTTCTGTCAAAATGAACTTGATTATTAAGCTGACGATGTAATATGGTTGGTATACTACTACTAAAGAATAATAAAGGTTACAAAAAAAAAAAAAGAAAAAAATTACGCGAAATTGTGATGATCGATGTTATTTGTAAAACATTGAGGCGGCTTACCATTTAATATGTTATCTACTGCTTTGAATAACTGAAGTAAAACGCTGCAAATTATTACACAAAGGAAGGGATTATTTTCCTATATAAATCGCTCGTCTGCAAAGAACTCGGCTTTGCCATTATCACCACCTACCAACCATAGATACTATGTACCTACCTACCACGTACCTACAGCGATCGCATCTTGGTCAGATGTAATTTGAACGGAGATTAGGCCTCTTTTGCGATTCACACTCGTGTAGGGAGCGAACGGTTTGTCCTACAAAGCTCCGCGTGGTCTCTAAAAATTCAATACTATCTAAAATTGATGAAAAACGCTGCAAATTATTACACAAAGATTTATTATTTTTCTATATAGATCACTAGTCTGCAAAGAACGCGGCTTGGCCATGGTGAAATGGGATTCCCATTTCATTAAAAACGGAGTCAAGTAGAACGTAGTCTATTTACAAGAAAGTAATAAGTCACAAAGTTAAATCGATTTCGACCGTTAGGTCATCATCAGTAGCAAACAAGAACTTCTTTAGTTTTTGTTTGTTACTGATGAAGACCTAACCGCCGATATATGTATATTTAACTTTGTAACTTATTACTTCCTGTGGAAATAGACTGCGTCCTACTTGACTCCATTTTTATACAGTCATTATGTATTTAGGAATATATATGTTACTCTATTCAATAACTCACCCTATGGTGAAGCTAAAATTGTGCCTATTGATAAGATTTTTTTCAACCTTGAAAAGTGAAAACAATGCTACCGCTACCTTGGTAAACCCGGAAGCGAAAGAAAGGATGAGTCTATGATCAATTGTAGAGAAATGTTTGAGTTCAACCTTTGACATAGAATGCCACATTTACAATATACCTAAATATTATTTTGCAATTCTGTACGAGTACAAGAATATTTTAGTTTTGGAGAAGCATTTACCTATTTTGTTAACTAAACTCAGTTCAGATTGGATACAAACTTACCAATTTGAATCTCATTTCGAGAACTCTCTGCCTGATTATTTGTTGTTCTGTCATTAGGACGGTTCATTCACACTCGCGCAGGTAGTTCCAACCAAGGCACCTGGACGGTCACGTTTAAGAGACTGGCATCCCACCGCTCTTCAACACCTTATCTCATGAATGTGGAGTGGATCAGATCTACCAACTCGTGAAACACAGATAACGATATTACCTCCGTTTCAACAACGACTAACTATTCTCATTATCGCCAGGTGAACTAAAAGAGTACTACCCAGGTACTGCGAGTAACTATAGTAGTACGATCGAAGTCTTTGTCGAAGAGGAAGCAGGAAAGACGCAGTTTATCTCAAGTGGCGAACGCTTTCGGTGGAGACTCCCGTTTTTCAAGCCTATTACGTTCAACAATCTGCATTCATTCATTGAACGTTATTTCAGTGCATTAGCTTTAAAACCAAAGGAGCTTATAACTAATGGACATCTGCCAATAAATAAGAAGTTTCATGGTATTCCAATTGGAAAGCAATGCCCAGGACAAATTCAAAGAGGCTTACGTCTCATTTCGCCAGAAGCAGAAATCCGTATTTAGTCTTTGAAGCTTCGGGATGTACTGTCATACCTAGCGAAACAAAAATATTTTCATATTCCTGGAAGGCCAATAATCGACTGCGTGGATTTGAATTGTACAATTTTTGCTTCCGAGTCTACCAAGGTAGTGGAAGCTTTGTTTTCACTTTTCAAGGTTGAAAAAAAAAATGTTCTCCAAAATCAAACTTTCCAGTTGCGTTTCACGTTTCAGACCTTCCTGAACAATTTTGGTTCCGTGTCGGTCTGTCTGTCATGAAATTCTTGCAACAGCCATAACTTCTACAACTCTCATCCAATTTCGATGAAATTTTCAGAGGTTGTGCGGGTTAGAATATAGATGATCCCCTATGAAAATCATCACCCCCGGACTGATAGTAGCCGCTGCGCATGCGCAAACGTGTATTTCCTTGTTACAGCCATAATTTATACATTTTCCGTCTGATTTCGAAGACGTTTCCAGGAATTATGCGAATTGGGGTGAAGATGTCCCCTATGAAAATCATGGCCCCAAATTGAAAGTATTTTGTGCTCATGCGCAAACGTGAAATCCTTGAAACAGCCATAATTTCTGCATTTTCCAACAATGTTCAGAGTGCAAGAGAGAGTGAAGTTAGAGATTGATGTTTTGAGATTAACTAACATACATCAGATCATCTATACAATCGGGTTATGGATACGAGGAAGCTATGTGCCACACCCACTTGGCAGACTTTTTTTCTATCTTCTCATGATTTAAGTAATTCACTTCCGTCAATTAACGTACGAAGTAATATTTTTAACGAGGCACTAATTATTTTCTGCCCATCACAATCTTGTCATCAACCCAAGCCCATGTATGAAAACGCTGTAAACTATTACACAATGGTTTATTATTTTTCTATATAGATCACTCGTCTGCAAAGCCACCAACCATCCAACATGAAGAAAAACATCGATCGCATTTCGCTCAGCTTTAATTTGAACGGAGGTTAAGCCTTTTTGCGATTCACACTCGTGTTTTCGATTTATCGTACGTCCAACCCTTAAATTCTCGTAGGGAGCGAACGGTTTTTCCTACAGGGCTCCACTTGGTCTCAAAAATTCTAAAAATTCTGTACTATCTTAAAATGATGGAAAAACAATACCTTTATATCACAATTTTTTGAGTTAGGGTGTTTTCAAAATTTCAAAATTCATTTTTCGACCCTTGCAAGTGACCTACATCAACCATAATCTTCGGGGCACAACTAGACCCCAAATGGAGCCTACATACCAAATTTCATCAACATCGGTCAATGCTAAGTGGGGAAAGTGCCGCGTACGGCGTACGGCAGGGTGTTAACAACTTTTTTTTCTTGGTCGATTCCAAAGGTTCATTTTTGAAAATAATGTACCAAAAGTAGAGTAAAGTAATGTAAACAACCATTTTTCAGGTTGGATTTTCGTCCGACTGCCATTCCTGGCGTCGCGGACGTCATCAGCTGTCTTTCAAAGATCACAATTTGTTCTGATGATTTCGCTCTTGGCTTCCCATTGCCTCACCGCCTAAGGTTGTGGCGAGGGGGGCGGCGAGCCCCGAACGCACGAAAACACGCCCCTGGATCGTGATTTGAACGAACGACCTCCCGCAGTATTCGGTTCGTGTTTTGCACCTAGAAACATGGACCTAGTGATACTAGGTCCATGCCTAGAAACGCATCGCGGCTGTACCGTAACCCCCCGAAAACTTTCTCTCTTCACTCTGCATTTTTTAAATCCTGCGTTCGCACTTTGCAACAAATTTCTGTTCTCAGGAAACTCGGACTAATTTGAAAAAGAAGTTTGATGTAAAGTTTTAATGAGCCCAACATGTTTTTCATAATTAATATTTCTGGTTGTAATGTTCCACAAAGTACAACGTTAAATGTCCTCGTTGCAAATTGAGACGTTGCAGGATTTTTGAAGATGTACATTTTCTATGATAGGACAACTTACTTAAGGGTTTAATGGTACTTAAACAAGGGTTTAATATTTTACTACTACGTTTAATTTAATATTTAGTGGTTCCAATAAAAGTAAGAGAGTTTAATATTTCGATTGGTGCTAAGGACCACCAGCTCGAAAAAAAAGCTTATGAAAATGATATCAAAGTTGTTTTTTTGGTTATCATGTTAAGTAGGTAGTAGTAATTTTGTAAGTAGGTACAAACATTTGGAGAGAGAATACGAGGAAGTCGTGGATATGACAATTGAGGTCCTACCTTGTGTTGCAATCAGTGTCTCTTTGGTGGTTTACTCTTCGAGACAATCATGATTACGGGTAAAACAGCACATTGTAGTGTCAAGTCTGTTAGCACAGAAATACTTTTTTTTGCATATTTTTTACTAATGAAGACTTGCAAATAAGAACGTTAAGAGTTTTTTTAAAGGGATTAATCTCTTCTTAATGCCTATGAAAGAATAAAAATAATCAATACGTAATGACAAATAATTAAATACGTGTGAGATATACTCTTTTGGATATAATATTATTACCGAAATGAAACTACAAACCTGCCTGCCTATTTTCTACTACCAGTCGTAGTTTCTAAAATGAGTGACCACCCTGGAGAATACCTTCACTCCGAAAATCGTGAGGGTTTCGCTGAAGGAAGTCAGAATTGATAAGAGTTGAGGAGGAGAGGGGAAAAGGCACTATTGGAGATCGTGGTTGGTTTTCGTCGAGAGAGAGGATTCATCTCGTCCCTCTCCAAACGATTTTAACTGAGAAGAGTGGCAGAGCGGCGCTGGAGGTGCACTGGTAGGCAAAACAGTCGGGCTCTCCCCTACAACTAACCCCCTCAGGGCGAAAAAAACCACCCTACTGTCCTTCTCAGCCCTAATCTGGACCACCAATCTTCCGGTTACTTTTTTACAACTTGGGAATCTCGGGTCCTTCATCATCGCATTACATTCCTATCAACGCCAAACTATAATGGGCTACGTTCGAGTATAATTTATTTATGCAGGGGATACAGTTTTCAATAAAGTTTTTTCCTTCAGTAAGTAAGTACATTGAAGAGTGGGTCAATGAACTATCGTAGTCAAAACCAATTAATCGGACAAATTCGTCCTCGCTGATTTAGGGAATGGCAGTCAAAAATTTGTTACTTGCTACTTCATCATTTGCATCAACGAAGCAATAAATGTAGTTTCAATTCGGACTCGCAAAAGTTATTACTTATGAACTATCTAGTAATAATTTCGTGTCTAGTTTTGCTATCACCACCACCTGACAGACAGCTTTCATACATTGCACCTTTCAGTTCAACTCATTATTAAATCCCATAATGATACTCAACTCGCACAAACAACAGAAAAAAGCTCATGAAGTTGACAAAGATGCCAACACTATGGAACTGTGGGAATAATTTTCCAAGCATTATTACTCGTTTGCAGTACACAACCAGAAACCACATTGTTAATGCTTAAACAATTTTAAGCTTAATGCTTTAACAACATTTGAGAGCTGCCAAAACCTAAACATTTGTCTGAATAAACGAATTTTCGATTTTCTAGTTTCTCATGAAGTTTCTCAGTTAGACACATTTAAGGTGATATTCAAGGACAAAACTAGAGAGAACCTACTTCCTACAGGTCTGAAATGTTGCTCTGTCTTGGAAGAATATCAATATCCTTGTTCAAGATTATAGTTGTTGACCTCCAAATTTAGGCGAAATCTGGCCGTTATCTAGTCGTTGTATAGCAAAAATCCCCATCAAAATTGGTATACAACAACACAATTTATTAAAAACTTGTTGTTCAAGTTATCATTTTAATTTTGATAACCATTTCTACAACCAACTTTATTTTCTCAACATTTTTTACTGGTTTCATATTATAAATTTTACTATTTGTGATGATGATCATGAATATTTTGTATTTCTCATGTCAATGGGGAACTGATCTGAATACATTTTTTTTATTGAAAAGAAACACGAAATGATATTTTTACTTGACATTCCCCGACCAAAGCAGTAAAAAATAATTCAAGGGTTTTTTTTTAATTTTAAAATTTTTATTATTGGCATGGTTTTCACACATACAGTCATAAACAAAATAATTGATATACAGACTTTTTTTAAAATCAAAATTACATTTAATTGTTAATTAATTTAAATAGTAATTGATTTTATACTTGTTTAACAAAATTATAGCTATGAGTCCAGTCTCATGAGGCAATGAAATTCATAGATAGACATTCCGATAAGATACTCATGGTGGATCATTCAAAAAGTTCATCAAAATCGGACCATTATTTTTAAATTTGCCCTCAACAACTAATTGTCCAAAACAGAACGACTGACAGTACTCCTTTTTAGGACGTCCCACAGTAAGACTTGGGCGTCCTTATGCGATCGATCTGGGGTGAAGTTGGACAACACTCAACAGAAAAAAAAAATAACCACACAGTAATCCGTTTTAGACCATTCTGAATCCAAATCCACGAAAAAAACCATAGGTGTATGTCTGTGTGTGTGTGTGTGTGTGTGTATGTGTGTGTGTGTGTGTGTGACAAAATCTTGTGTCGTCTGCACAGCCCTTAGTTCTCAACCGATTTTCCTGGTTCTTTTTTTGTTCGACGCGGAAAACTATCTAGTTGTGCACTACGTCGCCGGAATTTCGAATTTTGCCTCTTAAGGGGGGGAAAGGGGGGGTTAATGCTCAAAAAACGTGCGTTTTTGGGCATAATCTTGTGTCGTCTGCCCAGGCCTTAGTTCTCAACCGATTTTCGTGATTCTTTTCTTCTTTGACGCGAAAAACTATCTAGTTGTGCACTACGGCGTCGGAGTTTTGAATTTTGCTTTTTAAGGGGGGGAAGGGGGGGTTAATGCTTAAAAAACGTGCGTTTGCGGGGGTAATCTTGTAAAATCTGCCCAGGCCTCAATTTCCAACCGATTTGCGTGTTTCTTTTTTTGTTTGACTCAAATAACTTCCGAGTAGTACATGATTTTACCAGAGTACCAATATTTGCAAGGGGAGGGGATGGGTGGGGGGATAATATTCACAAAATATCCGATTTTTCAATATTTTGGTTCCTTTACTGCTTACTAATTGTACCCAACCTTTGAAATTGAGGAAAAATTCTCATTATACCCCAGGATTTTCATGAATTATTCTCTGTACCACCATGGAACTAATAGTGGTGCCACCATTAGTTTTATGGTGCCAGGGCACCATAAACCGTATAAATCGTGGTTTTTGTTTTTTTGTGTTTCACCTTGAATACGGATGTGGACCTCGATGGACCGCCTACTAAAACTGACAGATGAAAGTTCAATGTTACAACGTATTTCCGCTTTGGTGCCAGACTGGCACCATTGGTGGTGGTGGGGGGTGAACTCGAATTCGCATGTTGGGTATCGTAGATCATGGATTTAAAAATGCTCTTCAGATTCGAGGCTCCCACGCCGCTAGAAATGTTATGGTGGATAATGGTGGGGGGGGGGCACTATTTCTTGCCTAAAGTAATAAATAAATTACATCGAGTGAAACAGTTTTATCGCTTACCAACTGGTTTAACTGATCTAATGCTTATCCAATGGGACGTCCCCTGGAATGCATGCATTACTAAACAATATGTTTGATGTCTATCTACGTACAAAATATGGTTACCGTACGGAGGTCGATGGTTACCCGAAGGGGTTGGGAGGAGAGAAGGTATGTATAGAAGCCGACCGGCAAGAGGGGGTTCCATTCACAGGGCGAACTCCGACAATAATAGACGCGTAAGGTTATATTCAGCCTCAAGGGGTATTGATTATCAACGCGGAAAATGAGTTGGGGTTATTACGTACAGCCCACCGCTCTTTGCCGGCCTCCTTTACCTACCGAAATTATTCACGGTCGACACACTCCCGTCAGAACCTTTGCTCCTTTGATCAGCACACCAGAGCCCTCAATGAAACCCTCACCCTCTTCGCTTCAATCCGAAGGGACTTGTCTGGGTCTTCAACCCAGCATCTGCATTCAGCAATCTAGATGAATCCAGCATTTTGCTTCATATTTAATCAAATATTGAATTTAGCAAAATCCAGCGGTTTTTAATTATTATAATATTGAGAGAAGAACGTGATGATATACTGAACCAAATACTTACAAATTCCAAGCACGAATAAACGAATAAAAACACTTTCTTACCGAGACTTTGGGACTTTTAGTGTCTCTTCATGAGGAACAGAAGAGACACTTGACGAGTGACGTATTCCTCAGAGTTTTTCCAGATGAAACTAACCCAAAATTTCCCACATTTTCACACTCAGAATCATGTTGGTTGCATTTGAAAAATTTCATAGTCTTGTTCAGGAGAAAATTACCGGAAAAAATCAATCCACTGACACTTTGACTTTTTTTGAGGTTTAAAATCACCATTTTGTATATAATTCCCAACTCACTAAGGCAATCGCTTTCCAATGTTTCGTCAAAAAGTGTCGAATATCACGCACTATTTTGACCATTGGTGAGACTTCGGAAAGCCTAAAATTTAGAAAAAACGGTCCATGCAGCATGAGTTATTGAGCGAATTTTTAAAGAAACCTTCCAGTTAAAGCTATGGTTAAGAAAATTCGCTAACCAAACATTTTCTGTACCTCAAGTACTTTTTATTGTTCAAAAAATGTGCTAAAAACGTGTTTCTATATAATAAATACTGTTTGTCTATAAGGTGGGTAGAAAAATTCAATCTCTATCACTGGTGTACGAATTGAAGACCATGAGAACGAGGGAATTGTGAAAATAAATCGGATAACCCAATAAACAATATTTTTGAAATCATTCAAAATGGGCTGACTCTGTATCGAAAGCTATCAGTGCCTGTCCTTGGTCTAACATTGTGCAAATAATGTTCTTTTGAAACGCACTGTTATTGACAATAACAAAATGCTCTCGAAAAATGTCTTTTGTAAACAATTTAAGATGAAAAATGGTGTGAATTAGAGTACCTAATTTATTTTTATCATCATTCTTTATCCCATCAAAGGAGAAATTACTAAAATGATTATTCAAAAGAGGAGATTCTGCTTTTCAATTTTTACGCAGAGTATTGAATGTCGAATTTTCATGTCGAATTTTCTATACACCACAAAGACGAACTATATTTAATCTAAAGGAATACGTTTCCACGTTCGTTCGTTTTCTTTGATTTAGAATTTTAAGACAGAGTTAAAAACAAACAGAGTATTCGAGAAATATACTTTTTTCTCAAAATTTCAGGTTTGTTTTTCGATCTTACTAATGGTGAAAATGATTAGAGGTATTAGAATATTTCTGGCGTAATATTGGAGAGCAATCGCTTAAGCGAGTCGGCAATACTTTCAACTTCAAAATAAGGCAATTTATTAAAGGATCGATTTTTTCCAGCAATTATTGTCCCCTGGACTGGACTACGAAAGCTTTCAAAACTTCAACTTGATCAATTCCGAGCAAGTGGAAAAAAGGATTTTTTATAGTTTGGTCTGGAAAAACTCAGAGAAAATGCGATTTTGGTTTATTATTTTTAATAATGAACTTTTGGAATTAACAAAGAAAAAAAATTTACCTTCCTCCCCCTCTAAATTTGTTGGTTTACGTTTACGTTTGAATAAATATTTTGTCGTCCGTGCCGCATTTTGCGGCACTTTCCTCAGTTCTCAAGGACCGATTTTGATGAAATTTGGTATATGGGCTCCATTTGGGGTCTCGTGTCCCGAAGCTTTTGTTTAATTTCAGTCACTGCTAAGGGTTGAAAAATAAGGGTTGAAATTTTCAATAATAATAGTACTATTGGATTTATAGAGACCACCCAGAGTTCTGTACGACCAATCGTTTGCTTCCCATGAGAACTTGAGGGTTGGACTTCAGTTGATAAATCAGAAACACGAGCGTTAATCGTGAAAGAGGCCTAATCTCTATTCAAATTTTACTGACCAAAATGCGATCGTTGTTCGTTTCTTCGAGTTGGACTCATTTTTGCATTCTTGGCAAACAGTAATCAAATTTTCTCATGAAGGCACTCACAACTCCCAATTTCTTCGAAATGAGTGTGAAGCGTTCATTTCTTCCAAATAAACTTGATTGTGAAGTAGGTAGGTAGTACCTGTGGTCGGTAACAATGGCATAGACTTGTTCTCTGCAGACGAGTGATCTACATTTTTTAAACCCTTGGTGTAGTAATTTGTAGTTTATTTACCACTATATAGGTCAATTGAGGTCATGCGAGACCGCATATCGATTGGATCATCATTTCAGAAGACATTAGATTTCAAATAGCAAATGCGGTAATCACACTATTCGTAACATTAGGCACTGGTAACGTACTAAAATGTCGAACTCACACTGTTGTCAATCCTGCTATCAATTCGGTGGAAATGAAACTCACAGGGGACCATCAACCCGCACAATCTCTGACATTTTCATCGACAACGCTGTGTAACTTTGTATAATTTGGCCAGTTACATGGATTTGTGGACACCTATACAGGCTCATTCACAACAAACACGTGAAATACAATAATTAATAAGAAGCATTATATTTTCCAAAACGCTGCAAATTATTACACAAAGGTTTATTATTTTTCTATATAGATCACTCTTCTGCAAAGAACACTATATTGATTGGCTATATAGATTGTTGCCATTGCTACCAATAACCAACATGAAGAAAAACATCGATCGCATTTCGGCCAGCTTTAATTTGAATGGAGATTAGGCCTCTTTTGCGATTCACACTCGTGTTTCTGATTTATCTCAAGTCCAACCCTTAAATTCTCGCAGGGAGCGAACGGTTTGTCCGACCGGGCTCCTCGTGGTCTCAAAAAATTCTAAAAATTCTATACTATCTTAAATTAATGGAAAAACAATACCTTCATATCAAAATTTTTTGAGGTAGGGCGTTTTAAAAATTTTTAAATTTATTTTTTAACCCTTAGAAGTGACCTACATCAACCAAAATCTTCAGGGCACAACTATACCTCAAATTGAGCCTACATACCAAATTTAATCAAAATCGGTCAATGCTAAGGTGGGGAAAGTGCCGCGTACGGCGGACGGACGGCCAAATTTTTATTTGATTTTATGACTCTACGTACCTTGAAAAACCAACAAATTTTGATGGAGGGGGGGGGGGTAAACAATTTTTTTCTTGGTCAATTCCAAGTTCATTATTGAAAATAATAAACCAAAAACAGTTTTTATTGGTTTCCAAAACTTTAATAATTGAGTAAATGACCAATATGCTTTGGAAAAACTAAAAACTTAGGTTTTCGTCTTTAAATGACTGGAAGAAAGCGAAAATATTATCAACAAAAAACAAGATCTCAAACAAAATGAAATGAGGTTGTTCATATTGTGTGCTGATCCTTGACTATTTTCAAACGAATTCTAAAGTATTGGTTTAAGTGAAATAAACAGAAATCACACATTCGTCTCCTCCAAACACAGCAGTGTGTCATGATGCTTCATATTTTGTCTTCATTTTCACACCACAGGTTGTTGTCAGAAAACAGAGATGTTAACTAATTAATATCGGATGATGAAAGCTTGTTACCGGATTGTCCAGATTACGAGGCAATTAGGGGAAAACAACGGACCTATCATGGTAATCAATCCCAACACCCTCACCACCTGAGGCGCTGGAAAATTAGTAGATTGGATAAGATTGTTCTTGCGAGCTTTCATAACCTTCTGTTGAACATTTTGTACTTCGACTTCTCTGATTAGAACCTTATTTACGGATGAGAACGTAGGGGTTACGGATGAGAACGTAGGGGTAGAGCTGAAAGTATAACAAATCTCAAATAGCTGACATAACTCTTGTTATGTCAGTTCTTGTCCTCTACTATCGTATGGAGAAATTCAGGAACATAAGTGTTATTCAGAATAATGAGGAAGAATCGTGTGTTGAATATGCGGCACTCATTCCAGAGTCGTTATCACTCATTTGGTACTTGCGAGGTGTCTAGAATTCTTTCAGAAGACAGTTTATATAGGGTGTTTCGGAGGTGTCGCACCCATTTATTTTCCTTAGGAAAGGAGTTTGGAGAGAATTTCGAACAGGAACCTCTCATGTTCTTCTCTCAAATTCAGATTAAAAGTTCCAGAAATGTTTTGAATTATTCAAATTCTACAAATATTTTGAAACAAGCATAGTTTCACAAATATTTTGAAAAACTCAAAATTCCACAAATATTTCGAAAAATACATACTTTCGAGACGAATGTTAATTTTTTAAAAACAAGAACTCTTCTTTTCTTCAATTGCGGATTCGGTTTGTACGTAAAATATACGAGTATCATGGAAAAACGATCCCATTTTTAGGACGTCCCACAGTAGGTCTTGGGTGTCCTTATGCGATTGATCTGAGTAACAGTTGGACAACACTCAACAGAAAAAAAATAACCACACAGTAATCCGTTTTAGACCATTCTGAATCCAAGTCTGTGTGTGTTTGCATTACTTAACAGTATGTTTGAATAAACAAGTGTCCAAAAAATTGCCCATATACGCTCCAGATGCTTGATGAATAGAGAGAACCAAGTTTTTTTACCGCAAATGAACTACCAATAATAGATTATGATGTCATTTTTCAGGCCATTCCTTAGCAATGATACTTTTTTGTAATCATCATATCAAAATATTGGACCAAAAAGTTCATAAAAGTCCATTCATGCAGCATGAATTAATGAGCGAATTTTCAAAGAAATCATTCAGTTTAAGGTGTGGTTAAGAAAAAGACCAATGGTGTTGCAATTTGTTGTAGAAAGTTTTTTTTTTCGATTCTTGGTTTATATATATGTATATATATTTCTTTTTACATGCTTTTGCACCAATAATCGACGTCCCGGAAGACGTGAAATCACTGGGCTGAAAGCTGAATCTGGGAGCCCGAGAAGCGTTCTGATTGGGGAAGCTCCTGGACGTAGTTAAAGATGAGTGCGACAGATCGCGTTCATGATCACTTGTTCCCAACCTCATCACAACAAGTCACCTTGTTAATCACATATTTTTCTCCTTGGTGCGTTACCTGCTGCATCTAAGTAATTAATTTAATAACATTTAAATATATTCGCGATATGTACGAAAAAATCGTGCGATTTTCAATAATACACTCGGTTTTAAACGTTTCTATCGGTGGCAGTTGTCGATTAAATATTTGAACGGGGACTTTTTTTTTTTTTTTTTTTTTTTCCCACATGAATTTATACAGTACCCACACGGCTACTGCATTTCTGGTTACAACAAATATACGCACGTATTCATTATATATATATATATAGCTACAAACTTTTCTTAATTTTGGACAATTTTCATTTTTGAAAAATGCATTCATATCAGAAATTTTGTGCTGAATCCGAATATACCATAAATTACCATGATTTTCATTGTAAAAACCTCAAAAAACGGGAAAAACCCATTTTTTTGGAGTTTTTTTGAATTTTGGACCACTTTGGATTGTCCAAAATTGCTGGTTAACGAACTTGACCTATGGTTTGGCAAAAACTAAAAAAAAAATTTTAAACAATTACTCAAGTTATCGTCCGGAATGACACACACACACACACACACACACACACACACACACACACACACACACACACACACACACACACACACACACACACACACACACACACACACACACACACACACACACACACACACACACACACACACACACACACACATATATATATATATATATATATATATATATATATATATATATATATATATATATATATATATATATATATATATATATATATATACATGATTTTTGGAAAAACTTCAGGGATCGTTTCAGAATGTTCTAAAACGGATTTCAGTGTGAAAATTTTCTTTGAAAATTCGCTAAAAATATATACACAAGCTCAATTTTAATGGCCTCCAAATACCTTGGCACAATTGTTTCTGAAGAGGACAATAATGTTACAGAAATTAGAAGCTGTATAGAGCAGGCGAGGTATGAGTTCAGAAGCAAGAGCAAAGTGTTGGTAAGTAGACAACTATGACTGGACTTGAGAGTCCGCATTCTCTGCTGCTACGTGTTCTCTCTCGCCTAACTGTATGGCGTGGAGACATGGACGCTTACGACTGCTCTAAGCCGAAGAATTGAGGCCTTTGAAATGTGGGCCTATCGAAGGATTTTGAAGGTTCCATGGGTTGATCGAGTGACCGATGAACCTATCCTCCAAAGAATGAATAAAGAGTGTGAGGTAGTGAACTGCGTAAAGAGACGAAAACTCCAATATTTTGGCCACCTAATTGTACCTCTTGCTGCAGAATATATTACAGGGACGCATAAATGGGAGACGGGAGCAAAAAAAGGCCACAGATAGAGTGAAGATTGCGTTGATGATCGCCAACGTTCGTCACGGACAGGGTACCGAGAGAAGAAGAAGAATTTAATGATACAAATTACGATTATAAATTCTCATTGAAGATACGGATTCTACGTGGAATTTTATGAATGTATTTGCATTCAATCAAAAGTCTGAGTGCTCATAATTAAAAAAAGTACAACCAATTACGGACGCTTTGCTGGACGTGTTTAGTAATATCATTGCACCTAATTAACGTTTCTTATATTATTTGAAAGCGTGATCACAAATTGAAACGTGAAAGAGCACATTAAAATCACATGCAAATAATCACTAATAGTTTTGGTTGTTCGTTAGAGCAGTAGCACTTAGTTATAATGTAGTAGCTAGTAATGGTTATTTAGGTAGATGTTGGATCTACAACAAAAATTGGGTCATAATTTAATAAAACTAAAGTTATCAAAATTGTTTTTAATTGAAAAAATTGGAAATTTGATTCAACATTTTTGTAAAAATAAATTCAAGGTGCATAGTTTGATAGAGGCAATATTGATATACGAGTAAAGGCTTTTGGTTTACCTTTTGGTTTTTCTAAGATTTGTTGATTTTATGCCATGCAACTAATTCCCTCGCAATGTATGAAAAAGTATGAATGTTTATTGATCGTCGTATTGTTACCAATTCCTAGGTATTAGTTACCTTGATAATCCGATTAACTACGGTAATACTCGTTCCATAGCCACGGTATGGTATGGTGTGACACTATACCTGTAATTTAATGATAAGCTTACTTCACCTCCTCAATCAGTTTATCACAATTAACAATATCATTAATAAAGGTAGTTGCAGTGATACCTAGGCGTTATAATGAGAAGCGTTATCCAACAGGAAACCAACAATATTGCTCCTACGATTGTAGAGGAGACGGACTAGAGTATTCGGTTATGCAAAACCCTCACGGCTGATGCGTATTGCGTGTGTAGTATACTGCCTTCGCCGTCTAAGTTGCCTTTACGATCCACCATGCTAATGATGAGGTCGGATCGGAGAAATGCTGTTCTTGGCTGACTCTTGGCGAATTTTTGGTTATTGTCAATCACTTCTGAAGGGCTGAGGAATAAAATAATAACGAACTGTTGTTTAGTAATTTGCAGCCATTTTCTACATTATTTCAGCAGCACCCTCGTACTGCACTTGCACTGCTGATGTGGAATGGGTCGAAGACATTTTATTATCTTATAGACTTTGTATATAAAGTATATATTACCTTCTGGTAATACATGGTGCGGCAGAGAAACTTGCTTATTTGAAAAGTCAATAAAACAAAACATACTTCACATATCGATTTATTTATTCATTTTTTAATTGTAAAGAACAGATCCTGAAATTTTGTCTCAAGTGGTTTTAAAAAATACGTCGGGCTAATGGCGGCCCTCACAAGTGATGCACTGCTCTACCCTATTTGTGAAGTTTCGCTCCACTCTTTCCAACATATCGACGGGAATGTTGGCGATGGCTTGGCGGATGTTGTCTTTGAGGGGTTGCAGGGTCCTGGGTTTGTCGTTGTAGAAGATGGATTTCAGATAACCCCATAAAAAATCACAGGGAGCCAAATCTGGGGAGCGCGCTGGCCACGGGAGTCACTTCTCAAGGAGATGAGGCACTCGTGGAAGTGTTCCCTCAAAAGCTCCATCGATGTTCTTGCTGTGTGCTCTGTGGCCCATCCTGCTGGAACCACACATCTCCAAGATCCATTTCTTCAAGTTGGGGAACAAAAAATCTCTCGACAACAGTGCTCTCCAGATTTGGCACCAGATTTGTGATTTTTTTAAAATGGGGTTGTCTGAAATCCATTGTTTACAACGACGAATCCCGGACCCTGAAACACCTCAAAGACAACATCCACCAAGCCATCGCCAACATTCCGAGCGAAAATTCACAAATAGGGTAAAGCAGTGCATCACTTGTGGGGGCCTCCATTAGCCCAACGTAATTTTTAAAACCACTTGAAGCGGCGGGTTTGAGTGGACTGTATTTTTGTTATTAATTTAAATCATAGGGCTGGTGGGATCGTAAGAAAAAGGTTTTGTTTCAAATTAAACAGTAAAGGTGTGGGAATAAAGGAAATAAGAATGGTATTCACTCGTACCTTTGGGCAGCGCGCTGCATACCTCAGGGGCCCCTGGGCGTAGAGTCTGGTAGTACAGCTTCCTGGACGACGAAGATGGTGAATTTGATGAAGGAAAAGGATGCGAAATGGAGAAAGCCCGAGGGAAGAGAAAGATCGCGATATTTATGTTTTAAAAACAAACTAAATGAGCGGAAAAGATTAAATACTCAAATTTGAAGATATTTAGTAAAATTAAGATAAAATTAGCGGGTTTTAACTGAAAGTTAACACGAGAGGTGTTGCGGTTGTAAGCGGAGGTAGAAGAGAGAGAGACAGAGAAGGGGAGCACACAGGTGTTCTCCCCTCAGCAGAGGCGATTGGGGGAAGGGGTATGGTACCACCACTCCTACAGAGTAAGTTCTCACTGGATGGGCGCTAACATACTCCGCCGCGGTGAAACTATCAAGTTTCGCAATAAAAATGTATATAGAAAAAATGGGTATCTATGTATGATACGAAAAATAGTGAATAATTCAGAAAAACAAAATTGATATATGTATACGTTTCAACTTCTCATAAGTATGTACAATTTTTAGAACATAAAACTTAAATTCTAGAGTAATGGTATTATAAATGGAGAGTGCTATTGAATATTGGGGAGTGGTACGAGCTTATGAACAGAGCGTACATAAAATCCGTAAGCAGTTTTGATGCGAGCGACGCGGATGACTCCATCCTTACCGATGAAAACATCTTCAACCTTGCCAATAGGCCACTGAAGAGGATGAGTACCTTCTTTACGAATGAAGACAACAGAACCAATAGCAATATTATCCTGAGCATCCTTCCATTTATTGCGAGGTAGAAGAGTGGGGATGTATTCAGCAACCCATCTCTTCCATAATGATTGAATAGCTTGAGTGAGAAGTTGATAACGAGAAAGCCGATTGACGTTGACAGAAAGGATATCTTCTTCAGGAGCTGCCAAAAGAGGAGCACCAACGATGAAATGTCCCGGAGTCAAATAGTCATGATCATTGTGATCCGCAGTCATTACACCAAGAGGACGGCTGTTGAGAATAGCTTCGACTCTCACAATGATTGTTAGAAGTTCCTCGTAAGTTGAAATGTGATTACCCACAACTCGAAGAAGATGATGCTTTGCTGACTTAACGCACGCCTCAGCAATACCATTGAAGTGCGGAGAGTTGGGGGGGTGAAAGCGCCAAGAGATATGACGAGATGAAAGGTGATTTTGGATATGACTAGAGGAACTTTGAAGCATTTCATAAACTTCAGAGAGTTGACGAGCGGCTCCAACAAAATTGGTCCCTCTATCACTAAAAATTTCACTGCAAAGACCTCTACGAGCGATGAATCTATCGAGAGCTCTAAGGAAAGAGCACGTACTCAGATCTGGCACAAGTTCAAGATGAGCGGCCTTGACTTCGAGGCACACAAAAATTGCTAAATATGACTTGGAAGTCGGTGCATTGCGGCGTTGGCTAGACTTGATTAGAAAGGGTCCTGCAAGGTCAATAGCAATCTTAGTGAAAGGACGAAGAGTGCTAAGACGCTCAGATGGCAACTCAGACATGATGGGTTGGAGAGGTTTTGCCTTGGGCAAATAACATTTAATGCAGAGATGAATGCGTTGACGTAAAAGTTTCCTTAGCGATGGAATCCAAAACTTTCTTTGTATTAAAGAGGTTACCAGGCGAGTTCCACCATGTAAAGTAAATTTATGATAGTAATCACAAATCACCTTAGCCAAATGTGCTTTATGGGGTATGATAATGGGGTGTTTTACATCGAATGGTAAGGAAGCACGATCGATGCGACCACCAACCCGTAGAATGCAATGGTCATCAATGAAAGGTGTGAGCGATTGAAGCTCGGATGAGCATGGAGATTTCCCTTCTCGTATGAGACGAATGTCTTCTGGGTAATAATGATTCTGGTAAATGAAGATGAGAGAAACTGTAGCAGTTTTTAAATGTTCAGGAGAAAGAGGTCCTATCTGACGGTCCTCCCTGACACAAAATCGATTATGTATGTGGCGGTGTAGATAGGCTACTATGCGGATCAATTTGAGATACGAAGAGTAATGATCAAATGAGTCGATGAAATGTTGAAATTTATCAGAAGAAATCAAAGCGGAAATGGATGAGGTTTTGAGTTCTGTCTGGTACTCACTATAACTGATTGTGTCAACATTATTATAAGAAGGTTCAAGTGGTTTATGAATGAATTCAGGACCATTCCACCAAAGTGAGCAATTCAACAATTCATCTGCGGGTAAACCTCGAGAAGCAGGATCTGCTGGGTTAAGGGATGACTTGACATGACGCCAATCTTGCGGAGACGAGTGCTCAAGGATTTGTACTACCCTGTTGGCTACGAATGTCTTGAGGAGATGAGGTGATGTACGAATCCAAGAGAGCGTGATTGATGAATCCGAAAATAAATTAATAGAAACAGGATGCATGAGATCCAGAAAAGAGCGGATGGATGCTAGTAGCTTGGTAAGAAGAACAGCGCCTGAGAGTTCCAAACGAGGGACACTCATGGTTTTCAAGGGTGCAACTTTGCTTTTCCCTTTGACAAGATGAGTAGTTATCTTGTCATTGGAGAATGTTACAAGATATATGACAGCTGCGAAACCGTGAGTGGAGCCATCACAGAAACCAAAGAGATGAACAGAAGAATCGATCGAAGGAATGAAGCGAGGAATCCGAAGTTCACGTAGAGTAGTCAAGGTTTCAGTGAAATGTCGCCAGTTTTCAGCCAAGTCATCTGGTAGCAGTTCGTCCCAGTGCAAACCTCGTTGCCATATGTTTTGCATAAGACATTTGGCATAAAAAGTTACGGGAGTCAACCATCCAAGCGGATCATAAATTCTTGATATTTCAGACAAAACGCCCCTTTTAGTGATTCTTATTGAATTAGGACATACATTGTAAGAGAAGGAGTCATTTTCTGGATTGTAAAGAATTCCTAGAATCTTCAAAGTATTGTCATCAGAGGGTGAAAATGACAAGGGTTTAGTCCGATGATCGAATGGAATGCCTTCGAGTAAGGCAGGATGATTGCTCGACCATTTTCGTAACTCAAAACCACCAAGAGATAGCAAATTTACCAATTCATCTCTGAGTTTTAGAGTTGAATCAATGGTGTGACCACCAGTTACAAAATCATCAACAAAAAGTTGTTGACGTATGGCGTTTGATGCGAGAGGATATGGATTACCTTCGTCCTCGACTAATTGAAGAAGGCAACGCTGAGCTAGGAAAGCGGATGGTTTCATACCATAGGTGACAGTAGCTAATTCGTATTCTTGAATATCATCATCTGGAGAACTACGATAGAATATGTGCTGATACCCTCGATCATCAGGATGTATGAGGATCATCCTATACATTTGTTTAATATCTGCACATAAAACAAAGGTGTGAAGTCGAAAGGCACATAATATATCGCCGATGTCACGTTGAAGCTTGGGGCCTGCCATCAACAAGGAATTGAGGGAAGGTGAATTTGATTTTGGGCGGAATGAAGCATCGAAAACAGTTCTCAATTTCGTAGTTGAACTATCATGTTTTAAGACAATATGGTGAGGAATCACATAATCTGCTGGAGAAGAAGCGGGATACATGTGTCCAAGAGAAACGTATTCGAGCATGAATTTGTGGTACTCCTGATTGAGATCAGGTTTGCGGCTTAGACGTGCCTCTAGAGATGTGAAGCGGTTGAGCACTGTATTTCTACCATTGGGAAGGTGAGAAGATCTATCCTTGAAAGGGAGGCGAACCATGTAGCGACCTGACGACAAACGGGAGTGAGTCCGGACGAAGAGCGATTCACAAATATCATCATCAGGATCACTAGGAACAGAAATTGGAATCTCTTCCGATTCCCAAAACCTTTTAAGAGTTGTGTCTAAAGATTCGCAACAAGTACTCGTCGTAAGAAATGTGGAAGAGGCAGGAGTAACTGATTGGTTTGGTAATCTACCAAGCAAAATCCAACCAAAACAAGTAGATAAAGCGGATGGCTCTCCAACAATGATGTTGTGAGAAACATTCAAAATAAGCGGGAAGAGCTCAGCGCCAAGTAGAAAATCTATTTCACTTGGATTAGAAAAGTCTGGATCGGCAAACTTTACTCCACGAAGTCGCGAATACACAGCTGGATCGATTGCGGTTTGAGGAAGCTTATCAGTAATATTAGAAATTACGAAAGCCTTAGCGGCGAATGATGGTGAGTCAGAGTCACTAGGCTGGAGAACGCAAGAGACATATCCTTCACTAGCACGTGTAAGACCACCAACAGATTTCATAGTATGATAATTTTTATGCGTAGTTAACCCTAGTCTACGAACACAAGCCTTAGTGATAACATTGATCTGCGAACCTTGATCAATCAATATTCTAACAGATTGCGGATTACCGTGTTTATCTAAAATCGATACTACAGCAGTACTCAGAATTACATTTGGTTGTAAAATGTCATTAGTATTATAAACACTACAAGCGTGATTATTGGAAGATGTAGGTGGACCAGTATCATCACTCGCTATTTTCGTTTTGGGAATAGCAGTATCATTAATTTTAACATAGGGGCTAGAATTGGTACAATTATGAGAGCCAATATCAAGAAATCTATGCAAGAGCGAATGATGCTTACTACTAGTTATTTGTGCGTCCGTGCAATGAGTACACTTATATGTAGAATTGCAAGAATTAGTGGCATGGAAACCTAAACAATTCCGACAAAGATTTTTAGATTTTACAAGATTAAAGCGGTCCGATGTTGATAATGATTTAAATTTATCACATCTATAAAGTTTATGAGAATCGTCCGAACACATAGGACAAGAGCGGTTGGAGTTGTCAGACGTGGCTGCATTGACTGAAGAAACTATATAGGTTTTGCTTGTCTGTGGCTGTTTACCTTTCTGCAGTTTCGTTTTAGTTATAGAGCTAGAAAGTTGAAGAGCCTTGCATTGATCATCAACAAACTCTAATAAATCCGAAAAAGATGGGAGTTGTTTAGCAGAATTTACATATTCAAATTCTTTTCGGGTTACAGGATCCAAATTGCGAGATGCAATATGAAGAAGTAAAAGGTCATCGATGCGGTTGACATTGAGTGCACTTATTGCAGCAACTGCAGTCTTGAAGGTGCGGTGAAAATGGGAAAGATTTGAGCAATTAACCTCTTGAATTGGGCGGTAATTCAATAATGACTCAATGTAATGGGCACACAGCAGTCGTGTGTCATTATATTTAGCCACGAGAGTATCCCAAGCTATATAATAGTTTGTATCATTTATATGAAGGGATTGAATGAGTTCAAGCGGGTGACCAATAAGTAAGCTGCGTAAGTAATGAAATTTCTCCGAGGGAGTCAAGTGAGAATTTTCATGAACGAGCGACTTATACAAGCTGTAGAACGCACACCAGGTTTGGAGATCACCAGTGAATGGTTCAATCTTGATGCGTGGAAGTTTAACCTGTGATATTCTATTAGGAGCAGGTTGTGACTCTGAACTAGAATTAACAGTTTTTGGATTTTTTGATTCTTCAATTTTTGTCATTATTGATTGAGAATAGAAATACAACTCTTCAAATGCATTCATTGGCTGAAGCGTATCAGATCTTTCCTTTTCTGTTAACTTAATATTAATTTCTTCTATAGAAGCTAAGGCAACTTCAAAACAGTCGTATGTTCTTTGAATATTTGTCATACGAGACATGAATAAGTTGATAAAAGCTACGTCAGTAGCAGGGCTATCAACAGCTTTCAACACATTGTCACATTTCTTTGCTAAATCATAACAAGATTGCATTGATTGAAAGTAACGATCACGTTGACTTATAAGTAAAGACAATTTTTCTTCATTTGTCATAACCATTTTGAATTAAAATGAGAAGCTTCAAGGTATGAGAAGTTGAAACTGCGATAAAGAAGATGAAACCTATCGAAATTACTCTAATAGGCTCGAAATACGGAGGCACTTCCTTGTTACGTTTGATTGACAGAC
The DNA here is from genome assembly GCA_009739505.2 of Apolygus lucorum. Taxonomy (NCBI): domain Eukaryota; kingdom Metazoa; phylum Arthropoda; class Insecta; order Hemiptera; family Miridae; genus Apolygus; species Apolygus lucorum. The sequence continues at coordinate 41,636,844 of CM019167.2, read as the reverse complement.
TGTAAACAAGGAGGTTAGCGTGGATATTGGAAAAATATCCATGTACGTGATGGGAAGATTGGTGGATATGAAAGAAAGTATCCAAGCAAACGGAGTTGTCTGGGACCTGTCTATTCAAACACCATAATATGGTCCGCAAAAGGAGTTCAAAGATTCTGAGAGCAGGTAGGTACCCCCGTCGACCCAACAACACAAAGCAGAGGGAACGGCTACACCTATTTATACTGAATGAATTGAAAACTTTTTCAAACGAAATATCATAGAAGTTAATTTAATATTTGGCTGAGAAGGACCAAAATGAAGCGGCGGGTTTGAGTGGACTGTATTTTTGTTATTAATTTAAATCATAGGGCTGGTGGGATCGTAAGAAAAAGGTTTTGTTTCAAATTAAACAGTAAAGGTGTGGGAATAAAGGAAATAAGAATGGTATTCACTCGTACCTTTGGGCAGCGCGCTGCATACCTCAGGGGCCCCTGGGCGTAGAGTCTGGTAGTACAGCTTCCTGGACGACGAAGATGGTGAATTTGATGAAGGAAAAGGATGCGAAATGGAGAAAGCCCGAGGGAAGAGAAAGATCGCGATATTTATGTTTTAAAAACAAACTAAATGAGCGGAAAAGATTAAATACTCAAATTTGAAGATATTTAGTAAAATTAAGATAAAATTAGCGGGTTTTAACTGAAAGTTAACACGAGAGGTGTTGCGGTTGTAAGCGGAGGTAGAAGAGAGAGAGACAGAGAAGGGGAGCACACAGGTGTTCTCCCCTCAGCAGAGGCGATTGGGGGAAGGGGTATGGTACCACCACTCCTACAGAGTAAGTTCTCACTGGATGGGCGCTAACACCACTTGAGACAAATTTTCAGGATCTTTTCTTTACAATTACAAAAAAAAAAAAAGAAATAAAATTAAATTGATATGAGAAGTACTTTTTGTTTCATTGACTTTTAAAATAAGCAAGTTTCTCTGACAAGAACACATACAGGCAAGTTTCCCTGTATGTACTTCACAAGGTTAGTGTCGACCCTATCTGAAAATGCTGCAAATTATTACACAATGGTTCATCATTTTTCTATATAGATCTCTCGTCTGCAAAGCCACCAACCATCCAATATGAAGAAAAAAAATCGATCGCATTTCGGTCAGCTATAATTTGAACGGAGATTATGCCTCTTCTGCGATTCATTCTCGTGTTTCTGATTTATTGTACGTCTAACCCTCAAATTCTCTTAGGGAGCGAACGGTTTGTCCTACAGGGCTCCTCGTGGTCTCAAAAAATTGTAAAGGTGTTAAATTGATGGAAAATCATTAACTTTATATCAAAATTTTGGTTTATTATTTCTAATAATAAGCCTATGTGATCGTATCGAAAAAAAATTTTATAACCCCCCCTCAAACTTTGTCACTTTACGTTTCAACGTACGTAGAATCCAAATTTGCAATGTCCGTCCGCCGTCCGCCGTCCGCCGTCCCCCGTCCGCCGTCCGCCGTCCGCCGTCCGTGGCACTTTTCTTAGCAACACTGGACCGATTTGGTTCAAATTTGGTATATGGGCTCCATTTGGGGTCTAGTTGTGCCGCGAAGCTTTTGGTTGATGTAGGTCACTTCTAAGGGGTGAAAATTGAGGGTTGAAATTTTCAAGAGTGCCCTAGCTCGAAAACTCTCGAAATAAAGGTATCGTGTTTTCACCAATTTTAAATAGTATTGAATTTTTAAAAATTTTTGAGACCTCCCGGAGCTCTGTAGGACAAACCGTTCGGTCCCTACGAGTACTTGAAGGTTTTCCTTCGATAAAACAGAATCATGAGTGTGAATCGCAAAAGAGGTCTAATCTCCATTCAAATTTTATCGGACTAAAATGCGATCGCTGTTCATTTCTTCGATTTGTATACAGTTTTGCCTTCTGCGTAACCAGTAATCAAATTTCAATATGAAGCTTTCTATTTTTCCAATCGAGTGTGAAGCGTTTAGTTCTTTCTAATAAACTTGATTGTGAAGGTGTGAAGCCAGTATGGTGTGGTAGGTAAAAGAAAGTTGGTAGGTAAGAAAAATGTTGGTGGGTAAAAAACGCTGCAAATCATTGCTCAAAAGCTTCTTCATTCTTCAGATCACTGATCAGCTGAGTGAGCTCCGAAGCCATTTTCAATCCTATTGAATGAAAGTGCTCTTCCAGGCGTCTCCAGCATTCGAGGAATCTTCTTCACTCCTCAGATCACTGATCAGCTAAGTGAGCTCCGAAGCCATTTTCAATCCTATTGAATGGAAGTGCTCTTCCAGGCCTCTTCAGCATTCGAGGAGATCTTCTTCACTCTTCAGATCACTGATCAGCTGAGTGAGCTCCGAATTCATTTTCAATTCTATTGAACGCAGGAAGCTGAAATTTGAGAGGGAAGGTCAAGGGAGAATACAGATGGTGGTAGGTGCTATTGATGGAGAACCAGTGATCTATACAGAAGGGTGATCTATACAGAAAATAATAAACCTTTGAGCAATGATTTGCAGCGTTTTTGAGTTAGGGCGTTATCAAAATTTCAAAATTCATTTTTCAACCCTTAGAAGTGACCTACATCAACCAAAATCTACGGGGCACAACTAGACCTCAAATGGAGCCTACATACCAAATTTCATCAAAATCGGTCAATGCTGAGTGGGGAAAGTGCCGCGTACGGCGGACGCCGGACGGACGGCCGAATTTTTATTCGATTTTTGGATTCTACGTACCTTGAAACGCAAGCCAACAAATTTTGAGGGGGGTTGAAAAATTTTTTTTCTTTGTCGATTCCAAAGGTTCATTATTGAAAATAATAAACCAAAATGGGCTAATTCCAGATCACAAATGGTTGGATGGGTTAGAAAATCCAATTTGCTCTCATAAGAGCAGTGAGTATAAGAATGCGAGGTTCAAGGAGAAAAGTCACTCTCATCTTCCTCACTGGTGCAGTCCACCAGGTCTCGGGCAAGAAGACGGCGCCCCTCTGCCATTACTCCGCGACTAGAATACTCTTGACCACCTACACCTACTCGTACCAACCTCGACGGTCTGAATTCTTCTTTTTCTCATCCTCCATACAGAAATTCCCTTGAATGAACAGAACGATACCAGCAACCCCAAGATTGCACTTCGTAGCGAAACTTGGTCCGGGCAAATAAAAGCATTTATCAAATATATTACCTTCTTAAATGTAGGTAAATATACCGTAATCTAACACCGAGGACTACACCGGGCCCACTCGGTCACCCAAACTCATTTTCACAATCGTATCTGTGTACGCGTACACTGTGCTCGGGACGAATTTACTCAATAGAAACGTCCACATAATGTAATATACGGGAAACATAAAGTTTTATTTTGGTTGCAATAAATTCACCGGACTCAATTTTAAAGATTAACTAATATCCGTGTACGTTAGTGAAATCCATCTAAAAAATAAAATTTTGAAGTACCTACTGATAAATATCTGTTGCAGACGAGTAAATTGTTTTGGTGGGCACTTGAAAATCTATCGTTTTTAGGACGTGCCATAGGACTTGGGTGCCCTTACGCGCTTGATCTTGGGTGGAGTTGGACAACACTCAACAGAAAAAAAGCCGAAAAATCCGCGAAATAACCATAGGTGCATGTCTGTGTGTGTGTGTATGTGACAAAATCTTGTGTACTCTGCCTTGTTCTTAGTTTTCAACCTTTTTTCGTGATTTTTTTGTTTGTTTGACGCGGGAATCTATCTACCTTGTGCACTACGTCGCCGGAATTTTCGAATTTTGCTTTATGGGGGTGAAGGGGTAATACTTAAAAAACGTGCGTTTTTGGGCATAATCGTGTGTACTGCGCCCAGGCCTTTATTTCCAACCGATTTCGGTGTTTCTTTTTTTGTTCGACTTAGAAGTCTTTAGCATGGGGAGGGAGCGAGTATGGGGATAATATCGACAGTAACAATGTAAAACCGCGTAGGTTGAAAAAACGAAATTTTTCAGGAGGAGTAAACAACTTCTAAATGACTTGGAAATAGGAGTTTTTTACGTCTTCTGAAAAATTTCCTTTTTCCAACGTACGCGGTTTTACATTGTTACTGTCGTTATTCAGAAAATACACGATTTTTCAACATTTTGGTTCCTTTATAACTCATTGATTGTACCCAAGCTTAGAAATTGAGGAAAAATTCTTAATGTATCTTTGGATTTTCATGGATTATTCTTTGTACCACCTTGGAACTAATTAGTGGTGCCACCATGGCGCCAGGACACCATAAACCGTATATTTCGTGGGTTTTTGTGTGTTTCACCTTCACTACGGATGTGAACTTCTACAGACAACCTACCAAAACTAACAGATGGATGTGAAACGTTACGACGTATTACCGCTTTGGTGCCAGACTGGCATAATTTTTGGGTATCGTAGATCATGGATTTTAAAATGCTGTTCGAATTCGAGGCTCGCAAGCCGGAGAAATGTTATGGTGGCCAAGAGGGTGAGAAAGTGGAGGGGGAGAGGGAGTAGTTCACTACTACTTAGACTACACAATTTCTTACTCAAAATACGGACTAAATTAGGTTGAGTGGAATAGTTTTGAGCAGGAGGAAGGTAAATGAATTGCGTGTTTTATCGCCTACCAACTGGCGATAAAACACGCAGACTTGCTTAAATTGACCTAATGCTTATGCAATGGGATATCTCCTGGAATGCATGCAACATTTTATATTTTTTTTATGTTTTGCAATATTTATTCAAAACAATAGGTTTTGAATTGTTTCCTATAGTGCACTAAGGTACATTTGGTTTCGTTAGAATCGTTTGCCATTCAGACCTTACAAAAAGGCCTGTCTTGTTCTCCCTTATTCTGGCGGGTGATTCATTTTAACCTAAAATGTTTTTAACTTGTGTACTATGTGTTGACATAATTCTGTTTCTGTTTCAGGTAAGTGTTACGTCCTTGATCTATAACTGCACATTGATAAAGGTAGGCTTACAAAATTGATCACTACGTATACACAACTGACCAAAATATACTACTACGATTCTCAACATCAATAAGATAGATGGGCTATGGAGGATTTCAAATATTCGAATTTGGAATGCCTCGAAAAACTACTACGAAATCTTCTTTATTGTTCGTATCTATGGACGACCTTCAGGATCAAAAATAATAAACCAAACGGATTCGAATGAAATAATGAGGAATTCATCGTTCGAAACGTGTATTATAGTCACAATGGTTTTATAATTGCTTTGCGAATGGTAAGTAATGAAATGAATGTTATCTGCTTGGTTCATTATTCTGAATCGAATGTATTTCGAACTTCCCAATTCTCTTAGAATACCGTCAATCCTTTTACAACGGCGTTCTTCTGCGTTCAATAGAACGGAGTCCGAGACATTTTTCAGCAATAATCCAAACCATTGTTATCGTGTGCCCATTGTCACTGTATAATACCTCGTTGTACACAAGTCACACTGGACGCCCCTTCACTAGTTTGGAGTCATTTGCCTAGTCGAAGCCGTCACTTGAATCAATGTAATGGGTCCAACAACCGTACGCATCGCCGCTGCCATGATTGCGGGTCAATTCAAGTAACGTCAATCAGCCTGACGTTCGATCGGCGGAAAGCTGCTTCAATTATTATGAAAGCTACTGCAATCCACCGTCGATAATGATGAGACAAATACATCCAACTGTGATGGGTGAAACAACAGTAAATCCAACTGTATTTTATCAATCACCAGAGATAATGGACATCGATTTAAAGGGATTTCGATTTTTTCCGGGACCGCTTCACACTCAATTCGAAGAAATAAAGCGTTGTGGGTGCCTTCATTCAGAAATTTGATCGCAAACTTGGATTTGAAATTGGCCCACTTAAGATGGAGGTTATATGGTATACAGAGGTGTGTTGGACAAGGTGTCGTCCAACCAAACCATCACATTGGGTGTCCCATAATGAATGGATATCCTCTAAAAAATTGTTAGTTTCTATGGTAAAATTTTGTAAGGAATTCGAATAAAACAGATCATTATTATGACAGATTCAGAATCTACGATGAATTTTATGAATTTTAGACTCCGTAACCGACTTTGTTGTTGCGAAAACCACAAAATTGCGCCAAAATTCGGACATCGGGAAACCCCAAGTGTGTCACATGATATTACCTCATTTCTCGGGTTTCATCTGCTCGAAAACAACAGAATTTATTTCCATTTTGGCCTAATTTCCACAACCAATGTTTTCAAGATCATGAATTTCTGTCTCTTCATGACGGTATGATCTTTTATTCGATCATTTCTTCCATTCGAAGAAAGGAAACCTGCCATTTAAAAATTTGTACACGAGTTAGTGGATATTAACTAATGTAATCACCAAAATTTTTGAGCGAAATGGCTTCATTGTGTTTAGCTGGTTTATTTCGAAAGAAAGAAGGTATCTACCTATTTACAACTGCATTAAAATTTTTATCCGAGAGTTGTTTTTGTCGTTATTACGAATTTTCGGTTGCTAGGGAAGCGCAACTGAGTGACACAAAATTCTAGAGGAAGAAACGAAAACAGATCGCATTTTATCAGCTTTGTTTTGGACGGAGATTCGGTCAATTTCCGTCAGTGAACATTCGTTTGCAACACACTCTTGTTTCTGGTTTATTCCCAACATCAAGTACTTATAGGAAGTGAACGGTTGGTCCAACAGAGCTGGTTTATTATTTTCAATAATTTTACGTTTCAAGGTACGTAGAATCCAAAACTCGAATAAAAATTTGGCCGTCCGTCCGCCGTCCGCCGTACGCGGCACTTTCCTCAATTAGCAACGACCGAATTTGATGAAATTTGGTATGTAGGCTCAATTTGGGGTCTAGTTGTGCCCCAAAGATTTTGGTTTATGTAGGTCACTTGTATGGGTTGAAAAATGAATTTTGAAATTTTGAAAACGCCCTAACTCAAAAGATTTTGATATAAAGGTATTGTTTTTCCATCAATTTAAGATAGTATAGAATTTTTAGAATTTTTTGAGACCACGCGGGGTCCTGTAGGACAAACCGTTCGCTCCCTACGAGAATTTAAGGGTTGGACGTACGATAAATCTGAAACACGAGTGTGAATCGCAAAAGAGGCCTAATCTCCGTTCAAATGTTAGCTGACCGAAATACGATCGATGTTTTTCTTCATGTTGGTTGGTTGGTGGCTTTGCAGACGAGTGATCTATATAGAAAAATAATAAACCATTGTGTTATAATTTATAGCGTTTTTCTCTAAATTAGTTCCACAGAAAAATCACGAAACAAAATCTGATTTGAAATAGGCAATTTGAATTTTTGGTGTGATTGATTTTTGCGGTTTTCAATGCATAATTTATTACTCTGAAATAAATACCGAAACCATATTTTCCTGATGAAAATATCAGAGACATGAAAGAGACATTCTTGAATGATAGGTAGGTACTTTTTAATTTATAACATCTCCATGAAACTTCAATAAAATAGCTCTTTTGTTATAAACGAATCGTGAGTCATAAAAGCTTCAAGTTACTAAAAATGACTTCATTTTTAAGAATGAAAATTTCAAACAACTATAGGGTAATACACAAAATATCATGAATAGTATCTCTGAGATTCTTCAAAAGAGGTTTGAGCAAAAAACATGTGTTGGGGAATAATGTCATTGACGGTAAACATGCGCCCCTAGTAAGGAGCCTTCCTCTCCCACTCAAGTATCCTACTGACTATGCGTACTTGGGAGAGTGAGAGGGGTATGATTATAAATACCCTTATTGGAGCCACACGAGATTATACCATCTTCAAAATTCACACGTAATTCTCCTTCAACAAACCTCTATCATTCAGCTAGGCGAATTTAACTTACTAGTGACAATCTGACTGACTGAATTACTTATTTTATTTTTGGTCTACACAAAACTAAGTTACCGAGGAGGTGTTTCTGGTCTACACGAAACCAGCTTTGAGAAGGGAAATTAGTTTCTGGTCTACATAAAACCAGGTAACTAAGAGTTAAACTCAGTCAGTAGATCGATACAAGTGAATCTCCCAAAATTCAAAAGTTACGAATAAAACAGTAAATTGTATGTTTTCTCGTAGAAACAAATCAGTAGAAATGTGTGCACTTGATGGTGATGAATGTTCACTACGGAGGACAATAATTTTGATCAAGAAGTGGACGTAAAACCTCACAGGCATGAAATGGCCCCAGGAGCTGTGAAGCGGTACATGTGGGATGAGACTCAAGGAGGGAGAGTTGTTCACCGAATTATTGTTTCTGCCTTCACACATTTCTCATGTCATTCTCTACTCAGACAATTGTTACAGTCAGAACAGCATTTCTCATGTGGCTGCAATGTTTTTAGTGGCCATGCAGACAATAAAACACTTGAAAACGATTTAGGTTAGTGGGGCATAGCCACAAGGAATGCGATGTGGACCATGGCCAAATTGAGAATTATCAACATTTGTTTTAAAATAATTCCTCATGGCTCTGTTTTCATATACAATTTTTATAGATCAAATCCCCGTCTGATTTTCAACAAATAAGTTGAATAATCAAGAAAAGGTTGGCATTTCGGAACTTTCTCACAATCTATCTTCTGTATTGTTTCTTTTTATCTATCCCTGACAAGTAAATAATAAATTATTTTCTTGAATTGAATTTTAGCTTCAAATTTACGCAAAATTTTAGTATTTAAAGTACAATAATGTGTGGTTTAAAAAATATGTCAATTTTTCTTCGAGGTCAAAACAGTATACGTTAAAATTACAGCAAAAAACAATTTTATTTGAAAATGCACCCAGTGTATCTATAGTTCAACTCTAAAACAGTAATTTAATACCAAAAAGTCAAAAGAATGTGGAACAAGAAGTAGGTAAAACTAGTACAACCAGAACCATCATTCGTACTGAAAACTAAAATGATCTCTCCTGAAAAATTAGGTTCTTTGACTTATACTGGTCCCCCCCCCCTCCTGCCTAGATATGTTCTATTGTTTTCAATAACCAGTTTAAATTTATTGTTTTAAAGGGAGTGGGTATACATATTGCATAGTATAGTTGAGTGGGTATATTTGGTCTTAATACTTAGTATGACTTCAATTCAAAATTTTGTCTAAAGAGAATGTTTAAATTACTCACCAACACTCCGACAGGTGACACAAGTTCTTAAGAACTTAAGCCTTGGTGGGCAAGGTATCGAGCTAATTTGTTTTCTTATTTCACAAGACTTGTTTTCTATCCTATTATTTGTATCTTATGATGTATTTTTGATTGCCAAATCAATAAATAATTAAATTTGTTATTAGGTAAATCTGTTACGTTTATGCCGTATCATTGATTCCAGCTGTAGAAGATGACACGATACTCTTGTACCTTGAAAAGCTCTCTTAGCTTCTCTACAGATATACCGTCTAGGTTGAATTCCAGTGCTATCAGCCATTTGGAAGTTGAGGGGAATGAAGATTGGTTGGCCAAGGGAGGATGCAATGGGTGATCGCTAGCGTCGGAAATACCTTCATTCGATAGTCCCTCACCGCGATAAGCTCACGATTAGGGCGGTCCAGTCGTTGCCTAGGTGACTGAGGTGGAGAAGCTTGGGATAGGGGAGAGGGTGTAGGTACGTCCAGATATTTTGTAGCTACGAGTGCCACGTCATAGACGACAATCTCATCAGAGGAGAATCCTCCTTAAATAGATGAACAATTTTCAGTCCCCAAACCACAGATGAATCTCATCGATTTCCAAGTACCATTCGACTCATCAAATGTCGAGCACACCCACTTCCGATCTCTTTCTGGCAGACTTCAAGGTAGGTATGCTAAGAAGTAGAGTGGAAACCAAAACAAGAAGGAATAGCAGGCCTATTAGTGTCATGTTCCTATCATTAAGCTGCTTTTAAGACTTCAATAAATCAACTTTAGAATATGTGAATGTTAGGATGTTTAAAATTTAAAATATGGTACCCATCAGATAGTCAATACAAAATTTAATTTGGAGTCTGAATTTTCAACGCCCAATTTTTGTTCAATATCAAGACTAAGCGCCAATTTTAGGTAAAAATTTTGTGTTTAGTAATGCAATAATTCCAGGGCACGTCTTGACTGACGTTGGATTCCAACCAGTAAGTGATAAACCACTGATCCAAACCGATTTTAGTTGTGCACCGTTGTCATTGATACAATTTTTGAGCTGTTGGTGGCCAATATTGGAACTGCAGGACGGGTAGATAGAGATGGAAATTTGAAATCCAACGACATGAAGAACAAGAACATGAATTTAAGAACATAATAGTAAATAATTTTTGTATTCTAAATAAACTGAATGGATTCACAATCTATGTTCACCCGTGCGTCGCCCAGAAAATAACAGAAAGCGGTATAGCCTGAATGGCTGGACCTATAATCGGTCGAAAGTTTTGGGGTAGATAGCCTCCCTTCCTCTGAATTTGATATTTCTTTGAAATTAATGCTATGACTAGACAACATGTTTAGCGATGGTCAGTGGATGAAGCCCCGAAATTTGGGTTAGGTGGTAGATTTGGAGTTAGTTGACTCATGATCCTTGAATATTATCAAATCAAGAATGAAAAGCCGTTGAAATCATCATCGTTGTTTCTCGTATTCATTTCCAACACCAAATCACCTTGTAACGTCAATCGACAGTGTCGTACTGTAGGTGTGAAATTGCGCCGCCGGATAGGGAAAATAATTCGAACTTACCAGGGGCTACGTACGATATTTCCAAATTTTGTTGCAGTGAAGTTTAGAGTATCATTCTTTCGATGCTGATGGGGAAAAGGGGTAACTGCGCAATGACAAATCACCCGAGAGTGAATAGCTAAACCTTGGCGGCGCCCTAAGCCCATTTCATGGTTCTCGCCAGACTGTTGAGTTAAGAGGTTTAAACGAAGATTTAATTTAGGTACTTTATAATCAACTTTGGCCAACATTAATGGGGTGAACGAGTTGTGACTAAGACAAGGCGCTCTCCCTTTCCGTCCTCTCTCCCCGTTCGGCTAGGGTGCCGGCTGGAATACCAACAAAACATCGATCCGTCGCCACAGTTATCATAGCTCTCGAAACCCTTCGGTGTGCTGCGTCTGTCCTGCAATATCAAATAGTTGGATTCAGAACTGATTAAAGGACCTGAAAACAGAGTAAACTGACCTGGAACATGTTGAACCATTTTTCCACCAAAATAGATTCGCAAATCGAAAGTAAAACGCTGCAAATCATTACATATCTAGGCTTATTATTTTGGTCCATTTTTGCAAAGTGACTAAAAAAGAAATGTAATGTGGTTTTCTCAAAGTCTATTACCTGTAGAATCAGGGTGTGAAGGACCTTCCATGTTTAAAAATAGTTTTCACTGCTAAATGGAGGCTCAAACCTGATATTTCGAGATTTTAAGCACTTTGAGAGTGGAATTTGAAAATTTCCTAACACGTTGTATGTGTTTCAAAAAATTAAAATAAAATTATGTAATGTTGGATATATATGTGTAGTATCTCTAAAAAATACTAATAATTTTTTCATAACATTTTAGCTTGAACATTAGCTCTAGATTTGGGTTTTTATAGCGAAATACAACTTTAGAGGAGTGGAAAAACCGAGCTTCGCCTTCCTTCGGTTTGGCTCATTTTTTTCTTGAAAATCTGACCATTATCAAGAAGCTGTAAAAATTTCATAGCCGTATTTCACCGAATTTAGATGTAGTGGGTTAAAATGTGATTAAAGGTACACCAAGAACGCCGTCTCTGCCGTCACCGCAGCTTCAGAGTAAAACCCTTCTAAAGGTTGTAACTTCTACATTTTCCTCTCGAAATCGATAAAATTTTCAGGGATTGTGAATGTTGACATGTAGAATGTCCCCTATGTGGGCTGTTAGCAACAATCACAGAGTAACGGAGTCAAGTTAAGGCTACAATGGTCGGATCATCTATACAATCGGGTAATGGATACTGGGAAGCTATGTGTCACACCCATTTGGCAGACATGTTTTGTTTTATTTTTATTGGAAAACATAATGATGTAAATAGCGACGTTTTCGTAAAATATTTCTGCTAAGAGTCAACAAGGTTCTGTTTGAACAAACCAGGTTCTTCGGATTGTCATTCAAAGTAATGTGGTCAGTTCGTACTGTCGTTACATACCGAGAACATGTCATCGTTGAAAATCTCTTATTCGGATTTAGCAAATGTTTAATTTGGATTCGTTCCAATATTCGATCGCTTAGTATCCAATTCCTTTATAGCTTTTTTTTTTTGTGTTGTTGACATTTTTGCTCTCGTGAACAATTCTGATTTCAGTGGGAATACAGCCGCGTTTTGGATAAATTTTTCTCAGAAGTGATCCTATATCGATCGGTGGACGGATTTGCTCGATCAATTTGATTCGTCGATCCCTGCTGAGTGTAAATTTCGTTGGCAAAATTACGAGTAAGGAAAATCGAAAATTTCAAACGTGTTGAGTTCTATAGGCATGGTGATGTAGGCACGTCACCTTGACATACCCTGGAAACGGTGTGATACTCCTTGGTACCGTGATGCAGTAACACAAGAATGAATGATTCGCAAAATAGGGTTTTCTGTCCCCACTGTCACCTAGAATTCTCAAGGAGAGGTATAACCAGACATATTAGATCTGCGCATCAAGATATTATAGGCCGTCGCCTTACAAGCAGTTTGCAGAGCGACAGCCCACAGAACAGCTCACAGCCTGTCCATACTGGAAATGTCCTGCTTTCGGACATCCATGGACAACAAAATAGGGACAACACACAGCCCACCCTTCTCCATTCTGGGGGCAATCCTGACGAACTGTGGCAAACCCTGTTTGTGCAGGGCTTTGGAGCCCCATTACTGAACAGAGACGTTGAAGGAGACCGCCATGGGTGTTGGAAGATGTGGTGGCGCAGATCTGTGAAATTGAAAGGCAAGCAATATACCGTACCATTCGGACCAGTTGGCCGGCAATTTGTGTCCCTCGTAGCGGAAGAGATAGGGAAGATTGCGGATTGCAGTAATAGTTCAGAGCGGGTATTTGTGCTATGTGCCACGTGTCTCCAGAGGGAACGGCACATTAACTCTTGGGGTGACATCAAACGGTTACTGCTCCGAAGAATGCAACTGTGGAGGCACGAGAAGTTCGAAGAGCTGATCAAGGAGGCAGAGCGTTGTGATCGTCAGTTAGGTTCATCTCGATCAAGGATGGATGAGAATCACCGGGTGAGGATATTCACGAGACTGGTCACAAAAGGGAGACTTAGGGAGGCGACAAGGTGGATCACAGATCGTGACTCAGGAGGAGGGGTACTGCGGCCAAATACGCTACTCCCAGATGGGCGAACAGTACTTGAAGTGCTAGAATCAAAACATCCCACTCAAATGAATCCTGATTTCGAAATGTTCATGAACGATGATTTACCCATATTAGAAGACATTGATGTCTCAGCTGAACACATCGCAAAGGTAGCTCATCGTCTAAGTGGAAGTGCCGGACCCAGTGGCACTGATTCAGAGTCATGGAGAGATATGCTTCTGCGCTTTGGGGCCCATAGTAACCAGCTACGAGAAGCCATAGCTGCTCTGGTCAGAAGGTTGGCGAATGGACTTATGGAGTGGGACCAGATATCTGCCCTCCTAGCACGAAGAGGTGTAGCTCTTGATAAATGCCCGGGAGTGAGGCCCATTGGTGTGGGTGAGGTCCTGCAAAGAATATGCGCCAAAACAATTGTACTCATCACAGGCTATGACCTTAAGGAGGAATGCGGCCCTGATCAGTTGTGTGCTGGAATGAAATCTGGAGTGGAAGGAGCTATCCATGGAATGCTTAAAAAGTTTGATGACAATGAAACAGAAGGAATGCTCCTTATTGACGCGACAAACGCTTTCAATTCTCTAAGCCGGCCTTTGGCTCTCTGGAATGCTCGGAACTTGTGGCCACGATGTTCAAGATTTTTGTTTAACACATACAGAGGCTTTCCCATGACGGTTTTCAGACAAAGTAACGAAATCATACTCAGCCAGGAAGGGACCACTCAAGGAGACCCATTGGGGATGATGATGTACGCCGTTGGAACCCTCCCACTCATTCGAAATCTTAAGTGCAACAGCTACCAACAAAACTGGTACGCAGATGATTCGGCTTGCGTAGGGAAACTCAGTGAACTAAAGGCATGGTTTTCCCAGTTACAGATTGAAGGGCCTAAGTGGGGATACTTTCCAGAGGCCAGTAAAAGCTACTTAATCCTCAAGCCTGGGCTAGAAAACGAGGCTCACGCCTTATTTGAGGGCACTAATCTCAGAATGGTCAACTCTCAACGTTTCCTAGGCGGCCATATTGGAGATCAGACCTCAGCAGCCGAGTTTGTCAGAGCCAAAGTTCAGGGATGGGTCGAAAATACAAAGAAACTGGCCACTGCCACAAAACAAAGCCCTCAGGCCGGTTACGTGGCATTCACAAAATCATTGTCCAGAGAATGGGTGTTTTTACAGCGAGTTGTAGGAGAGTGTTCTGAGGAATTTGAACCTCTAGGAGACTGCATCCGCCGAGTCTTCATTCCAGCGCTTGTGGGAGAAGCTGTCAGCAACTGGGAAGCTGAACTCTACGAGTTACCTGTCAAACTAGGAGGATTGGCCCTGGAGGATCCTGTTAGAACAGCCAGCGTGAATTTTAACGCTTCAAAGAGGTCCACCTGCATGTTGTCAGAAGCCCTTGAGACTGGAGCGAGCTTTGATCACAACCAGCATGAAGACCGGGTGCGAGAAGTACAGGAAGAGGAGAAAACCTTGAACATAGCTGCTGCCATAGCTAAACGGGAAAGGCTGCTCCATGACAGTAGTTTACCTCACCGACGGAAGAGAGCCATGGACAGGATCTCACAGAGCCACCATTCGTCACAATGGCTGACAGTCATACCACTCCATCGGGACGACCTGGATCTTTCACCGACTCAATTCCGTGATGCCCTTGCCGTGAGATTCGGACGTGAACCGATCGGACTCCCTCGCCATTGTGATGGATGTGGGGCTCAAATGGATTTAGACCATGGGCTAAACTGCAAGAGAGGAGGCTTAGTCAAGCAAGGGCATGACCAAATAAGAGACCAATGTGCGAAAATGGCCAGCCTTGCATGGAGGTCAGTTGGTCTAGAACCCGTCATGGTAGAAGGTGAGGAGGGAAATCCACGGCTGGTAGCAGATATAAAAATTCACGGTGTGTGGAACCAGGAGAGGACGGCGTACTTCGATACCCGAGTCGTGAACCCTGACGCCTCCTCTTATGGTTCCCTTGACTGGAATACTATCGCCCAGAGCGCTGCAAATGCCAAGCACAGGAAATATGACACAGCTGCTGAGGACCTGAGAGGCTCGTTTACCCCCCTCGTGGTAGCCTGCGATGGAACTCTCCACAAAGAGTATGACAAATTCCTGAAGAGGCTGGCAGAGGTACTGTCCGAGAAGTGGGCCAAGCCTCTCTCTCAAGTGACCTGCTGGGTACGTGTCAAAACACAAATGGCCGTAATCCGAGCAGTGTCGATGAGACTTCGTGGATGCCGAAGGAGAGTGCGGTGCTTAGGACTTGAGGATGGTGCTCTAATGCCTATATAACCCTTCAACAACTTCATTCATTTAGATCTTAAAATAGTAAATTCAAAATTCAACAGACATCGACATCAAAATTTGACAGTGAACTCTCTACATTGAAACATCACCGTTATGGCTGCTTGTTTTAGTTATGTTGTTACTGTTGTTGTTGTTGCTGAGTTTTATAAGAAGGCGAATTATTGTACCCAAGCTTTGAAATTGAGCGAACATTATCATCATATCTCTGGATTTTCATGAATTATTCTTTGCGCCACCAATAAATCAAAATTTTCAGAGGTTTTTATCACTCCAAATTTTGTCAAAATATAATATATAAATATATATTTACACATATATATTTACATATATATATTTACATACATATACAGGGTGTCCCATGTTAAGCACCATAAAACTTCGGGAGTCGATTCTACAACTAATTTTAGTAAGAAAGTGTCTCTTAGCAATTTTGCGTTAGACGCTTATTTTCCGAGTTATTTTAATTTTAAGATTTTTTTCGTGTTTTCGACCTTAAGCCATTAAAATGACCATAACTCGCCTAATTTACAAGCAATTAAAAATCTAATTACACCGTTGGATAGGGCGTTAAATTTGCCATCTTTCAAGTGGTTATACAAAAATTTTTATAAGATCGAGATGGGTGAAAAATCAACTCGTAAAGTCATTTTTGTAAAATTGTCAAAATTTCCTACTTTTTCTTTTGATTGTTAGGGTTTTACTTTCACATGATTTTTCACGTACCTCTACGTCAAAAACTGCGCAAAGATCTCAACTTTTCAATGGTATAATTTGTTTTAATTTTACTTCGCTAATTAGGGGTGAAAAATACGTTTGAATGCTAAAAAACGTGGTTGCGCTCATGGAAATCAAGGTTTTCTGGTGCGTTGGGCCTCGGGCAAGTTCGACGAATTAGGGGTGGAATTCCACGTCATTTTCAACGCTATTAGACTGATTCCATCACCGTTGGTATGTGAAAGCTCAGTATTGAATTTTGGTAGGTCCGAATCTTTTTTTTTTTTAATTTACTTGGTATTTATGCACGAATTAAATGTTCAATTCTCGCAACTTTCTCGATTGTATGAAAAAAGAGATATCTCATAAACAATAGCGTGTAGAAGTGGAATAAAACATAAAGATAGGTAAATAATGATATTTTAAAGAAAGTAAAAATGATATTTATGAACAAAAATAATCTTCATCATCATCGAAGTACTTTATTAACTAAACATAAATGAGATAATAAATTATCCTCTACTCCGTCTTTGACTTTGTCATTCGTCCGGATACCTGTAAACACAAAGCAAAGTTTTTTACATCCAAGTAGAAAATAATTGAGGAATGTCAAAATTTGAAGCAGTGGTCATCATATTACCGATTCAGAGTAAGTGCTCAATGTCTGTCTCCTGACAGCTCATTCCTCAATTATTTTCTACTTGGCTGTAAAAAACTTTGCTTTGTGTTTACAGGTATCCGGACGAATGACAAACAAAGTCAAAGACGGAGTAGAGGATAATTTATTATCTCATTTATGTTTAGTTAATAACGTACTTCGATGATGATGAAGATTATTTTTGTTCATAAATATCATTTTTACTTTCTCTAAAATATCATTATTTTTTATTCCACTTCTACACGCTATTGTTTATGAGATATCTCTTTTTTCATACAATCGAGAAAGTTGCGAGAATTGAACATTTAATTCGTGAATAAATACCAAGTAAATTAAAAAAAAAAAAAAAAAAAGATTCGGACCTACCAAAATTCAATATTGAGCTTTCACATACCAACGGTGATGGAATCAGTCTAATGGCGTTTGAAAATGACGAAGAATTCCACCCCTAATTCGTCGAACCTGCCCGAGGCACAACGAACCAGAAACCTTGATTTCCATGAGCGCAACCACGTTTTTTAGCATTCAAACGTATTTTTCACCACTAATTAGCGGAGTAAAATTAAAACAAATTATACCATTAGAAAGCTGAGATCTTTGCGCAGTTTTTGATGTAGAGGTACGTGAAAAATCATTTGGGAGTAAAACCTTAATAATCAAAAGAAAAAGTAGGAAATTTTGACAATTTTACAAAAATGACTTTACGAGTTGATTTTTCACCCATCACGATCTTATAAAAAATTTTGTATAACCACTTGAAAGATGGCAAATTTAACGCCCTATCCAACGGTGTAATTAGATTTTTAATTGCTTGTAAATTAGGCGAGTTATGGTCATTTTAATGGCTTAAGGTCGAAAACACGAAAAAAATCTTAAAATTAAAATAACTCGGAAAATAAGCGTTTAACGCAAAATTACTAAGAGACACTTTCTTACTAAAATTAGTTGTAGAATCGACTCCCGAAGTTCTATGGTGCTTAACATGGGACACCCTGTATAAAGAAACCTCAATTCAATCATCTTTATCGTATCCTATAACCTCTAAAACGAAGAAAAAAACAAAATAACACACACCCATCGCCTGTAAAACCGCTTTTCTGTTTTTTTTCACACGCTTTTCCACTTTGAGTAAGATTATTTTTTTCAAAATTCAAGATTTAGTACTAAAATAATAAATTTAAACGTCAGAAAACATATTTTTCTAATGTATATACGTATTCGGAATCGAATGAAACCATTCCCAAGACGATACAGTAAATCGTTCAAAAGATAATGACTTTTTACCGCTTTTTGGCCATTTGGCCCCACTGTGCGCCGTACGCGGCACTTTCCTCAGTTTGCATTGACCGATTTTGATGAAATTTGGTATGTGGGCTCCATTTGGAGAATAGTTGTGCTATAGTTATAATTATGTAAATTATAATTAAGAAAAATAATAAACCTTTGTGTAATAATTTGCAGCATTTTTTTTTGTACAGGGTACTAATCTGCAAAGAACTTTTCTGAGGACATTTCCTTAGGCAGCTATATTTTCCCTCAATATAACGAAACATCGATATCTGGGAGTTGTGAGTGCTTTCAGGCTTTTCCATTAGTACTACCGTAGCAAAACATCGCTATCCGAGAGTTATAGGTGTATTGATTACGAAATTTGATTCTTGATTTGATTCATAACCGGCTAACTCTACTCAAAGAATTTGATCGGCTGATAGGTATTTGAACCGAGATTAGGCCTATATTCGTCGGGGAACAGTTTTTTGCGATTTACACTCTTGTTTCTGATTTATTTCAAGTTCAACCCATAAACCCTAACTGTGAGCGAACGGTTAGTCCTGCAGAGCTTTGGGTGGTCTAACTGAAAGATTGCCGCTGGAATCATCAAAATCGAACAATAATTGCCAGAGAAAAATTGGGAAAAACCGTTTATTCGGTATGGTTTTTCCAAGTTTTCTCTGGCAATTATAGTTCGATTTTGATGATTCCAGCGGCAATCTTTAAGTTTTTCAAATCCCTAGGCTGCTGCACTAATGAATTTAGAAAATATCAAATTTAGGTACAACTTTTGAACTTTGAGCGCCGGTAATCTAGGGAAATATTAACTAGGCGACCGACTGAAACCCCCTTAAGTAGGACGACTTGAAATTTACAACCCCTGTTTTTCACCCCTTACAAATGATTGACTGTAAATAAAACCTTTAAGAGGGGTTAACATTTTTTTCTTGCTCGATTCCAAAGGTTTATTATTGAAAATTGTTGACCAAAATGTGGTGAACAAGATAAACAAATAACTTTTATTACCAAAGCAATTTATTTCCATTTCCAAAAGGTGAATCTTCTGCAAAGGAACATTTAATGTGAAACCACACGAATCAAATTGTGAAACAATTTCTCTCAAACTCAAAGACAATAAGGAGAAATTTTGCTTGAGAGTGAATGTAAAGAAGCATCCGATTTCGATGAAATTCTCAAAGATGGTGCGGGTTGGCGTGAAGAAAATCCCCTATGAAAAGCACTGCCCCCGGACTGATAGTAGCCGTTGCGCATGCGCAAAGGTATGTTTCTTTGTTACAGCCAAAACTTCCACATTTTCAGGAATTTTTCTACATTTTCCACTCCACAAATTTTCAGGAACTATGCGAGTTGGGGTGAAGATGGTCTCCTATGAAAATCATGGCCCCCAATGCGAAAGTATTTTTTGCGCTTGCGCAAACGGCTCTAGGCTAGATCATATACATCTTCTATTATGTAAGATGGCTACTCGTGTTGCGTCATAGGTCCTCCTAATTCTATATTTTGCATGGTTTCAGTCTAGGATTGATTATAGATTCCTACTCACGTCCACAAAAGGAATGAGGGTAAAATAGACTGGTCCTTGAGATCAATAGACAGAGGAAAAAAATTAAAAGAAGAAAAAATCGTACTTTTCATTTTTCAATTTCTTCTCTTAATTCGTATAACCAATTTTTCCAGATCCTCTACCCTACAGAAACACGTCATTGAGAGCTAAATTGACGTTAAAACACCTCGAATTTTTGGGTTCCTGCGAGTGAGAAAAGTTGTGTGAAGTCGGGCTTCAGACATGTTTATTACATTATTAAACATACCACGCATTCAGGGTTATCAAGAATTCCAATGCTAAACATTCCGAATGGACTCTAAGGAAATAATATGGCATCCATGGAAGATAGTGGGAGCTCACATGGTAAGGAAATGGTGAAGTAGATCTATTTAGATATGGTCTGTCACTGCTGGCTTGATTAACACCCTTCGTAGTGGGAAGGGTGTTAAATGTGTTCGTAGAACACGGTAGTGGGGCGTGTTCTAAGCCGCTTTCACTAGCTGTACAATAATATGCGTCGGTCCCGTGCCCTTAGGATGTAAATAGGTACCTTGTTATCGGCTAATAATTATGTTCATTATACATCATTTACTGAAAATCCTTCTCCAAAACTATTTCAGTACCTAATAAAAAAAATAGCTGAGTCAGGTTCATCGAATGATAGTCAAAATACTCGTATGAGAATTTGTACCACCCTAATTTAAATTTATTACTAATAAGAGTATTGTTAAAATTATGAGCACCACATGAATTCGAAAAAAATAGAAGAGTCGGCCTGAACGGGTTTATAAAGTTAGGTCCTGACACGATGAGACACAAACTTCTCAAGACCGCATTCCATTTTGGTTTATTATTTTCAATAATGAACCTTTGGAATCGACCGAGAAAAAAAAATTTTAACACCCCCTCAAAATTTGATGGTTTACGTTTCAAGGTACGTAGAATCCAAAAATCGAATAAAAATTTGGCCGTCCGTCCGCCGTCCGCCGTACGCCGTACGCGGCACTTTTGCCACTTAGCATTGACCGATTTTGATGAAATTTGGTATGTAGGGAAATTTGGTATGTGTTTGGTAGGGAAATTTGGTATGTGTTTGGTTGTTTGGGGTCTAGTTGTGCCCCGAAGCTTTTGGTTGATGTAG
This sequence comes from Apolygus lucorum, assembly GCA_009739505.2. Lineage (NCBI taxonomy): Eukaryota > Metazoa > Arthropoda > Insecta > Hemiptera > Miridae > Apolygus > Apolygus lucorum. Next base: position 41,615,887 of record CM019167.2, on the reverse strand, counting down.
GTCACTTCTAAGGGTTCCAAAATCAATTTTGAAATTTTGAAAACGCCCTAACTCAAAAAATTTCGATATAAAGGTATTGTTTTTTCTTCAATTTAAGATTCTATAGAATTTTTTGAGACCATGCGGAGCTCTGTAGGACAAACCGTTCGCTCCCTACGAAAATTTAAGGATTTATATTGAAATATATATATTTATATATAAATCAAAACACGAGTGTGAATCGCAAAAGAGGCCTAATCTCCGTTCTAATTAGAGCTGACCGAAATGCGATCGATGGTTGGTAATTTTCTTTTTTTTTAATTTTTAATTTTTATTTTTTTATATATTTTTTTATTTTTTATTTATTTCTTTTATTTTTTATTTATTTTTTATTTTTATTTTTTCTTCATATTGGATGGTTGGTGATTTTGTAGACGAGTGATCTATATAGAAAAATAATAAACCATTGTGTAATAATTTGCAGCGTTTTATTATTATTCTCAATAATGAACCTTTGGAATCGACCAAGAAATTTTTTAACCCCTCCCCCCTTCCCTCTCAAAATTTATTGGTTAACGTTTCAAGGTAGAATACGTTGTATTCTAAAATTTAAAATTGTTGCATAAATAAAAGGGGTTATTTTCAGAAGAATAGTGGAAATATTATAATAATTTATAGGAACGCAAAGTATCAGAAAAGTGTTAACTTAGCTGGTTCAATGAACCGGTTCCGGTGAAATCACCGTCAATCAAAGTCAAGGCCAGTCGGCTCGGGAGATTACTTGGGTTGGTGACGGCTCGTGGACAGCATCGCAGGTCCTAGATAATTTTTATTATTATTATAATTATAGAATAACCGTTCCGTTCGAGTGGATGAGGCTATAAGTAGCCATGGGCGAAATCATCAGAACCAGAATTGAATAAGTTTATTAGCAAAAGCTTCAACTAGCGACTACGCTTGCAAGCATCTTTCAGATGGGTAAAAGGAGAACCTGATAAAGTCGGCGATGAGAGATTTCTCTCTCATTCGCAGCTCGGCCATTGGAAACGTTTTCGCCAGCAAGAAAAGGAGCCATTTCTATGTAGGTCGCTCCTGGAGCGGCGGACCAGGCCGTTAGGGGTTAGGACGCAGTAGTTGTTGAGTTCACCTTATCGTGTCCTGGTACGAAGTTTTCCTATCAAAGTGGGTAGTTATACATGAATCCCTTCTCCCCTTCACAACTCCTATGCAGTAATTACCTTCTCCAGGCATTATGAACGACTGATGTGCTAACTCTCCGTGGTCTATGTGACCACTTACTCCCCCCATTCTAAAAAGTTGGTTATCAAGCAGTTTTAATTCAATGAAATTATTTCGGTGATTCTTGAAATAGTCAGCATCTTACTTAACGAAATTTTAAACTAAACTCATTCCTGTGAAATATTGAAAGAGTTTTTGATCGACTTAAATGGGGAAGTCTCGAAGTATTGTGTTCCCGACTACTCTAGCATAATATACTACATATTGTGTAAGCTTTATTGTATCGATATAGGGAAGTACCTGAAGGGTATTGTTCCTATCCTTGTTTGTATTCCTATTTTGCAATACTAAAACTATCGGGAACTATGACTAAAGTTACACAAGTTGTACTGTTGAGTTGGTAGCGATGTTCCCGAGCGGTGAGGCGAACAGGCGATGTCGATACATACGAAATGCGATACATGTCGATACATTAGTGAAATATTAATAAGTTGGTTCAACGTCTGATTTACTTGGTTAAAGAGGATAAATTTGAAAGGAACAGCGTTGAAATTTATAGAGAAATTGTTCAATAATGCTAAATTTTCTTGGATTAATCTTAAATTTGATTTACAACAGTTGTCTTAAGGAAGAAAAATTTGGAATTTGTTTTTTTAAAAAGCTTTAATTGTAGAAAATCGATTTTTTATTGCAATATTGTACGAGTATATCGTGGTGGCGATGTTGCGTGATTAGAACACTGTTCTTCTCTTATACATGTAAAAGTGAATCACTCCACTTTTGTTGGGAGCCCCTTGATACCATATGAGATAACTCTTATCAAATAATTATACTCTTTCTAATTCATTGACAGTTTTAAAATTGATGAGTTGACAAATCGACTTTAAACCCAATTTTCTTTAAGGTAAGAGTCTTTTGTTACATTTCATAAAATAATTTAATATTCAAACTCCATTTGTCAAACTAACTCAAATAAACTTTTTCTTTAAGGAGAAACATCGGTCCGTCTGAACTTTATATACATACAAGGGATTTAGAGAGTTTGGCAGGATTTGTTCGAATTACAATAGAATTTGGTTAGGGAAATATTGAAAAGTTGGTTCAAAAAATGGCTTACTTGATTGAAAAAGGACAAATTTGAACGGAACAACGTTGGATTTTCTTGAAAAATGCTAGATTTTCTTGGATGAATGTTAAAACACTGACAATTATCACACAAAGGTTTATTATTTCTCTTTGAAGATCATTCGCCAGCAAAGAACACAGCTTTGCCATTAGCACTACCTACCAACTAAGTTTTCCCTTCATAATCACGTTTATTTAGATGAAATAAAAGCTTCACACTCCATTCGAAGAAATAATGAATTCCTTCATTTAGAAATTTGATTACTGGCTGCTGAAGAAATAAATTGTTGCTAAGGGTGCGAATCTGAGTACAACTCAAAGACAGTGATCGCATTTTGGTCAGCTAAAATATGAACGGCCTCTCTTGCGATTCACACTCGTGTTTCTGATTTATCGTATATCCAACCCTTAAGTTCTCGTAGGGAGCGAACGGATTGTTCTACAGAGCTCCGAGTGGTCTCTAAAAATTCAATACTATTTCAAATTGGTGAAAAAACGATACCTTCATTTCGAGAGTTTTCGAGCTAGGGATAATAATAACTTTTGAAAATTTCAACTCTAATTTTCACCCCTTAGAAGTGACTGACATCAACCAAAAGCTTCGGGGCAGGACTAGACCTCAAATGGAGCCCATATACCAAATTTCATCAAAATCGACCCATAGGAACTAAGGAAAGTGCCGCGTACGGCGGACGGCGGATGGACGGCCAAATTTTTATTCGATTTTTGGATTCTACGTACCCTGAAACGTAAACCAACAAATTTTGAGGGGTTAACTTATTTTTTCTTGGTCGATTCCAAAGGTTCATTATTGAAAATAATAAACCAAAACATGATTTAAAACATGTTGTATTTGAGAAAAATTTTTGGAATTTTATTGAAACAATCTAAATGGTTTAGAAATCAATTAAATTGTTTTTTTGAATTTGCTAAGCTGGTCATTTGGGGTGGCTACGTTGCATGTCTAGAACACTGTTCTCCCCATATATTATTAGGGATATCTCGGAGTTTTGGCAGGATTCGTTCGATTTTGCCCCACACGGTGCGACGGTGGGATGGCGGCTGGGAACGGGGAGCGATTCTTGGGGCCCGCGGAGACAGAGCGTGGGGTGGCGTGAGAGTTGGCGACGAGGAAGGGAGGCATCTTTACAACATCCCACCCCCTTCCCTTTGCCCTTTAAAAGCAATCGGAGGGAATGACTTGGAACTTCTGGAGTTAGATGGTGGTAGGACGAGGGGAGAGGGATGCGGTGAACAGTGGTGAAAAGACAGGGGGGGTCAGTCGCCCCGTGCCCCACCTCTTGGAAACACCGCTTCCAACTTTATCTCAACCTTACTTCTATTATAAGGGAGCTAGTACAACTTTTATTAATCGATATCTCGGGGATACCCTCCTTCAAAACCATTTGGACACTTTCCCCTCCATCTCATCCCCTGATGTCGCCTCTCTCCCCATCCCTCTCATCATTCGCAATGAACGATTCATTTTGTTCGAACTCACACTTCAAGTTATTCTGTCTTGAGCAGGTTATAGACGCACGTTCCGTTGTTAGGGGTCTATCAATAACAGCCTTGTTGTATTTCACTTTTCTTAAGAAAAGAATAAAATTCTCCAGAATCAAAATTTCCACTTCCATCTGACATTTAGGAACTTTCTCAACACTCGATTTCGTATCGGCAATGAGGAATTCCACCATGTGGGAATTTCCTATTTTTGACCCCAAAATCGGATTCAGCACCTCGAAAAATCTCCTAACGACAAACTTTCAGCCCGTACTTCCTAATTTACGAATAAACTAAACAGTGTAGAAAATATGAACGTTAAAAAAAATAATAAAAAACGCTGCAAATTATTACACAAATGTTTATTATTTTTCTATATAGATCACTCGTCCGCAAAGAACACGGTTCTGCCATTGTTACCACCAACCAACTTGAAGAAAAACATCGATCGCGCATTTCGGTCAGCTAACATTTGAACGGAAATTAGGCCTCTTGTGCGATTCACACTCTTGTTTCTGATTTATCGTAAGTCCAACCCTTAAATTCTCGTAGGGAACGAACGGTTTGTCCTACAGGGCTTCGCGTGGTCTCAAAAAATTCTCTACTATCTTACATTGATGGAAAAACAATACCTTTAATCAAATTTTTTTGAGTTAGGGCGTTTACAAAATTTCAAACCTTATTGTTCAACCCTTAGAAGTGACTGACATCAACCAAAATCTTCGGCGCACAACTAGACCCCAAATGGAGCCTACATAACAAATTTCATCAAAATCGGTCAATGCTAAGTGGGGAAAGTGCCTCGTACGGCGGACCGACGGCCAAATTTTTATTCGATTTTTGGATTCTACGTACCTTGAAACATAAACCAACAAATTTTGATGGGGTTATAAATATTTTTTTTGCTTGGTCGATTCCAAAGGTTCATTATTGGAAATAATAAATCAAAACCGGGAGGATGACGTCAACCAGCAATAGTTAATGTACGGCCGCTTGAAGCGCTGAGATCGAGAAGTATAGTCCTCGGAGGCAACATTTCACAAAACCAGTAAAGATCGATGTTGAAGAACCTAAGAGAAAAAACATATTGTTTAGTAATGCATGCATTCCAGGGGACGTCCCATTGGATAAGCATTAGATAAGTTTAACCAGCTGGTAAGCGATAAAACTGTTTCACTCGATGTAATTTATTTATTATTTTAGATGAGAAATAGTGACCCCCTCCCCCCTCACCATTATCCACTAAAACATTTCTAGCGGCATGGGAGCCTCGAATCTGAAGAGCATTTTGAAATCCATGATCTACGATACCCAACATGCGAATTCGAGTTCACCCCCCCCCCCCCCGCACCAATGGTGCCGGGCTGGCACCAAAGCGGAAATACGTCATAACATTGAACTTTCAACTAATAGTTTTAGTATGCAGTTTCATCGAAGTTCACATCTGTATTCAAGGTGAAACAAAACCAGTTGGTAAGCGATAAAACTGTTTCACTCGATGTAATTTATTTATTACTTTAGACAAGAAATAGTGCCCCCTCACCTCACCCTTATCCACCATAACATTTCTAGCGGCGTGGGAGCCTCGAATCTGAAGAGCATTTTGAAATCCATGATCTACGATACCCAACATGCGAATTCGAGTTCACCTCCCCCCCCCCCCCCCCTTCCACTCACCAATGGTGCCAGTCTGGCACCAAAGCGGAAATACGTCTTAACATTGAAGTTTCATCTATTAGTTTTAATAGGCAGTCCGTCGAGGTTAACGTCCGAATTCAAGGTGAAAGACAAAAAAAAACCCACAAAGTTTGCGGTTTATGGTGTCCTGGCACCACGGTGGCACCACTATTAGTTCCATGGTGGCACAGAGAATAATTCATGAAAATCCAGAGGTATAATGAGAATTTTTCCTCAATTTCAAAGGTTGGGTACAATTAGTAAGCAGTAAAGGAACCGATATATTGAAAAATCGGATATTTTGTGAATATTACATCCTCACCCATCCCCTCCCCTTGCAAATTTTGGTACTCTGGTAAAATCATGTACTACTCGGAAGTCATTTGAGTCAAACAAAAAAAGAAACACGCAAATCGGTTGGGAATAGAGGCCTGGGCAGATTTTACAAGATTATACCCGCAAACGCACGTTTTTTAAGCATTAACCCCCCCTTTCACCCCTTAAAAAGCAAAATTCAAAATTCCGACGCCGTAGTGCACAAGTAGATAGTATTCCGCGTCGAAGAAGAAAAGAACCACGAAAATCGGTTGAGAACTAAGGCCTGGGCAGACGACACAAGATTATGCCCAAAAACGCACGTTTTTTGAGCATTAACCCCCCCTTTCCCCCCCTTAAAAGGCAAAATTCGAAATTCCGGCGACGTAGTGCACAACTAGATAGTTTTCCGCGTCGAACAAAAAAAGAACCAGGAAAATCGGTTGAGAACTAAGGGCTGTGCAGACGACACAAGATTTTGTCACACACACACACACACACACATACACACACACACACACACACACAGACATACACCTATGGCTTTTTTCGTGGATTTGGATTCAGAGTGGTCTAAAACGGATTACTGTGTGGTTATTTTTTTTTCTGTTGAGTGTTGTCCAACTTTACCCCAGATCGATCGCATAAGGACGCCCACGTCTTACTGTGGGACGTCCTAAAAAATAGAAAAAGCAAGATGGAGAAAATTAGGTTTTCCTGTTTTTGTTTGATAACTTTCCTCTTAGCTAACATGATTTCGTCGTTCCAGCAAGAAAAACGCTGCAAATTATTACACAACATTATTTTTCTATATAGATCACTCGTCTACAAAATCACCAACCATCCAATATGAAGAGAAGAAAAAAGAAGAAAAAAAAAAAAAAATCACCAACTATCGATTGCATTTCGGTCAGCTCTAATTTGAACGGAGATTAGGCCTCTTTTGCGATTAACACTCGTGTTTTGATTTATATATATATATATTTCAATATAAACCCTTAAATTTTCGTAGGGAGCGAACGGTTAGTCCTACAGAGCTCCGCGTGGTCTCAAAAAATTCTAAAAATTCTATAGAATCTTAAATTGAAGGAAAAACAATACCTTTATTTCGAAATGTTTTGAGTTGGGGCGTTTTCAAAATTTCAAAATTGATTTTGGAACCGTTAGAAGTGACCTACATCAACCAAAAGCTTCGGGGCACAACTAGACCCCAAATGGAGCCTACATACCAAATTTCATCAAAATCGGTCAATGCTAAGTGGCAAAAGTGCCGCGTACGGCGGACGGCGGACGGACGGCCAAATTTTTATTCGATTTTTGGATTCTACGTACCTTGAAACGTAACCATCAAATTTTGAGGGGGTGTTAAAATTTTTTTTTTCTTGGTCGATTCCAAAGGTTCATTATTGAAAATAATAAACCAAAAGGGGAGGGGACGGCAATCCGAACAGCCAATCAGCGAGCGTTTCCGCTTCACGTTGAAGAGTCTGTTTTTCGTTTTTTTTTGAAATCATAACTTTTGAATGTCTCCCTAAAATAACAGGAGGCTTATTTTTCCGAAATAAACCCAATATTCATCTATCCCACAGCATTAACTATTCAGGAAAAATGCAAACAGAATTCGGTGAAGTTCCTCATTCATTTTGAGAAGGCTCTTCCAAGGAAAAGAACTAATAACTCGAATGGTTGCTATTAGAGTAGGTAACATTCCCTACCAAATAAGAGGAATATCAAACAATTTCGTGATGAGAGCGTACTTTTGCGAATAAAATCACTCGAAACAAGATAGTGGTGAACCATGTCCAGCCCTTAATCCTATATCATTACCGTGAGCATTCAAACCGACCCCAATGAAATCAAACCATTATTGGCGACGGCTGACGAAATATAAATTCATCTTGAATAGGTGGATGGGAAATTAATTTATTGAGGGCATAAGAATGAGTCGCTTCCCTAGATGAAGGGGGCAGGTACCTTATTGAACCCTTCAAGCTACTTGTCCGGCCGGCAATTTCGACGGCTAGAGCGTACTCTGCCAAGTGGGTATAGCACATAGCTTCCTCGTCATGAATAACATGCTAGGGTAGATGATGGGATAGGAGGTCGTCAGGACTATCAAATACCTTACCAAATATGAGGGATACCGAACAGTTTGGCGATGAAAGGGTAGTTTACCAAGTGTGTGTGGTAATAATTACATAGAACATTGTGTCCAGTTCATCACGATTTAAAGTATCGGTGTGGTTGTGAGCTTTATGGATCAGTAGGGAAACTGATCTGCAGTACGGAAACTGGTCCAAACCATAGGACCTGAGACAAGTAGTTACGGTAACCGATCCACGGTACAGGAACTGGTCCACATTGGGGAAACTGGATGACGGTACGGAAACTAATCAATATTATGGAGACTGATCTATAAAGACCAACAATTTCTAGAGAGATTTACACCATAATGATACCTACTACCATTCCTGTTTTGTATTGCACTACTGACCCATTAATACAAACAAGATCATTCGAGGAAGTGGATATACGTCAGTTTGTGTCTGCAGATGAGCTCGGCGGCGACTTCAATGCGTACCTACCTAACAACCAATCTGAAGAAAATGTAATTATTATTGTTTTCTGTTTTTTTGGTTTGTAACCACCAGTTTCGAGGTAGGTTCGTTTTTTATTAAAAACGTTCTAGATGATCCGATGCATAGTAGGTAATCTAAAAACTTCAATCTACAAGTACGTTCCACTACCCCCCAAATTTGATGATCACGTGACGAAATTACTATCATCATCAGGTGAAAATACTATTTTAAACCTACGGTACTACTTTTGAATATTTGAAAATTTCACCCTGAAAATATTCATAGTAATAATCAACCAAAATAGTAAACTGTCTTAATTGAAAAATGGACGATGTCTTAAGAATTAGAGTACAAAAACTTGTTTTCCGAGTTTGGTAGTTACCGAGGCATCTTGCACGTATAACTGGATAGCACATTCGGAATAAGCTTACAATTCCCTATAAAAGTATTTTGGTTTATTATTTTCAATAATGAACCTTTGGAATCGACCAAGAAATTTTTTTTTTTTTTAACACCCCCTCAAAATTTGATGGTTTACGTTTCAAGGTACGTAGAATCCACTTTCCTTAGTTAGCATTGACCGATTTTGAAGAAATTGGGTATATAGGCTCCTTTTGGGGTCTAGTAGTGCCCCGTAGCTTTTGGTTGATGTCAGTCACTTCTAAGGGGTGATTAAGGGTTGAAATGTTCAAAAGTGCCCTAGCTCGAAAACTCTCGAAATAAAGGTAACGTTTTTTCACCAATTTCAAAATAGTATTGCATTTTTAGAATTTTTGCGACCTCCATAAACGAGTATTACCATATTCTTCGTTCACTATTTTTGCACGCTATTTCTATTTGTAATGTACTACAATGGTTGTAACAATATTACAATAAATTAGTACATACATTAGGTATAACATAACATAAAATTGATTCTATTATACTTGTAAATTTGATTTCAAGACCTTCTCATTGTGATTTGTGCTGAGCACCGTCTCATTACATCGGTACTAATCATTAGTTGAAAAAGCTGAAGGTAAAGATATCGTTAATGTTGGTCATCACCGAAGTTTTCGAATTTTATTAAACTTAGTTCGAAATTGTTGGCATAGAGTGTAATTAGGGTTACGGGGAATCGATGAAAACGGTCATCAAATTTCGATTTGGCGTGAGAAATATAAAGGAATATGTACCATAATCATGTCAGTTCCCCAGATCAATTTTTTTGTGGGGTTGTATCGAAGAGAATTGATGACTGATATGGAAGTGACTATTACTGTGAGGCTTCGACTACCCCGTCGAGTCCAACCTGTCCAAATAATTGGGCACTTCCGTAGCAGTGTCGGACTTCGTGGCACCCCCCTGGAAAAAGTCGAGGGACGTAATATCCGGAGACCATCCGACCAATCCATCACAGGAAATTCGACGTTGACTGGGAGTTCTTGGGCGCTCGTCACCCGAGACAGTACTAATATTCCTCGTCGTGTATAAATACGTATTTGACTATCGAAAATGGACGATTGATGTGCATCTCCGGTGCTGACCAAAAGCCACAACCCCCCTTAATTGGTGAGTCATAAGCGCTAAGACGCACAGTGTTCCTATTGTTCCCAATAGGAACTCACGAAGTTAGAAAGAGACTGAAAATTGAATGAAAATCAAACAAAAAATCCCACCAGCCTACCCTTCTCCCCCAATTTCGTAGACCTATCTCCTATCCTCCCCTTTCGCTCTTCTATACTACCCTCTTTCTACGAATTGATACAGGGTAATGTATTTATTCATTTTTTAAAATTTTTGTTACAAGTGTTATTAGAAACTGACGATGAAAATGATACACAACTAATTTGTAACTTTAGAGAACTAAACTTTTTTTTGCTGCTGTTTTTGGAATGTTGATCACCAAGTGAAGTAATACTCAGCAGTGGGCAATGGTGGTTGAGGTATGAAAGAAATGCGTGATAACCCCCTGAGACGGATTGAGTTCGTGAAAATCTGGGGAAATCAACTGTAACGTTATATGTAATCTACAATGCGCTACAGTACAACGTCTCCCTTATAGGTCCTATAAACACGCTTTGAAAAGTGATTTTGGCTATTGCGATATTTTGGTTTATTATTTTCAATAATGAAAAAAGTGAACCCTCCCCTCAAGATTTGTTGGAAGTTGGGGCTTATGTACCCTGGCGCTTACGTCATCCAACCTGGCGCTTCTGTCAAAGTTGGTTGGGCCAAAGATTGGCGCTTACGTACTCTTTTACTATGAGATTGGCACTTCTGGTATGCTCCCTGCTTCTCATGGTTGAATGGAGAGCCACCAAAGTGCAATATGAAGGTGTGTGTGTGCTCTCTTCTCTTACACCTCCTAAGGGGTTAACATGCAGAGACCAACATCGTGTTTTAATACATTAGGACTGTTTTTTATTCATAATATATACATTACATTTGATGAATAGTCCGGTTATATTGCATGACTGCCAGGTCAACATCTCCCTTGAGCTGAACAAGAAAACGTGTCAACACGGCTTCTCGCAGTCTCGCGTTGATGTGTGATATCTAACAGCTCCTATGGAATTAACCTGCAGGAAACATAATATCATCGTGTTTTAATACAATAATACCACTTTTAATTATTCATAATAATTATATTGACGTTGATGAATAGTACGGTTATATTTTAAAGCTGAGAGGTCAACAACCCCCTTGAGATGAATGAGCAGCAATTCTGTGCGTCGATTTATCGGGTAATTTTGGCTAAGGCTTGACAGAATCTTGACCCTGTTTTATTATATAATATGCATGCAAACAGGTCGAATCTTTCTCATATACAAGTTTTGTTGGAAAATCATGACTCATGATGGAGACGTTCGTTTCCAAAGTACCATGGTGCATTGACAACCGTTCATAGCACATTGTTCAGAAATCTTTGGATGATGTCTCGATTTGACTGAGCCGTACCCCCCTCCCCCCAAAGCTGAACTCCATAAGTCTAGACTGGTTTAAGGACTTGGTTGTACATTGTAAGCTTGTTCTGGATTGACAACTTCGACCGTCTCCCCATCAGCCAATGCATTTTTCTTTAATTTTTTTGTTCTTCCTTATTTTTTTACAAGGGCTTTCCATCTAAGTTCGACATCTAATGTATTTGGCTTCATTATCATTCGGAATAACTTTTCCCTTGAAATGTACTGGAATATAATCGATGTACATGTAAATGTTCGAAATGTATTTTGCTGATTACTCAATTTGCCAAATTACTCACTTTAACTAAAACCGCTCGCAATTTTATGTACTAACGAGTTATTTTATAAATCAACTGAACTACTTACACTATCGATGGAATATATAGTTGTTCTCTGCCTTCACAAATTTTGGAATTTCACATTTTTTGGTATGAACGAGTGGACGGTGTAAAAAAAAAAAAAAAAAAAAACCGTGGGTTCTACTCCTACTCAGGCCTCAATTTTTAACAGTTTTTTGTGGTTGTTTTTCCGTTGTATGGTAGATTAGGGAGTAAAATAATTATTTCAACCTGTGAGTGGTCTCAAAATGAGTCTCTCAACCTCTACGATAGTAACCTTTTTTTTTGTCGATTGTGATAAGATTCTCTGGGATTGTGTGGACTGGGTCTGATGTTGCTAAAACTTGAGTAGTTGCAGGCTGATGATTTGACCCTGCCTTATGAATTTTGACGTGTTCATACCCAAATTAGATACTGCGCACGTGCATCTGTGATTTCCTTTTAACGAGCGTCGCTTTTACGAGAGTCATCAGATTTCGATGAACTGTACTAGACCCAAAAAGGTCTCTCATGGGTTTCCCAGATTGATCGTAGACTCTGTACTTGCACTGTAACAAAATCCTCATGAACATAATTTTGTCAATACCGGATCGCCCGATTTTACTCTGACTTGAAAGATAGTTGGGGACTGGCGGTTTGATGGCATGTCACTGTTATCGGATTATTGGTAGCCTCTATGCGTGAAAAAAACGTAAAATTCATGCCGATTCGGTAACGTAAATTTTCATCCAATCCAAAAAGAGATTGCCGTGATATTTTGAGGAGAAGAGACCCATCATGTATCGATATAACATGATTAGCACAACAATGTTATGAATACGAGAAAGCTATGTGTCACACCAACTTGCCTTTTCGTCGTGTTCTCTCTAATTTTTTCGGAGGGAGGTCATTCCCTCCTTGTCCCCTCGGCCACGGCCCTGCCCAGAGAAATGTTTTAGATTCCAAACCAAAGAGGGAAGCAGAAATTGGCTGTGAAGTTTAGAAACAAAAGGAGGCGCGTGCTGGATGGTGGGGAGAAGTAGCAGCCCTGCCACTGCAAGACACAAGATAACACGCGCGCTGTGAGCGGCCACCGCCGCCGACCTCAGACCGATAACATTTTCGTCTAACACCTCGTTCCACCAGCGGCTCTGCAGCCCAACACAAAAGACCATCCGAAGAATCTCTGAAGAAAATAACGCTCCTGCGTTTTCTCAAATTCACTTGTTTCCACGAGTACCTAACTGTTTTGAATCAGTAAGAGAAGTTCCTTGATACAGTTGAAGTGAAATTGATTGAGTGCTCTCTTTCTCCAAACATCCGCGAAGATATTCTAGGTTGGGAAGTTGCCATTTCAATTTCAATAACCTTAAGGCGATTATACCTACACTAAACATGTTTGGCAGTTCTCTCTGGAATGTGAGTCTGCATTGAAGTATGGTACCGGTACTACTTGAGTTACATGGGAGCAGTTACTCTGGAAAAATCTATTTTTCGTACATTCCACACCTTTGGAATAGACCCCCCCCCCCCCCCGCCTAAAAATTTGTTGGTTTACGTTTAAAATAAGGAGAATCCGAAAATCAAATAAAAAAATTTTCCGCCCGTCCGCCGTACGCGGCACTTTCCATAGTTTCCATGGACCGATTTAGATAAAATTTGGTATATAGGCTCCATTTGGAGTCTAGTTGTGTCCCGAAGATTTTGATTGATGTAGGTCACTTCTAAGGGGTAAAAATTAAGGGTTGAAATTTTCAAAAGTTCCAAAGCTCTCAAAATAAAGGTATTGTTTTTTCACCAATTTTAACTAGTATTGTACTTTTAGAATTTGTAGAGACCACGCGTAGCTCTGTAGGACAATCTGTTCGCTCGCTACGAGAACTTAAGGGTTGGACTTGAATAAAATAATTCGGTTGGTTGAATCTAAATAAACTCGATTGTAAAGCGAAAACTTAGTTGGTAGGTAGTGACAATTGCAAACCTGTGTTCTTTGTTGGGAAGTGATCTGTACAGAAAAATAATAACCCTTTGTGTAATAATTTGCAGCGTTTTCTGAACGTTATTGCTAGAAGAATCTCAGTGAAAAGATGACCTCTGAAGGGAGGAGTGATGGAACAGCGTCCTAGTGTCAAGCTTATTTATCATTTTTTATGAACAAATTATAAAACCATAAAAGGAAGCTTTTACTAAAAAAAGAAAGAAAAAAAACCGGTTTTTTAGCTGTTCATTAGTTGTTTCAACCACTGAAGACATCTACCTACCGACTGGGACACAAGTGCCTGTGTAATCACCAGTAAGGAATCAAAATAAGTATCTACCTCAAGAAATAATTCATCAAGTCCACTGATGTCTACATAACTTTACTGCAACCAGAAGGGCGAAGTATGGCCAGTAGCTGCAAGGGAGGCTTCACGATTCCAAGGGGGTCGCATTGCCCTCAACGGTCTCCGCGATACTGTATTTCCCATATACTTATTTGAGAAAAATATTCCCAAATCATTCCTGATTACTGCATTGTTTTTCTAAAATTAATTGTCCAAAAAACAGAGGTTAAATGGTGCCACTGGAAGAGTGCTATTCAAATTAACAACATGGAGTTGATTTTTTTTATTCCTCCCTTCCAAGGTCATCACTGTATGTGACTCTGAAATGCAATTTTTCTACTGAATAACCGTCGCCCAATACAAGTTCTCTTCGAAATAAACTGTCAAAAACTTGAAATAATAGTTTATGCGAAGTAGCTAATACTGATCTGAATTGATGGAATGAGGCCAGAGTAGGCATTTAGTAGACTATCTGGAGACCACCCCATATCTGAGCTACCCTTTTCCACTAGCAATTTTCAATAAATGCATCATCAAAATTTCTTGCGGCAGTAGTGTCATCACAGATAGAAGTGTACTATCTAAATTTCAGCAAATCATTGAGGGAACCCAGCAGTAAAAAACTGAAAAAAAATTTCAATTTTTTTGTTTTTGTCATTAAAAAATTCTTTATTGATATATACACAAAATGGTGTATTATTTTTGAATTTTGTTCTATTAGAACAGGTAGAAAAATGCTCTTGAAGTTGGGAAAAGCAACGAAACACGAGAGAAAAAAACGTGAGAAAAATCGAACTGACAATACCAAAACCGCGAAAAAAGACCTGATGAAATTAACCTTCTTCCTTATTCTTTTTCACTTTCTATCATTCTGCATGTTTGAAGTCGTTGTTGTCATTGGGAGTTACTTTTTACTTTGTTTGCGATACATTTTGTGAAGTTCTCAGAAAAGTGCTCTCCTGTAAAATCACGTAAATTGACCTTCATGCCCCTGTTTCTCTGTACTACTATAGTTGAACTCCACTTTAGTCGGATGGTTTCTCAAAATTTCAAGTTCATTTTTTTTAATTGGATAAATTCAGACAAAAAAAAAAAAAAAACGCAATTTTGAAAAACATACCTAAGCAATAAATGGATATTTTCAAAATCCATCCGACTAAAGTGAAGACGACTACCTACTGAAAAAAATTTCATGTCAATAGACTTAACCGTCCCACTTTAGTACTAACGGCTGGGTTCCCTTAACTGCAAGGAACAGTTTCTGTCTACTCTACTCTGAGTGATGTCGCCGAACACTTCTGCAGATTTGGAAAAAAATGGCGAACAGCTGAACGAGCTGTGGAAGGAATCTCGAACACAGAAAACAATGCGTTTCTGATTTTCATCGATCAGTCCCTGAAATCCGCAACCACTGGGGTGGTGATTGAGCAATCAGTTGAGGCCTCCACTCAACGCTAATGACCTATTTCTATAACACTTGAGCGATTTAGTTCGAGCAGATCAAATCACGACAAACAACCCTGATTATGATTGACGAGTCATGAGTTAAATAAATCAACGGAAGTCTCACCGATTCGTGCTTCGGCCAATTTTCTCAACGACAGCACTCTGTCATTACCTTTCGTTATGCTCTTTTTGTTTGGAATTAAACCTAATCAAAGGACTATCACCTGGCAGGTGGTAGGAGGGGGTGATCGATATTCGGTTTGATGAGGGTGGACAGGAGGCGGGCGCGGAATTCCGCTCGTCGTTGTCAGTCAAGATCCAGAAAAAGAGGTCACGATAACCGAACCGCCTTGCACTTTGATTCAATATACCGACGGACTTTCCCTTCCTCCATATAATCTGAATTAGATTTATTACACCAGTCGGTGGAGGAAGCAAATCAATCTCCATTGAGCAGCACATCATCCATTTGTCACTGTGAAGCGTGAACACTTGAATAAATATGTAGACACATCTTGTAATCGATCACGATAGCAGAATCACAGGAGTTGTGATAGCAACTGTTAGCACGACCTAACAGGTTACTTTTAGATTATTGGTCGTGTTCGAGATGACTAGGAATAAGGTCATTTAGAAACTACCTTCTCCTTTCCGATCTTTGGGTTGTTCAATGATAATTTTCAGGACACTGATAGCAATCAAACAGCATCCCTTAACTAAAGTAGGTCCCTTAAAATAAAGTAGGTTTTAATATGAGTTTGTAGTGCTCATTTCTCCGAATTCCTCGTACTCAAGTTCTGCTACATAATCGTAAACACGCTGCAAATTATTAAAGAAAGGTTTATTATTTTTCTACATAGATTACTCGTCTGCAAAGAACTCGGCTTTGCCTTTGTCACCACCTACCAACCATAGATACTACCTGCCTACCACGTACCTACAGCTATCGCATTTTGGTCAGCTAAAATTTGAACAGAGATTAGGCCTCTTCTGCGATTGACACTCGTGTTTCTGATTTATCGTAAGTCTCTACCTTAAGCTCTCGTAGGGAGCGAACGGTTGGTCCTATAGAGCTCCGCGTGGTCTCTATAAATGCTAAAATGCAATACTATCTTAAATTGATGAAAAAACAATACCTTTATTTCGAAATTTTTTGAGCTAGGGCGTTTTCAGAATTTCAACCCTAAGAAGTGTCCATCAACCAAAAGCTTCGGGGTACAACTAGACCCCAAATGGAGCCCACATACCAAATTTTATCAAAATCGGTCCATGGGAACTAAGGAGTGTGCCGCGTACGGCGGACGGACGGTAAATTTTTCATTCGATTTTCGGATTCTACGTACCTTGAAACGTAAACCAACAAATTTAAGGGGGGCTTAATTTTTTTCTTGGTCGATTCGGAAGGTTCATTATTGAAAATGATGAACCAAAATTGACTCTCAAAAAATGATTGAACATTATGACTAACCAGTGCCAGAACACGCCATGAAAAATTCAAGAATAACTTTCCAGGATGTCTACTGAACTCGTAACCCGATGTAACTGAAAAGTAACCCGTCACTCACGAAAGAAGTGAGAGCAGTAACTGCATTGTTTTCTGCACAGATTTCATTTTGCTTTGTTTAAAGTGTGTGTGTGTGTAAAAATTGTATGTCAACAACTGTTGTTGACATACAATTTTTACACACACACACACTTTAAACAAAGCAAAATGAAATCTGTTTGAAATGGGACCACCACGGAAACTGGTAGAACACATTTCAAAACGCTGCATATTATTACACAATGGTTTATTATTTTTTATTTTTCTATATAGATCACTCGTCTGCAAAGCCACCAACCATCCAACATGAAGAAAAACATCGATCGCATTTCGGTCAGCTTTAATTTGAACGGAGATTAGGCCTCTTTTGCGATTCACTCTCGTGTTTCTGATTTATCGTACGTCCAAACTTTAAATTCTCGTAGTGAGCGAACGGTTTGTCCTACAGAGCTTCGGGTGGTCTCAAAAAATTCTATAGAATCTTAAATTGAAGGAAAAACAATACCTTTATATCAAAATTTTTTGAGTTAGGGCGTTTTCAAAATTTCAAAATTGATTTTGGAACCCTTAGAAGTGACCTACATCAACCAAAATCTTCGGGGCACAATTAGATCCCAAAAGGAGCCTACATACCAAATTTCATCAAAATCGGTCAATGCTAAGTGGCCAAATTTTCATTCGATTTTTGGATTCTACGTACCTTGAAACGTAAACCATCAAATTTTGAGGGGGTGTTAAATTTTTTTTTTCTTGGTCGATTCCAAAGGTTCATTATTGAAAATAATAAACCAAAAGAATCAGGCAGATTGGTACCAGAATAATAAAAATGCAAGATGTTCAGAAATCAAAAAAGAAAAAAATCGTCGTATCGCAACACACTGAAAAGAGAACCTCCTCCGTCGTGCGCCTACGGCGCTTTGATGTCGGTCATTGTCTCACCTAGATAATGACCAGAAACAGCATGTTGAGACTGGAAACCCAAGGTAGGTATGTAGAGACCGGTTTGTGCCTAATTCCATAAATATTAAAGTCCATTCCAGCAGCATGAATTAATGAGCGAACTTTCTATGGAATCTTCAAAGATATGGTTAACCTTCCGATGGGCCACGCACTTGAAACTCCCACGAGTGGGTGCGTCCTGCATAAAATACTGCCTCTAATAGATCGGCTTTCCCATTTATGAAGTACCCCTGTTTTCGACATAAGTCTGGTAAAATCATGAGGAAAGTCTCTCAGTATCGAACTGAAGTGTGTGTTTGCCGCTTCAACTCTTATCGGCTTATCAATGTAATGTATTTGTGAAGGTAAAACTAGACTGTTCCCCAGTAAACTGTGAGAATATCATACAGTAGAATAAACCGAATTAGAGTATTAAAATACCTAATTGTTTGTAACATTATTTTGTAACATTCCTTTTGAAATAAAGTACCTAATTTCAAGCTTATAATATGTTTTTACTCGTTTCACAAGATCAAGCAGAATGTATAACATTGACAAAGCAATAATAACGGCAATAATAAAACCTAAAATTTGTTTCTCAAAATACACACACTGAAAACATATCAAAATCAAAAGATTGACAAATGAGTATTGAAAAGTATGGATACAATATTGATACGCATATTGATTACGTTATGATGATTCTATGAAAAACAGGTGGTCTCCCTGCTTACTTTCAATGAATAATTTATTGCAGAAACTTTGTACGAGAAAAAACCTCATATCGAGCCACCACTTCTCATAATGTAATAATTAACACTATCCCTCGGTAATATTCGGTAAATACAGCAGTGATTGCTGCCGAGGTGGGAGTTCTCACGTTTGATGTGTAATAGTAACTGCTAGAACCACAGAAAACGTCTGGATCGTAGAATTTGTTGCCAGTATTGTCAATTGCATGTACTGAATGTCCCTTACCGGTGGAACAAACTCGAATCTCATTTATCACATACTAAACATTGACATGGCAGCATTGAGTGCTGCCACGCGCCCACCGGAAGGTTAGGAAAATCGAATCGTTTGCTATATGACAGAATTGTCAGCCTTGAAGGTGTGAAACATAGCATGATAGCATATACGATTAATCTCTTGGTTAAAAATTTGAGAAACTCAAAAAATACTCTCCTTGTCACTCCGAACTCATAGAGTACACCCACGTAGATTGTTATTGCTTCCGAGTCTACCGAGGTAGCGGAAGCATTGCTTCCACTTTTCAAAGTTACAAAAAATGTTCTCCAAAATCAAAATTTTTACTCGCGTTTTACGTTTTAGACCTTCCTGAACTAGTGTGGTTTCGTGTTTGTGTTTCCGTTTGTCTGTCCGTCTGTCATGAAATCCTTGTAACGGGCAAAACTATACGAAGTTATTGTCCGATTTCAATGAAATTTGCAGGGATCGAGCGGATTGGCATGTAGATGGTCCCCTATGAAAATGATCACCCCTGGACTGATAGTAGCGACTGCGCATGCGCAAACATGAATTTCCTCGTAACAGCCATAACTTCAACATGTTTCCAACCGAGTTCGATGAAATTTTAAGGAATTATGCGGATTGGGATGTAGATGGTTTCCTATGAAAATCATTACCTTCCGGACTGATAGTACCCAGTGCACATGCGCAAACTTGAATTTCCTTGGCATAGTCATATTTTCTCCCCAAATTCGATGAAATCTTCAGATATTGTGCGGGTTTGCGTATTGAAGGTGATGATTGACACGTACAAGGTACGTAGAGATTGATGTTTTGAGATCTATGCAATTGGGGTTAAGGATACGAGGAAGTTATGTGCCACACCTATTTGGCAGACTTTTTTCCCTACTTTCAGTAAGCCGTACCATCGTACTGTATGCACAGAGTGTGTGTTGAAGATGTCAAGTCTCCATTTTCATGTTCTACTCGTCTCCACAAACTCAAAAAACATCCACTCGGCTATTGAATTTTTGGTACAACGTATACAACGTATCCCCAGGTTTTAATTATTTATATAAATTGTTTATATTATTGTTTACAAATTTTTGACAACTTTCAATTCTTGAGAAGAAAGTAACTAAAACAGAAATTTTGTGCTTAATCGGAATATATCTTATATAACTATAATTATGATAGTAATCCACCAAAACCCATAAAAACTCGTTTTTTGGCCAAATTGTTGGAAATTTGGACCTTTTATTTCCGAAATTTCTGGCTCTTTTTTTTCGTTCGTTATTCCGAACATGTTGGAAAAACATTGAAATTTTAGCGAGACAATTTCTCAAGTTATCTCTGGTGTGACACGTAAATATATGTCGTTATAAGTAAAATAAAATTAGTGAGTAAAGTAAGCAACCATTTCAGGTTGGATTTTCGTCCGACTGCCATTCCTGGCGTCGCGGACGTCATCAGCTGTCTTCCAAAGGGAAGATCAGAATTTGTTCTGATGATTTCGCTCATGGCTTCCCATTGCCTCACCGCCCTGGGTTATGACGAGGGGAGCAGCGACCGACTTGCCCGAAAATATGCTCCCGAGAAGAGCCCCGAACTCACGGCTCCTGCAACCGGTCCGAGTCTCGCCTCCAGAGACGCATGCCGTAGCTCGCTCGGCCACAGCTGATACATAAATCGTTTTAAAATGTTCCAAAACGGATTTCAGTATTTAAAAAAAAAAAAAAAAAATCGAAAAATCCATACAAAACAATAGCTTTATTTTCCTCGAAAATTAGCTAAAACGATTTTCGGCTGTTTTCACATAATCAAAGTACTGTGTTACCTAAAGAATCTTTTTATATCTAGAGTTTCTAAAGTAACTGTTGTACTCATACTTCTCCTGAGATCCAGGCTCTCTCGACAAGCAATTTTACTTCGGTCTTGTTATAAGATTTGGAAGGCTTATGACCCACTCAAGTCGTATCGATCACCTGCTCAGAGAAGAAGCGACCGGAATGCAACGCTTTTTGTTGTTTCAAGGGGCCTCGCAAACCCCATTTTCAGCGAAGCTTTGAAGCTCTACAGTGAGAAGAGCCTTTTCAAATATTCCGTTTTGATGGTCTCGTGGGAGCGCGCCAACCCTCGCCGACCGAGAGTCTGATACGACTGGCGAGAAGTGGTGGGGGAACTAAGCCGCTATATACTCCCTCACCTTTTCTCATATTTAATTTGAGAAAATCCACTTCAAAAAAGGCTTCCTTTGGATGGAATATCTCCAGCCTTATCCAATCTTCACACGAGCGACGCCTCCGCTAAGCCGCCTTACTGGTTAGTCTTGAGAAATGAAGTCAGAACCTCCCATTTTCCCTGTGAGGCTTTAACCTCTTTTGTCAATGTCGGGCTGCGAGTGACGTAGGATAATAGCAGCAGGAAGAGAGGAGGCTAACTCGTCCCATGACTTCATCGTTCAATGAATACGCAACACGTGAAACTCGAATGCATTACGCTGGCAGCAAGAGTTACCGATACCTCGGAGACTGGACAACACAGCGAGAGTCCTGTGGAGGAGATTTGCCTTTCTTACATCAACCGCTTCGTTCATCATTGTCTTCATCTACTAAGTCCCTAGTATATGCGTTTTATGTTGTGCATTTTAACGGATTTTGGGAGACTGAAGCTTCTGTAATGACCTGAAAATTTTGAAGAACTTTTGGTATGGAAAATTTTGAAAATCTTCTTTGTATGGAAACGTTGTTGCGTGAATTTATTTGAGTTTCGCCTGTTTCATAATTTCGCGGTTCTCGGTGCTGTCCGTTCCCGTCTTCCGCCAGATAGCCAATGCATTCAGGTATGGTTTCATTTAATAAATGGGAGATTAAACTAATGAGAAGTTGGTTCATCGTGTTCTACAAATTTTATTCTTCTGGAAAAGGTACAGAGCAAACCAAATATTGAATAAAATTCACGGATGATTTCGATGCAAATTGATGCACCCTTCGCGTGCTGCTGCTGGCGATGAGGACGAAAACCCAGCTTCTACGTTCGGACTATCCGACTTCTTTGTTCTCCATCACCGTATGCCGTCCCAAGTTGTCGTGCTTCTCGTCTCGGCATCCGGTATTTTGCTTTGTTGAATTTGAAATTCGTCGGTTCACTTATCGTCTTTAGCTGTATTTGTCTGTGGGAGCTCATCACCACCGTTTTGGTAAGCCTACCTACACCTACCTGTTGGATTCCACCTTCATGCCGTCTGAAATGAGACGGAATTCTTACCACTTTATATCTCTGTCTTTAGCTTCTATTTAAGTCTTTTTTCCGGCCTTACGTTTCCGAGATCATTCCGTTCTCGCCTGACGGTGATAATTAGGGCTCGGATCGATATGCTCTATAAAATCCCCTAATATGCCCTTGAACATGCACGAAAAACCCATAGATATGCCCTTGAACATTTAATGTATGCTGTAAAAACTAGCTTTTGGCCTCAATTTTTCAAAACGCAATTACATCACAGACTCAACAAAAATATAGGAAGTATGGGAAGAAGGAAGAAACATAGGTAACTCACTCATATGTACACTTTATATTGACCTTATATTACCATTTTCTCTCGGATTTACATTCTTAGCTCGTAGGCACATATGTCAGTCAGTTAATACGATTGCTTGTACAACTAAATGTTTTTCCAAATTCTCAGGCTTGAATAATTTTCTTAAGTCACTCAGTAGCAGTTTCGAACGTGAGGAAGGCCGCTCTACATCTACGGAAACGAATGGTAACTACTTGCAAGATGCAATATCTCAAGGGATGAATTCTGAGACTGCTTCAGACGAGTTGCCGTACATCGAACGTTCGCCAGCTTGACTGCAGTTGACCAGCCAGGGTTCCGAATAAGAACGAACTCGACTTCTCCTGTCTCCCCCGGATAGGAAGAAAGTTCCCCATCGGGTTCGCCGACCTTACCTGACATTCCTTGCTTGAAAAGTAGGAAGTAAAGGAATTCTGAGAGGGTAATTCAGAAAATATGCAGATTTCTTCTTCCGAAAAATTCAAAAAATATACTTTTTACCAAAACACCCCAATTAAGTACTATGCTGTTAAAAAGGAAAGTACCGAAATATGCATTTAAATGCTCTATAAATTTAAATTTGGAACACCAAATTCGCTTCAAAAAGGTGTATTTGGGATATTTGTAGCTTGGGCATATCGCCAACATAATCTGCAAATATGCCCTGGTCCAAGCCCTAGTGATAATATATCGTCTCCGTGAGTCCTCGCCGTACCCGTAGGTAGTACGCAAAATCGTACTTACCTCAACCTCTTCAAGTACCACAAAACAGGTAGTGAGGAATCCCTTCCTGTCTTCTTGCTCAGTTTTAGGTCGGAGCCCGAAGATTTGGATTTCATAATTTTATTTAGATTCGTCACAACTCCATGAATATCAGCGAAGAGAGTACCTGCCTACCACGTGAATATACAGAACTACATTCCTTTCCCGTTCCGATTCCTTGTATATTTAACTACATAAGAGAAGTGCTATTTATAGAAATTATATATACTATATATATTCCATGGCCGTCTGGAATAGTGAGTACCTACTTACCTTTTCTTAATCAGTCGTTACGCAATGTTCCGATGACCTCTTCCGCATTCCTCCTCATATCTTCCCATTGTGTCATCCTCCTCTATCCCACAGTATCTGCACTCTGGGCCCGTGGCTTTCCCAATCTTTACTAAGAAGAAGCGGAAGTATCCATGCCCTGAAAGGAATTGAGTCAGGTAATAGTTCACCTCATCGTGTTCCCACTCCAGCCAAGAGCGATCGTAGTTCGTTTCTTCGAGTTATACTCAGTTTTGCGTCCTTGGCAACCAGTAATCAAATGAGGAATTTCACCGAATTCTGTTTGCATTTTTCCTGAATAGTGAATGGTGTGGGATAGATGAAAATCAGGCTGATTTCGGAAAATAAGTCTCCTGTTATTTTTGGGAGACAATCAAAATTTTTGATTTCAAAACTAACCGGGAAAACGGACGTGAAGCGGGAACGCTCGCTGATTGGGCTGTTCGGATCGCCGTCTCCTGCCAGTGTTGCCCATTGGGACGACGAAATCGTGTTTTCTAAGAAAAAAGTTATCAAACAAACGCTGCAAATTATTACACAACGGTTTATTATTTTTATATAGATCACTCGTCTGCAAAGCCACCAACCATACATCATGAAGGAAAACATCGATCGCATTTCGGTCAGCTAAAATTTGAACGGAGATTAGGCCTCTTTTGCGATTCACACTCGTGTTTCTGATTTATCGTACGTAAAACCTTTAAATTCTCGTAGGGAGCGAACGGTTTGTCCTACAGAGCTCCGCGTGGTCTCAAAAAATTCTAAAAATTCTATAGAATCTTAAATTGAAGGAAAAACAATACCTTTATATCGAATTTTTTTGAGTTAGGGCGTTTTCAAAATTTCAAAATTGATTTTGGAACCCTTAGAAGTGACCTACATCAACCAAAATCTTCGGGGCACAACTAGACCCCGAATGGAGCCTACATACCAAATTTCATCAAAATCGGTCAATGCTAAGTGGCAAAAGTGCCGCGTACGGCGTACGGCGGACGGCGTAAGGCGGTCGGCGTAAGGCGGACGGCGGACGGCGCACAGACGGCCACATTTTTCTTCGATTTTTGGATTCTGCGTACCTTGAAACGTAAACCATCAAATTTTGAGGGGGTGTTAAAATTTTTTTTTCTTGGTCGATTCCAAAGGTTCATTATTGAAAATAATAAACCAAAAACAGGGGAAACCTAATTTTCCCTATCTTGCTTTTTCTATTTTTTTCTTCAGTTTTTCGATTTCGAACTTTACTGTTTCGTGAAATTTTGCATCTGGGGACTATAAATTTCACGATCTCAGCGCTTCAAGCGGCCATAAATGAACTATTCCAGGATGACGTCATTTTCCCGGTTTTTTTAAACATTCGTATTTTCTACACTGTTTTTTTATTCGTAAATTAGGAAGTTTGGGCTGAAAGTTTGCCTTAGGAGGTTTTTCGAGTAGCTGAATCAGATTTTGGGGTCAAAAAAAATTTTTTGAATTGAATTTGAACAAAAAAAAAATTTTGACTTGAAATTGAAAAAAAATTTTGACTTGAAATTGAACAAAAATTTTTTTGACTTTTTTGAATTTTTTGAAACTCCGGGGTTGGACAAAAGGGGCTACGCCATCTAGGTACTGCTTCTCTCACCCTGATTTTGTTAGTCCCAATTGGACCATTGTGTCACCGAAAACATCTTAGGAATTCCACAGCAGTTCCAAGGTGTCACTGGAGTAACCAAAATTAAATTGCAATTTTAACAAAAATTTCAAAAGAAATCGATGAAAATGTTTTCGTCGTAACATCATTTTTGTTACGAAAAATTGTTCAAAAAATTCAGCTCTGTCCATTAATTTTTAAATTGAAATTTGAATGTAGTTTGTCTAGTGACACCTTGGGACAACTGTGGAATCCTTACGATGTTTTCTCAAGGATTTCATGGTACAATGGGGGGTGCGCCTGACTTTTTTTTTTTAATTTTTAATCTAAAGTAACCTGATCCTGAGAATTTTGACACCAGCCGTTCTCTTTTTGGATGAGTAGATCTTTTTCCATGATTTTTCAAAGTTTCGAATGTTTATGACGTCACGCGCTCCTCCCGCCTGGGCGGGACCCCCCAGCCCACTGTGACGTTATAAATATTCGAAACTTTGAAAAATCATAGAAAAAGATCTACTCACGCTAGAAGGTCGCGGTGGTGTCAAAATTTTCAGAATGAGATCTCGTTTAGATTAAAAATAACAATAAACAGTTTTTCCGACCCATTCGTACACCCCATTAGGGTTAATCCCCGTGAATATAGAAGAATTTTAAACTTGAAAAAAAAATGGCCGTTATATTAGGTATTATGTTAATATTTAGGAGTGATTTACAACTTTACGCTTTGATCTGGATACTAAAGTCAGATCTGAGCGAGTGGGAATTCCAGATACAGCAGATTTTGGAGGATAAGAGTCTTATCAGAAACTAAAGGGATGAAAAAGCCATGTTGGGTACCTCAGTATCAAATCAAAAGCATAATGATCATCAGGTTTTCCTGATCTCTAAGTGATGAGATGCTCTTCTCCTTGTTTTGTGAAAATGTTTTAGGATTACCAATAATATATAACCGTATTATGAAAGTTATTAAAATGATCTATGTATTTCTGTTTCAGAGTTAAAAACTGGGCGCTCAAATTCGGTAAAGAACTTTGGGAGTTTGGTCGTCAATTCACAAAAATGACTGAAATTCAAAGAGTAAGTGTCGATTAAGATGGATTTTTAAACATATGCTAGCTATTCTGTTGAGTTGCTGTTTAACGTTGTGATGAGGAAGACTCGGGGACTCTCCCATTCCCATCTATTTCTAGACTCTTTCACTCTTTATGTAGGTATTTAAATTGTAAAAACAAGATATTACACAGCAAACTAATTACAAAGAGCGTTCCGCATCATTGGCAAAACAGTTCAACTACATTTTTTTACCCGGAATTTCTAACCAGCTTCGTTATAATTATAACCGTGAGAATTATAGCAAGATATAACCGTGAGGGAAATTATCTTGCGAGTACTTTATGTTTCGGAATTTTGCCCACGTAAGCTTCACATAATAAGATCAGAGATGAAGAGTTTTTAAAGTCTGATAACGAACGTTCTAACCAGCCAGGACACTCCGACCTCACCTTTATGTTAACTAGTAATTCTTCTACCATTGTACTGTACAGTACTGAATCACTGTCGAACTGTATTCTGCTTACAAATTTTCGAATATTAATGCAAGCCTTAGCATATTGAAAAGTCATTGCCATTCAAGTGTTGTTAACCATAGTTGTTAACTTCAATATCGCGTTTATCCACGTTAAATTAGAGGTCAGCTGTTGTTTAAAATTAACCAGTTTTTGGAGTGGTCAGTAAAACATGAACTTCAATTCTGCGAGGTTTCTCAACCTCAATTGAGTTTATCATTAATTAATAATGAAGAAAACCTAAGAACACTTGGGGTTCTCCAAAACCCAATTTTGGTGCAATCGTGGGGTTGCGAAATTTTGAGCGTTCATGGAGCTGGGATGCACACACTAAAAAAAATCAAGGGAGGGTTTAAACACTTGTAGAATTCGAATCTGCTTAAAAAATAGGAGTTCCCATTTGAAAAAAACAAAGTAGGTGTCAATTGCGCTTTGTTGCGTAGTGCTCAAAAATTTCATTGTTCAATTCCTATAATATTGTCGGCCTTTAACATTAGAATGACAATTGGGGAGTTTGATTCCAAAAGGTAATAAAGACCATTTTGATCGAAATTGAGTTAACACTTTCCCAGGGTTTTAAGGGGGTAGTTCTTCACAAAAATGCGATCGTTTAGGAGAAAAAGATAATCTATTCCCTTGAAAAACGAGGGTGAATATTCCGTTTAATTTCAAAAGGTACTATATCCAGCCCAATGGCGGTCTCTAATCCGATTTGTTTCAAAAAGTACTTTATCTACTTATACTACTTTATCTATATAAAGAATAACATCATTGGTTTATAGCACGATTTTCAGGTCGGTATGGTTTTTCGCGTTTTTCTCACGTTTGACCTTAATGGATAGGTACCTTTTGGAATCAAACTCCTCAATTTATATTTCCATTTAATATGTTCTATTCAGCCAGAAAGAGAGAGAGAGAGAGAGAGAGAGAGAGAGAGAGAGAGAGAGAGAGAGAGAGAGAGAGAGAGAGAGAGAGAGAGAGAGAGAGAGAGAGAGAGAGAGAGAGAGAGAGAGAGAGAGAGAGAGAGAGAGAGAGAGAGAGAGAGAGAGAGAGAGAGAGAGAGCGAGAGAGAGAGAGAGAGATTATTTTCAGAGATTTTTTTTTTCCATCTTCTATTTTGCCAGTTTTCCTTTTCAGGTTACTTACTTTGACACAATTTAAGTTTAATAATCTATTACAGCATTATCCATTACGGTCGTTAATCTGGCATTGATGATGCTATGCGATAACTGTAGTTTGTATCAAATATTGTTCCCTGCTATTGATGAGTATACAATGGTATTGATATCTAGTAAATGGTCTTCCGAAAGCCTCATCCTGACAATTTTGACACCAGCTGCTCTCTTTTTGGATGTGTAGACCTTTTTCCATGATTTTTCAAAGTTTCGAAAGTTTACGACGTCACGCGCCCCTCCCGCCTGGGCCCACCGTGACGTCATAAACATTCGAAACTTTGAAAAATAATAGAAAAAGGTCTTTTCACGCTAGAAGGTGGCGGTTGGTGTCAAAATTCTCAGAATGAGGTCTAGTTTAGATTATAAATAACAATAAACAGTTTTTCCGACCCATGCGCACACCCCATTATAGCTCAGTGTTGAAGACACTGTTATGAGAAGGGGCTGGGTGTTACTGTAAACGGGCTCTCAAGGAGTGTATTATGAAATTTTTGTAGGATCATAAATTATCCAAATTTGGATTAGTGAGATCAAATTCTCATTATTTCAAAATCAAATTTCCTTCCATGTATGTATTTTTGACTTTTTGAATCCTTATAATGCATATATAACATCCACAGTTTTCATCCAGTCCATTGGGCACGAAATGGTCTCCGAAATTTGGTACGAAATGTGTTACAGCAGCAAAATGATTAAATGTATCTCATAGTCCTATTTTGCTCAAACTTCGAGGGTAAGGTCTGGTTTGGCCTCCACATAATTTATCGATTATCGTAATCAAATATCGCCAGCCATAATAAACATGAAACACACCAACATGATCATCAGGAAACTAATCTGACTGTCTTTGTGAGCGAGGCTGTACATTTTGATTTTGAAAAAGTTTTGGATCAAAATCTATGTTTGGAAAAATACAACTGCTCATGATTTTATGTTCATGTATTGAGAATAAAACCGCTGAGTGAATATTTCTGCAATCTGCAAGTGAGAAAGAATGTACTTACTGCATATAAATGTACTCGTACTTCCGTGCAACTCGATATTCGCTGATCTTGATAATAGTTTCGTGTGAAATTTGCAAGATTTATAAATACTTTAACATTCCTCATAATCGCTCTTTTCCCAGCGCCCCTCTTAAACTCTTTCTGTTTTGAAAGGAATGCTCTCAGAACACGAAACTGCTACCTGTTGAATGGTCCGAACGGACTCCCTTTTTTCTAGGAAACGGGTGTAGTGCGTGATTTGCCTCACGAATACCTATAGTCACAGAAGTCGCGTACTCTATTCTTATTAATTTTCATTCATTATTTCATTTGTTTCATTCAAGTCGGCGATAGTAATGCCAGATAGTTTTCGTATTTTCTTTGATCACCTCTCATGTTGTGAGCTCATTCACAAACAGTTTGTTCAACCGGTGAAACATAGTGAAGGGCTGAAATTTATGGAGGACAGAAAATTGGTTTTATGACGCACTGAATACGAGGCATCCACCATGCCATATTTTTAGCGTCTAAGTGAGAGGAAGTTTGGAAGATGAAGATGAGAATGATGGCTGCGGGTGTTGAGAGTGATATTTCATTATGTGATGTAGAGGT
This sequence comes from Apolygus lucorum, assembly GCA_009739505.2. Lineage (NCBI taxonomy): Eukaryota > Metazoa > Arthropoda > Insecta > Hemiptera > Miridae > Apolygus > Apolygus lucorum. The sequence goes on along the minus strand of CM019167.2, from coordinate 41,586,410 downwards.
AGTTTTAGAAGAAGTTGGTTTCATTAATGGTCGTATAGATCCTCTTGGGATATTATAGTGACGCAGAGGTGGTGCGAATAGATCGCATTGTTGGAAGTTTTAGCTGTTCGCCTCTAAAACTCTTCTTGGGAGACTATACAGATCAATTCTTCAATGGTAATTGAAGAAGATCATCAGATCAATCTCAGCTGGGTGATTAATGTTGTGCGAGACAGACTCCACATCATGAATTAAAAGTAGAAAGTTAGAGATTCGCTCGTCGTTATCAATAACTGATAGTTGCATCCTCCGGATAAAACGCATTATAAAACCCATTATTACACAAAGGTTTGTTTTTTCTACATAGATCTCTCGTCTGCAAAGAACACGGCTTTGCCATTGTTACCACCAACCAATATGAAGAAAAACTCCGATCGCATTTCGGTCAGCTAAAATTTGAACGGAGATTGGGCCTCTTTTGCGATTCACACTCCTGTTTCTAATTTATCGTAAATCCAAACCTTAAATTCTCGTAGGAATCAAACGGTTTGTCCTGCAGGGCTCCGCGTGGTCTCTAAAAATTCTAAAAATTCATCATTATCCTAAAGTGATGGAAAAACAATATCTTTACATTAACATTTTTTGAGTTAGGGCGTTTTCAAAATTTCTACCCTTATTTTTCAACCTTAAGAAGTGACCTAAATCAACCAAAAGCCAAAAGCCAAAAGCAAAAGACCAACCAAAAGCTCCAACCAAAAGCTTCGGGGCACCACTAGACCGCAAAAGAGCCCACATACCAAATTTCATCAAAATCGGTCAATGCTAAGTGGGGAATACGGCGTACGGCCGACGGAAGGCCAAATTTTTATTTAATTTTTGGATTCTACCTACCTTGAAAGGTAAACCAACAAATTCTGAGGGGGGTTCAAACAAAAATTTTCTTGGTCGATTCCAAAGGATCATTATTGAAAACATATTGTTTAGTAATGCATGCATTCCAGGGGACGTCCCATTGGATAAGCATTAGATCAGTTTAACCAGTTGTTAAGTGATAAAACTGTTTCACTCGATGTAATTTATTTATTACTTTAGGCAAGAAATACTGACCCCCCCCCCCCCCCTCACTCTTATCCACCATAACATTTCTAGCGGCATGGGAGCCTCGAATTCGAAGAGCAATTTAAAATCCATGATCTACGACACCCAACATGCGAATTCGAGTTCACCCCCCCCCCCCCCCCACCACCACCATGGTGCCAATCTGGCACCAAAGCGGAAATACGTGATAACATTGAACTTTCATCTATTAGTTTTAGTAGGCAGTCCGTCAAGGTTCACATTCGTATTCAAGGTGAAACACAAAAAAAAAACCAAGAAATATGAGGTTTATGGTGCCCTGGCACCATGGTGGCACCACTTTTATTTCCATGGTGGTACTGAAAGTAATTCATGCAAATCCTAAGGTATAATGAGAATTTTTCCTCAATTTCAAAGCTTGGATACAATTAGTAAGCAGTAAAGGAACCGAAATATTGAAAAATCGGATATTTTGTGAATATTATCCCCCCACTCACCCCCTCCCCTTGCGAATTTTGGTACTCGGGTGAAATTATGTACAACTCGGAAGTTATTTGAGTCAAACAAAAAAAGAAACACGCAAATCGGTTGGAAATTCAGGCCTGGGCAGAGTTTACAAGCTTGTGCACGCAAACGCACGTTTTTTAAGCATTAACCCCCCCTTTCCTCCTCTTTAAAAGCAAAATCCAAAATTCCGGCGCCGTAGTGCACAACTAGATAGTATTTCGCGTCAAAAGAAAAAAGAACCACGAAAATCGTTTGAGAACTAAGGCCTGGGTAGAGTACACAAGATTACGCCCAAAAATGCACGTTTTTCGAGCATTAACCCCCCCTTTCCCCCCCTTAAAAGGCAAAATTCGAAATTCCGGCGACGTAGTGCACAACTAGATAGTTTTTCGCGACGAACAAAAAAAGAACCAGGAAAATCGGTTGAGAACTAAGGCCTGTGCAGAGTACACAAGATTTTGTTACACACACACATACACACACACACACATACACACACACACACACACACAGACATACACCTATGGTTTTTTTCGCGGATTTGGTTTCAGAATGGTCTAAAACGGATTACTGTGTGGTTATTTTTTTTTTCTGTTGAGTGTTGTCCAACTTTACCCCAGATCGATCGCATAAGGACGCCCAAGTCTTACTGTGGGACGTCCTAAAAAATAAACCAAAAGGCTGTATTTTGGGTAGATTTGGTGTCACTATCGATGGAACTCAGGAGAAAGTTTCGAAAACCATTTCCTAAAACTGGATAAAAACAGTTGTAAATTCAAGCCTCCGTTGAATTTTTTTTCAAACTCCACGTAATGCAGTGTTAGCAATTGAAGGGGACCCAGGACGCCATAAACACGGGTAAGTTCTAGGTACATTCTCTCGGGTTCCGATCTCCCGATTTTCATGATTCTTTAGCCATTTCGTGCCGCACAATTTGAGCGTGAGGCTTTGTTTTTTTTTAAATCTAATTTTTTCCGTGTTTGTGAATTTCCAAAGTCATCTTTTTTTTACTCACTCTTGACTGAGATCCTACTTCACTTTTCTAAAAGTATTTTGCGTTCGAATTGTCCGTTAGAAACACTCCTACAATTAGGAAAAAACCTCATCGCGATATCTCTCTTATTTCCTGAAAAAAAAATTGTTCCTCAAAACAAAAAAAACAAAAAAAAAAAAAAAAAAAAACAAGGTTTTACAGGACGAGTAAAAAACGGGGATAAATCATCATCAAACACTTCACTTCTATTGAGACTTCTAACTAGCGGAACTAACCCCATACATGTAATATCAAGAAGAAAGGTTCATTCGTCTTCCACACCCAATATAATATTTTCTACTAATCTGGCAAATTACAACGCCTTTTCTTGGCAGCTCAACGGCTTCAAGTGCAACATAATAAAGTATATATCACGGTGACGCAGGAGGTGTGAGAAATCACGGGTGCCAGCTATCGGGGGAGCACGGAGTCATTTGGCGAAGTGCAAGGAAGCTTCCGCCTCCCTTCGCGACTCACCATTCATCAACTGGAGTGGCCGATAAGGCTCTTTGATCTTCATTGGTTCCATTCTGTCAATTACTCCACGATTTCTACGCTCTCCAACTGATGCCAAATTCAGCATCCGCGTTTTATCGAAGGTAGTTTAAGTGCAATCAGTGACTTCCAGTGAAAAGGAGGTAAACTTGTATCTGATGATCTATAAATAGCTTTTCCAAGTCAAATTCGGAATTTTCCAAAACTTTTTCCAACATTTTTTCAAACCATATTCAAAATTTTCCAAGCAAAATACAGAATCGTACATTTCAACTTCAGAATGTGATCAAGATTCATCACAAATCCGTGCTAACTATTATTACATAACAGCTAGAACTTAAAAAAACGCTGCAAATTATTACACAAAGTTCATTATTTTTTTGTATAGATCACGCAGCTTTGCCATTGCCACTACCTACCAATCATATTTTTGCTTCATAATCAAGTTTAATTTGAATAAATAATCGCTTCACACTCAATTCGAAGAAATAGGGAGTTGTGGGTGCCTTCATTAGGAAGTTTGATTACTGGTTGCTAAGGATGCAAAACTGAGGACAACTGGAACAAAGAACAACGATCGCATTTTGGTCAGCTAAAATTTTAATGGGCCTCTTTTGTGATTCACACTCGCGTTGCTGATTAATCATAAGTCCAAACCTTAAGTTCTCATGGGGAGCGAACGGTTGGACCTACAGAGCTCTGGGTGGTCTCATTCGATTCTAAAAATTCAATACTAATTTAAATTGATAATAAAAATACCTTTATGTTGAAAGTTTATGATCTATGTCGTTTTGAAAATTATGTTTACTTATTTTTCAACCCTTAGAAGTGACTGACATCAGCCTCAAGCTTCGGGGCACAACTAGACTCCAAATGAAGCCCATACTTATACCAAATTTCATCAAAATCGGTCCATGGTAACTAAGGAAAGTTCCGCTTAAGGCCCCATTTTTAATCGATTCTTGGATTCTTCGTACCTTGAACGTAAACCAACAAATTTTGAGGGGAGGGGGGGGGGTTAACTTTTTTTTTCTTGATCGATTCCAAAGGTTCATTATTGAAAATAATAAACCAAAACGTGGGATGAAGAGATGGAAATAAGTGGGTTGGATCTACACGTTCACAAAGGTAACTGTAAATGTTCAAAATGTGAAAACGGTTCATCTGTACAAAATGATTCAAGGATATTACAACGAGAGATGTGAAGGAACTAGTTAATCGGAATCAGATTTGATCCAAAACCCCGCAGAACTAAGTGGGACCCTCACTGGAAAACGAAGTGGCATCTTCACCTCAATTTCTGGGATTTTCATCCCCAAGGGAACCCAAGTCTCAACGACTCACTCACTAAACTACTCTTGTAACCTCAGCACCCACTGGGACTTCACGACATGGTCGACCAATCGGAGGCTAGTTAGGAGACTAATTGATGAACTTCTAAATGAATTTCGTGACAAATAAATCAATGGCTAAAATGTTACCTACTTTTTTAATTTATGCTATGGGGTAAGTTGAGAAATTTTTGTTGTGTTCCTAGAAAATTAAAATCTGTTTACTTGTATTAATTTAACAATTTGTGGTAATATTCAATAATTTGTGTTATCAATTGTAATTATTTGTCCAGGGATGGCAGATAGTTTCCGTAATATTGTATAAAACTTTGGACTCCTTAAATTTGAGGGGAGGGGGGGGGGAGTGCAGAGCTTGATTGTGTCCCTCATGGTTGGAGCAGGACATTCAATTACTCACTTGTCGTACAGTTTACTTGTTTTTCGATAAATTCTGGCTTCCCTGGACGAGTCGAGCAGAGAGTTTTTCAAAATAAAGTGTCGTTTCCGAATCGAAATATTAAAATTTATCTAATTAACCCAGGACATTACAATTATAAAAGATAAGGCCAGATAACACAGGTACGAGTGTTTCATTTCATTCGATTAGTGTGATTGGTATGAGCCCAGCACGATTTGCAGTCAGTACAAAGTCCAACTCAATATCCCATGACTCCAAGCCTCCGATGTCTGCTACTTTAAAACTCCAGCGATTAATAAGTACCTAGGTTTAAGAAAGGAGAAGAAATGTAAGAAATATTCTGAAATTGAAATAACAAATTTTGAAATTGGTTTGGAAATTCATGAATATGGTTTGGAAAATTATAAAAATTGGTCTGGAAGATTCCGAATCGGACTTGGAAAAGCTATAGATCCCAAAGTCTATGACCATTTGGTTTGCATACAGGAAAATTTGATCTTCGCTACACAAACGGACTCTGTCATTTTGTGGAGAGCAGGCAGAAATTATAACGACAGCTAATCAGGTGTAGCACATAGCTTTCTAATATCTATATCATGATTGTAGAGATGATCCGAAGAAAGTGATAGGAAACCATCTTGAATAATAATAATTATCTGGTCTGAATCATATGAAAATCCTGACAGTTATTCGTGTGATCTGATCGCTCTGAAGTTCGTGAGGGATCTTTGAAACTTCAAACCCCAACTATGAACCCTCTAGGTCTGTTTGAAATCAAGTAGTGAGAAAATTACGTTTTTGGATAGCGCTTGTGTTGAGATGTGTTAGCGTTAGTGCGGAGGCTGTCAATCCGATGCCTGTGAAATCCATAGGAAATCCGAGCCCATCCCCTTCATTTCCTACAAATTCATTGAAATCGGATGACATCGGAGGAAGTTATTGTTGTGTTTGTAAACCCCTTACATTATTTACACATAGACAACGTTTCTAGGGATTTACATCGTTGAATTATGACGTTCATTATCGTTCTGTAATTCAAGCTGGCTACTCGGTTCTCTAATAATTATTGTTACAACATTATTGAATTTGTGCTTTTCATGTTGAATTATATTGATACAATCACAATGAAGTTGACAGGACATGAAACTCCGATCCCTAATTAGCCTCCAAGTTTGAACAAGGTAATCTGATCACATCGCATTCATATAAGAAGAACCCAAGGGGCATAGAAAAAATCATAAAATCATCTAATGACTTTCCCCTGGCAAAACTATACGTCGTAAAAGTCCGTAAAAGTTTCTCAAATTTGGATGATTGTTGCTCTTGATTTTCACAGTAATCCGATCAGTAACACCCTAAACATATAAAAATATTCCTAAATTTACGTAACTATGAACCTGATCGTAAAGACCTTGATAAACGTTAGGGAGTTATTCAGCGCTCAAGTTAACCTAAGTTTTCCTGCATAAGAAAGCCTCTATTGCCCACCCAACTTGGCAGAAGTATTTTTGATGTGTATACAATTTTTTTAGTCAATTAATTTTGTTTACAATTGAGCGTCTTCCGAAAATAAAAGAAGTTGTGTAACTTGAATAAACATGAAATATATTTCGCAAATGAACTTCAGTTTTCATGATTTGTTTCGAATATGATGTACGTTCGTTTTGATTTTACAGAAGTACCACAGTAATGAAGCTGAAGTTTCGAGGAAAGATGGCCTCCTCCTCATCAGAGAAATGGCCACCGAAGTGAAGAACATGATGGATATCAAAATGAATTCTGTCATGGTGAGCTTCCCATTAACTACCTATTTGCAGTACAGTAGAATTTGGATCCGAAAATTGTATCAGTTGCGAATTTTCAAGGAAAATGGAGCTATTGAAACGGACTAAAGATTTTTAGCATGGACTTTTTAAAAATTTTCTCACTGAAATCCGTTTTGTAACATTCTAATACCGCATAATTAACCTTTTTAGTTTCTGTCATCGGATCATGGACACATGCATTTTTTGAAAAAGCAAATTTTTGGGGTTTTACTATACTTTCTGGCTCGATCCAAAAGTTCTTGAAAATAATTAACCAAAATTGTTTGGAAATGGGATTACATTTCCATTTTGTTAACCTTGACTGGATATCTGAAATGCCAGAACTCCGGATGCAGAACGGAATTGATACGGGATAATCGTGGAATGGAAATTCAGAAGCGTTAAAACGGAGGAATTGAGAACTAACTTAATGACGTCATCCATGAAGCATATAGCGGAATTATAGAAGCACGTAAATATGACAATAGTTCTGTGAATATAGAACGTGAGTGAAAACTCGACAATGACACCATAAGACGAAAGCATGAAAGTGGGAAAGATCCTATTGTCATCCTTACCATAGAGAAGGTTTTCAGTCCGAAACACCAACAGATCCAAAAGACATAAAGATGACGTCACAAGTAGATTCACATCACAAGCAGATTAATTTGCCTAGAAGTTTGCGTAAAAGTTCCGATCAATCTCCTCCACTTTCAATTCGGGGTTTACACTCTCATTGTTGCAGAGAATAATGGACTCGGCTGAGCAGGCGGCTCTCAGCCACAGGATGGAGTCAGAGGGTTCTTCAGTCAAATTTGTTAACAGCAGATTGCTGAAGAAGCAATCGGGGATGCTGCTCGAACTGAATCGACATTTCGATCAGCGCCACGTAAACACGTCTCACAGCTCCGTCATTCTTCCTTCCTTCGTCATAGACTCAGGTAGGTCCCAATGGTAGAAATAATTATTACCTAAACTTCTTGTACTAATTAAACATGATTTCACTGAGTTTTTTTCCTGTAACCACTTCTACGGCAGTAATTCATTTTGCGGTTTTGTGAATTATTTCGGTCATTTTTTTGAAGATATAACAGGAGTTTTCAAAGTATTTGATTGAATATTACGTTATCTGCTGAGATCCTTCATTAAGCACCATGGTTTCAGTAGTACACCATTTTCAGCCTCGAATCAGCTGGATAACTGGACTGCATCTTTTAGATGAAAGCGTTATTTTCAACACGTTCTTTTTCCAAGGTCATTGTTCCTATAGAATCACTTTGCAGGAATTTTATCTGAATGCAATGGCTAAATATTGATGATTATTGTTGTGTACTGTTTCCCAAGACCTCTATGTTGCGATGTTGTTCAGATGTCCAAGTGGCGAATGCTCTGAGGTGGTCGGAGCACTTGGATCCAGTATTCGTAAACAATTACGAAGTAGATCCAGCGCTGTCGTGGCAGTACTTTGGCAGCTCCACTGGCTTCCTGCGGAGGTTTCCAGGTTAGTTGTTATTCACATGACTATTTTCTCATTCCATACGGTGGATTAGTTCATTTTTTTGTGAAGGATGTTCAATATCTAACGTATTCAAATTTTCCTATAGCTGTTTAGCCCATATTTGTTCTAAGTATGCAAGCTAGCAAGATGTTTTGAATAGTTTCAAAGCTAATGAAAACATGACTGCCTCGTTGAACCTACTTCACATCACCGTGCATTGTGTTTTTAATTTATGGTTAATTATTCGTCTCAACGATAGATACTCTTTATTTCCCATTAACAGCTGATTTCAAATACCAACTAATTTGATATAAAGCACTACAAGGTTTTTGTACCATCTGTCTAGTTTTATGGAAATTTACGAGAAATTCTAATTGGTATTTTGTGAATAGAATTTATTGATTGAGTATTACCACCTGTGGTTAACAGATTAAACAAAACTCAATTCGACTCGATGCAAATACCGCTATATGTACTAATTACCCCTGTTTTGAAAATGAGAGAGGGAGAATAGATCCAGAAACAGAAGAGAAACTGATTTAAAGACCTCTTTAGTAGAAAGCTAGTAACTGATAACAACCGACTATCTGAGAATTTTTGACTTAATCCATACTATGCATTTATATCAGCTTCTCAATAAGGGTATTCTTCAATTTCATTGATCTGTCCCCCTATTTTGACTTTATATCAGTTTCTGCCGATGTTACTTGAACTTGCATGAATACGGTCGTTTACTTTTAATGAGGCTTGCGCACCTTCTATGGGAATAACCTGCTACGATTCCCCCTCTCTACCCACCGTAGCTTAATCCATCTATCAGAGTCCTTTTATATAACAGTTCGTTTAAAGCTTACGATCACATGGATTAACTATTATTTTCATAGTCGATTTTGAAAGATCTAAAACCGATGCTTACGTCGAGGGCCTTTTTAGGACGTCCCACAGTAAGACTTGGGCGTCCTTATGCGATTAATCTGGGGTGAAGGTGGACAAAACCTAACAGAAAAAATGACCACGTTTCAGACCATTCTGAATCCTAATCCGCGAAAAAAAACCATAGGTGTATGTCTGTGTTTGTGTGACAAAATCTTGAATAATATGCCCAGAAAATGTGTTTGATAGCTCACCAACTGGCTCAAATTGACCAAATACTTATCCAATGGGACGTCCCCTGAAATGCATGCTTAACTAAACAATATGAGCAAATTCCCTCAAGAGAGAAAAAAAAAACGAGACCAACAACAGCCCCAGGATCGCACCATGTAGCGAAACATCGTTCGCTCCCCAAATAAAAGTAATTGAAAGAAATATGTTCTACGAGGGTAATGAAACAAAAAAACAAAAACAACAAAGAAAAAACAACAAAAAACAACAAAAAACAAAGATATTGAAAATACTAAATCAAAAGTATAATACTATTTCAAAAAATCGAAATAGATAACATTTTTTATGTTCCTGGGTCTGATATACAGTGGAGTCTGAGAGAAATCTGAGCAATGGAAAATTTAGTTTCTTTTTATGCTCAATTTTTGTTCTTGAAATTCGTATTTAACTAGAATAATGAGTTCACATGATAGACGAAAGTACTCTAGTCGTAATCGATCGTAAATGATGGAATGTCGCAGGTGGATGAGAGGCCTGGAGGTTTAAAAAAAAAAAAAGCATTTCAATGGCTTCGTTGACTTGAAAATACATCCGTACTGATTATTTTATCTACATTGTAACAAGTTGTGGATATTTTCATTAAACAAAAGTTATGTTTGATGAAGTATCATTTTGCAACCTTCCATCAATAAGGTGTACAGATAGTAGGGTTGTATTACGAGGTGTGATTCGTTCCAAAGATGTTGAATGCGGCAGTATTCAACGTGTAACCGATGAGAGTGAAAATTATCTCGATCTTGATAATCGTAGAACTCTTTGATCCTTTTATGTATTCAGGCTTGAAGGAATACTGGGAATCGATATGAAACGATTCCTAGTAGAAGATGAAACAATGGACATAGAAAATTCTACGATGTATACATAAATGATATTGCAAGTTGTGAAATATCTTACAATCAAATTTTACATTTTATTTTATGTAGGCAGAGATGAATGTTTGTGTTCTGCATCTTTTGAATATTTATTTGATTCAAAACGTGAAAATTCAACAAATGTGAAATTAGCCTTCACGGCTTGATTTCCCTTGTCATCACGGTAATAGTTTATTATGACGTGTCAGTTAGGTACTTGAGGTTGAAAGCCGATGCGGCGGTGCAACAGGTAGACGATGAGTGCAATTTGCCGGCATTCGTTTCCCGATGTAACGAACCTATTAAAGTAAGTGACTGCTCCATTCTGATACCATCTTCTACCTCCCCGCTCATCCGTCACCGCTAGTTCATCAAACTGTTTACTCCGCACTCCTACTAGGAGGAAATGCAGAATTGTCGGACATTCCTCTACCGTTTTTATCGAACTTATGACACCCTGCCACTTTATCGATTTCCTTATTTTAAAACGTCTGATGATAAGGCCGTCAACTCCCCCTCATCTCTACCGGAAAGAGATATACCTCCCAATTTCAACTTCGCTACTCTCGTATCACCACAATTGGTCGAATCACATTATCTCCAATGACGGTAATTATTGATGAATCCCATTGCCCTATTTGAGCTCTTCTAATTCGGTAGGTAGTGGAGACTTCTTATTCGATAAGTGGGACAACTAACACTCAACGTATAAAATAAATAAACCCATAAAAATCCATTTTAGAGCATTCGAAGTCCAAATCCTCGAAAAAACAATAGGTGTAAAAACTGAAAACCTTCGTAGAAGGTTTCAGTGTGTTGCTCGAGCTCTTCAAGTAAATTTCATGATGAAAGAAAGCGATTGGGCAACTGAATTGCTGAAAACTTCAAACCTGAAGCCTTGCTCAAAAGAATACGCAGCAGTGATTAAGGTATTCAATAAATTCAGGGATGTATTTGCCACTAAAGGGACGATATTAGGCAAAACACATGTAGTTGAACACGTAATTAACACTGGGGACGCACAACCGATCAAGCAACCTCCCAGACGGCTACCCTTCACCTCTAGAGAACATGTAAACAAGCTCATAAGGGAAATGCTGGATGAAGGCGTGATAGGCGTGAAAGATGGCACAACCAGATTTTGTATCGACTACAGGAAGCTTAAAAATGTTACTAAAAAAGACTCGTATGCCCTTCCTACAGTACAATCGATCCTGGATGCCCTGGTGGGCTCTGCTTGGTTCTGCACTCTGGATCTGAAAAGCGGTTACTGGCAGATTGGAATGAAAGAAGAAGATAAGGAGAAAACGGCTTTTGCAGTAGATCGTCAAGGACTCTGGCAGTTTAAAGTTATGCCTTTAGGACTTTCTAATGCACCAGCGACATTCCAGCGACATGCAAGCAATTATACCGCCTGAACTAGCACTTGTCTATCTTGATGATGTGATCATCCATGGCCCAGACATTGAAACAGTGCTGAGTAAACTCTCCAAGGTCCTAGAACGATTCCAACATGCTAACCTCCAAATAAACCCGAAGAAGTGCAGTTTCTTTACACAAAAGGTTCAGTATTTGGGTCATGTTATTTCAGCAAACGGAATTCACACTGATCCCAAAAAAAACAGATGCGGTTAAGGATTGGCCTGTACCAAAGAGTAAAAGGGATCTACGCTCTTTTCTTGGATTTTGCTCTTACTACAGGAGATTTGTGCCTAAATTTGCAGAGATTGCTAAGCCACTGCATGCATTGACAGAAGACAGAGCAGTATTTGACTGGGACCAAGCTTGTGAGATCAATTTTGAGAGGTTGAAAGATCTTATGGTGACAGCACCTTAGCCTTTAGTCTTAGCCTTTCCAGACCTTCAACAGCCCTTTATTCTAGACTGTGATGCAAGCGGGCATGCCATTGGAGCAGTTTTGTCTCAAGTCACTGACGGCATTGAAAAAGTTATAGCTTATTACAGTCAAGCATTGAGCAAGCAAGAGCAGAACTATTGTGCTACACGGCGTGAACTGTTAGCAGCTGTGAAAAGCATTCGGCATTTTCACTATTACTTATATGGGCAGCAATTTACTCTCAGGACAGATCATGCAGCGTATTCCTTCAGGACTCTGCAAATGTATTCCTTTGAAATCGTTCATCGAGCTGGCAAAAATCATAGCAATGCTGATGGATTATCCCGTCGAATCTATTACAATAACTGTTCCTATTGTACTCGTCGTGAGAGAAATGGCTTCGTTTCTGCAATTAGACTATCTGCTCAGGGTGAGAACTGTCAATTGGAGGATGCTTCCATTAAAAGAATTCTCAAATGGAAAAAGTTTAATATGCGCCCTGACCTGACTGAAATCTCGGTAGAAGACCCCAAATTGCATCGATTGATAGCGCGATGGGATTCTTTAGAAGTCAGAGAAGGTAAGCTATTTCACAGATGGGAATCAGGAAATTGCGTTCGATGGCAAATGGTCGTCCCTACATCCATGGTTCCCAGAGTCCTTCAACAGTGTCATGACCAACCTACTGGTGGCCACTTCGGTTATTGGAAGACACTTTCTAAGGTGAGACAGCTATATTTTTGGCCTGGAATGGCTGGTGATGTGAAGGCTTGGTGTCATAGTTGCCAGTCGTGCCAAAAGATCAAAACCCAAAGAAGCCTGCCTGCACCACTTCAGCAATGTCCTGTTAGTGGGCCTTTTGACAGAATGGGGATTGACATTCTTGGGCGTTTCCCAGAAACAAAGCGTGGGAATAAGTATGTGTTGGTAATTTCCGACTATTTCACCAAATGGCCGGAGGCAATCGCTATCCCAAACCAAGAGGCCGAAACTGTGGCCAAGGCTCTGGTAGAAAATGTTTTCAGTAGAGTTGGTGTGCCACACGAAATCCATACTGACCAGGGAACCAACTTTGAGGCTGAACTATTCCAAGAGATGTCGCAATTGATGGGGTCAAGGCGAACAAGGGCAACACCTCTGCATCCACAATCAGGAGGATTAGTTGAAAGGTTGAATCGTACCCTCACAAAATACTTGGCTGCTTACATTGGACAGCAACAAGATGATTGGGATGAGAAAATACCCTTGTTTCTACTAGCATACAGGTCGACACCGCACAGCACTACAGGTTTCTCTCCTGCTCAGTTGGTATACGGAAGAGACCTTCACCTACCTGAAGACTTGATTCGACCCAGAGCCACCACTGATAGTGAGCCACTAACGACACCTTACGGCTTTCAGCTTAGGGTAGATTTAGAGAAAACCCGAGATTTTGCCAGAGATGCCATGAAGATCAGCATGCGTAGGCAAAAAGAATGGTTCGACAGACGTTCAAAACAGAGAGTGTTCAATGTTGGAGATTGGGTTTGGGTCCATGATCCAAAACGGGTACGAGGACGCTGTCCAAAACTTGAACCGCAATGGACAGGTCACTGGGTTGTATCCAGAAAGAAGAACGAAGTGGTCGTGGAGGTGAAAATGGGGCGGAAAAGGCGTCTTCTTCATGTCAACCGTCTAGCTCATGCCGATGTACGACCACAAGAGACAGGGGAGTAGTGTGGTGGTTACTACACTGCATCATTGTTATAATATTTGTTTACATTGATGTTGAAAAGTTAGTTGTTAACTGGACGTGTACGAAAAATACACTTTCCAAAAACTAAAATTGGACTTGTGTTATTACAATATGTTAGAAATGAGGAAAACGTGGATTCCGAGGAATGTTGAAAAAATATTTTCCATTGTGAGCCGATAGAACGGCTGAAATAATGACCAACGCGTGGAAACGCTCGATACAACGGATTTGGGTATAAATTCCTGAATGAAAGCCGTTTGAGTTCATGCGAATTCAACATTAGCACATGATCTGCTATTGAATGTTGGCATCAGGTAGCTACTGCTTGGGTACCTATTGAATGGGGGACGAATCGAGTCTTTCAACATCCAACGACCGCTTCACATTAAACATCTGTAACACGCAACCGGTCTTATTATTATTGAGGCTTTGTAAATCTATAAACTATAGATTTGGAGAATGCCATCGCGGTAAAAACAGGTTAGTGGTTGTTGGCAAACTATACTGGACGACCATAGGAAAACGAGCCCTAGGTCAACTCTAGGTGTGAACAAGGCTCACATATTACGCTAAACCAAGTTTGCGAATTTTCGCAAATGATCGAAAATCAAATTCGCCGATACCCGTCCAGTGTAAACGGGGCTTAACCGAGCAATCATTTCGTCGATATTCCCATTTTAAGTTGGTACTTCAAACGGATTCGCCGTTCGTGCTCAACCGGTACGCGTCCGGTGTAAACGGGTGTTGAGCAAATCAACGAATTTCTCCTCTCTTGTAACAACTGCAAATGCCCGCGAACGGTTGATTTGCACGGATGCTCTCTCCTGTAGTGGGAACCCAAACATTCCGTCAAGAGGTGTTTGCGATTGTTCGCAAATCGGATTTGCAGATGCTTGTTCGGTTTAAACGGGGCTGAAGAAGATATACCTTGTATACGTAAAAGAAGAGTTATAATTTCACCAGTACTCGAACTATCATGATTGATTCATCGTTGTGAAATGTGGATTATTTTGAGCTAAATCCATATCAACTCCTATCCTTTATTGTATGTACTTACCGTGGTTTTTAATAATCGACCCGAGATGAAATCAATAAGCAGTAAGTAGGAATGGGACTAGGCTCATACCATCCTCCAAATTTCTGCAAAATCGGCTTTAAGAAATCAATTGACGTTTAAGCGGATTATATAAAAGATCCTGGCTTGCGCCTGAGTCGGCAATCGTTGAAGCTATAACGATTTTAAAATTGCGTCACTTACTCTACCGGCATACAGGTCTCTCATTTCTCTTAGTAGTTGGCTTGGTCGTCTATCTCCTAGCTCCAGTTCACTCAATAACTTCCGTGATTGTTTTTCTTCGGAGTCTGTGAATCGCTCTTCAAGTCTAGCGCGGAGCTCTGCGTACATGTTTGTAGCGGAAGGATTCAGGATCACATCGCTAACCTGGGAAAGTACATCACTGGAGATGGCGCCAACAAGAGATGATATTTTGTTAAGTCACTGGTAATACCTGCATTGAAGAATTGGGATTCAATTTGGCGGAACCTTGACTGCCACTCTCCCAACTTGAGGTGCGCCTTCAGCAGCTGGCGCATGATCAACAGGTGCCGATGGAATCGAATTGTTTTGAGCCATGATGAAAAATTTTGATCACGTCGGGGTCACCACATGAAGGTTTAGTGGTGACCTACAACGGTTTTAATTGAGTACTTCATACATATGATTCCAATATGCAAAATGGCCGAAAATATTTGTGAGAGAAAATGTATTTTTGTAAGGCAATTTGAAAATTAAAACTGACAAATTTTTGAATCTTGAATCTTGAAACTTGAATGATTGATTGACAATGAACTTTCTTGAGATCATAAAAACAGTATACACAAATTCAACAGGTATAAAACAAAAAAAATAACTGTAGTAACCGCTACAATATCTTTAGTCCGATGATGATAAAATTTATAAGGGACCTTCAGGGGGTCAATCGACACTGAAACCTGTTCTCATAATAAAAATTGGATTGCTATTTCGTAAAGTTTTGCCCGTGATATGGAATTGACCACAAACTGACAAATACGGTAGCAAAATTGTCAGAAAGCTGTAAAAGCCCAGAATTTAGGAGATCCCAATTCGTGTTTACCTGCTGTACGTATTTAAATAGTGAGGAAGTAGAATGATTGCACTTCAACAAAAATTATAAACATAAGTATGATACATTCAAGACAAGTTCAAAGCACGGTTGGGTCGAAAGGTTCTGTGAATACACGTACTCTAGCTAAGTTCTGTTTGGGTGAATCTGAACTGCACGATAATCGAAATATCGCCATTTCATTGGTATTTTATTCCATTCTATCTGAATTGATTGACATACGTTCCTACTATTTGTACACTGAACTGTAGTAAGAAGTAACGTCGCTGTAATCCAAATAAGCGAGTAAATCCACAGATTACCTGGTTATAGTATAATTTTCTACGGGGAGTCCCCACTAGGTGACCTAATTGGGTCAAGAGCGTTGAGGAGGTTGACCTAGGAAGGTCCACTGAAGGTTGTTGAAAAGGCGAAGCACCTCCAAGAGGCTGCATAGGTCACGTGCCTCGTGTGCCTCTATTGGAGCCCCATCCCACACCTTGGGTCTCCTGAGAGGAGTCCTGGAATCCTTTTGACGAACCCCCTGAAAAGCTACATCCACTCCCCAGTCGACGAGCTCCACCCCGCCACCACCAGCTCTCCTATGTAGGAATTTTTTACTGACTCTTACTCCCAGTTTTGTCACTGAAAATCTAAATTAACTCTGTTGCTGGGGGAGAAATGTTTCATCACAACACTAAAATAAAAACCACGATTGTCATGCTCATATTGAAATAATAGCACCGTCTGTTCCTATGTTGTAGACCATGGGTAGTGTTCCTCATTCACCCTAAATGGTAGTTATTTGTTCTTTGGGCTGTTCGAAGAGTAGATATAATTCACTTCGAAATGGTCGCAAAGGTGAATCACTGGGAAGATGAGCAAACGAAAGCTGATTGTCTGGCGCTGAGTTTGACAGGTAAAGCCAGTATTATTCCAAGTTCACAGTTGAGTCCTGTTTGTCCAACAATGTTAAAATTCGACAGCGCGGGTTCTGAGTTGATTGAAATTTCTTGTAATACGATTCGAAGTTCTAATAGGTACCTAAGTCCTTACACACTTCATTCTTCATTCTAATGTAAGATAATTCTGCCCAATACTGATCACTGTAGGGATTATCAGCACTGGGCCAATCGAGCTGATACCCCTTAATTTTTCTTGTGCTTAGGTTGGGTTCTTAGGGCTCTTTAGTGGAACTTAGTACGCCCTAACTTACTACAATTCCAGCATTCCAAAGGAGGTCTTGTTCTTCTCTCGAGCACCATCTCTTGCACCCTTTCAGACAGGATTTGATTTCCCTCAGCCCTCTTTATATTGCCGAATTTCCTTTTGCCAGCTGGACGTGACCCCCCCCCTCTTCCTTTGTCTGTTGGTCCAATAGCAGCTAAATCAACAGCTCCTAACTCTTGATCCTCATCAACAACTTGGCGAGATCAGCCAACTTTCTCTACCTCCAATATGGCTTCCTGTTCTGAAACCGTCAGGCACAAACTGGTCTATCAAAAATTCATCCTAGTATTTGGCATCAAGATGAGGGTAAGATTCCACCATTATTCGTTTCTACTCTCTTCTAAATTAATCCAATTCATCCCCATTTCCTTGATGTTACTGCCTGAACAAGAGTTTTTTGGTTTTTCTTAGCTCTGGAGGACTGATTTCACCTCAGGACCAAAAGTAGCCCTGAAGGTCACCTGGCTGACCAGTTATTCGTTTTCAGTCGTCAAACGCCCGTTTTCTGTCAAATTTAATTCATGTCAGAAGGCAGTAAACTATTTAATAACATTTCCTGCAATTTCCAAGCACATCGACCTGTTCTTTGGGTCTGTTAATGATCACCCAGTCTCGTTCGATCGCTCGAACCGTTAACATCTATCAAGCTCTCGTTATCTCGCTCGCTGTTTACTTCTATCGCTCTAGTATTCCAGCCAGCCGACCAACCGATAAGGTGAGCCACCTTCTTATTGTCTTTCCGGCTGAAGTTCGCAACAAGTGTTGCGTTCTTCGGGATGGGGGGACCCGAAGATAATGTCATTCCCGGTAATTCGGGAACCAATACAAATATCGTTACAAATGCACGCACTTCCAGTCAGTTCAAAGCTCCCCAAACCAAACGAAATAAAAATGCAAATTCTTACTCAGCATATCCCCCGAAAAGACCAACTAACAACACTACGGCAAATTTTGTTACAACGAATAAATTTGCACCTCTCTTAGGATTGAATGATCAGCAAATTGAACCCAACGATGTAGATGAAACAATGAGTAATGATGACACTTCTGTAAGACCTCCAAGACTTGGTTTATCCATAACGTTTACGTATAAAGGGAACGATAGTGTCACAAATCTCATTACATTCATCCAGGATATTGATGACAAAGTAATTATAAAAACACTCGGCAAAAATGAGTATAAAATCACCCCATCATCACAACTCTTATATCGTGATTATATATCCGCTCTCAGTGGAAAGAAAACTGAATTTGACTTTCACACTTATCTGCCAAAAGAACAACGACCGTACAGATTAGTTATTCGAGGGTTGCCTTCAAAAATGGAAGTGTCATATATTGCTGATCAAATCAAAATTGAACATGGAGTCAAACCGAAGCAAGTCGTTAATGCCATGCATGCTACTGGTGAACTCAAAGGGGAGTTGATGCCCATATACTACGTCGATTTTGACCCTACCACTGATTTGACGAATTTTCGCGTAGCTAAACATATAGCCCACATCTCATGCAAGATAGAGGAGTACACCCCCCGTGCAGGACCAATCCATTGCAAGAACTGTCAGCAGTGGAACCATTCGCGAGGCCAATGCTCACGACCCTCACGATGTGGTATCTGTTCAGGAATGCATGAAACAAGAACATGTACCTCCCAAGCCACGAGAAAATGCGTAAACTGCAGCGAAACTCATTCATCGTCATGGAAGGGCTGTGTAGTTTATCAAAAATTGGCTGGTATATTAAAACCATCTAAAACTGAACGTCGTACAAAGAACCACAATAGAGTAGAGACCACTCTTCCTGATCTCACAAGTATTAATTTTCCCCCAATACACAATGAAAATAGTCCAAATCAAAAAGCAAGCTATACTCCACAAAACCAAAATCGAAGAATAGGACACCCAACCCACTATCGAGATGTATTATCATCTACTACTGAAACGGGAAATGACCAGTCTCAAACAAGTATGGGACCAATGATTCAGGACATAATTTCCACAGTAGTACAACATGTTATCTCATTGCTGAAAGTAGAAATTCTACGTGCATTCAAATCCATAAACTTCGCCCAATTAATGCAGCCATGAATAGACCCATAAATAAATTACGAGTCATGACTTGGAACACATGCTCTATTAGAGGAAAATATCAAGAATTATTACATTACACAAATGCTCATAAATTGGATATTTTGATGTTAAGTGAAGTCAAACTCCCTTCCTGGACCTCATGGTCGCTACCAGGATACACTTCTTATGCTGCTTACGATCCAGATGACAATGGTTGTGCAGGGGCTTTACTCCTTGTACGCTCAACCTTAAGTCAATCTGAGTTGCTACCGATTAGAGAGAAAGACGTTCAAATGGCGCGATGTATACTTCACCTGGAGGGCGAGGATATTCAGCTTGGCGCTGTCTATATGCCACCCGAGGATAGAAGGCGAGGGCGCAAACTCACTATGGGCACATTATGGTCAATATCACACGAACTAGGTTCAACCTTCCTCATAGGAGGAGATTTCAATGCTAAGCATTCAGCATGGAATGATCGAAGGGCGAATTCATACGGAACTCTAATTGATGCTTGGCGGCACACATTCAACCTTCAAATTATAACGCCTGGGGTTCCAACTAGATATGATACACGACTAGGAGTAGCTCCCACTCATATAGATTTCTTCA
Source organism: Apolygus lucorum (assembly GCA_009739505.2). Taxonomy (NCBI): domain Eukaryota; kingdom Metazoa; phylum Arthropoda; class Insecta; order Hemiptera; family Miridae; genus Apolygus; species Apolygus lucorum. The sequence goes on along the minus strand of CM019167.2, from coordinate 41,566,646 downwards.
TCAGTAAAGGCCTCCAATCTCGAATAACCAATACTGCAGTGGAACACGATCTTAACTCCGATCATCTCCCAGTACACACAGAGATGTTTGGCAAACCAGTCAGCAACATAGCCAGACCCACTCTAATCAAGCATCCGATGGATTGGGATCGCTATCGTATGTACATCGCATCGAATCTAGCCAATCTCCCGTATATAAGTAATGTCAATGATATTGATGAGGCTGTGAGTGAAATAACTTCAGTCATAACTTCTGCAGCATCCCTAGCAGCCCCCAACATATTACCAACTCCTCGAATTAACATAAACTTGCCACCATTTATTAAAGATATATGGGAAGAAAGAAAAAGAGCTCGCAGAAGATGGTTAAGAACAAGGAACCCAGCTGAAAAACGGTTGAGCAATGCCCTGGGTAATGTTATCAAAGCAGAGGTTGACAACATCCGAGAAGAACAGTTGAGACATAAACTTACTTCACTAAACGCAAAGGACTGCTCTCTGTACAGGGCAACCAGGATCTTGACAAAGAAAGGGCAAAATATACCTCCATTAAAAAATGGCTCAAGATGGCTGTCACTCCCCGAAGAAAAAGCCAACCATTTCGCCGACTCACTGCAACTCAGGTTTCAAACTCATCCAGGTCCTGATCTTTCTGAGATGGAAGAAGATTATTCTAGTTTTCCTTCCCCACCTATTTTCTTCTCTCCCAAACAAGTTAAGAAAGTAATCAGAGCTTCATCTACAAGAAAAGCCCCTGGTGTAGACCTAATAGTACAGCCTCTGCTTTTACGTGGGCCCCGCAAACTGTTTGCACATCTGGCTCATGTCTACACAGCGTCAATACGGTTGGGATACTTTCCAAAAGCTTGGAGACATGCGACTATTTGTATGATACCCAAACCCAACAAACCTCCTCATTTATCAACTTCTTACCGACCTATCAGTCTCCTCTCCCTTCTTTCAAAGACTTTCGAGCGTCTACTTCTCCCACATTTCCAACAATACACAGCTCATCTTGTACCCAACCAACAATTTGGCTTCCGTCAGGACCACTCTTGCCCCCTCCAGCTTCAAAGATATACAAGCTACATAAAAAATATTTATCACCAGCGAAAGGTATGCCACTCTGCCTACTTTGATGTAGAACAGGCATTTGACAGAACTTGGCATGATGGTCTTCTGTTCAAACTCCGTCAGCACCTGCCAAACAACCTGTTTTCTGTGGTCAAACACTACTTACAGGACAGGACGTTCGTGGTCTCAATCCAGAACCACCACTCAACACCAAGGCTAATTCAAGCTGGAGTGGCACAAGGAAGTGTGTGGGCGCCATATTTATACTCCATATACACGAGTGACATGCCTCTGGAAGCCCCGGATGGGTTCTCTGGATTGTATGCGGACGATTTAGTCTACGCTACGTCGAATGAGGAATCTGAAATTGCAACCGAGAATCTCCAACAGATGCTTAACGTATTGGGACAATGGTGCACGAAATGGAGGATAAAAATAAACAGTGAAAAATCTAGCATCGTTACATACACCTACAAAAGAAATTATACAGATCCAGAACTCCACTATCTTGGACAGCTGATCCCAACCAAAACCTCGCATAAATATCTCGGAGTTATATTAGATAAACGATTAACGTTTCATGACCATATCAGCGAAATTATAAAGAAAGTAAAAAACAGGGTTGCACAGTTGAGGTCCTTCCTTGGAAGTCCACATTTATCCATCCAAAACAAATTAATATTATACAAAACCCTGATCCGACCCATCTGGACATACGGCTTGGCAGTCTGGGGTACCTGCTCCAAATCAGAATTCAGGAGGATAGAGCAGCAGCAAAATGGAATTCTACAACGTCGAATCGTGCAAGCTCCCCCACTCGTGAGAAACGAAACTTTATATCACGACCTTCAGCTAGAGCCACCAATCGAAATTCTGAATGGATGCTGCAGCTCCTTTGTTCAGCGCAACATTGACCACTGTAACCCTTTAGTTACTGAAGGCTTTCAAACGCCAGAAGTCAGAAGACTCTCCCGCCCACGTCATATCATGGACATCGTTCAGCAGTGATTAAACTACAACCATGTTTGTAGATAATATAATTATAATGTAAACAATGAAAGTATGTACACTATTTCAATGAGGTATATTGTAAAATAGTCCCAACCAATAAACAATTCAAAAAAAAAAAAAAAAAATGATCACCCCAGAATTTCAAAGGGAAAGACGCACCAAGGAGGAACAGAAGCTAGTCCATTAAAATTAAAATTCAATAGCTCCATTTCCTTTCCCATTATTGTTTACGTGATAAAAACGATTGGAATTGAGTCCTATCTGTAACTCAAGAAGTACATTCATGATTCCACAGATTTGGAACCTATACAAAACGCTGCAAATTATTACACAAAGGTTTATTATTTTTCTATGTAGATCAATCATCTGCAAAGAACCCGGCTTTTTCATTGTTACCACCAACCAACATGAAGAAAAACATCGATCGCATTTCGGTCAGCTGAAATTTGAACGGAGATTAGGCCTCTTTTGCGATTCACACGCGTGTTTCTGATTTATCGTTAGTCCAACCCTTACGTTCTCGTAGGGAGCGAACAAAATTATAAAAATTCAATACTATCTTAAATTGATGGAAAAACAATACCTTTAAATCAAAAATTTTTGAGTTAGGACGTTTTCAAAATTTCAACCCTTATTTTTCAACTCTTAGAAGAGACCTACATCAACCAAAATCTTCGGGGTACAACTAGACCCCAAATGGAGCCTACATACCAAATTTCATCAAAATTGGTCAATGCTCAGTGAGGAAAGTGCCGCGTGCGATAGACGGCGGTCGGACGGCCAAATTTTTATTCGATTTTTGGATTCTACGTACCTTGAAACGTAAACCAACAAATTTTTTTTGGGGGGGGGGGGGGGGGGGTGTTAATTTTTTTTTCTTCGTCGATTCCAAAGGTTTTGGTTTATTGAAAATAATAAACCAAAAGAGTATTTTCCTTCCTAAACCGCGTAACATTGTGATAATTGTTATTCAGCAATGGACAAAAAGCAACGAACATAATTGTGATTTATTGTTCATGGAAACCCACCGAGAAGGAAGTAGTTGTTGTAAGTTCACTTTCTGGAAATAGAGATTAAACCTTTGCCTTACAAACGACACAGAGTTCAGCAAACCCCAACGGAGAGAAACGGACAGTCTGGAGATATTGATGTTTTAATATGTAGGCAGGTAAGGGAAAGAGCGGACCAATACTACAGCAGAAACTTCGTTTTCTCATTATTCTGGACATTTAAAGATTTGAAGGTACTTCATTCTTCCCCTCAGGGGTCCAAAATGATAGCGTTGTATGAAACTAATTAAGAAGTAGTCTGACTGAGGGTAGGTTCCTTGGAAAGTGCCGGCAACTCAGTATTTACGCAAAATATTTGGCTCTCTCTAGAGTTAAATTTAGTTCCCCCTCCGACCACTCGACGACTAATCGCCCTTCCGCATATTTCAGTTGATCGTCCTATATCCGTCTTGTTCCGCCCTTTATTTGATTCTATGGAGAGTTCCCTTTAAACCACCATCTGCAAATTCGGTATGCAAGGCGAACATGCCAGAGTACAAACAAAAATGTGCAGTTCTCGTTGTTTACTGGTTTATTTTCTCACTATGAAAATATATCAACAAAAATGGCACGGTAAATGCAATTTGGGCAATCGAACAAGAAAACAAAATTTTTAACACCCCCTCTAAATTTGTTGGTTTATGTTTCAAGGTTACGTATAATCCAAAAACCTAATAAAACGCTACACATTATTACGCAAAGGTTTATTATTTTCCTACATAGATCACTCGTCTGCACAAAACACGGCTTTGCCTTTGTTACCACCATCCAACATGAAGAAAAACATCGATCGTATTTCGGTCAGCTAAAATTTGAACGGAGATTAGGCCTCTTTTGCGATTCACGATCGTGTTTCTGACTTCTCGTAAGTCCAACCCTTAAGTTCGCGTAGGGGGCAAACGGTTTGTTCTACAGGAACAAATACTATTTTATACTATTTATATTATTTATACTGTTAATACTATTTTAAAGCGATGAAAAAACAATACCTTTAAATCAAAATTTTTTGGGTTAGGGCCTTTTCAACATTTCAACCCTTATATTTCAACCTTTAAAATTGAGCTACATTAACCAAAAGCTTCGGGGCACAACTAGACCCCAAATGGAGCCTACATACCAAACTTCATCAAAATCGGTCCATGCCAAGTGAGGAAATTGCCGAATACGGCGGATGGACGGCCAACTTTTTACATTCGATTTTTGTACCTGGAAACGAAAAACTAACAAATTTTGAGGGAGGGTTAAAAAAAATGTTCTCTTGTTCGATTCCGAAGGTTCATTATTGAAAATAATAAACCAACATTTGGCCTCACGTCCGCCGTACGCGGCACTTTCGTCAGTTAGCATTGACCGATTTTGATGAAATTTGGTATATGGTATATATCTGTCCAACAATCGAGCTAAATTTATACCTCCCAAAAATCACCTCAATCCTTAAAGAGGGATGCGACTAGTCAATATTTGACTTACGTTGAACTCTACGAGTATACGTAGAGCTCTAAATCATGAAAGTCACATGTGAGAGAGAGCCTATTAGGTCATTCCATTCTGTCTACACCCCTCTCCCTGACAAGGGTCTCAAAGGAAAAAGTCTCTCTCTTTCCCTCTCTCTTCTATTTTATTTAAGCAAAAATGTACCATCCTTCCGCAATACCTACAAAAATATGTTATTTATTAGTTATAAATTGAATGATGATGTTCCTTTGAGCGTTTAAGTACTATGTGATTACTTTCAAGAAGTGATGAATTGAGCAATTCATGTGACAATTGTTTTTGTAAGAAGAGACTTTATTATGTTTATAAATTTTTTTAAACTAATCTGTAACCATTTCGATTGAATTGAGGATAATGTACTAATTGTTTCCAGGGGAGATGGAAGAGAGGACCAGATGGTCCTAATCTCCCCCTGGTTCGTTAAATAAAATCATTCGTTCATGCATTCATTCATTCATTCTCTCTCTCTCTCTCTCTTTTCTCTCTCTCTCTCTCTCTCTCTCCCCCCTCGCTCTCTCTCTCTCTCTCTCTCTCTCTCTCTCTCTCTCTCTCTCTCTCTATAACTACACCGTGTAAATGGAGAAATCAATTCAAATGCAGAACATCTTTTAACGAATTCGAAATTTATGGACAAATAAAACACCGTAGGTGGACATTAGGTGTGGACCGGTTAGATGGATGATATCTACATGATTCCTTCAGAGCTGCGTATCTGACTTCGAGCTGTGATATTGGGTTCGATTCCAGGCCACAACAGTTCCCCCTCTTACCATCCACCAGAGCGACGAGCCAATAGTGTACAGCGACATATGCTGGAAACCCGATCCGATAAGCTGATCACTTGTCATCAACCCACTAGGTAATTGCTTTGTCAATTCCTACAGCCAGTCTACCGGCCTTAGGTCCTCGCAGGCAGTCAAGTCAAGTTTATTTATTTATTTTCACTGTTAAGTGACGATTTTTTTTTTCGACTCCCGTCGAAGCGAAGGGGACACTCTGTAAAAATAAATGAACGAATCAAATTTTAGTGGGAAGGACAACCAGAACTTATCCGACAGTGAGTGACGATGAGGAAGGTGGAAGAGAGGGAAGAAAGGCAGTGCCCCTGTAAAACAACCACCATTTTCGGTATGAGCCGAGCTGGACGCGGGTGGTTATACTGCCGAGTGCTTCACCGGAAATGTCCAACTCGAGTAACTCCGTGACACCTCTTTTCGATGTTCACCCGCCTACTTCATAATCCAATAATGACCTGTTGTGTGCTTCAGCGATGCAGTGGCCTCCTGAGGAGGGATCTGGTGGCAAAGATCTGCATGACTTCCGCAGCTCCAACTGGTACGTAGGAGCCTCGACAAGTCCCAAAGACTTGGCCATTATGCTGGACGTCTCGAGCGGCATGACGGCTGCCGCTTTAGACCTTGCCAAAAAGACCGTCAGAACCATCATCGACACGCTGGGGGACGACGACTTCCTCAACGTCTTCACCTTCTCTGAGGTGACCAAGGAGTTGGTCCCTTGCTACAAAGGCCTCCTCGTTCAGGTAACCATTTTGGCTGTATGATGCATTCGTATAACAGAGATATTTTCCGAAATGTCATTTGGCACCTCAATGTCATTAAGAAATCAGTACGAAATGATAATTATGAATGTATTATATACATACACGACTTTTTCGTATTTATCCAAAATTGTTATTTTTAGGCGAACGAACTGAACAAAAGGGAGCTGCTAGCAGCACTGGAAAATGTGCACATTGAAAATGCTGCCAATTTATCAGCAGCTATAGTCACGGGTTTCGAACTTCTTCATAAGGTGAACTTATGTTATTTCGTTATAATGCTTTCATTTAAATTTCTTATGCAATTTAGCCGCATAACTTCTTCTTTTCACTGATACAATTTGGTTGCGGCGTCGAGATCGCATTAAAGATGATGATGAGGTCGATACAAAAATTCTTATCATAATTGGTTCAGCCGTTTCAGAAGTAGAACAACTGCATCAAAACAGCGCCCACTGTTCAAAAGTAGCGTACTGTTGAGAAATGTTTGCAGAACTTTAAAAATAAAGAACCAAACAAAATATAATTCGAAATACGGTAAGGAAGAGAAAACTAGAAAAAATAAAATTGAAATTAGTTAAACGAAAATTTAGGTGCTTGATTCCAAAAGGTACTATACCCATTTTGGTCAAACGTGAGAAAACGCCAAAAAGCTATATAGGATTTAGTAAGTACCTTTTGAAATGAAACGGAATATTCACAATCGTTTTTCAAGGGAATAGATTATTTTTTGCCCAAAAACGATCGCATTTCTCTGAAGATCTACCCCCCTAAAACCCTGGGAAATTGTTAACTCAATTTCGATAAATATGGTCTTTAGTAGTACCTTTTGGAATCAAAATCCTCAATTGTATCTCTAAAAAAGTTACAAAGGTAGGTATTCAAGATTGTCTTCCTATTATGTCGACAAAATGGAATTAAAGTGGTACCTAACCGATTATCTAGGAAAGTACAGAGATCCGACCTGTGGTAGTCCAATTCCTCTCTCTTCAACGATGGTGCGTCTTCCGAGGTCTGCCCCGATCGTGAACGGCCGTTTCCAACCCCACGGTTGCAGCGTTTTTCATGGTTGCTGAACCGTTCCAAAATGGTTGAGGAATTCCCAGCTGAATTTCAATTCTGGCACAAAACTTCAATGACCAGTAAAGTGCGTCACTGTAGTTCGAGTGATCGCACTTAAAATCAGGGACAATGCGTTCGCTGATTATGAAAAGGGAGAGACGGATAAGGCAATCGAAACGAATGCTTGGTAGGCTGGAGTGAGACTGATTCGTTGAGGCAGATCGTCAGATAGGACCTGAAAATACCTGATGACTTGGGTCGGAGTCGATCTGATAATCTGACGCATCGTCGGAAGATAGAAGAAAGGTTGAGGGACACTTACGCGCAGACGACACACACACAAGCACAGCATGGTCGACACTCTTATCCAAGTGATACAATAAAAAGAACTATGACCTTGACAGTTAGGAAATGGCCTGAACACTTACCTTACTCTCTTCTAGCGGATAACTGAATAGATGATGGTGGTCGATTCCGAACAGACAGCGATTTTTAAGTATATTGGTACCTATAGATTATTAACGTAACTTTTCGGAGACTTAATTTTTAAACATAATACTATTAAATCAACATAACTAAATTTGTGTGCATCATAATGAATGCCCTTAGTGTTATCTGAAACTCTTTTATTGGTACAATTGCAGTACAATCAGACGAACCAAGGATGTCAATGCAACCAAGGGCTCATGTTGGTGACATCGGGACCAAAAGGTGACTACAGGCATCTGTTCAAGGAGTACAACCAGCCGCATAACCCTGTACGAGTTTTCACCTACCTTGTCGGCAAAGATAAGTCAAACGCCGCAGAAGAGCTCTACTGGATGGCCTGTTCAAACAAAGGTACATGATTTTAACATTTCATTCTTCCAGTCAATAACAGCTTAATGCATCAATGCTGCTATCAGGCTACTACGTTCATCTGATGTCAAACACGGTGTAATTTGTGGGTCAACCATAAAGAGCCCACATCCACCCATCATAATTCTTTGGCCAACAAAGCAGCAAAGGAATAAAGAAAAATGCATTCGATTAGGATGCTGTGTAATTTCTAAACGATAAATTGTTTAAATTGATATATTTTGTGGAGTCGGGAGAATATTGATTCTATGTTGGTCGAATCGACTCAGGTTCGGGTCCTCTTCTTAATTAAAAAAAGGAAACGTGGGCTTCACTTCTAAATAGCGACAGTTTTGCAAGATACCGCTCCAGCATCTTCTGGCTAAAACATTCAACAGATAAGAATAGTCGATAGCTAAAATGTAGAGTTTGGCACATCAATCCAAATTTAACATATTTTCTAAAACACAAACTTAAATTACACAATAAATTACCTTCCTTTAGTGATGATAAAATCAAAATTTTTACAATACGTTCAATGATGACAAAATCTTCCAAAAATCCTGCGAAACTGTCGCTATTAAAGAAGTAAAGCCCAGTTTCATTTTTTTTAATTAAGAAGAGGACCCGAACCTGAGTCGAATCGACCAACATAGAATCAATTGTTGAAATCACAAACAAACCATTATAAAATATTAGTATTGCTCTAACATCTATCATTGATTTACAATCATTAATATACGTTTTCCAGGTTATTATGAGCATATCGACAAGCCTGAAACCATACGGCAGAAAGTATTGAATTACCTCAAGGTGATGGCTCGACCAATGGTGATGTACCAGAACGACCATCCCATCCACTGGACACCAGTCTACGCTGGTGGGCAAGTAAGTGAACTTTGGAGTTTTGATTAACCCTTAGCACTCCTAAATGAAGAAGGGAGGATGTCCCAGCAATCCAACCTGACTGGCGACTTGCTTTCTCCGCCTCCTCAGCCTTCTTCTAATCTTGACCACTTCAGCTGCTCCGCAAGTGTTTCAGCGGTTTTGTTCAACATCGAACTACCTATTCTATTATGGCTTTTTACAAATGCTAATTAAATATAGTAACTTAATAACCTTTGACAACTTTAATAAGAATATAAAAAGGATATCGGAATATTGGTTTAGTTATTTCATATTCGTAGTTATGCTGGGTGTGGAATTTTGTGAAGCAATCTCCCAGATGTAGAGCACTCCTACTTAGAGCTGGGTTAATAAAATCTCACTCTTCCATCTCTAACAAAAGCTGCTCAATAGCCTTATCATCCATACTCACTAATTCTATAAATAAAATAACAATAAACTGGAATATAGAAATGAAGGAGAATACTTTTAGCAAGAAGGAATTGGGGAATTGGCGCTGCCGGTCAGAGGCCGGTATGCGAGCATTACACAAAGGCTCCAATTTTTCAACGGAGTAGTCTTGGAAGTCACCATTCCCGCGACAGCTCGGTATTGGAGTGCTAAGGATTAAGTAGCTTAATTAATCAATACAGACCTCGTTATGGGTCTAATTCCTACCTCGCATAGGCATCATGGAGGGGTGTTTATTGAAGGACGGTGACGAGGGGAAGGGAGTTTATTGAAGGACGGTGACGAGGGGAACGGAGGATGCTTTTGTTGAGTATTTTGAAGTGCATGATGGGAAGAAGATTGAAGGACCACTGGTCTAGAACCAACATAGTACAGAATATTGAGTTACAAGTTTATCTTATACCTATCTAAAAAGCTGTCTAATTTTTTCGTACACGTCTTTGTGTCTTTCAGACGAATACACTGGTTGCAGACAACATCCGGGATGGGCAGCTGATGACGACCGTGTCCACCCCAATATTTGATAGGAGAAACACTTCCGTGAGTTTTACTATTCAACATCTCATCGGCTTAGTAAGGCAATTGATTGATTAGGCTGCAATACGTAGGTAACCACTGATCAGACACCAATCATTCCATTATCAATCTGCAATTTCCAACATCATACCAAGCTAAATCGGATTTGTTGGTTGTTGCATTGTTCTGTCTTATTGTTTTTTTCCCACAAAATATCTTCATGTCGTACATTTAAAAATTTCAATTCCATGTACGGTTTCAAGTATGTTAGACCAGACTACCAGCTGGCCTGAACAAGTCTGATATATTGTTCTGAAAAATGCGAATATTGTGAACTGTTTTCTATTTACAGGAACGTTCTGCCAACCTGCTTGGCGTCGTTGGGACGGACATTCCTATCCAAATGATAAAAAAGTTGCTGCCTCCGTACAAAGTAAGAATGAGCATATTGAGCATATTTAGTTTTACTCTCGTCTAAAATAAAAGACATGAAAAGAACTATTCATTCTACATCAACAACTATATCATTCGTAGTTGATTTTACATAGAATTTAAGTGGAATGGCATGAGCCTAACCATGGTCTAATTTGTTCCAGCTTGGAGTAAATGGCTACTCCTTTATAGTAAACAATAACGGGCACATACTGTACCATCCAGATCTGCGTCCAGTGGTGAGTGAATTCACCTGTTCAACTCTTATATTAATACATACTTTCCACCTTCCTTGACCGAAAACCGAAAATGTGCACCAGGCTTACGAATGCTTATAATCTTACTCTTATTGGTAAGTAATATGATTGATTTACCTCCAAAGAGAAATTTTGAGTCAACAATTGAGGAGTTTGAATCCAAAAGGTACTAAAGACCATTTTGATCGAAATTGATTTAACACTTTCCCAGGGTTTTAGGGTGTAGTTCTTCACGAAAATGCGATCGTTTTGGAGCAAAAGATAATCTATTCCCTTGAAAAATGAGGGTGAATATTCCGTTTCATGTCAAAAGGTCTCTTTTCCGTTTTGGATAAGTACTTTATCGTACTTTATCAACTTCGTTTGTTTTCAAAAAGTACTATATCCACTTCGTTTGATTTCAAAAAGTACTTAATCCACTTCGTTTGATTCCTAAAAGTACTAAACGCCACGTTTTGTTTCAAAAAGTACTATATCTATAAAACTGAAATTTAAAATCTCGTTCAAAATGATTTTAAACTTTGAACTAATTTACCTTTTTCCCAAAAATATATATATTATAATTTAGACATATATAAAAAATAACATCACTGGTTTATAGCACGTTTTTCAGGTCGCTATGGTTTTTCGCGTTTTTCTCACGTTTGGCCAAATTGGATATAATAACTTTTGGAATCAAACTCCTCTATTCTTGAATCTCTCCACAGAGGGAGATACAAAAAAATTCTAACTCCAGTTTTTGTAGGCCTTTTTGGATTTGTGATGCATGATCAGTTCGTTGCACAAGTTGGCTTCATATATTTTATTTTGATACATACTCTTTTAGTAGGTACCTTAGCCTGTTATAACTTTTACCATTACTTTGTTTCACGCAAACTGTTGTGTCTACAGTTGGACAAAAATATGGTAAGAGAAATTCTGCCACTAAGTTGAAACCTGTACACTTTATTTTGTATGTGTGTGTTCGTCGGACATTGAAATTCTTCATCACATTTTTATGTCTGATTTTGCATTAATTTACAATGAAATAGAATGCCAGTAGTTTCATATTGGTGCAAAAAGATAAATTCAATCGAGATTATCATAGGTATGATGAGAAACTCATTCCCGACTGATTAATACAACTTTTGTCTTCGTTTCAGTTTGTGGAGACACTGAAACCAAATTACAACAGCGTCGATCTCACAAGCGTTGAACTGTTGGAGGCAGATCTGAATCCAAGGGACAACAATACCCTCCTGAATGACGTGAGTGATTCATAACGGTATTATCTACCATGAAAAACTGATGAACGAACTTCAGTTTAAATAATTGTTTGGATGTTCCTCAATTATCACGGAAACAAATTTCATTTGGGAAACATGGTTTTCAGTATAGTGAACGTCAATGAATAAGAACTAATGTATTTTTATTTTTCCCTCATCTGCAGTTGAGAAATGACATGATCAACCAAAAAGAAGGAGAAACTGAGCTGAAAGTGAAGGTTCATTACGATGAAATGGTGAGTAGACTCAACCTTATTACATTGAATTGATCTTCCCGACTTCTTTGCGGGCTAACCCGTAGTTCCTCTTCATGAGCCAGACTTAAATGTTAACATAAGGGCTCGACCCTATCTTTCCAGTATGAGTTATATTCCTAGGCCCCCTATGGGCTGAACCTCATTCTCTTTATGAAAGCCAAGTTCCTAAAAAGTTCCGAGAGGCTGATGTATGTTTAATTTTCCAAAATTTACTGCTCTTGATTGTATTTTGACTTTGAACCACGAAATCAACTATCAGATTAAATTTTCGTTACAATAATCATAAGTAGTAATATACAATAAGTTGATGGTACGTTATTACATTCAAATAATCATACTCTAATACATTGTTGATGAAAAGTGAAGTAACGACAGTCCAACCAAATTAACCTACTCACTCAGGATTACTGGCCACTTCCTTCGAAATATGTTTTCGAAGAAATATTCCTACGAGCTGTTTATAGGCTGAAGCTCCCTATTCCAGATTTGCTAGCACGCCGTAAGTAAGTAAACAACCATCTCAGGTTGAATATTCGTCCAACTGCCATTCTTGGCGTCGCGGACGTCATCAACTGTCTTGATCACAATTGGTTCTGATAATTTCAATTGTGGCTACTTATTGCCTCACCCGCTTAAGTTGAGCGGGGTTCACCAACGGCCCAATCCGAAAAATTATCAAGACCTGCGATACCGCCCTCAAGCGGTCACCATTCCAAATAATCTTCCGGGCCGACTGGCCTTAACTTTGGCGATCTCACTAGAACCGGTTCGTTAAACCAGCCGTTGGTTAAGTAGTTTAGGCGTAGCACGTCGTAGTGTTTATTGTGCATACTCTAATCTTCGTTGTATGATCTTAATGATATATTTTCCTGTCTTCTTGCAGAGGAGGGTGACGACTCGGCGCCACAAGTACTTCTATCATCCGATAGAGGGAACGCCGTTCTCACTCGGACTCGCCCTCCCTGACGGTTACGGTCTCTATGAAGTTTTGGCCGAACGGGAAATAAAGCTCAGTCAAGTCAATGGTGAGTCCAATGAATGAACCAATTATTCGAATCAGTGAATTTAGTTGTGTCTGTAGCACATGGTACCCTACTACCCATGTACTATTTTTACCATCGAATCAATATTCATCCGCTTGGCCGAAGGCACTTTGACCGCCATTTTTGCATTTTCGGGGCAAGAGAGGCTTTTATTCTCTAATTTCACAAGAATACGAGAGACAATCTGAAAACACCCGACTCGTACAAGTGAGTCACATCCAGAGGGTCAGAATTGAAACAAAATCTCAACATCTCACTAAAAATGTATTTTTATATACATTCAGTCTCTGTTAAATATTTCTGCTGTTATGTCACAAAAAATAAATTTATTACATTTTAAAAATGATTTTTATGATGCTAAAAGACGCACTAAATCATCACATTTTCAGTTTAAAACGATCAGTGCTCATTTTAAACAAATGTTTTTGATCAAAAACGAGCTCTCGTTGTTGTGTTTGTTAGCTCATGTGTCCAAATAATTCCAAAATTGAGGAGTTTGATTCCAAAAGGTACTAAAGACCATTTTTATCGAAATTGAGTTAACACTTTCCCAGGGTTTTAGGGCGGTAGTTCTTCATAAATATGGCATCGTTTTGGAGAAAAAGATAATCTATCCCCTTGAAAAACGAGGGTGAATATTCTGTTTCATTTCAAAAGGTAGGTACTTAATATTTCCAGCACAATGCCGGACTCTCTTCCGTTTTGTTTCAAAAGTGCTTTATCCCCTTCGTTTGGTTGCAAAAAGTACTAAACGAACCTTTTTTTCCAAAAATATTTATTATTATTTAAAAATGTATAAAAAATAACATCATTGGTTTGTAGCACGTTTTCCAGGTCGCTATGGTTTTCGCGTTTTTCTCACGTTTTACCAAAATTGGTATAGTACCTTTTTGAATGCAGCTCCTCAATTCTCAATTTAAATTGATCAAAATTAAGGAAACCACAAGTAATAAATAATGGCCATATTGTCGCCAGTGCGAGCGGAAGTGTGACTCGGGAGAGCGCTAGCGGGTGAAGGTTTAAACGTGAATTTACGTAAATTGTTTTCCACATTGTTGAACCTCAAACTTCCAATGAACATTTTCCCCACTCGAGTGAAGTGACAGTACGTTTTAGTACTTCTTTATGGAAGAATTCAGTCTGAGGACTAGGTGTGGTACTAGGAATATGATATTGATCGGTTATTAATTTTGAAAGTTACATAGTCTTGAGCTACAGAGTATTTTTCCTTGTCAACCATCTATAACAGTAAAAATATATTGACACAAAGCAAAGCTATGAGAAAGCTCTGATTAAATAGGAAAACTCAATGTAAGAAGCCTTCAATTTTGTAGAGATGGTGAGCGTCTACTATAAATGAAAACATGACATCCTCTGACCATTCCTGTTTTTCTTGTTTTCAGTTACCGACTATTTCAAAGGAAGTAACTGGAGGGTACATCCGGATTGGTAAGTAAAATTGGCGACTTCTATAGTTATTACTTGAATATGACATAAGACTCAAGGTTTACCACGAGTATTCGTCTTTGATGGCCGTCCATTCTGAAAAAATTAATTGACTCTTTCCGGTGCAAAAAGAAATGTAAGCATTATCTCAGGTATAGATCACTCACCCCTTCAAAAATGGCAAACACTTTTCGCCAATGATGGTGCTTCTGTTCTTTATTATTGCTTCATACTAGAAGTTCTTTCTGGTACTGTATGTCCTACGAAAATACATAGGTACCTACCAACTCAACAATTTGCAGTTTTTCGTAATTTTGGATAATATTCTTTTACTAACTCAATTATTTGATGTGGCCATTGAGTAGAGACATTATGAACGGATTTTACACTTTCATCTCCTAATTGTACGAGTTCTCACTAAGGTATAATGTATACGAAAAACTCATTATATAAAGGGTGGTTCTCAATGGGCCACCCTTCCCATTTTCATCATGAAAAGGGTTGAACAAAAATGGCAAATAGTTCCCCATAATGTTTTTACGAGGAATTCAAACTTCAAAATTTCGCGCGCAAAATTTTTTTTTCTGCTCAAAATCACATAACCTTGAAATTGCTCAAAAAATATGATTTTGAGGAACCCAAAATATAGCACATAAAATTTTGTTATTTTTCACAAGGTGATATCAGGTTTCTATTTGACTAGATTGAACCGAGATTGTCATTGAGTCATTTCAAACAAAAATCACCTCATTCTGGCTCTTGATAATTTAAAAACTAGTCAGATGAGGTGGCTTCGCGTCTAAGTGATCATTTCGAGGCTACCTATGTGATTTATTTTCCCTCGTCCTTTTGCAACCTGGGTTTGAGATCGGCCAAGGCCATACCTACCTAGAAACTCATATAACTAAAACTGAAATTATCGAGAATAGAATTAGGTGATTTTGTCGTAAAAACAACCACGTTTAAAACTGTAATCTCGGTCTAATAAAGACAAATAAAAACCCACTATACCTTGTCCACGCAGTCCGACTACCTGAGGCGACTACCTGAGCTTCTTCTCACCCCCTCAATTAACTACTCAGGTGTTTGTCTCCTCTACGATTAGTCAACGTTGTTGGATTACGAGATTGGTCGTTATTTCAATAATATTCAAATTCAGGGGAAAATTTTGAGAGGAACAAGTCTAAACACAACATGCTTTTAAAGTAATTTTTTCAATAAATAATTAATTAATTAATAGAAAATTTTCATTTTTGTTAATGATTTTTGTTTTAATGACAACGTAATTCTTAGCCCGGACCCCTATCGTGAAATGTGTCTCAAATTGTTACAAGTACAAAAACACTGATTTTTCCCAAGTATGTATTACGGGGGAAAACCAGCTGCATGATAAAAAAAAAGTTTAAGGCTAAGTATCCCGGTTTTAGTTTTCAAATCCGCCGCCAAGTAGCGTCTTGAAATGATCACATTTTGAATTGCCATTTTCTCATGACAGGAAACTTGGATTTGAAATCTGCGAATGCCGTTCTGCAGGTTTTTGATAGATGTATTTTTGATTAACTATGTTTACATTTTGTTTTCATTAATTTTGAGTACATAATTAACAAATTTTCAAAAATTAACTTCAATGGTGAAGAGATGAGTCACTTTAATTAAATTCTGATCAAGATCATGATGAAATGATTATGATGATGTATCGTAATAGCTATCAATACGTAGCAGAATAACATCTGCCCATTGGGTGTAGCACACAGTATCCATAACTCGAATGTACAAATAATCCGATGCATAGTAAACCAAAAGTAGCAAAGGTGTATGCAAAGGTTGTGTTTTAGTAGTATCTCAAAACAGCAATCTCTAAGTACCTTGCATAGAGGACTCTACTTGTCAACCCACACAATCCCTGAATCTTGTTGGAAAATGTAGAAGTTATGGCTGTTACAAGGATTTCACGTTTGCGCATACGCAGTGGTTGCTATAAGTCCGGATGCAATGAATTTCATAGGGGACCATCAACACGCCAACCAGCATGATCCCCGAAAATTTCATCGAAATCGGATGAGAAATGTAAAAGTTATGGCTGTGGAAAGGATTCCACGTTTGCGCATGTCCAGCGGCTACTATCAGTACCGGGGTGATGATTTTCATATGGGACTATCTCCACGCCAACTAGCATAATCCCCAAAAATTTCATCGAAATCGGATGAGAAATGTAGAAGTTATGGCTGTGCAAGGATTTCATGATAGACACGCAAACACAAAGACAGACAGACACGGAACCAAAATTGTTCAGGAGTGGAAATTTTGATTTAGGAGAACATTTTTTTTTTCAACTTGAAAAGTCAAAACAAAGCTTCCGCTACCTTGGTAGACTCGGAAGCAAAAATCGTCATTTTCTGATCTCTTCATTGATCTAATTTCAAATCAATGTGTATCTTTGGTTTCAGGGTGTATTGTGAGTATAATTACGCCAATGAGCACAATTTCACCTCTCCGGAGGACCAGATGCTCCACTTTCTGGCGCGAACTCGAAAACCAGGCTGGAAGTGGATGTCACTGCGTCCAAGATCGCCGTCTAGACCACATGATCCTGGTAGGAATCTGTTTCCGTAAATATCAACGACCCTTCTTCGTCATCAGTAGTGTCCTTTACGTCCTATGGTCGAATAGTATTATCAATGAAGTTTATAATAATGATCGTATACCAAATTATCATGATGTTGTTCCTAATTGCGTTTAATTTTCAGATGAAAAATACCAACCAAACGTGCTTCCTGTCCAAGCACACGGAGGCATCAAGAAAATGGAGAAAGACTCATACTATTGTGAGTACATAAGCATTACGCTGAATATTTTACTTTAAAACCATGAAGTAGAATTTAATTACCTAGGGGGAATTTCCAAGAGACTTAGATTGTCAGATTGTTGTATAGAGGGTGAAATGAGAGAAAATCTAGGGGGAAAATCAATATGAAGATCTGAGTAGCTCAGAACCTAATATATAGTGTGCGCTTTGGCATCCCGTGTTAAATACTTACCATTCCAAGCTGGGCCCTAATTACTCCGGTGTCGTCAGCAACATCTTCTATCCAAGTCGTTCTCGGACAGCCTTGTCTTCGTGTTCCTTGAACCTCTTCTCCGAAAAACTTTTTAGGCATCTATTCTAACCAAGCCAGCGAGGCCTTTGGAATTTTATGAATTTCACTCGATCAATTCATCGAGTACCTACTCGGTTCTATCTGATTTGCCTTGTTCTTCCTTCAAAGACTGGCCCAAATGTCCTCCTCAGGATCCTTCTTTCGGAAACTCGGAGGTCTTTTCCATCTGATTCGCCTTGTTCTTCCTACTAAGACTAAATATCCTCCTCAGGATCCTTCTTTTGGAAACTCGGAGGTCTTATCCATCTGAGGCGCTCGTTGCCCAGGTTTGGGCATTGTAGCAAGTGATGGGTCGTATCAGTGCTCTGTAAAATGACGGTTTTGTTTTCCTAGCCAACTTGTTTGCAACAAAGAAGTTGGCGGTCATAATTCGGCTCTTCATTTCTTGGCTTATGAGTTGTTCACCCCTAGATATTTGGTGTTGTTCACATCTTCAAACATGTGGGTTTCGACGTTCATCTTGTGAGCCAATCTACGAGTTTCGGACGGTGATACGTTGTCTTCTCTTCGTTGATTCGTAATCCCCTTCTTGCTATCTCGGTCCAGCTCCACGAATACTTTTCTGGCTGCTCTCTCGGTGAGGCCTCAAATCGCCTAGGCGATCTTGTGGCTGGTGATCCTCTTTCTACCACAGGCCTTATGGAGTGCTAGGTTAAAAATACGGTAACATGGAATCAAATCAAAAAAGGGATATCACCATGAGATTCAGCGTAGAAAACAGTGCTAAGTGATGTGCCACACTTGAGGTCTCCCTTCATCTCAACTTTGGCACAATCCCTGGGTTGCGCATCTTTCTGTGCTCGCTTAGCGGGTTGCGCGCGTTAAAAAAAAAGTTGTCGAAGAAAAATGTTCATAAAGTTTGACGTAGAATTCGAATTTGCAATAAAAATTGGGGGTTCTTATCTGAAAAAGGGTAGCTGACAGTGGATGCCTTTCTCTCACCCCTCCTTTCATCTTAAACCATTGATCATACAACTTCATTCACCTTTGCCTGAGTTCCATTCATGGTCATTTTAATCAGTTCTACCGAGTATCTCCTGGAACTCTTGCAACGAATTCCACAGTTGGCTATCTTCTCACACTGTCGAAAGCTTACATGTAATCAATGCATACCGTACGTACCTCTATATTCCTGGCTTTTCCAGGAGATTTCTCTTCAGAAATATTTGATCCATTGTTCCTCTCCACGGCCGAAACCCACTCTGATTAAGAACTCAAGGAAGTCTCAGTCGGTCGCCGTCCGTTCTTTGCATTTCGCGAAATGAAGGGACAAAAACTTGAAAAATTGTACCTAAATTTTAAATTTTAAAGGATTTTAGAAATTCGTTAGTGCAATAAAAATGGAAAAAATCACTGGATAAATGGTTTTCCCCATGTTTTCCAATCTTTAGGTTTTCAATTCTCAAGGCCCTTGCACTAATAAATTTCTAAAATCCTTGAAAATGTCAAGTTTTGCTACATTTTATGAGAAAAACATAACTGAATTCACGGTTTTTCCCATTTTTCTCTGGCAATTATCGTTCGATTTTGATGATTCCAGCGGCAATATTTCAGTTTTTCAATTCCCTAGGGCCGTGCACTAATGAATTTCTAAAATCCTTTAAAATTTCAAATTTAGGCACAACTTTTTAAGTTTTTGCGCCTTCAATTTCTTGAAATACTGACCTGGAACGAGGAACGAACGTCGACCGACTGAGACCCCCTTAATCTCATAAACAGTATCTCATAAATTATATTTCACCCGATGTAGTTCTGACATTGCGTTGTCGGCATTTTTTTTTTAGATAGAAATTTAAGATATTAACGTGGAAAAATCAGATGTGGGGACGTAGGTGTCGAGACGTTTAACCCGGAGTAAGGTGTTAGAATGCAAGCCAGGAGGCTAGAAAGTTCGAATTGATTGCCTTGCTGTGTTGTCAATGTGTTGTCAATCAATATTTTGGTTTTTTTCTTCACTCTCATGAACTTGTAAGTGGAAAAGTCGTTAAAACCAGTAAAATCTCATTTTGACACTCCCTTTAATTGATAACTTCCTTGGGTATAGTCTAAAGATACAAGGCTAGGCGTAGCTCGTGGTAAATCTTCCGTCCACAGAAGAAGGGTTTCAGGGAGGGTGTTGGAGTCTGAAGAATTTTGCCTTCTCTTAATTTCGGTCAAACCCTCTCGTACCTGAATATGTATGAAAAGGTTCGCTAGGATTTGTGTCCCTGAACAGTCTAAAACACTATTTTTATTTGAAGGAGTTTGATTCCCAGACACACTTTATTTTATGGAAAATCAGTAAGCGAGAAGGAAAAATCTCCTTTATTCACAAAATAGGATAAATTATTATTATTATTCGAGGGTATTTTTGTTTTTGCGGATAGTGGCTTTTGAGGTTTGTCTTGACAGCCACGGTGAGAATATTTAGAACGCTACCTACGTCCAGCAGTGATTTTGGAGTTGAGGAAGGCCTGCATTGGTTTCTTCATGTTAATTGGGTCAAGGGAAGGAAGAAGAGGAGAAAGATAAATGTTGCCTGCCCTGTGGCTCATCTTTATATGTGAAGAGGTATTCAAGGTCGCGAGGAGACTAAGCATGGTTATAATCAACATTGATTTAGGATTCGATGGACGAAACATCCCATTTTCACGTCATCTGTCGGACAGGGTTTTTTCTTCTCAACTAATCTCCTGGTAAATGTCTTTACAGGTGATAAGAGGCTGATGCAGTCGCTAGTCTTCGATGCTATGGTTACGGACGGTATTGATAGAGGGCAGGCCTCTTGGAAAGACACAGAAAAACAGTAAGTACCAACCTATTATGATCACTTCTTAGATTATAATTATCATAAATCCATTGATGTCATAACGAGTTCAACTCTCTGTATGAAGCGATACGATTGAGATCGAAGTACCCCTAGAAGGTCTCAGACTGTGCCTACTTTAATATCCCAACCCTTATAGTCAATTTTCAAGCTTCATTTCGGAACCCGACGATTTTTGTTGAATTAAGGGGACCACTCCACCCAAAAAAAATATTTTCGTATTTTGTTTTTCATAATTTTATTTTAAACCACATAATATTAGTAACATACTGTGAGAAATTACAAACTTACAGACCCCCCAAGTTGGTAACAACAAACACACGATAATTTTGATAAACCTAACAGCTAATAGCTGTTGTTAATAGAAACATGGATAATAGCAACTAAATAGATTCGTTAATTGATGAAAAGAGCGCGCGCACAGCGGCAGACCGCAGACGAGATTAGGTTGTCAAAAACTCGCTCTTCTGTAAAATTGCGTTTTCGCACACTAAGGCTCACGTATCCCCTAAAATATTCGGAGGATTTTAATTTTTAAAAATTAAAAAAATGTTCGTATCGAAAGGCTCTACAAATCTGCGGAAATTTTGTTCGACAAACGCAAGGATGCATGTCGAAGTGGAAAAAATGTCGAAAAAATTCTGTTACTGAACCCAACAATCAGGATCACAAAATTTCAAAAATCCAATTCCGTACGTTTTTAGAGCTTAGCAAGACGGATACGTAAAATAAATAAATAAATAAGCCAACATATCTTATAGTGACTGAGGAAAATGTGCCTAGTTGTGAAAAGTCGGTACCTACAATCATCACCTTTATTAATTTTTTGCATGTCCCCTATTATACTATTTTTCGTTTCCGTCCTGGTTTTGTGTAACATACCTTCGAAATAATAAGTGATCAAAATTTCAAGGTCTTGGATTAAATAGGAACGGATATAATGTAGATTAAAGTTCGAAGTCGCGCCAGGCGCTGCCGGGGTGGACTGGTCCCCTTAATATTATTGTTATTACTTATTGTGGATTGTGCAAACTTCCTTTGTGATCCTTCTACAATGAACTCTTTCGACCTGCGTATTCTGAAAATGAATTCCTCAATCTAGGAATAAGGTTGCACATGGATTCGAATAACTTCTTTTCTGTTTAGATTTTTCTCGGTTCTGAGTTTTTTATTTTCGTTGTAAGTAGTTAGAAGCAGTAAACATTCACGCTTTTGTTGTTTTGCACGAGATCACCGATGATGATGAATTGATACGCTAATAACAAAAAGCCGTCTTCAACTCCCAACTTGACGTTCAAATTATTGATAGCTATTTGATCGAAAGAGTCCATGACGTTCGTTCATCAGGAACCCAATATTTCACACCCTCACAATAGTTAATGCATGGGGCACTTTGTGGTTGTTGGTTGCGGTTATGCACTCACGTTGTTTTTCATATCGATTTTCACCGAACTGCGATTTCATTGATGTTAGTATATATGATGTCATCCCACGGGGACATAAATATCAAAATAGAACATAAGAGAGGGATTCGAAATTGGACACTAACATGTACATTAAGATTTCATACGAAGTAGTGTGCAAACGAGAGGAAAGTGGCGTACAATGAACGCCTCAGGTTTTTACACTCGCACTGCACCAGCGTTCTTCCACTTATTGAAAGGAAATTTGTAAATTCTCCAATATTTGTCCTTATTTTTCGTGTCAACAATCATGCTCATGACCGAATTTTCCAATTATAGATTCACAACTTACTTTGGGTTGCGATTTATAGACTTTCTTTTAATTAATGCGTATCAGGTGTTGAATAACCCTGGTAGTTACATAACCAGAAAATATAATGTGAAATAATTATGTAGATATAGTTAGTTGAAAAATAAATAGACTTTATTGCATAATCAATGTCTAATGCACTACTAACCCCTAAGGAGCTTCTCCTACCAAAATAACGTTTTGCTGTAAATAAAAATTAATTTGAGCTGACCGGGATTTGAGGTGTGGAGACGCTTGAGCTGACCTCGTGGCAGAACCGTAGGGATTTGGAGACTGTAGGTGTCCAATTCGATCCAACTCCAGTAAGACAGGAAGCCAGCATCAACCGTAGGTACAGGCTGGACCAGTAGCTAGGCATCCAAGAGGAATAGGTACGATCAAAGCAGACTGTGTTATGCTGAAAGGTCTGAACGACGAGACAAAAGGTCGAAAAGACTGCTTCTGATGCCCCAGATCAGCAATATAAGAGGCGGGAATTGTCAATAATTTTTTTTGAATGGTTCACCCATCAGTAGATCTGGAGAAGCTGTGGTAACTTACGTAGTTGGTGATTTAGTGTAGCTAGACGCTGACGAATCACCAGTGGTAGGAATGGTGGATCTGGAAGAGGATCCTGCGACGAAATCCAGTTCAACTTAGTAAATTCAGCAGCTCAGATTCAGTTTAGATCCTATGGAGCGACTTAAGCGGTGGCGAGCTCGGCCGGCGGATGTATCGTGATCCCCTCCACAAACAGTTTTTTTGTTTGTTTTTTAACAACAGATATTACAAAATAATATTACATTTTGGTTGTGCATAGATTAAATTAGTTAATAACCAAACATGGAATATGATGAGGGGTTCCCATTCAGCAATGGTCATCTCTTGATATTTTATACAATTGCCAGGTGATAATAACTTATTATACAAAAATAATGTAAGCGAATGGAGTCATAATAATCGGGCCACACTGGATTTGCTGGTAGGTAGTATCAATTATTGTTCGTTTGAGCCAAGTCGCTACGCCATTTCCTTTTCGATCGCCGCTTGGAAGGTGTTGGAAGAGTTTCCAGAGCTATCGATGCTAGAATCCGATTATGGTGTTCGGTGATGTTGGTGAAGAAGCGGTTGGCTGTTGTCTGTAGTACTTCCTTTACGTTAGGTATTTCAAGGTTCTTGTGTATGTTAGCGTTAGTCACGAACCTAGGTGCCTTAGTCATCAGTCAGAAGGGCTCTATTTTGGACGGTCTGAATTCTTTTAATTTTTGAATCACACGCAGAAGCCCAGATTGCGCACCCATACATCCATACGGGGCGTATTATTGAAAGATATATTTTCCGTTTGAGATGTAGGGGAACTATTAGACCAGGAATCGGAGTTGGGTGAGGTGTGAACGTACCTGGACAATGTAGGAGATGTGGGCTTTCCACAAGAGCTTATTAAATAGGTAGTAGCATAGAGGTAAATGGTAGAGAGGAAACGCTTTTGTCCGACTCTGGTCAACCAGTGAAAGGAAAAGTTCACCCCCTCTCACCGGGACCGAAAAATAGGAGGTACACTTACCCTCTAATTCTGTATTAAAAGATAGGAGGAATGTTTTTGAAATAATATAGGTCGGAATAGACGTGAAAGAGCATTAAAAAATCTATACAGTCATGTGCACATCATGGAGCTACTGTGGCTGGAAATAAAAACGGATTTTTTGCAGCACAATATTTTGCCTTGTTGAAATTCAACATTTCATTTTCAAACAAAGCATGGCGTCATGAATCAAAAGAAGCTTCTAATTACTTCCTTTAATGTGTGCTTCTTTCGGAAAAAAATACAGTTTAATAATTTTTGAACTGGTTGTTCTACTCTAAACCTGAATGTCCTCAAATTTCACAAAGGTGTTGAAGGAAGTAATGAGAAGCTTCTATTGTTTCATGAGGTCATGATTTATTTTTAAAAAAAATTTTGAATTCTAACAAGGCAAAATATTTTGTTGCAAAAAATCCGTTTTTACTTCCAGCCTCCGTAGTGCCATAATATTCCAACGTGGCTCCATGATATGCACATGATTGTATAGATTTTTTAATGCTCATTCACGCTTATTTCGGTGTGGTTTTCGATTGGAGGCCCCTGTTCCGACCTATTGTATTTCAAAAACAATCCTCTCATCTTTTAACACAGAATTAGAGGGTAAGTGTACCTCCTATTTGGGGGGCGGTGAACTTTCACTTGCATTTCCCGATCAAACCCCAACGTAGGCCTTTTCCTCTCTATCTTCTACCTCTATGGTACTATGGGTAGCTTGTGAAAACCCGGTGCATAGTCGAATCCGCTGATAACGCACTCCTACATGAATTAATTGGCCCCAACATTAGGTATGTTTTCAAAAAACATCACCAGTGGTTTAATTTGTAGCTATACTCATTAATTATTCTAATTCAGTGCTAATTTACACTAAGTTTGATTTTGATCATGTTTAGTACAGCGGTAAGTATTATAGTAACTAATTGATGAATAAAACGGTTAATAATAATTTAAAGAACCAATGTTCTCAAGAATATATTTGATCAACTATTGTAACCATCTTGAATCAAGTAGTGTGTTATTTGAATAATCCTGTCTGTAGGATTACCTAATCTAATGAGATAGTCCATGTCAGTGTTTCAATTGTTCACGCGGTATTTTTCATCCTCTTCCTAATACCTACTATCATATCTAATTATACGTACGTGGGCACTCGGGCACCCGCGGGGCGGCACGGGGTTCTCTAAACATTCCAGTAAATCACTTATGCTATTTCAATGCGTTTCTATTATATTGAGCCTAAGTATCTCTCCATCAACTATCTGGCCATCTTTTAACAAACGTACGAATTTTTTTTCATCACTCCTGTTACTTGTTTTCGGTTTCGTAAAGTAGAAAAGTCACCAATTGGTACTCTATGCCGCCCGCGGGTTATTGTTACTGTACAACTTAGTTCTACCAAACTAACGTGCGACTCATGCCTTAAAGCCGAAATGGATGATGCTGATCATTTCCGAATAGTGATTTGCATAACACGCATTAATTCAGCTTTTAGTTTTCGTAACAACTGTCAATATTTCTCCGGATTTTGAAGTGTTTTGCTCATACCTATTTTGCTGGATGTCAGAGATACGCAGTGATATTTTTTGTATAACTCCACAGTTATTTGAAATGTTCGTTCTTGTAAATCTTATAATTTTTACTAATTTGAAGGATCTCTATGTATACAGGGTGTCCAAAAAAGATACACCCAAACTTCAGGTGTCAATTTTACAAGATATTTCCAACAAAAAATGTCTCTTAGCAACTTTCTTTCAACCCTATGTTTTCTCAAGTTTTTTAGGACGTCCCACAGTAAGACGGGCGTCCTCATGCGATCGATCTGGGGTGAAGGAGGACAACACTCAACAGAAAAAAAAATAACCACACAGTAATCCGTTTTAGACCATTCTGAATCCAAATCCGCGAAAAAAACCATAGGTGTATGTCTGTGTGTGTGTGTGTGTGTGTATAGGTGTGTGTGTATGTGTGTGTGTGTAACAAAATCTTGTGTACTCTCCCCAGGCCTTAGTACTCAACCGATTTTCCTGGTTCTTTTTTTGTTCGACGCGGAAAACTATCTAGGTGTGCACTACGTCGCCGGAATTTCGAATTTTGCCTTTTAAGGAGGGGAAAGGGGGGGGGTTAATGCTCAAAAAACGTGTGTTTTTGGGCATAATCTTGTGTACTCTGCCCAGGCCTTAGTTCTCAACCGATTTTCGTGGTTCTTTTTTTCTTCGACGCGGAAAACTATCTAGGTGTGCACTACGGCGCCGGAATTTCGAATTTCGCCTTTTAAGGGGGGGAAGGGGGGGTTAATGCTTAAAAAACGTACGTTTGCGGGCATAATCTTATAAACTCTGCCCAGGCCCCAATTTCCAACCGATTTGTGTGTTTCTTTTTTTGTTTGACT
Organism: Apolygus lucorum; assembly: GCA_009739505.2. NCBI lineage: Eukaryota > Metazoa > Arthropoda > Insecta > Hemiptera > Miridae > Apolygus > Apolygus lucorum. The sequence goes on along the minus strand of CM019167.2, from coordinate 41,540,306 downwards.
AAAATAACTTCCGAGTTGTACACGATTTCACCAGAGTACCAAAATTTGCAAGAGGAGGGGATGGGTGGGGGGATAATATTCACAAAATATCCAATTTTTCAATATTTCGGTTCCTTTACTGCTTACTAATTGTATCCAAGCTTTGAAATTGAGGGAAAATTCTCATTATACCTTAGGATTTGCATGAATTACTTTCTGTACCACCATGGAAATAAAAGTGGTGCCACGACACCATAAACCTCATATTTCTTGGGTTTTTTGGTGTTTCACCTTGAATACAGATGTGACATTCGACGGCTTCCTACTAAACCTAATAGATGAAAGTTCAATGTTACGACGTATTTCCGCTTTGGTGCCAGACTGGCACCATTGGTGGTGGTGAACTCGAATTCGCATGTTGGGTGTCGTAGATCATGGATTTTAAAATGCTCTTCAGATTCGAGGCTATCATGCCGCTAGAAGTGTTATGGTTAATAAGGGGGGGGGGTGTCACTATTTCTTCCCTAAAGTAATAAATAAATTACATCGAGAGAAACAGTCTTATCGCTTAACAACTGGTTAAACTGATCCAATACTTATCCAATGGGACGTCCCCTGGAATGCATGCATTACTAAACAATATGTTCAATATGTTCAATTTAAAGATTTTTTTCATATGTTGAACTTGTCTCACTAAAATGATTCGGGGGGGGGGGGGGGTCTCCTCCGCCGCCGCTCCTCTCGCCCGCCATCCAAACCTGAATCCTCCTATCAATACGTCGATTTCGTTGAAAAAAGTGCACGTTTTTTCGCGTTAAAACACAGATCCCCCCCCCTCCCCCCCAAATTCGACTGTAAAATATTTTTTGATTATACCGTTGGAAACCTGAAATTTTGAGAATGTTTTTGCTGAAAACCGCATGGAATTTCTTCTACAGAAAATAGGTAAAAATCTCTTGAGAATTTCGTCAAAAAACTCGAAAATTGCAAAGTTTTAAGTTTGGACTAGAAAAAATCTAACTAGATGCAAGGTTGAAAATTTTTGTTGTAGCTCATCTGATGGTACATCTAATGGTCTTTTCAACGGTGTAATCAGATTCGAATTTCCACGTAAAATAGGGGAGCTATAATCATTTCAGTGTGACAAAATTCAACATACGAAAAAAATTGAAAAAACAAGGGGTTAAAAGAAAATTGCTATGAGACATTTTTTGTTGGAAATACCTTGTAGAATCGACCCCTGAAGTTTTGCCGTATCTTTCCCGGACACTCTGTAGACAGTGTCTTCTTGTGTCTTCGTCACATTCTTCTATAAAGCTTTTATGACTCACGATTCGTTTATAACAAATGAGTTATTCTATTGAAGTTTTATTGAAATGTCATAAATAAAAAGTAGCTACCTATCATTCAAGAATGTTCTTAGGAATCTCTGATATTTTTATCAGGAGAGAACTGGACCATTGAGAGCCACAAAAATTATTCTCAGCAAAATTTCAAATTATTTGAAATCAGATTTTGTTTCATGATTTTTCTGCGCAACTAATTTGCAAATATGAGTAAAGCCAGAGTTGTCATTCCATAGATTTTTTAATGCCAAATAGCTTCTTATATTTTATTTGGCCTCGAAACACTGAATAGATCAGTTTAGGAGTAAATTCCGTGAGCGCGGCATGGAGTACCGCCCGCGGGTTCGTAGCTTCGTCCAAGAGGAGCGGGTGCCCGAGGGCTATTCTTACATCTCTGATGTTTCATTCTGTTTGACATCAAAACTGAAACTACAGTTACCGAAATCAAAATCCTCAAAACTACAGTGTTGAAAAAATCGTTCTTGCCTTGAAGAATAACTCCGCCTTGTTTGTTGGAAATTATGTTCAAACCAACGATAAAGCGATTTCTATTAGTGTGCACCCAGGTCATATATTTTTCTAGTTTGAACTTGCTACGTCCTAGCTGGATTGTAAAATAGGGACCTATGACATACTAGGTTCTAACTGACTCAACCCATTCAAGTCCCAAAGCATCGCTTTTAAAATTATGAGACAAGCAATCCCCATTCATAGGTAGGTGAGACCAACAGAGTACCTACATAATAAATTGAGTCTGTGAATCAAGTTATTCATTTTCGTTTAGTTAAACATTTATTAATAATTCAATATAATTTTTTCCTCGATTCCTAGAGTAAACAATGAAACACAGGGTGGCGTCAGATTCGCCAGGTCGACCTGATATTACCCGTTGAAACGTCATCACCGATAAATTATCACATTAATTATTACCATTTACTGAACTCAGTAACTAAGAGGATTCTGTAGCTACTGAAAAAGTTCAATTTTCTCAAATTAGCAGGGCGTAATATTATAAAAACCTGACTTTCCAAAATCATATTTTCCAAACTTTCAAAATTAAAAAAAAAGATTGCCTGTGAATTGTAATTGAATGTTGAAAAGCACCGTTGTGAAATAAACATACTCAATAATTCTATGAAATCGTCAATACAGTTATGTCTGAAAAAAAAAAAAAAATTAAAATTATACGTGAATTTTTGAATACCAAGGGCTCAGGCTGTTACCTGCTGTGGTGTACAATCTCTACCGTAGTGATCCAAAGTGCTCAAACTGCACTAGTTGCTATTATTACTCCCATTACATGGATGTAATCGAGTCGTCAACTCTTGATTGTAAATTCTGAGGGTCGAGTCTGATTCAGTTTAGTGATGATTTTTCTGTGCACATGAACTTTGTGTTGAGGAGCAACTACTTTCAGCAGAACACAGAACCTTAGTGCTGTTACAGAGGGCGACTCTGGTGTCAGGAGTTCTCGTACAGACATATCTGAAAAATTGTAAACTCACGGTGAACCTTCATATTCGATTTTGATAAACAGGTTTCCTTTGTCACAGATGAAACTGTCTTCAGACTTCGTCATAACCTATTACTAGTAATAGCTAGTAATTTATAATTTGAAAAAATAGAAAAACATAATTCTGGGCATCTGAGTTTGCCTGACTCAGTATACTTCCTCAATTTTAGAAACTCAAGTGAAGAGTTTTTTTTTTTTTTTTTTTTTGCAAACGGGCTTTTATCCATTATTCACACTTTTTGTTTATTTCGGGGATTCTGAATCTTTGGGATGAGGCCTATCACCTCACGAGTTGAATTCCTTCCGAAACGGTTTGTATTCCGCTTTAAAAGCTTGCTAAAAATCGGGTTTGCCAACAAAACGGCTTATATCCATCCAATTGTTTTCAATTAACACATTTTAAAATTTTTTTTGATCGGTTCTCGGATTTTACATACCTTGAAACGTGAACCATCAAATTTTGAGGGTGTTAAAATATTTTTCCTTGCTCGATTCCGAAGAAAATGAAAATGAAAATGAGACTTTCCTTCACACAACCAAAAATTTGCTTTTTCTCAAAGTGGCTCATATCCATCGTTTTTCATCAAATGGGTTTATGTCCAAATATGAAATGGGCGTGTCTCCCTCAAAACGCATGCCAAAATTTCGAAATTTGGTCTTACAATCAAAAGTTCTATGAAAAAACAATTTGGAAAATTTAGGAACCCTAGACAACTTGGCCATGAAATTATTTTTTGTCAATTTACCACAGAACATTCTAAGTGGATAATAAGCCCGTATGAAAGGAAACTCCTCAATTATGTCCAAAGAATATTCAAGTGCATATATTTTGAGGTTAAATATTATAATATACTCAAAAATTATTTCTCTCTACGCCAAAAACCTCAAATGTTAAGATCACGAAAAAAATTGATTGACTTGTAGCAAAATTACCTGAAAGATTTTTATGAACTGAGGTTAACTTAGTAATAACATACCATCCTGAGAAAAAAGTATCTTAAACCAACTAGACTTGCTCAGTAACTTTACTTTTACTGACCTGTTTGTTCATCATGACGAACAATTCACCCTGACTCGAATATTTCATCTAAACGATTCCCCAAACCCACTGATAACTAACCATTTTGTGAAAACAAAACTAACGAGTTAAAATTCTTGCAACGTAGCCCGATCGCCACACTCATGGCTCTACTACACAGGTACAGTATAAACAAGGGAACATAGTTATTTGGAAAAAAATATAATATCTCTAATGTCAATATATACAAATTGTATGTTTTTATTATGAAATTTCATATGGAAATATGAGTGATAATGCCAGTTTCAGGGCTTCTTGAAGGGTGTCGGGTCTCCTTATCAAGTTTCATTATACCAATGAAACTGAAAACCTTGATGAAACCTTGTTTTAATAATCCATTCAGTATTCAGCCTGTTTATGTAAAACATAAACCGCATCATTATTTCGAAGATTGTAAATCATTTACAGAATAACAAATTTTACGAAATTTGCTTGAATAATTCATATCTTGCTTCTGAGTCTACCAAGGTTGCGGAAACTTATTTTCATTTTTCGAGATCATCTTCCTAAATCGAAATTTCTACTCACGTTTTACGTTTTAGAACTACTTACCTGAACAATTTCGGTTTCGTGTATGTCTGCCAGTTGGTCTGTGTATTCAGAAGTGGATTCAAGTAACGGGCTAAACTTTGAACAGTTACTCTCCGCTACGTCCAACCAATTGGAAGTGGGGTCCATTGAATGATAAAATCCTGCTTCACCGAGCTTTCGGTTAATACATAACCTTCTTCAAATTGAGTGGGGAAACTCATCATGAGCGATGTCCGCACCCTCCGACATTGTTGGACTGCACCAACTAAAACCCCATTCCCATCTTTCTTCTTTGCTGGCTACCCCGGAACTACTTTCCAGCATTACTTCGGGGTAGCTTTATGCACTGCCCTGGAAACTAAAAAGTAAATTGAGAGCCACCAAAAAGTGAAAAATGATAAAAGAAATAAAATAAAAACGTTTTTAACAAAAAAAAAAAAAAAAAAAAAAAATGAAATCAAACGGACCGACCTCAAAATGAATGATCACAAACCACTAGCCCTGCCTATCAGTGGAGACAAACAAACGCGAGTATATTCCACTTCCATACTTACCCAATACTGCAATACAAGACAGGAATAATAGTAGGTATCATTGAGGTAATACGTGTTTTGAAACTATTAGGAAGTACGTCACTGCTGGCATACGAATGAGCTTATGAAAGTCCCTCTAGGAATGTTGGTATTTCAACATACCTGCCATCTTATGATTAGTTATATCTTCAATTACCTACTATATCAAGTATGGTCATGTTCTGAATTGCAATGACGTCGTATGTACGACTATGGGAGATTGTTGAGGGTTCGTAGTATGGGGATGTACATTTGTAAAGGAAAGAATATGTAGAAGATTCTCAATGAGGAATTTCACTATGTCGGAATTTCCTATTTTTGAACCCAAAATCGGATTCAGCAAACAGTGTAGAAAATATGGACGTTTAAAAAATACCAGGAGGATGACGTCAACCAGCAATAGTTCATGTACGGCCGCTTGAAGCGCTTAGATCGTGAAATTCCACTTCGTATAGTCCTCGGAGGCAACATTTCACAAAACCAGTAGAGATCGAAATCGAAGAACTGAAGAGAAAAAATAAAACAAGCAAGATGAAGAAAATGAGGTTTCCTCTGTTTTTGTTTGATAACTTTCCTCTTAGATTTAACACTATCAGAATACGTTGTAATTACTATTTTCTCCTTTTTAGTGGTTCGCCTTCATCCGTTTTGAGATTGGTTCAGTTAAAAAGGTTTTTATTTTATCATTTTTTTTTTTCATCAAGACATAGGATGTCAAGACCTACTTGACATATTTGTGACAGACAAATTTTGCCCAGGGGAAATAATTCATGCCGCTGATACAACGTTTCGTCTGAATCGGGACCTCCATGATTGGAATTGGGAGTCGTTCAGTCGTCTGGGCGTGGTGAAGCCGTTTGAGTGTGAAACAACAGTTCCATTATGGATGGTTCAGGCGTTCAGCCTGGGGACATTAAAGATTAATGTAGCTAACAACAGGGAACAGGAGAGCCTGCTGTACCATGAAGAAAGAATATGATAAAAGCCTACTGCTGCCGCACTCAAGTTTCTGCACTGACTGTATTTGGCCAATAGGCCTCAGAAACAACGGACCCCTATCTGATACAGCAGGTTCAGCCGTTTGAGTGGGAAACAACAGTTTCATCATGGATGGTTCAGCCATTTTAGGTATAATTAGTTATTCATTTGGGCGTAGTTCAGAAGTTTGGGCGCGGTTGGTTCAACCGGTTGGGTATGAATCATGTTTCAACTGCACAGTGTACCTCGACAAGGCTCTACTCAAGAAGCCCTGAGGTATGTTTGAGTGAATGCTACTTCCACTTCCAGATTTGAAATATCTCTACCAATATCATACTTCTTTGGTTCTGTCCCATTACTAAGATTGTATCAAATGGTCACTATGATAATCGACTATGCAACATGTAGTTAGGTCGATAGATTTGATAAATAGAACGACTAATCAAACGTCAGTATAATGGTAACCTGAAAACATCAATACGCCACAAAAGAACATCACAGCTAAATTGTCTAAAAAGTTTATTCCATATTTGTAATAGCGAATATTGAAGTGCATTCATCAAATATGCTACTGGCATTCATCATTTTGTTCTCGTAAAAACAATGTGCAACAATAGGACATAAGTATATTCGCATTAACATGTGTAGTTCGTTTCAATCGTTAGTCTAAGATTCAAGGAATACATGTTGATAATTATATATTTTAATTTATTGTAATCATCTTAAAGTAAAAATCCAATAAACATCGTTACAGCTTTCTTAATAAGCAGTAAAGGGTCACATATATTATAATCCCGATAAATCGTTCAACCAAGTTTGCGTGCAATCAGTGTGTTGTTGTTCGGAAATATCTACTCATCAAATTAATTAACAATCAGCTGTTTGTCAAAGTGAGAAACCGATTTTCAATTCTAGCCGTGGACAGCTGATTAGTTTTACGGCAAAGCTGGAAAGAAAGAAACGAATATTTATCACTAATAGTAACATAAGGGGGTAATAACTAACTGGTCATTGACATAAATCAATATTCTCCAGATCACTAATAAAAAGTAATACTAATATTACCCCACCAATCTGGATTCACTCTCATCTTGTAATGGTTATTGTGAATCACAACAACATACTGGCTTGTTTGCTATATCGGAATTATAATCACTACTTGTCAGCTGGTAGTTATGAGTGTTTGGATGAACACTATGAAGTGCCGGGCCAGTGGATGCCCCCAGGTCTGGCGATTGTCAAAGAGCACGATTTCAGATTCAGCCTCCTCGTTCCTTTTAGACGAAAGAATACCTAAAATTAAAAAAAAAACGCAAGATAACATAAAGCGAGAATTGATTGGAACATGAAAATGTGAAAAAATATAAACTCGTTCGCCCGTCTGGAAGTGTAATTACAAAATGTTTTTTGATTTTGGGGGCCAGCCACAGGGTCGATGGTCAACCACTGGCCCGACACTACATGTACTGGTTAAACAGTCGATTGATGTACACATATACTGATGAGAACAGCAATACTGCTAGGGTAGTCGTATATGTTTGTGACTTTTATTCGCAATTATCAGCCCAGGTAGGTTATCTCCGATGAATTTGATCAAATCTACAAGAAATATATTAGGAACACGTTACGTAAAATGAATGAATACATTTCTACCAAAATGGGTTCATCACTGAGTCTGGTTGGAAATGGATATTGATAGTTATCAACGCATCAAGTTGATACAAGCTTACACCCCCTAATCGCGATACTGCCATCGAAACAACGTATTAGAAACTTTCCGATCATCATGATACATTTCTCTCACAATTAGCTTGTTTGCACTTTTCTGCATTTTACCTCACTGTCGCACAATTCCCACGTCACTTTTCGTCCTTATCGCTTACTTAACATACTCGTATTAACTTACAAGTATTTTTGCTGAGAATTTGTATCAAGTTTTGTCACTTGGCGGCCAATCAACCGTTCAACCTCCCGAACGGTGACGCTAGTATAAGAAACAAAAAGTACGTGTTCCATAATTCAACAAGATCTGAGTGATGAATAGTCACACCTACCATTCTAATAAAGTATGAAAAAAAAAAGAATCACGTTCGTGTGGTAGAGAGTAACACGTGTGTTTAACGTGCGAGTCTTAAAAACTATCTGATGACGAAGTAGTTCAACAAATTTTACTGCTTCTGGATGGAAATTCTCAGCAGGTAATAATGATTTATTGAAATGTTTCCTCTTGATATCTAGCGTGAAAGGTAAGTTGATGTCAAATGAATGTGACTATATTCGTGTGTGTTAACAAACGTAATTAATAAGAATTATCTCGTAGAATATTCCTAGCACTTGCAAACCAAAACAGCAAGTGTGATGATCTACCCAACAAAAACAAAAATGTTGCAAACCAAAATATTCTTCTAAAGTTTCTTTGTAGAGAATTTTGTCTGTACAACATTCTCTCTATTACTCTTCCATGATGTTATGGAACTGGTGAAAATGAATAGCACCTTATCCAAGTCGAAGAATTTATTATCGTTTGTGGCAGTTCATGATAAAATTCCATTTAAAACTTCTACTCTTTCATGGAACGAATCTTTTCCAATAAATACGATTTTCTCCTTCACTAAAATTTAAAAAGTTCGATCTCTCAATGAATCGCAACACCTCATAAATACTTATATATTAGTATTTGCTACCTCACTTGCCCGTATATCAGGCCGCCTCACATGATTCTTGGCAATGATTTCAACAATCCGCTTAACATCTGTAGATCATTAGAAGATCGTATACCAAAAACAGTCCCGATTTAAAAAAAAAAAAAAAAAAAATGCAATAAAAAATCATTACAAGTAGAAAAATCCACGATCCCAGTCCACGATCCAAGAATCAACTATCTCTGGTTGATTATCAAAAAATTGTAGTAGGTAATCTTATTCGAAAAAAATAAAATTTCTTATTACTTCTTCATCATTATTGCTGTGCTTTTGACAAATTATGTAGGTAACAGTTAGGCAACATTTCCATGTGAACATGACTGATATATCTCTTTGTTGACGACTTTGTTAGAGATTGTTGGAAATAATTTCCTGATATCCCAAGTTACCTTTTGGCGATCCCAATACTTCGAGGTGCTAAAGTTTTTTGCCTTCGTGGGTTTCAGGCAAGGTTACCAAATGTTTGGAGTCACGTCGACTTTCATAGCAACGAGGAGTGGACTGTTGAGGTGGCAGGACCACACTGAAGATCCCCCAACCGATCCGTAAGTACCTTTTATCACATGTTGGTACTATAACGATACTTTTAAACACAAAGGCGCTATCTCCACCCATCTTCCAGATTTTTTTTTTTTTCAATTTCACAAAAACTCAAATCCAACAAAACTTTTATTGACCTTCTTGACGATTATAGCTTGAAAATTTATTGAAGAATTGAAGAGTTTAGTGTAGTAAGCCATTATTTTAGGAATTGTGTTTTAGTGAATAGTTTTTGTTCGAGAAAGTACCTATTCACAGGCCCTATTTACTTAGAATTATTTTTTCAAAGCGGAACTCCTCAAAATTACGCTGAACAGGATTCTTGTTACCATATGTTTTTTCTTGAAAAGTCGTGTATAAAAATTTTGTACTACTGTATTTACTTAATTTGGTTCGTAGTCATGGATTTCATTCAAACGCAACTGAAACAAACAAAAATAGGTAATTTCATGACAGAGATAAAACTTTTTATGCTTTTGATTTGTCCTCGAGTGATGATTAAAGGAACCATATATTTTGTCCATATGAAAACCAGAATGACAACTTCATAGATATTAACAATAAATTATTCAACTGCAGGTTCTAAAATGTTTTTCCAACATATGGATCTGCTCCTCTGTAGGGACAGTATGGGGAAAATGCGATCTAAATAATCCAAACAGCTAATGGTGTCTATTGCTAACCAAATTTATCAAGAAATCCATCAATCAGTTTTATCTTGTTAGCATCGCACTCGTAAAGTGGACAATTTGCAGCGTTTTTCAATTTTTCATGAAAATAAATTTTGCGAAATTAGAATGCACCTAGTTGAAACTGGATACTGAAACAAAACTGTAATTCCTATAACTTTCCTACTCCGCCATCTTGTGTGCTGCTGCATGAATGTATTTTGGATTGATATTGTTTTGTGTGAGGTAAGTCACATCATAAGCATAAATCAGAAAATGCTAAGACTAGATTTTTTGGAAATGAATTGAAAGATCAAATCCGAAGGCCGTATGGGTGGTTAGGATAAGGAGAAGAGTAATAAATGTAAATAAGGACAGCACTCGTATCGCAGTCATCAAGAACAATGGGCAACTGAATAAGTAAAATAATAACTCTTTTGGCATTGAATACTCTGCAGTCTTTGTCTACACGCTGGAAAAATTGGAAAGTCGTGGAATAGACGGTTTTTATGACACCAGAAATCACGTATTTCGTGGGTTTTGGGGTGATTCGCCTTGCATAGGGATGCGATCTTTTACATACTGATTATAAGAACTCTACATTTCAACGTTACGACGTTTGGTGCTAAACTGGCACCGTTGGAGGATGACATGGAGGGGGATTCAAATTCGCATGTTGGATATCGTTGATTTTGGATTCTAAAATTACGAGTATGTTGAAATTCGAGGCTCGCAGGCCACTAGAAATGTTTTGGCGACTAAGGATAGCGGAGGGTCCACTATTTCTTACTTAAAATACTAAATAAATTACTGAGTGAAACAGTTTCGTGCAGTAGGAAGGTAAATAAAACGCAAAGGTTTATTATTTTTCTGTATAGATCACTCGCCAGCAAAGAACATAACTCTGCCACCGTCACTACCTACCAACCATATTTTCGTTTCAGAATCAATTTTATTCTGAAGAAATAAACGCTTCACACTAAATTCAGAGAAATAAAGGGTTGCTAAGGACGCAAAACGAGTACAACTTGAGAAATGAATAACGATCGCATTTTGGTCAGCTACAATTTGAACTACCTACCAACCATATTTTCGTTTCAGAATCAATTTTATTCTGAAGAAATAAACGCTTCACACTAAATTCAGAGAAATAAAGGGTTGCTAAGGACGCAAAACGAGTACAACTTGAGAAATGAATAACGATCGCATTTTGGTCAGCTACAATTTGAACGGAGATGAGGCGTCTTTTGCGATTCACACTTGTGTTTCTGATTTATCGTAAACCCAACCCTTAAGTTCTCATAGGGAGCGTACGGTTTGTCCTACAGAGCTCTGGATGGTCTCATTCGATTCTAAAAATGCAATACTATCCTAAATTGATGAAAAAACAATACATTTATATCAAACTTTCTTGAGATAGGGCGTTTTGAAAATTCCAACCCTTAGAAATGACTGACATCAACGAAAAGCTTCGGGGCCCAATTAGACTCCAAAAGGAGCCCATATACCAAATTTCATCAAAATCGGTCCATGGAAACTAAGGAAAGTGTCGTGTACGGTGTAGGGCGGACGGACGGCAAAATTTTTATTCGAGTTTTGGATTTTGAGGGTGGGGGAGGGGGGTTAAAAAAAATTTCTTGGTCGATTCCAAAGGTTCATTATTGAAAATAATAAACCGAAGTGCTTCATCCATTATCATCTTTATCATATCTTTATCATATGCTTAAGTCCTTTATCGCTCACCTACTGATATAAATTGAATTATTTCTTATCCAATGGGACATCCCGTGGAATGCAGGCATTACTAAACAATATGTTTTAAATTAACTATCTTTGCCGAAGAATTTGGTATTTGAACCTTTGTTTACGAAATAATATAACTGTAGTGATGCTACACTACCATATTTTTTTATATAATCGTATTTATGATGACACCAAAACAACGCATTAATTTAGCGATATCACTTGTACAGGATCTTTGCTGATAAAAATCGACGCACATTGGACGAAGTGTGGTACAAGCGAGCCGTTGATCAACATGAAATTGAACCGGAAAGCTTCGTATTTTCTGTGCCTTTCGACGCAGGTAATTCGTCGAGTTGTAATATTAGCCTTAACAAACACAGAACTGGTGTTATTAGAGTAGGAAATAGTATAGTGCAGACTGTGTTGCACTGTGATGAATCGATCTGATGAAATTTTCGAGGATTGTATTGGATGGTCCCTTATAAATTTATCTTTGAACGATAGCATCCTCTATCGATGTATTCCATTGAACTAATGTAGCTATTTAGAAAACTTGGAGTTGGCCTCAGACGATAGCTGATCTTGGGGATTAGCTGTGTAAACCAATTTTCTCTTCATGCATGTGTTCGTTATTGTACAGCTCGTTATTATATTTCTTAGGAGCCAACAAAAACACCCTCGTCACGGCCAGTCACGCTATATTTTTGGATCACAAGGGGCACAAAGCGCCAGCGGCTGTGGTGGGCCTGCAGTTTCAGCACAAAACTCTGGCTTCACATTTTATCAACGTCACCTCCGGGGTAAGTTGTCAAGATAAATCAGGAAAAGTTGGCATTTAGTACCAGAAATTGGTACCTAGTTACCTAGGTACCTAATGTATTCAGAACTGTCGAATGAATAGTTAAAATCTAGGGGACAGCGGTGTGGCTACGGTCGTTGAAGCTTCGTTGTTTGACGGTGGACTTTGGACCGACCTCTGCGGGGATCGTGGGTTCGAGGCTCATCGCCGACAGCGTGCGTTTTTCGGCGGCCGGGGCTCTCATCGCCCCCCTCGTTCCAACCCAGGGCGGTGAGGCAATGGGAAGCCATGAGCGAAATCATCAGAACAAATTCTGATCTTCCCTTTGGAAGACAGCTGATGACGTCCGCGACGCCAGGAATGGCAGTCGGACGAAAATCCAACCTGAAATGATTGTTTACTTTACTTTTACTTTTTAACTTTTGTTAAAATAACTATGACGATTAAACGAAATATTTCAAAAACGTGCGAATCTATAATGCTGGACTTGACTTGAATCCTGTGTAATGGACATTTTTAGTGTACTGGAAACGGTTGCAAGAAAACCTGCGCTTCTGAAGATCTCGACTGTTACGTTCTGGACAACAACGGGTTCATCATCTTGTCAGAAAAGCCGGAGCACACAGGAATGTTCTTCGGTCAAGCGGACGGGACCATCATGGACTCCCTGGTTCAAGATGGGATTTACAAGAAGGTGTCGGTTATGGACCACCAGGGAGCCTGCGCTGACTCCAAGTCCCACTTTAGCGACGCTTCGAGAAGAGCGGTGAGCACTATATCAAGTATAATTAGCTTCGGTACTACGTTTTTGACATTTTCATGTCTTTGCCCTGGCACATAGCACACAAAACTGTCACGAAATTGCATAACGAAATTGTGTTACAGTGCCTTTATAATGATTTCCGCTTACAACGACCCCGTTGTTAAGTTTGTTCCTTTTCTACACTTTTTAACCCACAAAAATCGTTCACCACTCGTTGGAAAGCTCTCGATTTAACGAACATTTTCATGTTCTCCATAACATATTGACTATACGAATAGCGGAGCTATGGGCATAACTGTTCTCATATTTTGTTTACAAACTAATGATCGTGAGTGTAGAAGATAATTAATCCGGAATCGTCTATTTTATTGAAATTAGGTACCTACCTCTTAATATTAATAATTAATAATAGGGTTATAAAATCCTATAGTGAGGTAAAAAGCAATAGGTAAAGACATGAAAATGTCCCAATGCGTTGCAGACTCGTATGCAAGCGTTTTTTTCCTTCAATTTAAGATTCATTAGAATTTTCCCTAAGTTGTTAAATTTCAAAGAATTTCATACAATTGGTTTAGACTTTCTCAAATATCAGATTTTTCTTCTGAATTCATACTCTTCAAGATCAGATTTTAAAATTCTTCAAGATTCAGACTCATCCGTGTTAACAGACGAGATAATCTAAGAGACAAAGTCTGAACTAATCTGAAAAGTCTCAAATCCTTGGAAAATGGAATAATAGTGTTTATCAAGAAAGACATGTATCATTCGAAACTTTTTGGTTTACTATGGAATCCGCAGATGCCATGGGAGCCTATGCACTGGTTGCTGCAGTGGTTCATCAGCAGAGCGCTTTGGCTGATAGCACAAACCCAAATCTACACGATTCTTCAACCGTCATACGCTCACGCACAGGACGAAGAAGGTGATTAACTTATTGGTATTTTTATTACTCACTGAAAACGTATACCAACCTAGAAAATGTTGTTCTTGTTAACGGTAGCTTTGTAGTTATAAAATGTTCCCTGAATCTATCGTCGTTTTGCAACACCCCAGTCATAATAATTCGTATCTTCGTTTTGAAGCAGGGCCGATTTACTCCGACTACGAGACAAACAACGAATACGAGTCGGGCGACGTGAACCCCCCACCCTTCCCGACCAGAAAGCTTCCAGATAGAGATTTCGGCAACACAATGGAAGAACAGCCATTCATGCCTGCGCAGGTAACCGTTTTGTGACAAATCAGTCATTGTGTGAGATATAAATTAGCAGTGAATGATTCGTAACTATGAATGAGGGATGTATACTTGTTATAGACAAATAAGATATATTATAGATACATAAAAAACGAAGTTTGATTTATTTAGGCAGGATTGTTGTTTTTATATTGCTTGTGTCTCCTTTTAGGCTCCCAAGCCTCCAACAGTGACTTACCGTGTTCCTCCTAACGGCTCTCACGCAAGACCCTGCACTAAGAAAGTTGACCTCTACGTCCTTCAGCCAGATCGCCTGAACAGTTCCGGCCTCAACAACCCTCTCAAGGGGAAGCTCACCAATTGTCACGTGACAGGATGCGAAAGGTTGGTCCAATTCCCTCAGTATCTGGAAGAATTGTCAGAAAGGTGGATTGGGATAGTTAGAGCAGAAATGGAAACCTCATAACTGGAGCCCGAAGCGTCACAAGCTCAGTAGTTGCGAACTGGCGTCAATGCGGCATTCTTTTGGGAAAACTGAACCACCCAAAAGGGCCAGAGAGCAGATCGACCTGGCGAGGAAGCGATCAAATGACACTAAATTGGAAAGCAGTACAAGGGGCATATTTCAGTTCAATGAAAGTAACATTTGATGTATTGTCTGTTTGTAGACCATTCAGCGTTCAGAAGATCCGGCACAGCAACTTGATACTCCTCGTGGTGGATACCCTCTGTCCATGTGGGAGTAAGCAACTAAGCATAACAGCTCATGAAGTCGGCACAGAAGAAGGAGAAGTGGCGCAATGCAGGCCGAGCGAGCAGGGTTACTACCGGCGCAGACCACCCAAATGTATCAACTACCATCCTGAAGTACGTTAAAACCTTGATATCAGTCGAGAAAGTAAAGTAAGGTGCGGTAAGTGACTATCAGGACTGTAAATGATGATTACATCTCAAATTTGATGCTATCCAGGGAGAAACAAGAAGAGGTCACTCAATTTCGTATGTATTAAAAGGAATACATATGAACGTATCTTATGCGTGTCTAATAATGAAACACTGATCCGAAGGAAAAGTAGGGAAACTGATCCAAAAACGGTTGCTCCTCGTGTTGGACAAGTTGTCCCCTTCAGAAGTAGTCACTCCTGAATAGGGAAACTAGTTCTGAAACTGCCTCAAGACAGGTTGATGATAGAAATGGACTAGTTTCCCAGCCATAGGGGAACCTGATCCAAACGTATTTAAGTATTATGGAAACATCGAAAAATTAATGATATTTGGAAAGGATCAGTTGGTTTACCGACAATTTTTTTCCAAATACCGTAGGGAAACCAGTATAAAGACAGTAGGAAGACAGAAACAAAGACGGGAAAAAAACTTGCTGTTACTCAGTTAGAACCAGTTCCCTTTCAAGACTAGGTTGCGTCTGGTCGGACATTGGATTGTGAGGACAATGATCCAGGAATTACTGATGTTTGAATTTAACCTGTTAGCTCCTGCTAAAAGAGGAATTTAATCAAAGACAGCTGAGAAACTGATCCAAAGATCAGGGTATGAAGAACTCATCCAAAATTGTTGCTACTTGCATTTGGCCAGTTTCTCCTTCAAGAATGTTTCGACTATGATTGGGAAGCAGATTCTAAAAATTGATACTTGGAAAGGACAAGAAATTTAGTAACTATTAAACGGGAAATTGATCCAAATAGAGTAGGAAAACAGACATGGAGGCAGTAGAGAGGCAGATCTAAAGACAGAAAAAAACCTGATACATAAATTGCTGCTGCTCAGTTTGAAACAGTTTGCCACTATGTCCCTTTCAAGACTAGTTTGCTTCCGGTTAGAAATTGAACCAAACTGCTTTTGAGTTCTAATTTGAATTGCTATCGGTTTAAAAACTAACTTGCAAAATCTTTTTCCCTGTAGCACTTCTTTTACTCCGCTAAAAATGCCACTTTTTTCTCACTTTCAATTTTTGTTGTTGTTGTAGTGTTTTTGACCTAGTGGTCAAAATTTCCGCATTTTCCACACAAATGGGGAATTTGCCTCAATTTTAGATTCTGGAATTTCAAGTCAAATCCTATAATAGCGCCCTAGAATAACGTTTAACACTAGGAATAACCAAGGAGAAAAAATTACCGTAGGAGAAAATGCCTAAACAAGTGAAGCCTCTGTTACAAAACACCGCGAAAATCGAGGAATATTGTTGACGTCATACGAAAAAAACGACGCGAAAACAACTCCGACAACAGACAGAGTTCTAGCACCGCCACACAAAACGATCCAGTGAAATGGCTACTCGAATAATGTGATTCAAATCTTGAAACTAAATAAGAGAAGATGAAGACTAATAATGCTTGATAAACTAGTAGGTAGAATCGTATTGTAAAAAAGTGAGTAATATTGTTTCTTTTGGTCACTTTTGTGTCTTGAGTTCTGCGTTCTGCCCTCCTTCCTAGTTCACACACTCTTGTGTTAATCCTTGTAAGCTAAAAGTTCGTGTATGTTCCGCTTCTGTGGTAAGCGCCACAGAACCTCCTTTGAAGTCAGATTGGTAGAATATCCGTTACGTTTCAAACATGGCTGCCTCTTACACATTGCCACCACATTTAAAATTTCCATCTTCCTTAAATTCTCTAAATTTTTTGGATGCGTTTTCGAGCAGCTCACTATGGTTTTATTCCATAAAAATAAACCCTCATTCGAAAAAAAAAAAAAAAAATGTGAGGCAAATTCCCCATTCGAATCTGATTACACTGTCAGGAAGAAAGTTAAATGTCTCATACGATAAGGTCTTGAACAGTTCAGAAAACACTGTACACTAGGATAGTACTAAATTGAAATTGACAATTTGCCGTTTTCGGGTTTTTCAATGATTTTTGTAATTTTTCCTGCTAAAACACGGTCATCTTCAGAGACCCTCAAAAGCTTAAAACAAGCTGGTTTTCATCAGCTTTCTAACAGCAACCCATTTTTAAGTTTACTATGAAATTTAAGAGGAAAAATGGTGATTGATGGGGGGGACGTGTTATTCCAGTAAAAATCGAGTGTTTTTCAAAAAGCAGTGCTACGATGGAACATTTGTCGTAAATTAGTTTTAGAATAGATTCCTAACGTTATGCTGGTAGGTTTCGGTACACCTTGTATGGATGGACATGGCGGCAACTTGATAATATCAAGCTGTCTACCTACCACCTAAATAAGTTGTGAACATCATTCGTTTTTAGAGGTTTGATATAATAGGTTTTAAAAATGATGCAGTTTTGAGGATTGAATTTTTTGGTGAAACGTTTTTTATTTATTTATTTTAAACTCATTTGTTATTGCAAAATGTATACGCATTAATTTAAACCATTTTGAGGGGTCATTGTGAGCCCGACTTGACAAGCCTTTTGAATCAAAGTTAAGGAACAAACCAATGTATTATTTACTATGTTTTACTATACAGGGTGTCTACACTTAAGATGTAGCAACTTTCTCTTAACCCACTCAAAATTCCTTTTTTCCCACTTCGATTCTTTTTCGCGTTTTCGACCTTACGGCACTGATATGGTCATAACTCCCTTATTTATCATGCAACACCTTTCTACTCAACAAAAACATCACTCAGCTATGAAGTTGATGTTTTTATTGAGTAGAAACGTGTTACTTTATGCTCACTACCATAACAAAAACGATGGTTTTCTTCGAAAAATCCACTTTCTAGCATTCAGAATTATTAGGAAGTATCACCATAGGATCCAGCGCAAAAATTACATTGGAAATCATCTCAATCTCGTCAAGTCGTCTTGAGATCGAGGGGGAACATACACCGCGTAAAACACTGGATTTTTTTAGTAAAACACACTTTTTTTTTAGCATTGAAACTCGATTTACTCTTCCAATTTGAATTAATTTTAAAAACTTGATAGACCGTTAGAAAGCTGACAAATTGAGCATGTTTTTTTTTTCGAAAGTCGCCCATTGATTTGGGTGAACATTCCCATAGAGTGAAAACTTTGGTCAAAGATAGTCAAGTTTCGAAAAATGTTTAAAGTTTGCTTTTTGACTAATTTTTTGGAACTATTTTATAGCTGAAAGATTGTGGTTTTGCACTAGGTTGCTTGGGAATTTAACGCTCTTACCAACGGTGTAGTCAGATTTGAATTTGCATGATAAATAAGAGAGTTATGACCATATCAGTGCCGTAAGGTCGAAAACGCGAAAAAAAAACTTCGAAGTGGAAAAAAGACATTTTGAGCGGGTTAAGAGAAAACTGCTAGGAGACATTTTTTTTGGAAATACTTTTTAAAATGGAACCCTGAAGTTATGCCCATCTAAAGTGTAGACACCCTGTATAGTAAATATAAACTGGAAGCAAAATAAATATAGTAAAAATTTAGTAAAAAAGTAAAATAAAAATTAAAATATCTAATTGAATGAATAAATCAATATATAAAAAATAAACATTAATAAATATAATAAAGAAATACATAATAATAAATTTAAATACCTATATGACAAATACCACATAACTAATAATTAATCAATAACAATAAATTATTATCAAATAATAAATAATAAAAATATATTTAAAAAAAAAGTAATTTACACAAAACTCGGCGCTTTGCGCCTCGGCGGGGGGCTCCGCCCCCCTGCACCCCCCGGTTTATTTCTTTTTCCATACTCTGTATGAAATCATAGGAACACAGAATGTGTTTTTGCGATACCTACTAGTCATCCGTTAAATAAAAAACAACAATAATAAATGTGGAGTTGACATTAACATGACAACCAATAAACATATCACCAAATGTTTTTTCTGTCGCTTTTTCGTGACGATTTTTTTTCGGTAGGTCATCGCAAAAACACATTCTGTGTTAAAATATTTTACTATATGTTAGAAACCAATGTTAAAGTACTACATAGTAACGTATTACTTACTATATTTTGTGGTTGTATGGTGTAAAAAGAAGCCAAATTTAAAAAAAAGGAAGAAATCATTTTGTTGTACATTTGGAAACAGGCAAATACGGAGGATGATTTGAGCATTAACGGATGACAGCTGAAGTTTTGTTGAAATTGAACATTTACCCCGCTTCACCTCATTGTTCATAACCCTGATGGACTTTCCTTCCAGAATGACTTCCTTTGATGTCGCCTAACAAAATATAGCTATGTTTACAACCGACTTAACCTTTTGTTCGATACATTCCAGGAAATTGAAATCAAACAGTGTGGGAGTGGCAACAAACTGCGTTCATCGGTCTTCTTCGTTTCTTTACCTGCCCTTTTGTTTTTTGTACATACGTGATTGTAAATTAAATTTATCATTGGAATATTATTATAATTGCAGTTGATTATTACTGTTATCCATTTGCTAGAATTATAGGATCGATGCAGCTTTTTGAAAAACTGTTGGTGGAAATGTGTATTTAAATTTTTATGTTTAGATCTTGGGAAAGATTATTTTACTTGTTGAAATTCTGTATTTTAAAGCATTGGAAACATATCAGTTATTTGTTGAAGTTTTCAATAACGAAAAAAAAAAATTTAAAAAAAAATTAATGATACGACGTGGGACATTATTTGTACATTTTGGGTAGTAGGTAATTCTCGAATACTGGAAGAAAAACGAGGTTTAGAATATTGTGAATTCCGGTGATGAGAGCAAATGAAACGAAAAAATGACTGATTTTGATTCCCAGTTCCTATGATTCATCTACACTCAGTGGGTCATTGATTGTTTGAGAGCGTTTTACCGAGTTCTCGTTGAATGACAATAAGTCGTTGGTTGTTGATCAGTTATTGAGTTTTCTTGGGAGTATTTCATGTTTTCTGATCAAGGTAGTGGGAGTCTTGTAATCACTTTTGGTGGCTTTGAAAAAGCGGCGTCCTCCAAAACATTAAATTCCATTCATATTCACTTCAGAGCTTCCGTATAGTATGGTTACGTTTGTATGTTAAAAAGTTGTTCCAAAGATGATTCCAGAGCCGTTTTACTGTGTAACCTTGGTTGTTTGTAACTAGTTGCGTTTGGAACCCCTATCAATAACATCAGGAATTCTTCCTTCATTATGCCATTGTTGTTGTGCATATTTGCGCCTTGCTGCACGTCATATTCATCGTTTTCGAACGGAAAATCCCCGTTTGAAATTTGTCATCTGATGAGGAACCTCGGGAAATGAAACCTCTTTGAATGGTGATCCTAGACTCTTTCAGTGGAGATGAATGAAACTGGAGAAACAGGGAAGCTGCGATGGGTCATTTATTCAATTAGGTACCTGCTCGTTAAGGTCGTATTTATTGTAAATATTATAGTGCATATATTCGCTCTGACGCGAGGCCCAAAGACGAAATTCGTGCGGTCGAGCCCAGTTCGCGAAAACTACAATGGCAGGAACAACACGGAGTTCCTTGATCCTGGATAGTACCAATCGAAATTTTTCATCAGGTCTACTGCATAAAACGTCGAGGGACACTAATTTCAAATTTAAACGGGATCCCCATGAAATTCGTAGCCATTGAAAAGATATGCTACATATCGACACTATATAATAGTGTAATTGTAAATATTTTAACTGAAAATTGCTTAATTGATCAAAATTTTAAAAGAAATTTTTTGATATTGTATATTATTCTGTTGAGCTAGACCCTCCTTGCGTGCTAATTTTGAAGCCATTTGGTAGAAGGTGTCATTGGGTACGGTCTACAGTTCTTAATATTGAATTCACGCAATTATTTTGTTGAATGTTTGTTAAAAAATTTAATAGAAAAGAAAAATAGTTAAATCGTTCTTTGTAATTGTTCAACTACATTTTTATAGCAGTACGAGTTGTAAATACCTTATTAGGGTAAACTGTACTTACTTATTATGGCATCTAACTATATAAATTACATGTTAGTGCAATAAATTTGCTGACAAATAACTAATTGACAATAATTTTTGTATTATCCTATTTTAATGATATTACTGGAAAATATGGTGTAAGTAATTTTTTTTAAGTGAAAGTGAGTTTGTGCATGTGTGCTCTACTACAACAGCACAATAATATGTATGAGTATATTGTGTCTGTACTGTGCCAAGTCGGTGTGATCGTTCCTAGTGAACTCATCGGATGAAATTTTTGGCTTTTGAAACCAGTTGGTACTCAGTCGGTTCAGGACCGAGTTGAATTGATAACGTGTTTGTTCGAATAAACAATAGTTGGGCAACAGTTGCCCAAAAAAACGCTTACCTGCGGGCTAACGTGAAATTAATGTTCGTAAATATTGAATATCGAGTGCACGAAATGTTTGAAACCACGAGGCACGAAACTTGAACATTGACCAATTCTAAATGTTGTGTTGATAGGTGATTCCGTCAACAACTTTAATTTTATAATACTGTTTTCTTATCAACTCTGTTTCAATCTTTACGACTTCCTGTATACCTCCTCTGTGCCTCATCAATCTTTTATCCATGTTCATGGCCTTGCAACTGTCCTTTCAACCGTTTCAAAGTAGTTGTTACGCTCCATCAAGTATCATATGAAACACTGGTTGCAGAAAGGAGACATGTCCATATTTCATGTGTAAATGACATTCGTCACAGATCTGAAGTAAAAAGCAATGTACTTGAAACGCCAGAAAAGAGACACGTTCTAGAGTTGTAGAAATGGCTTATAGTATAAATAGTATAAATAATGACGTTGAATGTTTTCACATTTGAAGGGTCCAGGGGAAAAACCGACTAAGTCACTTTTCCTTGAAAATGAGAAAACTCACTTTGAAAGTTTGAAACTCGATTGTGTTTGGCTAGACGTAAATAAAAAATTGAAATATGTCCTATTATTAAAACATCTATTGAAGTATTCTATAGAATGCTAACGCTATTATTATGCTACTTACTAGTTAAAAAATTCCAAAACCGAGCAAACCCATCAAAAAACAGGGGAAGAGCCGACGATGTTAACTCCCATCCAATGGAGGAAAAACATGTTTTTTTCTGTTCGTACGTCGTTTAATTATTGTATAATGGTGAAACAAACAAAAAAACAAGGTAAAATGGAGTCTTAAATCTTGAAGAACATAGGTAGAGGTAGTTCTTTTTTCTGATAGGCCTTTTTAACTGTTTTCCCCATCTGAAGTAAAAGAAAACCATTCCCACTAATTAGGTATCGATTTCATTTTTTAAGGATTTACAAAAAAATGTACACCATTTTTTTGAAAGTGAGAGATTGATGAGAGTTTTGAGAAAAATTTCACCGCAGCTGGACCTCAAAATTCGAGGAGGCTCATTATGTAACGATACTTGGATGATGGGACTGATAGGAAACCTGAAAAATAAAACCACGAAAGTCAATATGTATTATACCGTGCTGTATTTGCTCTGTATTAATCTGTATTGTATAATCAAACGATGCTTACCTTCTAGTACACTGTTCTTTAACACTGTCGGAACCACTGGTTGACATAATAATAGTTATTTATTAAAAAGAAACACAATGGAATTATTTATAGAATCTAGAAGACACTCTAGAGAACACTCGTTGTTGGAAACAATACGGAACTGATAAGAAATGTTGTGAATCACAGAGGCAAGGTGGTGGTGACCACCTCTTGCCCTGTTCGGGGTTCAGTCAAGGAACAGTGACATCGTCAGTTCTTCCCCGATCGAGGGGCGAGAAATCTAATCTCAGCCGGGAGTGCTGGTGCGTCCACCGATCCCCGAACCAATCCCAGCAGAAATCCCACATCCGCTAAGTGTCTGCGAGCTAAGGGACTTAGCAAGTTAATCTCAGCAGCCAGGGAATTATAATCAAGGTCCTCCCGCGCTATGCGAAGCTTGTACGCCACATACCTTGGAAATCCACGGTGAACCCTCTCAACTTGGCACTGGTAGAATGTATTCCAGACAACCGAGGCATACTCCGAAATCGGAGTCACCAGCTCTTTATACAGAGTCATTATAGCTGGTATATATAGCATTTCCAAGCCAAATTCAACCTTTTCCAACTGAAATTCAACCTTTTACAAGTCAAATTCAAGCTTTTCGAAGTCAAATTCAACCTTTTCCAAGTCAGATTCAACCTTTTCCACCTCAAATTCAACCTTTAAAAGTCAAATTCAACCTTTTCGAAGTCAAATTCAACCTTTTCCAAATCAAATTCAACCTTTTACAAGTCAAATTCAACCTTTTCCAACTCAAATTCAACCTTTTCCAAGTCAAATTCAACCTTTTCCAACTCAAATTCAACCATTATCAAGGAAATTACAAAAAATACGCTCATGCCCTAAACGTGGTACCGAATGCTTGTCTGTGATTGGGGACTGGGCTGAAATCAATATTCCAAACGCAGTAGGTAGTTACCTATACATAAGACAAAATCATGTTTTATTAAAAAAGAAATCAACAAAAAATTCAACCTTATTCTAGAAGCAGTTTTTAAAAAATGTAATCTATTGATTCAAATTTTCAAAAGACACTTTCACCAAATGTTCCTAAAGTTTTAAAATTTGAATTAATAGATTAAATTTTTGAAAAAACTGCTTCGAGGAAGAAGGTTAATTTTGACTTAGAAATGCTATAAATTATTTTTTTGTTGATTTCTTTGTCAATGAAACATGATTTTGTTTTATGTATAGGTACCTACCTACTGCGTTTCGAGTATTGTTTTAAGCCCATTTAGGGCTTGTACGTATTTTTCGTCATTTCCCTAATAATGGTGAGAAGGTTGAATTTGACTTGGAAAAGGTTGTTGTTTTGGAAAAGGTTAAATTTGAGTTGGAAAAGGTTGAATTTGACTTGGAAAAGGTTGAATTTGAGTTGGAAAAGGTTGTTGTTTTGGAAAAGGTTGAATTTGTTTTGGGAAAGGTTGAATTTGAGTTGGAAAAGGTTGAATTTGACTTGGAAAAGGTTGAATTTGACTTGGAAAAGGTTGAATTTGACTTGGAAAAGGTTAAATTTGAGTTGGAAAAGGTTGAATTTGACTTGGAAAAGGTTGAATTTGAGTTGGAAAAGGTTGTTGTTTTGGAAAAGGTTGAATTTGTTTTGGAAAAGGTTGAATTTGTTTTGGAAAAGGTTGAATTTGAGTTGGAAAAGGTTGAATTTGAGTTGGAAAAGGTTGAATTTGACTTGGAAAAGGTTGGATTTGACTTGGAAAAGGTTGAATTTGACTTGGAAATGCTATAATCGAATTCTCTGGTGTTCCACATGATAAATCCCAAGACCCATATTGCACGGCCAGAGATGGGCGAAATATGGTCCCAGAATGAGAGACGACAATCGAGGAGCACTCCTAAGTCGCGCACGGCATTTACCCGCCTTAATGGTTCATCGCCTACCATGTGTTGGTGGACAAACGGGATCTGGGAGCGGTGGAAAGTCATTGTTGAACACTTCGACGGGTTAAGAGACAAACCACTCGATAGGCACCAACGCATGAGGGAGTCAAGACTCTCCTGCAGCACTAAACAGTCCGAGGGTGGTACAATGGTGTGATACAATTTCAGATCGTCAGCGAACAGAAGGAACCTAACTCCCTTAAATATGGTTTGGATATTGTTAATGGCCAGTAGGAAGAGCAAGGGACCCAAATGGGAACCCTGCGGAACTCCTGGTGAGGCAAAGAAGGGACCATCATAGATCGATCGGTCAAGTAACTCTGCATCCATGCAAGCAGGCTCCCAAACACTCCCAGCCCGTTCAAGACAGATAAGATAGCTCAGTGGGAAAGTCGATCGAAGGCTGGGGTGCCCCTTGCCCAACGCCTGGAGAGTAAATTCTTGGAATTCAAGAAGGTTGGTTGACGTGGATCTCCCACGTCTGAATCCATGCGTGTTAGGGGTGATATGAGCGGAAAATACAGGAGTTATTTGTTCTCATGTAAGTTTTCCGAAGATCTTAGGTATTTTGCGCCTGATTTGCGCCCGTTGTAAGGGAACGCTCATTCCAAATCCAAATCAAATTGAGAAAGACTTACCCTGCTCACTAGCGGCAATCAGAGCAGCCAGAAACATGGCTATTGAAGCTAATACGTAGAGCTCGTTGGAGTTGCGTCTCACGTATTCTCTAAGTACTACATGTTGTTCTATAAAACCCATATTGTTTCTTACATTATGTCACGAAAAAGTGTTTATACATAGCTAAACTGGCCACCATGAGTACATGATTGTACAATATACAATAATGAATATATTATATTCATGTTCCCGGTTGTCATATTGCGTTTCCACATAGTTTTCCCACTGAAAATCGTATTTTCGTCCCCTCTCTGCAATCAGTGATTCATTTGGTATTTGTCGCAATATCTAGAATATAATATTTTCCGTCGACGATGTAATTATCCAATCAGATTTCTAGTTATAGATAAATCAAGCACCAATTTACCGCTGTATTTCGATTCCGTGAAATTGATGTTAGGTAAGTAATGATGTCTTCCTTTCATGTAAAAATGAATCAGCTCTCGACACGACGAGCTTTTATGAACACCTCTTTTCGATATAATTTTATAAATGGTGAGCGATTGAAATGGTAACATTGGAAAAAAAAACAAGCAATTTTCTTCAGAACGTTTTATTTTATAGTCAATTTATTGACTTGTTGGGGATATTTTCTGCCAGGATAAGGAGCTAACGTGTGCAAAACGATCGACGAAATTTTTCCCTTCAAATTTAATTCTAATAATCGATTTTTCATTTATATAGGTGTATTCCATTGTGGTTTTTTCTCATTTTCAACGTAACCACTTTTTAGTATTACTACGTGAATCAAATGTATCCCAATCAATGTAGCCTTTCATTATTACACTAGTGCATGAGGCCTAACACCAAAGACAATACCTAAAGCAATAATTGAAACGACCTTATAATCATCATGTTCCGTGTTACTACCATGAATGTTCAAAGGTACCTGACCCCCAAATCGGTCCATCATTTCATCTAGAAAATATTCAAATATTCCTAACACTTATCACAATTTTGTTTCTTGGTACCAACCGTTCATCCGTACGAATGAACGTGTACAGATTCTAAACAACGAGCTGTCGTCGAAAAAACTATTCGTGATTTTCCACCGTCTATCCAAACGATTCTTCCCCTCAATTGTGTCCCACTTTGTCAGTTTTCAATCCAACCACCCCAGATCGCATTAAAACAGTATCAATTACTCCCGTCAATTTGATCCAATGCTTTATTTTAGGTCCCGCGTCGATAACACCAAGTTACACCAATCGATGCTCGGGAATCAACGCCCTTGTCATTTTCAACGATTCATGTTTTGTACGGTAATTGTATACATAGAAACTAAAATTTCGAGTTCAAAGAAAGGAATAGTAGACAAATCAATAAAGCAATCCAACTAGATAATTGTTTTATTAACCAGCGATTTGGTTCAACACAAATTTTGTTTCATAATTAACATACTTGAAGTAGAATGGGTATAAACTAATTGTTATTGTCTCAAGGGCAAAAGTACTGACGCTTAAATTTACAAAAAGGTACCTTCTATTTGTAATTGTAAATTTACGGTGTCGAGAAATATGCTAAGCGCTTACAGTTTAACAGAGATTTGTACAGGATAGTTATTGAGCTTGAGTTTTTATAATGGAAACGTTTGTATATAATAATACCGCACATGTGCACAGACCCATGGAACACTGATTCCTCCCTGTAAATATATACTGTCGATATATGTATCAAGTATTTTGTTCGTTGATTGTATCATTTTCATCAAGTTGTAAAATTGTAAAATAATATTATAATGTACTGAACAATTGGTATAGGTAGTCACTAAATGAATTATTGTTTGTTTCTACAAGTAAAAATTTCAAAGTTGAAGTTATCTATTATGCTTGTAGAGTGTTGCTGTTTCATTTATTAACGATTTTTCAATTTAAATTTTCGTTGAGACTCGATTATGATAATGATTTGTAAATACATATTGATTTCTCCTTTGTTTCTGGGGGTCATTGTATAGCATGAGGCGTTTGAACGTGGATGGATATCAATACTTTACTACGAATACACGAGCAATGTAAAAGCAGATGTAAACAAGGTATTCAGGTTCCTTTTCCAGTAGTCGAAACTGTAGGGGAAGAGGGAAGCAATGGAGGATAACGCCTCTGCTATACAAATATTGATAATGAAGTTACGAATTATCCCACTCACTCCACATAGATACGTTATTGCCTTAAGAGGGGATATTCTTATATGAGAAATTATAGTCTGTTACCTGTATATATTTACTCCACTATATATACATGCATATGGATCCTCTTTTCGAACATAGTAAAACAGGTTTTACACTACATATGTGTGTGTGTATATATGTACATATATACACTTATGTAAAGTTATCATATATTGATGCAGTGCTTCGAGGAGCTCTGCTGAAAAAGTCTTCCATTTGTTAAGAATGATATATTGAATGGAAAGGTGCATATTGGGATAATATTTGCTTGAAAATTGTGGCGTCATATACTTTTATTCAAAGAAAAAATAGTCTTAGTTGTCATAAATTGGGGTGCTAATTTTTTACAATCTTCATTATTCCAAATCGATTGGATTTTTCCAAATGAAAAAAATGGCGTTTCAATTATTTCAATGATGTTCCAATATGACATGTTTCGAGTGTGGAAATTTATAATCGTCATAAACGGATTCTACTTAGAGTAAATTTTACTGTTTTTAATTATATTAAACTATAACGATCTTCAAGAACTTGAAAAATTAAGCTTTTTCTTTGGTATTTCTCGCAGACTTATGATTTATGGATGTTTGAGTTTCTCCGCTTCCTCATCACTTGACTGTTATAATGGAGCAATTCTTTTCTGAACTCTTTACTGACAGTTTTGTTCAACAAAAAATTTTGTACTTCTTCATTGTGAGTGTTACTTATAATGTAAATTAATAAAAACCAGTTTGAACGATGTTACGTTCCATTACTGTATTCCCTTGATCCTCCACAGACAGGTACCTGCAAACAGTCCCGTAGTCAGGGTTTTAAGGGGGGGTAATTTTTTAGCAAGAAAAACATGAATCATGGTAAATATTAATAAAAACCGTAGTAAATACCTCGTTAATTATTCATAGAGGGTCCGAGAGGGTTATAGATGGTCAGAGAGCGTTAGAGGGGGTTAGAGAGTTTTAGTGAGAAATGAGTAGGCAAGTTGTGGACTATTCTTGAAAGTGCTACAGACTTTCTAATCGACTTCCCTGCAAGAGTTTTTTTTTTCAGTTCATTTAAATAGTGTATAAATCTGTAAATTGTACAACTTGAATTATTGAATAAATAAAATAAATAGAGGCTCAGAAAGGGTAAGATAGAGTCAGAGAGAGAGAGAGAGGATTAGACAGGGTTAGAAATGATTGATTGATTATCGATTTATTTAATATCGCAAATATTGGTTTTTAACGACCATTCTTACTATTAACGGGAGTTGATGATGAGACGTTCTGAGACTTGATACGTCTAACTACGAATGAGATTGCCAATCCATTCAAATATTACGATAGAAATGAGAAAATATTAAACGATGATGAATTGTATTCTAGTAAATTATAAGGAAGTATAAATGTCTATGAGAATGCAGTAGGTTTTTGAGTACTGAGCTTCAGTCTTGTTCTGGTGATGTCTGTTCTGGCGTTGTCTGTTCTGGTGATAGCGGAGAGATCCTCGACTTCTCGTCTTTATGATGTTCTCTGTACTGGAGACACAGCGAGCAGCGAAGAATGAGTAGTTCTTGAAAAAGATTCTCGTCAGGAAAATACTAGTTTCAGGATTACCATAGAATGACGAAATCTGAACTTTTCTTCTCCATCGGTAGTCACCCGCTCGTCGCTTGTTCATTTATCACCGATGGAGTGATGAGGTCGCTCGGATATTTGAGCTGGTAGGTAGTACCTACTGATGACGAATTCCTCATTTCGAGTCGCTAATATCGGTACTTCGTGAGAATATTCACTCGGGAGTAGTGGAACGTCACATTGAGTCAGTCATCTATTACGCAACAAAAAACGCTGCAAATTATTACACAACGGTTTATTATTTTTATATAGATCACTCGTCTACAAAATCACCAACCATCCAATATGAAGAATAAAAATAAAAAAATTAAAATAAAATCAAAAAATAAAAAAATCAAAAAAAAAAATCGAAAAAATCAAAAACAAAAATCAAAATCACCAACCATCGATCGCATTTCGGTCAGCTCTAATTTGAACGGAGATTAGGCCTCTTTTGCGATTCACACTCGTGTTTTGATTTATATATATATATATTTCAATATAAACCCTTAAATTTTCGTAGGGGGTGAACGGTTTGTCCTACAGAGCTCCGCGTGGTCTCAAAAAATTCTGAAAATTCTAAAGAATCTTAATTTGAAGGAAAAACAACACCTTTATATCGAAATTTTTTGAGTTAGGGCGTTTTCAAAATTTCAAAATTGATTTTGGAACCCTTAGGAGTGACCTACATCAACCAAAAGCTTCGGGGCACAACTAGACCCCAAATGGAGCCTACATACCAAATTTCATCAAAATCGGTCAATGCTAAGTGGCAAAAGTGCCGCGTACGGCGTACGGCGGACGGACGGCCAAATTTTTATTCGATTTTTGGATTCTACGTACCTTGAAACGTAAACCATCAAATTTTGAAGGGGTGTTGAAATTATTTTTTTCTTGGTCGATTCCAAAGGTTCATTATTGAAAATAATAAACCAAAATTGACAAAAAAAATCAAATGTTATTTTTTTGATGAAAAATCATAAAAGACTACAATAAACAAAAAAGAAACATTTTCTCCTTTCCTGAGGGCAGAATGTCACTTAAGTACAGAACGTATCTAGTGCAACATTAGCTTTCTTAAACATTATTTTGAAATTAGCAACTGTACTGGCTCGTTTAATATCGGTTGGAAGATCTTTGTACAATATAATTTATTTGAATAAAAATGAATTGTGATAAACAGTAGTTCGACATTTTGGAAGTAAAATATATAAGTAGATGTAACTTGTGACAGACACTTGTGTTGCTCTGACACTTGATTAGTGATTTGATGGAACAGTTACCCCAAATCACAACTCAGGGATTGCTCCCCAGTCTCATTCAAAACATCGATCTGTAAGTACCTACCATACTTTCATTCAAGATCATTTCCCTTACCCTCGTGGTTCAAATCCGAAGATCTAATAGGTAAACTCTATTATTACTCCCCCCCCCCCCTCATATATAAATACAAGCCTCATTGATTATAGGATAATATATCTATTTATCCCTCCTAATTCGATTTGTATCCTTCATTCATCATCCCTAGTCCTAGGTTGATCTCCACCAAGGTATACGTATTCTGACGAAACGTATAGTTCGCTAGGGGTAGAATACAGCAATGATTGAATTATTCTCAGTAATTAATCAGATTCTCCAAATTCCCTAGGAATAGGAAAGATTCGGGAAAACAAGTCCATATAGGCCCAAGCGAACAGGCAAATCGGGCCCAAAATCGTAAACAATTCTCAAGATTCGAGACAAATCGAAACACGAACTATTAAGCCGATTAGAAAACTAGCACACGAGCGCTAAAATACGACAGAACATCGCTTATCAAAGGTAAAATAGTTCGAATAGACTACAATTTGAACAAACATTGAGGTTTTTGTGATTTAATTAGTTTTCGACGGGCCGGAGTGCCTGCAGTAACGCCTGTTTAGTAGTTGCTTGATTGACCCGCAACGCTTTTCTGCATTGCAAAAGCATCCTTTTTCAGAAGGCGTTACTCTTTATGGTCGACATCTTCATCGTCTCTTTCCCTGTAGGTAAATAACCCGTAGAATACCTGTCATAACCAGCACGGATTGAGAGATCCATGCTCACGAATTCGAATGGGTAGGAGATCATCTCCTTTCCAGACATCCTTTACCACGGTGTGACGCTGGACGAGATTAGCCGATTTTCTTCTCCTCTTCCAGGGATCTTTTTCCTTCGCTCTTCCTCCGAAAGAAACATTCTGGAAAATTTCGGCAACAACATCGGTTCTAGCCTTCATCTCTGCGATCTAGTAGCTTTAATTATAAGTACTAGATTGAAAGGAATTATTGGTAGTGTTTGTTATTTTTGTACGTGGTTCATCTCCAGTGTTGGAATTTATTTGCTTTTATCGCACATTACAAGGACATTTCGAATGATATTTATACCGGGTGTCCCAGAAGTTATGGTCCACCCTCCGGCATTTCCGTATTTAATTACGTAAAAAAATGGGTTCAACGCCATTTTACATATTTTTTTGTAAAGAATTCAGGAAAAATACTTTTGCGCAAAAAAATTGCGCGCAAGTGCGCGCAATTGACACTAACTTTGTTTTTTCAAATGGGAACCCCCATTTTTTATTGCAGATTCAGATTCTACGTCAAATTTCATGAGAAATTCATACCCGAACCGACTTTTTTCATTGCGCGCAACTGGCACTTTTCGCGTGCAACGTGACCAGGGTGCGCAAAAGTGCATTTTTTCAAACCCCAAGTGTGGCACATGTTTTGTCATTATTTTTTAACGCTGAATCACGAGGTGAGGTCCTTTCTTCGATTTGATCGTTATTTTTCCAAATTTAGAAGGAAAAATTATGTTTTTGGGCTTTATTTTCCCTCCCCTTTCCGCAATACGGGCTGGGACCGGCTATGGTGGGATTAAAAATAAATTTCTCACTTCTAAATTTAAAAAAAATGTTCGAAAAGTAGGAAAATGTTGGAATGTTGGAAAATGTTTGTTAAGTAGATACTTACCTACTTTAATGTGAAAAAAAAAATAAAAAACTTCTCATCTAAAAACCTTAAAAAAAAAATTAAAAGTTACAAAAGCTCAAAAAGTAATAATAAAAATGAATGTCTTATCATTATTCACCTTGGGTTGGGGGTCGGCACCCGACTGGTCAAAGACCGTTAGATGAGCGCACCCTGGTCACTTTGCACGCGAAAAGTGCCAGTTGCGCGCAATGAAAAAAGTCGGTTCGGGTATGAATTTCTCATGAAATTTGACGTAGAATCTGAATCTGCAATAAAAAATGGGGGTTCCCATTTGAAAAAACAAAGTTAGTGTCAATTGCGCGCACTTGCGCGCAATTTTTTTGCGCAAAAGTATTTTTCCTGAATTCTTTACAAAAAAATATGAAAAATGGCGTTGAACCCATTTTTTTACGTAATTAAATACGGAAATGCCGGAGGGTGGACCATAACTTCTGGGACACCCGGTATACCGTCGGGTGAGGAGAGTTGGGGCCATTTTCATTACAGGTTGCTCTACCCTGCCTGGACTGAGAGTTGTAAAATAATAATGAATGGCGTTTTGGAAAGATGGGACCTCAGGCTATCCCGCCTTGGTATCAAAATTGAAATACCTCCACAGGGGAAGGTGTATTTTTAGGACGTCCCACAGTAATACTTGAGTGTCCTTATGCGATCGATCTGGGGTAAAGTTGGACAACACTCAACAAATAAATAAATAAAATAACCACACAGTAATCTGTTTTAGACCATTTGAATCCAAATCCGCAAAAAAAAACCATAGGTGAATGTATGTGTCGAATCTTGTGACGTCTGCACAGGCCTTTGTTTTCAACCGATTTTCGTGGTACTTTTTTTATTCGACCCAGAAAACTATCTAGTTGTGCACTACGTCGCTGGAATTTTGAATTTTGCCTTTTAAGGGTGGCAAAGGGGGGTTAATGCTCTTGTGTACTCTGCCCAGGCCTTATTTTCCAGCCGATTTGCGTGTTTCTCTTTTTGTTCGAGTCACAAATCATCCGAGTTGCGCACTATTTCACCAGAGTATCAAATTTAGCATGGAGTGGGGGGATAATATTGTAAGAGCGAAAAAACAAATTTGGCTCAAAGACTGTACATTTTGGGTTTACAGTCCAACAAAGGATGAATTTTTTGAGTATCACGGGTAAACAAGTCAACAATAACATTCTAGCTTCAATATGCTAATAGGGTGTGCGCCTGGGTAGGAAAAACTACCCAAGAACTTTAATCTAAGGTAGACCTCATTCTGAGAATTTTGGTACCACCTTCTAGCGTGTGTAAATCTTTTCCTATGAATTGTTAAAGTTTCGACCGTTTATGACGTCACAGTGGGCTGGGGGGTCCCACCCAGGCGAGAGGCGCGTGACGTCATTAGCGGTCGAAACTTTGAAAAATCATAGAAACAGATCTACTCACGCTAGGAGGTCGCGGTTGGTGCCAAAATTCTCAGGATGAAGTCTGCTTTCGATTAAAAATCTAAAAAAATCAAGGCGAACCCCCTATTCCTACCTATGTAGTGGCATTACAATATTCACAAAATATCCGATTTTTTAACATTTCGGTTCTTTTACAGCTTGCTAATTGTACTTTGAGATTGTAGCTTTGAAATTGAGGAAAAATTCTCATTATACCTCCGGATTTTCATGAATAGTTCTCTGTACCACCATTGAACTAAAAGTGGTGCCACCATGGTGCCAGAACACCATAAACCGCATATTTCGTGGTGTTGTTTCGTGTTTCACCTTAAATACGAATGTGAACTTCGTCGGACTAATGGATCAACGTTACGACGTATTTCCGCTTTGATGCCAGACTGGCACCATCGGAGGGTGGGGGTGGGGTGGGGGTGGGGTGGGGGGGGGGGGGTGAACTTGAATTCGCGTGTCGGGTATCGTAGATCATGGATTTTCCAAAGGTCTTCAAATTCGATCCTCCCATGCCGCTAGAAATGTTATGGTGGATATTGATGAGGGGGGGGGGGACCACTATTTCTTAGCTAAAATACCAAACAAGTTAGATCGAGTGAATCAGTTCTATCGCTTACCAACTGGTTTAAATTGACCTAATGCTTATCCAATGGGACGTCCTCTGGAATGCATGCATTTCTTAATAATATGTTGGTTTATTATTTTCAATAATAAACCTTTGGAATCGATCAAGAAAAAAAAATTTCAATACCCCCTCAAAATTTGTTGGTTTACTTTTCATGGTACCTACGTAGAATCCAAGAAATCGAATAAAACGCTGCAAATTATTACACAATGGTTCATCATTTTTCTATACAGGGTGTCTACTTGGACTTGTCTACATGGGCGTAACTTCAGAGTTCGATTCTACAAGGTATTTCCAACAAAAAATGCCCCGTAGCAATTTTTTCTTAACCCACTCTAAATGCCTTTTTTTTAACTTCGAAGTTTTCTTTCGCGTTTTCGACCTTACGGAATTAAAACTGTCATAACTCCTGTTATTTACCGAGTAAATTCAAAATTAAGGATATCGTTGGAAAGAGTGTTAAATTTAAAAAACCACGATCTATTAGCAATAATACCATTTCTAAAAAATCAAGGCAAATAGCAAACTTCAAATCTTTTTCGAAATATGACTCTTTTTAAATCTAAGTTTTCACTTCAAATCTCGGGATATTTCGATAGGCGCTCTTCGGGTAAAACATGCTCAGATTGTCAGCTTTCCAACTGTCTATCAATTAATATTTGAAAAATGTAACAAACTCGGTGTATATTATTACTCAATGGTTAATTATTTTTCCATATAGATCACTCGTCTGCAAAGAACACGGCTTTGCCATTGTCTCCACCAACCAACATGAAGAAAAACATCGAACGCACCTCGGTCAGCAGAAATTTGAACGGAGATTAGGCTCTCTTGCTAGATTCACACTCGTGTTTCTGATTTATCGTAAGTCAAACCTCTAATTCTCGTAGGGAACGAAAAGTTTGTCCAACAGAGCTCCGCGTGGTCTATAAAAATCCTAAAAATGCAATACTATCTTAAATTGATAAAAAAAACAACACCTTTATATCGACATTTCTTGAGCTAGGGCATTTTCAAAATTTCAATCTTTAATTTTCAACCCTTAGAAGTGACCTACATCAAC
This sequence comes from Apolygus lucorum, assembly GCA_009739505.2. Lineage (NCBI taxonomy): Eukaryota > Metazoa > Arthropoda > Insecta > Hemiptera > Miridae > Apolygus > Apolygus lucorum. The sequence continues at coordinate 41,505,034 of CM019167.2, read as the reverse complement.
GAAAACCTTCGGGGTACAACTAGACCCCAAATGGAACCTGTAAACCAAATTTCATCAAAATCGGTTCATGGGAACTGAGGAAAGTGCCAAATTTTTATTCGATTTTCGGATTCTACGTACATTGAAACGTAAACCAACAATTTTTGAGGGGGGGTCAAACATTTTTTTCCTTCCTGTTCTCCATTAAAAATAATAAATCAAAATGAATCCGATATTTGGACTTGGATTTGGATTCGACGAAGAACAAAATTCATGCCTACTTCAGCTTTAGAAGCGTCTCTGTTAGTTTATCAAGAAGTTGATTTGGTTAAAACTGAAGCTTTCAATGGAACAAGGCAGAAGGTTGAAGTCCTTTTGAGAGCAAAATAATTATTTTTGAGGTTTTCAAATATTTACAAAGTGTTACCACTTGATATTGATAGAAAAAAAACTTTTAAAAACGTATTTTGGTCTTCAAATAAACCAATTGAAAGATGATAAGCAACCAAATTCCCAAAAATCTGTCGATTCGAAATGGAATGACCTGAGGACATAAACTAATCGGAGGACATCTTCTCAGATAGAATTAGACGGCTTCAATGGAAATGGTTTATTTACACGATGGTATCATGCTTAACATCGATATTTCAGTTGAGGTAAATAATAAAACTGATGCGACAAACTCACTTTGCTTCCGAGTCTGCCATGCTAGCGGGAGCTTTGTTTTCACTTTACAATGTTGAAAAAAAAAAAATTCTCTTAAATCAAAATTTTCCATTCACGTTTAACATTTCAGACCTTCCTGAACAGTTTTGGTTCCGTGTCTGTCTGTCTGTGTGTCTGTCATGAAATCCGTGTAACGGGCATAACTGTACGAAGTTATTATTCGAGTTCGATGAAATTTTCAGGGGTTGTGCGGGTTGGTGTGTAGACGGTCCCCTATGAAAATCATTATCCCCGGACTGATAGTAGCTGCTGCGCATGCGCAAACGTGACTTCCTAGTAACAGCCTTAACTTCCACATTTTCCATTCGATTTCGAAGAAATTTTCAGGTATCATTCGAATAGCGATTTAGATGGTATCTATGAAAATTACTGCCCCCAGACTGAAGGAAGCCACTGCGCATGCGCAAACGTAAAATCCTTGTAACAGCTGTAACACCTGCATTGTTCATCAGAATTTGATGAAATTTTGTAGGATTGATTGAATTGGCGTGTAGACGGTAGAAGAGTCTCGCGGGAGCACACCGAAAGGCACAACTAGCGCTCCCAGCAGCTCTGAGTACTAGTCAGCTGATCGTGTATCATGTGAGGACTAGGCGTTAGTTTCACACCGGAGCTAGTTCTCCCTGGCCCCACGGGGAGCGCAGGATGGTATTGCCTTGTCGTGGCGCGGAGTGTGGTGCGGGAAAAGTGCCACGGAGTTGCGTGAGTTGGGCATCTCGGTGGGCGTACTCCGTGGTATCACCACCCGCGTCCTGCTCGGCTCATATCTGAACTGGTGGTCGTTTTATAGAGGCACTTCCCTTCATCCCTCTCTCCCACCCCCACCTTCCTCTTCTTCCCTCATCCCTAGGGCCGGCGTCGGGTAAGTCCTGGGCGTTCTCCCCATTATATTTGATTTATTTATTTATTTTGTTTTATGGCGTGCCCCCTCCGTCAGAGAGACCTTTAGTCTTTGAGGAGAGATTATTTAAAAAAAAAAAAAATCTATATTCAACTAAAACAATGAAAACCCGAGACGACTAAGCTCCAGCCCTTCGTCTCATTTTACACATTGTACAATGGTACCTACTGATATATAATATCTTAGTTTCATTAAATAACTCTTTTATAAAAATATTTCTCCGATACACTTCATCATTCACTTCTCACATCTCATCACTTCTTCATTGATTGGCCACACAATGGGGATGGAATATATTTCTCTTAATTAGGTAGTTATTTTTAATTTTCATATTAGATAATAAAGAGTGAAAAATATAAACAAGTGCGAATATCATATATAAATATATCTTATTTTAAATAAATAAATGATGATAAATATCTTGATATATCATTTTATAACAATATCATATTATTATAATAGATTTTATAATAAAATATGAATACTGGAGAACATTAAAAAGGAATCCAAACTGACCACCAATATTCATGTGTCGTTTGTTTGGTAATTGCATAACTCTTTCATGGTGTGTCGTAGGGGATTGTGAAATTCAAAATGCCTTTTTTAGTGATTAGCCCCTAAGTAAGTATCTATATTAGGAAATAGTTCCATATTCTAACAAAAGGAGAGCGCAAGTACCTAAAGAAATCGATTCTACTCGGCGAGATGAATCTAACGATAGGTACCAAAAGCTCGATTTTGGAAATATCGTCACTTGAGAGGTATTTTTGCATAACGCGGTCCAATTGATGTTGAACAAGACTTTGATAGTTAAATAAGTTTGAGCTCAAGATAAGAAAAAATGTCTATAATTTGCCTCTGCTGCAGTCTCGGGGCTGTCTTGTTAATCACTCATTAACATCAAATTATCGATAACATCGGTCATCCTCACATGATACACGATCAGTTGACTAGTACTGAAAGCTGCTGTGAGCGCTAGTTGTGCTCCCGCGAGACTCTTCTGTAGACGGTTCCCTACGAAGATGATTGCCTCCAGACGGATAGTACCGACTGCGCATGCGCAAACGAGAATTCCTAGTAATAGCCATAACTTCTACATTTCTCATCCGATTTCTACGAAATTTTCAAGGTTCATGCGGATTGGGGTGTAGATGGTCCCCTATGAGGGTAGTGGAAGGTACTTAGTGATTGATGTTTTGAGATAAGCTATTATCATCGGATCATCTATATAATCGGGTTATGGATACTAGAAAACTATGTGCCACACCCACTTGGCAGACTTTTTTTTATCCATTATTCTCATTAATGAACCTTTAGAATTGTGCATGGAAAATAAGTTGAACACCCTAATAATTAGATGGTTAATTTTTTAAGGAAGGTGAAACTGAAAATTGGATTAATAAAAGACGTCCGCCAAGTGGGTGTGGCACATAGCCTCCTCGTTTCCTCAACCCGATTGTACAGATGATCCGATGCATAGTAGTTAATCTCAAAACATCAATCATTAAGTACCTTCCACTACCCTCATAGGGGACCATCTACACGTCAACCCACACAATCTCTGAAGATTTCACCGAATTCAGGGAGAAAATATTGAAATTATGACTATTACGAAGAAATGCAAGTTTGCGCATGCGGCTACTATCAGTCCGGGGGCGATGATTTTCATAGGGGACCACCAACAAATCCGTACAATCTCTGCAAACTTAATCGAACTCGCATGGAAAATGTGGATATTATGGGTTACAAGGATTTTACGTTTGCGCATGCGCAGTAACTACTATCAATTTGGGAACCTGGATATTCTATGGGGACCATCTACACGACAATCCGGACAATCCCCGAAAATGTCATCGAAATTGGATGAGAATTGTAGAAGTTATGGTTGTGGCAAGGATTCCATGACAGACACACAGACAGACAGACTCGGAACCAAAATTGTTCAGGAAGATCTGAAACGTAAAACGCAAGTGGAAATTTTGATTTTGGAGAACATTTTTTTAACCTTGAAAAGTGGAAACAAAGCTTCCGCTTCCTTGGTAGTTTCGGAAGCAGAACGTCTGTTAAGTTGATGTGCCGCATACCGTCAACTGCGCCAACTTTGGCCCACGAGTGTTTTTCGATACTATTCGCTTCCTACCTTCTCTGGTAGTAAAACTAGAACTTTGGAAAAAATCTTCAGAGCAGCGCAGACGTATTGGGTTGATTCATGCATTTTTTTGACGCTCATCGACGGTTATTTTTGATTGGGAAAAATGTGTCTGTGCTGTGGCGGTTTTTCGTGTTCACCAATTTCTCCTCGGAGTCCCCTCCTGGATCATGTCGTCTGCGCTTGCGCAGTAGCTACTTCCGGTCTGCACGCAACCGTTGTTCAGTATAGTTTGCCCAGACCGACATACAGACAGACACGTAACCAAAATCAGATAGCTACGGAACACACAATTTCCAACTTGGAGGTCCCTTGGTTTCACTGCTGCACGAACTGCTTCCTCTTGACCTGTAGTAGTTGAAAAGCCAGAATTTGGGAAGAAACTGAAAGTTAATTGTTTTTGAAAGTCACTTAAAAGCAAATTGTGTCAGATGTGCCCCAATTTCCTTCACTGCTAGAACTTCTTCCAGAAGGGTGGAAACAATAAGGCAGCTGCTGCTATTTATTTTCATATTCAATTGTTTTGAATAAGACATGAATTTTAATTAATTAATTTGAATGTCTGAACTTTTTCATGAGTTTTATATGACCTTGAAAAAATGAATGAATCCTCTTCCATCTTGCATTACTCATCTTTTTCGTCTCTTCTATAAAACATAATACCTGAGTAAGAAAAAAGTTCCGATTTTTCAATTTGACTTGAAAAATTTATAGCTCTGGAACACAAATGAGGGTGAAAATTTCAAACTTGGAGGTCCCTTTTTGGTTTGTTATTCTCAATAATGAACCATAGGAATCGACCAAGAAAATTTTTTTTTAACACCCCCTCAAAATTTGTTGGTTTTCGTTTCAAGGTACGTAAAATCCAAAAATCAAATTTGGCCGTCCGTCCGCCGTACGCAGCACTTTCCTCAGTTAGCATTGACCGATTTTGATGAAATTTGGTATGACGGCTCCATTTGGGGACTAGTTGTGCCCCGAAGATTTTGATTGATGTAGGTCACTTATAAGGGTAGAAAAATGAATTTTGAAATTTTTAAAATGCCCTAACTCGAAAATTTTGAAATGAAGATATCGTTTTTCCATCAATTTGAGATTCTATAGAATTTTTCAAATTTTTTGAGACCACCCGGAGCTCTGTAGGACAAACCGTTCGCTCACTACGAGAATTTGAGTTTTGGACGTACGATAAATCCGAAACACGACTGTGAATCGCAAAATAGGCCTAATCTCCGTTCAAATTAAAGCTGACCGAAATGCGATCGATGTTTTCCTTCTTGTTGGATGGTTGGTGGCTTTGCAGACGAGTGATCGATATAAAAATATAAAAAATAATAAACCATTGTGTAATAATTTGCAGCGTTTTTCACTGCTGCACGATCTGCTACAAAGCTCCTCCTTGCCTGTGGTAGTGAGGAAGCCGAAAATTCTAGAAAAATGTCCATTCATACAGCATGAAATAATGAGCGAATTTTCAAAGAATTCTATTTTTTTACGCTCTTGAGGGATTTTACGCCAAAACGGATTTCAGTGAAGAAATTTTCCGAAAAAGTTCATTTTAAACCTTCAGAGTCCATCGCAATAGCTTAATTTTCCTTGAAAATTCGCTAATAAGGATGAATGCTGACATAGCACTGGATATGTTCTGAAGATGTTAGGAGACAACATTCACGTACCCAAGGCTTCTGCATTTCTAGGTACAACAAATATACGCAAGTTTTCAATATATCTAATTTTTTAAAACTTTGGACAATTTTTATTTTTGGAAAGTGCATCGGTATCAGAAATTTTGTGCTGAATCCGAATATACCATATATTACTATGCATGTGAAGGTAATAAGCGCGTAAAACCCTGTTTTGGTTTATTATTTTCAACACTGAAGCTTTGGAATCGACCAAGAAAAAAAAGTTGTTAACACCCCCTCAAAATTTGATGGTTTACGTTTCAAGGTACGTAGAATCCAAAAATCGAATAAAAATTTGGCCGTCCGTCAGCCGTACGCGGCACTTTTGCCACTTAGCATTGACCGATTTTGATGAAATTTGGTATGTAGGCTCCATTTGGGGTCTAGTTGTGTTCCGAAGATTTTGGTTGATGTAGATTACGTCTAAGGGTTCCAAAATGAATTTTTAAATTTTGAAAACGTCTAACTCAAAAAATTTCGATATAAAGGTATTGTTTTTTTTATCAATTTAAGATTCTATAGAATTTTTAGAATTTTTTGAGACCACCCGGAGCTCTGTAGGACAAACCGTTCGCTCACTACGAGAATTTGAGTTTTGGACGTACGATAAATCAGAAACACGAGCGTGCATCGCAAAAGAGGCCTAATCTCCGTTCAAATTAAAGCTGACCGAAATGCGATCGATGTTTTTCTTCATGTTGGCTGGTTGGTGGCTTTGCAGACGAGTGATCTATATAGAAAAATAAAAAATAATAAACCATTGTGTAATAATTTGCAGCGTTTTTCGGACTTTATTTAAAATTTGGACCACTGTGGGTTGTCCAAATTGTCTGGCAAACACACTAGTTTTTTTGTTTGTTGTTTCGAACATTTTGGCGAAAACTTAAGTATTTTCCCCAACAATTACTCAAGTTATAGTGCGGGATTGTTTCAGAAATCAAAATGGATTTCAGTGACAATTTTATTCGAAAAAGTTCATTCTAAGAATTTTGAGGCCAATATCTTAATTTTTTTTTGAAAGTTTGCTAAAATTTTCTATTGAAAGTCACTGAGGAGTAAATAGTGTCAAATGTGCTCCACTTTCCTCTACTATGTTCGTGACTGCTCCACTCGACCCTTCCTACACTACTAGAAGAGGTCGAGATACTGCGCAGACCTCGCTGCTGACGTAAGCAGCCATCCTCAGTCAGTCCCAAACTACCTCCTGTTTTCCTACACTACTAGAAGAGGTGTGCATACTGTGCAGACCTCGCTGCTGACGTAAGCAGCTGTCCTCAATCAGTCCTAAACTACCTCCTATCAGACTGTGAGAAATCGATCATCTTGGATTATGTCTGCACTGGCGCAGTTGCTACTTCCGGTCTGAACGCAACCGTTGTTCAGTATAGTTTGCCCAAGACGAGGAATTGGCCACAAACAGACCGACATACAGACAGACACGTAACCAAAATCAGATAGCTCCGGAACACAAATTTGGGTGCCAATTTTGAACTTGCAAGCCTCGAGGACTCTTAGTTCCACTGCTCCACGACCTGCTACAAAGCTCCTCCTTGCCTGCGGTAGTGAGGAAGCCGAAAATTCAGGAAAAACTTTATTGAAAGTCGCTGAGGAGTAAATAGTGTCAAATGTGCTCCACTTTCCTCTACTATGTTCGTGGTTGCTCCACTCGACCCTTCCCACACTACTAGAAGAGGTGGAGAAACTGCGCAGACCTCGCTGCTGACGTAAGCAGCCATCCTCAGTCAGTCCCAAACTACCTCCTGTCTTCCTACACTACTGGAAGAGGTGGAGATATTGCGCAGACCTCGCTGCTGACGTAAGCAGCCGTCCTCAGTCAGTCCCAAACTACCTCCTGTCTTCCTACACTACTGGAAGAGGTGGAGATATTGCGCAGACCTCGCTGCTGACGTAAGCAGCCGTCCTCAGTCAGTCCTAAACTACCTCCTGTCTTCCTACACTACTGGGAGATTGAAAGGCGGCGAGAAGGTGGAAGCCCTGAGCGGTGCCGCGGCTGAGGAAACCCGGCTGGACAGTCCTTGAAATTTGCGTGTTTATAATTGCGTTCCTACGCGCACTTGAACTCCCGCGGTAATAACGTGTGCGCGTGAGAAGCGAACTGGTGCCGCCGCGGCAGGAAGGGGGGTTCGCGCCCGCGCAGTCGGCCGAAGGGGCAGCGCAGGATCGGAGCCATGGCACGGTGGGCGGAGTCAGCGTCGACCAATCGGAGCGAGCCGGCGAGAGGAGGCGCCGCGACGCCAGCGCCCCACCACCCGGCTCCCGCGACGGAGACTTCAGTAGTCAGTAGTGACCGACTTGTGACGCATGTAGGTTCCCTCGAATCGAGATTTTGTTGGTATTTTTCGTGATAAACCGCAAACCTGACGCCAATACAAGATCCACCGTTTTCAAGAGGACGGGCTCCAGGGCTCCCTCTTCTGCTCCACTCCTGCCCTCTCCTCGCCCACCCCCACAATATCGGTGAGTTTTCCTCCTATCAACAACAACAATCAACAATGTTTTTCGTGTTGTGACTTTCCCACCGCGAATTACCCCCTCCCCCCTCGCGGACTATCAACAATTTACATCTCTTATCACCTCATTGACGACCTCTCTTATCACTACTCACCTGTCAACGCCCCCTTCTATGATAACTAGGTGACCTCCAATGAACAGCTGATTGTATGCTACCTCCATTTGACAATTGCTGTTATGATCTGTATACTCCATTCTGGCACAGATTCTACCCTCACCATAACGTCAAAACACCTGAAAGGGCATTTTTCTAACGAAACTGCAGCAGCAAGTTCTTCTATCAGTTCTGCCGTCCAAACGAGGAAAAATCCAACCAACTAAAGTCCGTTTTTCTTTTTTTTTTTGCCATTTTGATTCGATGTCGGGTACTTTTTGAGCTGAACAAGAACGTCTAACGACAATCGGCCTTCGAGAGCTCTTGAAAAGTTGTGTGCTCACTAGCGGTTATGTCCAATGGTCCAAATATGTGTGCTAACTACCGGTAGTGTCCAATGGTCCAAATATGTGTGCTAACTTCATTTTACGTCCTAACTACCGTATCATAGATTGAAAGATAGGACGTTTAACCGTAAGATGATTGACAGATAGGAAGTTTTACCATAGGACGGATTGACAGATAGGAAGTTTTTACATTAGGATGGATTGACAGATAGGACTTTTTAGCTCAAGATGGATTGACAGATAGGACGTTTAACCGTAAGATGATTGACAGATAGGACTTTTTACCTGTGGATGGATTGACAGATAGGACGTTTTACCGTAGGACGGATTGACAGATAGGAAGTTTTACATTAGGATGGATTGACAGATAGGAAGTTTTACATTAGGATGGATTGACAGATAGGACGTTTAACCGTAAGATGATTGACAGATAGGACTTTTTACCTGTGGATGGATTGACAGATAGGGCGTTTTACCATAGGACGGATTGACAGATAGGAAGTTTTACCTTAGGATGGATTGACAGATAGGACTTTTTAGCTCTAGATGGATTGACAGATAGGACGTTTTACCTTAGGATGGATTGACAGATAGGACGTTTTACCATAGGACGGATTGACAGATAGGACGTTTTACCATAGCACAGATTGACAGATAGGACGCTTTACCTTGGGATGGATTGACAGATAGGACGTTTTACCGTAGGATGGATTGACAGATAGGACTTTTTAGCTCTAGATGGATTGACAGATAGGACGTTTTACCTTAGGATGGATTGACAGATAGGACGTTTTACCATAGGACGGATTGACAGATAGGACGTTTTACCTTAGGATGGATTGACAGATAGGACGTTTCACCTTAGGATGGATTGACGGATAGGACGTTTTACCATAGGATGGATTGACAGATAGGACGTTTCACCATAGGATGGATTGACAGATAGGAAGTTTTACCTCAGGATGGATTGACAGATAGGACTTTTTAGCTCTAGATGGATTGACAGATAGGAAGTTTTACCTTAGGATGGATTGACAGATAGGACGTTTCACCATAGGATGGATTGACAGATAGGAAGTTTTACCTCAGGATGGATTAACAGATAGGACTTTTTAGCTCCAGATGGATTGACAGATAGGACGTTTTACCGTAGGATGGATTGACAGATAGGACTTTTTAGCTCTAGATGGATTGACAGATAGGACGTTTTACCTTAGGATGGATTGACAGATAGGACGCTTTACCGTAGGATGGATTGACAGATAGGACGTTTTACCTTAGGATGTATTGACAGATAGGACGTTTTACCGTAGGATGGATTGACAGATAGGACGTTTTACCTTAGGATGGATTGACAGATAGGACGTTTTACCGTAGGATGGATTGACAGATGGACGTTTTACAGCGAAATAGTTCTATTGCACTACCTTGCAGAAAAACGTAGCGAACTATTACACAAAAGTTTATTATTTTTCTGTGTAGATCACTCGCCTGCGAAGAACACGGCTTTGCCACCACCTACCATGTTGTCGATCCACAATCAACTTTAATTTGAAGAAATTAACGCTTCACACTTCCATTAAAGAGTTGTGGGTGCCTCCATTAGGAAATTTGATTACTGGTTGCTAAGGACTCAAAACTGAGTACAAGTCGAATAAACAAAGAAAACTCGCTCGCAGAAAAAAAAAGAAACCCCTTTGGCATAAATCAATTTCAATTTTAGGCAAACTTTTGGCAACTCATCTTGAACTTTAGGCAAATCCACTACGTTTCGACAACTACTGGAGTCCACCTTCATTCCTTCTACTATGTTCAATAAAGTATTTTTTCTCTCAAAATAAAAAATAAACAAAGAACCATCGCATTTCGCTCAGCTAAAATTTGAACGGAGATTAGGCCTCTCTGCGATTCACACTCGTGTTTCTGAATTATCGTGACCCTTGCGGTTGGTCCTACGGAGCTCTGAGTGATCTAATTCGATTCTAGAAATTCAATGCTACTTTAAATAGATGAAAAAACAATACTTTTACATCGGAAGTTTTTGAGTTAGGGGGTTTTGAAAATTTCAGCCCTTATTTTCTTACCCTTATAAGTGACCTACATCAACCAAAATCTTCGGGCACAACTGGACCCCAAATGGAGCCTACGTACCAAATTTCATCAAAATCAGTCAATGCTAACTGAGGGAAGTGCCGCGTACGGCGGACGGTGGAGAAAAAAAAATTGGTTTATTATTTTCAATAATGAACCTTTGGAATCGACCAAGAAAAAAAATGTCAACCCCCCTCACAGATTGTTGGTTCGCGTTTCAAGGTACGTAGAATCCAAAAATCGAATAAAAATGTTGCCGTCCGTCCGCCGTACGCCGTACACGGCACTTTCCTCACTTAACATTGACCGATTTTTATGAAATTTGGTATGTAGGCTCCATTTGGGGTCTAGTTGTGCCCCGAAGCTTTTGGTTGATGTAGGTCAGTTTTAAGGGTAGACAAATAAATTTTAAAATTTTGAAAACTCCTAACTCAAAAAATTTTGATATAAAGGTATTGTTTTTCCATCAATTTAAGATAGTATAGAATTTTTAGAATTTTTTGAGACCACGCGGAGCTCTGTAGGACAAAGCGTTCGCTCCCTACGAGAATTTATAGGTTGGACGTACGATAAATCAAAAACACGAGTGTGAATCGCAAAAGAGGCCTAATCTCCGTTCAAATTAAAGCTGACCGAAATGCGATTGATGTTTTTCTTCATGTTGGTTGTTTAATGGCTTTGCAGACGAGTGATCTTTATAGAAAAATAATAAACCAATGTGTAATAATTTGCAGCATTTTTATCCGATTTTAGCTTGAAACGTAAACCAACAAATTTTGTGGTGGGGTTAAAATTATTTTTTGTCTTGGTTGATTCCAAAGGTTTATCATGGAAAATAATGAACGAAAATCCGGACGGAGGCGGGATTTTGACGGGATGACGGCGCACAGAGAGGGTTGGCACTATTTCTTAGCATTCGCCAAACAGAAAATACAGCTCACCACTCATACAAAACACGAATGAATGCCAATTCGTCAATTTAGTCGATTTGGCTATTGAAATGACCCATCCTTACACAACTATTGATAAGAAGACAAGAAGTTTACCAATTCAGGATCAGAACAAGAACTCAACACTTTTATACGTGGATTCCAAACATCCATCCCCGAAGTCATAATCAAAGCACCTGGAGTAAAGTTCACAGCACTATCGAAGGCACCATTCGAGATGATGTGGAAATGCGTATCGATCAACATCCCTGCTATTCAGATGATTTTCTTCCGTCAACTCGCTCAGTAGGTTCTTCCGAAATTCAGAATACTCTTGGGTTGTCAGCCAGTTTGTTTTTGAAGTGAAATATTGACATTAAAAATTTTGTCTTTGTTTTGCTAACCAAAACCAGCTGTTTGGACAGCAGTTCGGGCAAGAACTTCAAAAAGAGATTTCATGATTTTCGGTGTGCAAAATACGATACAAACGTTGAGGAGAAGTGCAATATTCGTCTCGGTTGTTTTTCAATTATAAATGTATTGGGCCGCTCTTCATAATCCAGCCATACAAGAGCGTATATTGGACGGCATTAACCAGAAGGGAACCAACAAAAAATACCCACATAGATCACTCGTCTGCAAAGAACACGGCTTGGAAGAAATAAACGCTTCACACTCAGTTCGAAGAAACAGGGAATTATTATTATACCCTAATTATCAATAAATTCGATTACTGGTAGCTAAGGATGCAGAACTGAGTACAGCTCGAAAAAACGAACAGCGATCGCATTTTGGTCAGCTGAAGTTTGAACGGATTCTTCTCTCTTGCGATTCACACTCGTGTTTCTGATTTATCGTAAGTCCGACCCTTAGGTTCTCGTAGGGAGCGAACGGTTTGTCCTACAGAGCTCTGAGTGGTCTCATTCGATTCTAAAAATTCAATACTATTCCAAATTGATGAAAACACTATACCTTTATGGCGAGGGAGTCAAGATGAAATTTTTGGAAAAATGTTTTCTTACAACCAATCTGTTTGATTTTACCAACCTTTTCTTGGAATACGAATATTTTGTCAATAAACATTTAGTGAGTCAATCTTATAGGAGATTTGGGCTGAGTCCGAATGTGCTCACGTTTCTATTTTCGTGCTTGAAGTGATGTTTTTCTTGCAAAACAACTTTTCCATTGGTTCTCGAAATTGGAGACATAATGAGGAACATTAGCCAATCAAATCCAGTCGAACATTGTCAAATCCCGTGTTGTTCAATAATAGAATAAACGCTGCAAAATTATAACAGAAAGGTATTTTATTGCTCCCGTGTTTGCCAAAAGAGGAAGATTTGTCTTCACTTTTCAAGGTTGAGAAAATATGTTCTCCAAACTCAAAAAATTTCCAAAATGTAATTTGCATTCCCGTGTGGAATTGTGCGGGCTGGCGTGTAGATGGTCCCCTATGAAAATCATCGCCCTCGGACTGATAGCAGTCTCTGCGAATGCGCATACGTGATATCCTTCTAACAGCCATAACTTCTACATTATCAACCCGAATTCGATGAAATATTCAGAGACCTGCTGAAAAGCCTGCAAAAACAAATCGAAGGTATGTAAAAAGAAAACCGTAATATCGCGACATGAAATGTAAACAACAAAATGATTGCTCTGTTCATTATCTCAATCACTTGCTCGATTCCAAGTGATTATCATTGAGAGCTCAACCAAAGGAAGACATTTTAAAAATATACAGGGTGTCCCAGAAGTTATGGTCCACCCTCCGGCATTTTCGTATTTAGTTACGTAATAAAATGAGCCCAACGCCATTTTTCATATTTTTTTTTGTAAAGAATTCAGGAAAAATACTTTCGCGCAAAAAAAATGCGCGCAATTGTGCGCAATCGACACTAACTTTGTTTTTTCAAATGAGAACCCCCATTTTTTATTGCAGATTCAGATTCTACGGCAAATTTCATGAGAAATCCATACCCTAATCGATTTTTCTCATTGCACGCAACTGGTACTTTTTTTTTCTTCTAAATTAAAAAAACGTCTGCCAAGTGGGTGTGGCACATAGCTTCCTCGTATCCATAACCCGATTATATAGATGATCCGATGCATAGTAGTTAATCTGAAAACACCAATCTCTAAGTACCTTTCACTACCCTCATAGGGTACCATCTACACGCTAATCTGGACAATCCTAGAAAATTTCATCAAATTCGGACGAAAAATGTAAGTGCGGTAGTGATTGGAATCAAAAAATTTCATAGCCAGACTGGGAATCGAACCTAGAACTCCTAGGTGTGAGTCCAGTACTTTGCTTACTGATCTACAGAGGGTCTCTGTCTTTGAGATCCTCTCTTCAGACCCAACTGTTACGGCTGTTACAAGTATTTTACGATTGCGCATGCGCAGAGGCTACTGTAAATTTTAAGGCCTTGATTTTCATTGGGGACCATCTACAACTTAATCCGCGTAATCCCTGAAAATGTCATCGAAATCGGGTAGAAATTGTGGAAGTTATGGCTGTTACAAGTAATTCACGTTCGCGCATGCGCATCGGCTACTATCAGTCCGGGGGTGATGATTTTCATAGGGGACCATCTAAACACTAATCTGTAACATCCCTGAAAATTTCATTGAAATCGGACGGAAAATGTGGAAGTTACGGCCGTTACAAGAAAATTAACGTTTGCGCATACGCAGTGACTACTATCAGTCCGAAGATGATGATTTTCATAGGGGACCATCTAATCACTAATCTGTAACATCCCTGAAAATTTCATTGAAATCGGATGGAAAATGTGGAAGTTATGGCTGTTACAAGGAATTCACGTTTGCGCATGCGCAGTCGCTTCTATCAGTCCGAGGATGATGATTTTCATAGGGGACCGTCTACACACCAACCCGCACAATCCCTGAAAATTTCATCGAAATCGGACAATAACTTCGTATAGTTATGCGCGTTACAAGGAAATCATGACAGACACACAGACACACAGACACACAGACAGACAGACAGACAGACACACAGACAGACAGACACGGAACCAAAATTGTTCAGAAAGGTCTAAAACGCAAAACGCGAGTGAAAATTTTGATTTTGGAGAACTTTTTTTTTTCGTCCTTGAAAAGTGAAAACAAAGCTTCCGCTACCTTGGTAGACTCGGAAGCAAAAAATTTTGGAAAGTAGGTAGGTACTTTACTACTTTTATGTTGACAAAAAAAAAATCAGAAAGCTTTTCATCTCAAAATTTTCAAAAAAAATTAAAAGTTACAAAATATCCGAAAAAAGTTTTAACAAAAAACTAAGATAATACTAATGGAATTAAAGAACCACAGCAACTGCTGGAAATTACCTCCTTTTGCCTGCAGGCAAGTAACTTTCGATTTTTTTAAAGGTTTTTAAATGAGAAGCTTTTTGATTTTTTTTTAACATCAAAGTAGTAAAATAGTACTACCTACTTTCCAACATTTTTTTTAATTTAGAAGAGAGAAATTTATTTTCAATCCTGCCATAGCCGGTCCCCAGCCCGTGTCGCGAAAGGGGGAGGGAAAATGAAGTCCAGAAACATTATTTTTCCTTCTAAATTTGGAAAAATAGCGATGAAATCGAAGAAAGGACCTCACCACGTGATTCAGCGTCAAAAATAATGAAAAAAAAAACAAAAAAAATGTGCCACACTTGGGGTTAAAATAAATTCACTTTTGCGCACCCTGGTCACTTTGCGCGCGAAAAGTACCAGCTGCACGCAATAAAAAAAAAAAACGATTCGGGAATTAATTTCTCATGAAATTTGCCGTAGAATCTGAATCCCTGGGGGTTCCCATTTGAAAAAAACAAAGTTAGTGTCGATTGCGCACAAGTGCGCGCAATTTTTTTGCGCACAAGTATTTTTCCTGAATTTTTTACAAAAAAAATATGAAAAATGGCGTTGGGACCATTTTATTACGTAATTAAATACGAAAATGCCGGAGGGTGGACCATAACTTCTGGGACACCCTGTATATTTTGTATAGGCATAAAGCCTCCACCTTACGCATTGCATATAGTAGGTATGAAAAATGTTAGATTCTTCTAAAATTGGGTACCAACATTACAAATTCAGATTAATTTTTGTGAGCATAAGATACAGAGCGTCGTTAATAAACTCATTATTTCAGCACAGCAAAGAGTTAAAATTAAAAGGTGAGTCCAGGTGTCTCGAGAGCACTAAAAAACGTCTGCGAAGAGGGTGTGGCACATAGCTTCCTCGTTTCCATGAACCGATTTCGTAGATCCGATGCATAGTAGCTAATCTCAAAACATCAATATCTAAGTATTTTCCACTACCCTCATAGGGGACCATCTACACGCCAATCTGAACAATCCTGGAAAGTTTCTTCGAAATCGGGCAGTAACTTCGTACAGTTTTGCCCGCTACAAGGATTTCAAGATGGAAACACAGACAGACAGACACGAATCCAAAATTTTTCAGGAAGGCCTAAAACGTAAAACGCGAGTGAAAATTTGGTTTTGGGGAACTTTTTCTTGCAAATTTGAAAAGTGAAAAAATGCGTCCGCCACCTTGGTAGTCTCGGAAGGAAGAGATCTATCCTTGTGCATTGTAACTGCAAATAAGGAATATATTTATGTTCCAGGATTTTCTTCTGTTCTGGTCATGGGTTGAGGTATCTCCTCTGGTGTTTTGAACTGTTAATTTTCGAAAACCATGTGGTTTTCTTAACTTTTTGGAACATGCAGACGTAATTTTGACCCTCGTAATATGAAGAAGTTCTGCCTTAAGTTCTGCCATTCGTCCATTTTTCTTTCTTTGATACTTGTATGAAAGTCGTTGTGTGAAATTATGTTTTGCGGATCGCCTAAAGGTAGACTAACCGCTTGTTTTGCCATGGCGTCTACAGCTTCATTACCTGCCACACCAATATGCCCTTCAACCCACAGAAAGTGAACTCGTATCCCTTTAAACCCGACCTCTGAGTATATTACTTCCTGAGTATATTACTTTCGAGTTTACTCCTTTTGGACATTCCTAGTGTCTGGATTTTTTCAATTTTATTAGTGCGCTCTGAGAGCCTGATATAATAACCACGTCCAAGTCATTTGTTTCGATTGTAATTGCGTACACGCCAGTCCCTGAAGCACAAAGCTCTACAGAATAGACAGAGCTGTTATCGCCGGGCTTTTCTGAACATGTAAGCTGTTGAATCATAGAAACCACATCCAGCTTTGCCTTTGATTTTTAACCCGCCAGTATGAATGTAAAGACCGCGAGGCCACTGTCGCGTTGATGGGTACGACAAACAATGCTGCTAAGAAAGAAGGATCAACACGGAAGACCTTAATCACTTGGACTTATTATAATTCAGCAAAATTAGTTTTACAACTTTGAAAGCGAATTTACAAAAGTGTCAAAATTAAGAATTCGAATCGCGAATTTGAATCAAAGACAGTTTAGTTTGACTAATCAGATGTTGAGCTAGGGTGTCCACAGCAACTGGAGGGAATCTGTAGTTACCTACAGTCCACCCCTTCCAGTAACGGAGTTATCCAAGATCTTGGAATCGAACAGGAAACTGTACTCTTCTTCCAGATCTTGTTGTCTTCTCAGAAGGTGAATCCGGTGTAGAAGGTGGCTGAATCGCAACAGTGGATGGTTCAGCAACGTTAGATGCTTGAGCAGGTCTTGGAGAAGTTCCAGTGTCCTCTTCCAGAATATAGGCCGGTTTGAGTCGATGCAATGAGACGTTCACATCTTTTCCCTTGATTTTGAGTGTGAAGTATTTGTCATCACGTCCTATCACTTCAAAAGGTCCATCATAAGGCTTTTGTAGAGATGATCTAACCTTGTCCACTCTTACAAAAACATGGTTGGAGTTCCTGAGATCTTTTATGATGAAAGGAGTTTGTCTAGACTTGTTCTGAGGTACGTTTGGCTTTAAATGTTTCATGAAGTGTCTGAGTTCTGATGTGAATGATGGTAAGTCAGGGTCTAGTTTGGAGTATGGTTCTTCGAAGAATGAAAAGTCTATCGGGTAAGGACGTTTCCGATAAACAGAGCGTTTCTATACACCATTTCTCCGTCAGATCACTCTAAGTCTATGCGAACAATCACGTGAGGTGTTCCAAGCAAATTCAAAAGTTCATTTTTGGGTTCTGACCAATGTTACTGAAGAAATTAACAACTCCGTGGACACTTTACGGGTGAGAAAAACATCGTAGATTTTGATATGGCCAAGTGTTTAGTAGGTGAAGCAATGATATCCTCTCATTTGGCGCTCAAACTGTAGGCAGTTCTAATCGTGAAAAGGTAGTTTCAGAATCCACACGAATTCTTAATGATTCAATCTTAATTTATCCGCCCCGTAGGGCAGAAAATCCCAGTTTGTCATCACCGCGCGGGATATTGCCTGCTCTTCTTTTTTTTCGTGGTGGAACTCGCGTAACGTTCCTTATATTCCTCACAATCAAGATCAATTTGTTCGGACGGTTGCACGTCGATTAACTCCCGGCGATAAGAGTCCGTCCACCGCCATATCGCACGGCGTATCGGCGGGAGTTTTCCACGGATGGGAACTTCGAAATCTTTCCATCAAACTTCGTTTTCACGGCTGCGGGCTGATGGGAGTTGCGGCAATCCTCGACTCGTCCGTTCCCAATGTTGAGAAAATGGCTGGTGGCCGAGCAGGAAATGGTCGACTGGCAACTGATCCCAGATCTCGAGTCATTTGGCAGGAAATGGAGGAACAATTGAAAATTATGGTGCTGAGGATTTGATGGCGGACGACGGGGGTTATCGCAAGAGTTGAATTACGAAGATGACAAGTTTCCCTGCGTTTGATATCAACACATATAATTGACATCCTTGGCGTTGATAGAGTTGGAAATATTCTGAAAAACCTACTCGTACTTACTCAATGCTTTAAATATAATTTGAAGTTATTAAAATTGTCAAAATATAAAACAAGAATTGGGTATGGTTCAATAACAAATCAGAGTGTGGTTTATACAGGGTGTTTCAAAAGTTGTTAACCCCCTTGCCAAAATCGTTACCAGTGAAGGAAAAATAATCTTTCTTTATTGAATCTTTGTATTGTTTTGTGAGATCTCAAATGTCGTAATTGTGCACGTGCGCATGCGCAAAACATGCGCAATGCGGACCGACTTTCTTCAAATAGGAACCCACATTTTGGTTTATTATTTTCAAATACAAACCTTTGGAATCGACCTAGAAAAGAAATGTTAACCCCCCCCCCCCCCCCCCAAAAAAAAAATATGTTGTTTTACGTTTCAAGGTACGTAGATTCCGAAAATCGAATAAAAAAATTTTCCGTCCGCCCACCGTACGCCGTACGCGGCACTTTCCCCACTTAGCATTGAGGATTTTGATGAAATTTGGAAAGTTGGCTCCATTTGGGGTCTAGTTGTGCCCCGAATATTTTAGTTTATGTAGGTCACTTATAAGGGTTGAAAAATAAGGTTTGAAATTTCAAAAACGCCCTAACTCAAAAAATTTTGATATAAAGGTATTGTTTTTCCATCAATTTAGGATAGTATTGAATTTTTTAAAATTTTTAATGACCACGCGGAGCCCTGTAGGACAAACCGTTCGTTCCCTATGAGAATTTAAGGGTTGGACTTACGATAAATCAGAAACACGAGTGTGAATCGCAAAAGAGGCCTAATCTCCGTTCAAATTTTAGCTGACCGAAAGGCGATCAATGTTATTCTAGATGTTGGTTGGTGATAACACTGGCAAAATCGTGTTATTTGCAGACTAGTGATCTATTGAGAAAAATAATAAAGCATTGTGTAATCAATTGCAGCGTTTTTTATTGCAGATTCGGGTTCTTTTCATATTTCATGAATGTTAGACTCCTCAGTTGAGTTTTTTTACTGAGCACAACCTCCCTGGTCGCTCAACGATTGCGCCCAATATCAGATTTTTGAAAACCCCCAGTTTGGGGCATATTTTTTCTTTATTTTTCGACGCTGAATCCTGTGGTGGTATCCATTTTTGAATCTGATTGGAAGTTGATTGGAAATGGCGGCCGAAAATTTGGTTGTTTTTAGCGAAAAGTCGCTCTTTTTATCGTTCTCATGAGTTATGAAGCGATTTTAATTAGTTAGGAAACTGTTATGATGCAGAGTTCACAAAAGATTTGAAGCATTCTGGAATCCTGAAACGAGATAAGCGAAGAGATTATACAGGAATGAAGAAAATAAGGGACGGCACGATACCACCGATATATTGGAGTATCGATACTTTGTAAATATTGGTACCGATATTTATGTCGATATTACTCAGACGAAACCATTATGATTTATTGATATCGATACTATTAGTTATTTTTAGGTTGCCTGAAATATCGGAGGTATCGATAATTTCTCGCCGATAAAGAAGAAAAACTGGGGGGGATTGATCAATTGGGAAAAGCTGGGGTTGATTGATCAATTTCGCCTAAGTAAGCTTGATAAAGAATACCCTAGGTATCCCACGACAAATTGAAATAGTTCTTCTTTTGTCTGCCCCAGAATAATACCTAGTGATGAAAGAAACGATACACCTCACACAAGTCTGCCACGTCCCACTTTGGTATTCCCCAGGGCACGGTACTCGGGCCAATCTTGTTTATTGCCTTTGTCAATGAAATATTGGAGGTTCAGTTTGATGGGAAAATGGTGGCGTTTGCTGACGACATGGCTTTAATAACAAATGGAAAAACATGGGAAATTTCAATGATCAAGGCTCAAAACCACTTGAACTTATTTAACGCTTTACTTAATCGAAAAGGATTGAAACTTAATTTTAGCAAGACAAAATTTATGGCTTTTTCATTAAGGTCTTCAATTGATAGCAGCATTGGAATGAGTATGAAATGTCACAGTGAAAATTGCGTAATACCCCACAGCTGTTCATGTCCTTCTATCAGTCGTGTTAACAAAATTAGGTATTTGGGAATGATAATAGACGACCGATTGTCGTGGAAGGAACATATTACTAGTCTTAATAATAGGCTGCGAAGACTAATTCCAATATGTTTAGAAGTACGCAACATCTTACAATTGAACACATTAAAAATGTTATACTTTGCTCTCGTCCAATCTTTATTGATATATGGTATAGTTTGCTGGGGTAGAGCAGTGAAATCTTTGTTGGAAATAATCTTTCTTACCCAAAAAATGCTCATAAAACTTCTAATCAAGAAATGTCGGCTTTTTCCAACCAAAGAACTATTCATTTGCTTCAAAGTACCTACGATTTATGATTTGATAGATAGAACATGGTCTATTCAAGTATAAAAAGAAATGACTGAAGGTAAATTATCAAAAGTGTCTCCTCCCACCCGTTCGGGTTCGGTATTAACGTTGGATGTCGCTTTCCGAAATACTACATTCGCTCAGAGATCGCATCGTTTCACTGGAACAAAAATATTCAATAACCTTCCAGTAGATATAAAATTATCTCCTACTCTAACTATTTTTAAGAAAAAAATTAAACTTTTAGATTAAAACTCCAAAAATTTCAGGAAATTTTAAGGAAAAATGAAAGGAAAACTCATTAAATATCGGTCGACCTTCAAATCACGTTTTACAGCGTATAAACTTGGTAATCTATGTAAGGAAAACTCCAATTATTATAATTTAATAACTAATGATGATGCGAAGTAATGCTTCTATATTATTATGTTTCATTTATTTACATTTATACTTGTGATGATTCACTTAGGCAATTCTTATATTTAAGACTCCTAACCCTAGCACGAGTTTTACTCTTAGGGGTTAGTAGCATTTAAAATAATATATTGGTTACCTTGTATTATGATGTCCAGTTTGAAATTTATTCTTGTATTTCATTTATAGCAGCATATGAAATTATTCTTTTTTTCACTCTTGTAACTACTATTTTCTTTTTATTACAAATAAATGCATTGAAAAAAAAAAAAAAAAAGTCTTTCATGGATAAGCTACAGACTTTGCAGCTTTGCAGCTTGCAGAATTGCAGCTTTGATAACCTTGGCAAAGTTAGCAATCTCGCGTATTCCCCAGGAAGAGTTGTTTTTGTTTTTCATATTGGGACGAATTTTTGTAAATTTAACAGCTGTGGAGTTGCTGAGATGTTTTCGGTGACACTACTGATACCATGGTCCAGTTAGCCGTGATCGTTCGCCGACGCGTTTCTGGGTCCGAGACACGAACCGATCCTTGCGGGAAGATCGTGAGTTCAAATCTCGTTTGCCGGGCGCATTTTCGACCGTTCATGGCTCGCCACACATTGGGGCTTAATGGTCAAAGAAATCATTATCTTTTGAACGAATTTCTATATCGTCTTGGGAATGGTTTCATTCGGTTCTGACTACGAAAATACATTGGACAAATATGTTTTATGACGTTTAAAGTTATTATTTTTGTACTAAATCTTGAATTTTGAAGAAAAAAAAATATTACTCAAAGTGGTAAAGCATGTGCAAAAAATAGAAAAGCGGTTTTACAGACGATGGGTGTGTGTTATTTTGTTCTTTTCTTCGTTTCAGAGGTTATAGGATAAGATAGTGATGATTTAATTGAGGTTTCTTTGTGTGTATGTAAATATATATACATAAATATATAATTGTATACTTAATTTCAACAAACATTTGAGTCATAAACACCTTTGAAAATTAGATAGTAAGCGATCAAATATTGGAACGAATCAAAATTGAACGTTTGCTAAATCCGAATAAGAGATTTTCAACGATGACATGTTCTCGCTGTCCTGACATGACTGTCCACATTGCTGCGTATGACAATCCGAAGAACCAGGTTTGGTGCAAACAGAAACTTTTTGTCTCTTAGCAGAAATATTTTACGAAAACGTCGCTACTTATATAGTTTTGTTTCCCAATAACAAATAAAACACAAAATGTCTGCCAAATGGGTGTGGCACATAGCTTTCCAGTATCCGTAACCCGTTTGTAGAGATGATCCCATCATTAAAGCCTTAACTTCTCTCCGTCACTCTGTGATTGTAGCTAACAGACCTTCTATATGCCAACATTCACAATCCCTGGAAATGTCATCGAATTCGAGGGAAAATTTACTGGTTGCAGCCCTTGGAAGGGTTTTACTCTGAAGCTAGGATGGCGGCAGAGACGGCGGTCTCGCTCTATTTTTAATCTAACATTAATCCATTACGCCTGAATTCGGTGGAATACGGTGATGCAATTTTTGCAGCTTCTTGTTAATGGTCGGAACTTCAAGAAAAAAAATGAGTCAAACCAAAGGAAGGCGAAGCAGTATTTCGCTGTAAAACCCCAAATCTGGAGCTAATTTTCAACCTAAAATGTTTTGAAAATATAATTAGTATTTTTTATAGTTAATGCACATATATATCCAACATTATATAATTAAATTTTTTTTGAAACACAGAACGTGGTAGGAAATTTTCAAATTACACTGTCAAAGATCTCAAAATCTCGAAATATCAGGTTTCAGCCTCCATTTAGTAGTGAAAACAATTTTTAACCACCGAAGGTCTTTCACACCCTAATTGTACAGGACTGTGAGAAAACCACATTACCTTTAATTCTTAGTCATTTCGCGAAAATGGATTTTTTTTTCCAACCCCGCCCCGCTGTGCGCATCCCCCCTCGTCCCAACCCATGGCGGTGAGGCAATGGGAAGCCACGAGCGAAATCATCAGAAGAATTTCTGACCTTCCTTTTGGAAGACAGCTGATGATGTCCGCAATGCTGGGGATGGCCGTCGGACGAAAATTCAACCTGAAATGGTTGCTTACTTTACTTTACTTACATGGTCCAGTTAGGGTACACCCTCAACGGATAGAATAATACCTTTAGTGTCACACCAAGGACCACACCACACCAATCATTGCACTTTTTCCTATGAGGCGGCTTTGAGTGCTGCCGATGATCTGTCCGTTGAGGGTTTACACGAACATCGGCTTCATGTATATAAATTGTAGCAGATTGTTACAGTACACTTTATGTTGTACCTAAACGTACTTCGCAGAGAAAAAATATTCGTGGTTTTCATTGAGATCACACAAGCAAGTGAAACGTTTATTTCGGAAATGTCGAAACCAAGGTAAACATAACTAATAATAACGTTGCAGTGACCCGTAATCACGACTCTACAACACTCCTCCTCACGGGTGCTGCATGTTTAGTCTGAGATCACTCCTGAGATGAGAAAATGTTGGTCCGGGAATTCCCCTGGTAAAAATGTCCGCGGTCATCTCTTCCGTCTATGAATATGTGACAAGGACATCTTTGTTCTGAATCTTCTCTCGGATGAAGTGTTCTCGGAGAGATACAAGCTTTGATTTTGAGCTTACAATTGGGTTTTTTGCCAGGTTCTGTGCTGCTTGGTTGTCACACTTTATTTCGACAGTCGATTCCCAAGTCCTGTGAAAGCTTCTTGAGGTATAGAGCCTCTTTTGAAGTATCTCTCAGCGCCATGTACTCAGTTAGGCTGTTGATAATGCCACTGTCCGCTGTTTTCTCGACTCCCATGAAATGGCAGCTCCAGCGAATTTAAAACAGTAGCCGGTGTAGCTCCTTCTGTTAACAGTACATGTAGCCCAGTTTGCGTCAGTCAGTCCGTATAGTGGGTCTCCTGTTTTTCTGCACGTCAGTGCCAGTTCTTTGGTACCTTGTAGGTAGCGCAACACACGTTTTACGGTCAACCAGTGTTCCTTCCCGCGGCATGTGTTGAACTGGCACAGGTAGCTGACGGTGTGGCTGATGTCCGGTGTTGTCAAAACTGACAGGTAAACAATGTGCCAATTAGTTGTTGGTACGGATAGTCTCCCGATTTTCCTTCGACTTTTTCGACAAGGTTTGTCTCCATCGGCGTTAAAACCTTTTTGCATCCGACCATGTCAATTTTTTCCAATGTTTCTTCAATGTATTTTGTCTGTGAAGCTGTGATGGTGTTGTCTGCAATTCCGAGACAGTATGATAAACGGCCCAAATCTCGTATCTGAAAAAATTTCTCCAGTTCTGTTTTCATTTTGTTCAAATTTTCGTCTGCATCTGAGGCTAAAATGAGGTCGTCTACATAGACTGCGACTACAGCCTCTACATCTCCTACTGACGATCGAATGTAGATGCAAGGATCAGCAGTCGACGCTGTAAACCCCATCAACTTCAGTTTACTGTCGAGCTTCAAGTACCACTATCTTCCTGCTTGCTTGAGACCAAATAATGCCTTCTCCATGAGACATGCTTGTAGTTTCTCGCTCATCCTCAGTCTTGACAGCATTTCTTTTGCCCTTTCGTACACTGCGGTGTCTGGGTTTTCACTCTCATCAATTAGAATTTCCCTGATGTACTTTTCTAAATTTTCTGGTTCTTCATTGATTTGAGGTTCAAAATTATAGTTTTCATGTTGTTGTTCTATACTATCTTAAATTGATGGAAAACAATACTTTGTATCAAAATTTTTTGAGTTAGGGTGTTTTCAAAATTTATTTTTCAACCCTTAGAAGTGACCTACGTCAACCAAAATCATCGGGGCACAACTAGACCCCAAATGGAGCCTACATACCAAATTTCATCAAAATCGGTCAGTGTTAAGTGGGGAAAGTGCCGCGTACGGCGTACGGCAGACGGACGGCCAAATTATTATTCGATTGTTGGATTCTACGTACCTAAAAATGTAAACCAACAAATTTTGAGGGGGTGTTAGGAAAAAAAATTTTCTTGGTCGATTCCAAAGGTTCATTATTGAAAATAATAAACCAAAAAGCAAGTGTTAAGTTGGCTAGTTACAGAAGGGGGATGCGAAAGGATATTAAACAGCATAAATGTATGGGAGACTATTAAAGTTTAGAGATGATTAAAGTTAGAGAATATTAAAGTAAGTTAGCATATGTTAGAGATTATCAAAATGCGTCCTTTTGTCTGTCCAATCATTATTGTATAGTAATTTACTTACTACTGTAATGTATAGTAGATATCAATTTATTTACCGATATGGAGTGATTTCGCAAAGATCCTACCCTACAACACGGGCCAAGCCTAACGTCGGGTAGGAAATCTGACCAAATCGCATCGCATCATGAATTTATCTTCTTGTAAAAGTGTACAAAATGGCGCCAAATTAACATATATCTATCTATCTTTAATTCCTAGAAATGAAAAACCTTAATTTCTAATTCCATGCAATTTTGTCTGTTTCAGGTAGGGGTGGCCCCAACGCCATGATAATTGTATGCGCAGGTTGTGATAAACCAATTTTAGACAAGTTCCTATTGAACGTGTTAGACCGGACGTGGCACGCTGAATGTGTGAGGTGCGTGGACTGTCACGGGAATCTGACGGACAAGTGTTTCAGCCGCGAAGGAAAGCTGTTCTGCCGCAACGACTTCTTCAGGTAAATTTCTCCGAATCATACCTTCAAAATGACAACTTATCTTCACCACTAAGAATTTATTGTCAAGGGTTCGCTTAGACAATTAATTCCCTCGAATTCAATAGAAAATAATACAATAATAATAATGATGATAGTAATAATAAAAGTCCATCCATGAATTATGAGTTTATGAGCGAATTTTAAAAGAAATATGTTAAAGCTATGGTTAAGAAAATCGAAATATTAGTTATGTGAGAGAGTAGTTGCTCTTGTTATTTTTCACCTCTCAGAAGTGACTGACATCAACCTAAACCTTCGGGTTACAAATGAAGCCCATATATGGGGGGTTATTTTTTCTTGGTCGATTCCGATGCACAAGAATGGGGTTTGAATGCAAAAAAACGACTAATTTCAGCGAAAATTGAGTGACCTTATTCAAAGTGAAAAAATATGCATTTTAAACGGAGTAAGAAGAAGAGCGAAAAAAGTGTTGTAAATTAGTTTTAAAATCGACTCCTGAAGTATTGCTGATTGGTTTTGGGACACCATGTAACATCCACGGAAAAGACAACCGAGTTACCAAATTTCGCTATTTCAGGTTATTTGTGTTTACGAATAAAATTACTCGCGATGAGATTGTGGAAACCCATTTTAATAAAAACGGTGTTGAGTAGAACGTTGAGTAGAAAATAATGAGTTACAAGTTGAATAGATTTCGACGTGTAGGTATCATCCGTAACAAACAATAACTGAAGGTAGGTACATCGCAGAGAGCATTTAATCCCATTGGTCGAGAAAGTGAAAGTCATACCCAATCACATTGAAGCAGATATAAGTGAAAGGAGAATGCTATTGGTTCAGAGAAGTGAAGGGACCTGAGAAGATCATCAAATGCCAACCTAGGCAGACAAAGTGAGAGGGAGCTCAAACATTGGTGAGGGTAACATTGTGAAGGGGCCTCATTTTTGCCCGAAGGGAGGTATGTTGGATGTGCTTGAAAAGTTCGAGATTCTCAAGAGTGATAGGTCTGGTAAATGTATGAATGAGGTGGTCCCTCAACATGTTTCACCGTTTATGGGTTCATTGCTGCAATAGGTATTTAATAAAATAGTATAGAATCCGAAATAGTATAATTTCGGAAGGCAATATCGAAAGAAAATATCGGAAGAAAAATATCGATATCGCTTATATCGGAAGAAAAATATCGATATCTCTTATATCGATAGAATATTAAAAGAAAAATTCTGATTTTACTGAAATCGAATATGTTTTTGCATATTTTTTTAATCAATATTAGTGATATCGATATCGAAAGAAAAGTACTGATTTAACCGATATCGAATATGTTTTTGCATATTTTTTTTTAAATCAATTTCAGTGATATCGATAGAATATCGAAAGAAAAATACTGATATCGAATATATTATTGCATAGTTTTTTTAAATCAATATCAGTGATCACGATAAATTATCGGAAGAAAAATACTGATTTCACCGATTTCGAATATGTTTTTGCATATTTTTTTAAATCAATATCAGTGATATCGATAGAATATCGAAAGAAAAATACTGATATTGAATATGTTTTTGCATAGTTTTTCATCAATATCAGTGATCACGATAAATTATCGGAAGAAAAATACTGATTTCACCGATTTCGAATATGTTTTTGCATATTTTTTTAAATCAATATCAGTGATATCGATAGAATATCGAAAGAAAAATACTGATATCGAATATGTTTTTGCATATCTTTTCTTTAAATCGATATCTGAACATAATGCCAGTTCGAATTTTGCTCGTAAAAAGTTGTGATAATACATGATATATTATAATAAATTAATACAAAACTGAAATGGCGAACGCAAAATCGAAACGTTTTCCTCTTCCCATATTGATTATGGAGCATGAGGACTGTATGTCGGGTTGTCATATTATTTCAACATAGTTGTTCATGTGATGCGTTCATCTTTCGTTTCTATTTACTTTGGGTTTTTTTATTTTTCATATTTTAGGGGAAATCGATAAATTACAGTGGGAAGAATTATAACCATCCCAACCGATATTTCATTTCTTTCGATATCAATATTTTCCTTTCGATATTCGATAATATTGCAAGAAAAATATCGATAAAAATATCGGAAACATCGAAACAAAATATCGATATCAATAAATATCGAAAGTATCGAATCGTCGCTGGCCTACCCGACGAAATTGATTTAACTTGTAACTCATTCTTTTCGTTGAAATAGACAACGTTCTACTGAACTCCGTTTTAATTATGTTTGTTTCTTGCTTCGTTGTGCATCTTTGCTCTGAGAGGTCTTATTCATATTGGTGAGTAGGACAAGTTAAATAAAGAAATTAACCCTTAACTATAAGAGGCCTCCGCTGGAACAATTATACACGCGGGCTGGAATGAGTCCCGCCCTGATGTTTTCTGACTTTAGTATAATTCTGGAAGCTTCCAGCGCAATTCTAGTGCAACCCGGAAAAAATCACTGGCTCTCAGATCCCAAAGGACTACGGGAAAATTAATAATTGATATTAAATTGAAACATAAGATGTGCAGAAAAAAGAGCTTTAGACTCTGACAAAGGGATCAAATAACAAGAGTGCACGGTGACTATAATGAAAAGTTTAGAAAAATTAATATGAAAGAGCATTTTATCATTTATAAATCGACCAGATACTTGTTCCATGGAAGAACACTATCACAGAATATTAGCCTCATTTTTTGTCGTTGTTTTTCCAAAAATTCTCATTGGCTTTCTAGGCGTTGGATGGTTAAAGTGAAACGTCGTTATTTATGTTTGATGTCGATAGATGTTTGCATCAGCTGCTGGGACTAGGGAAACCCAAAAACAATAATCACGCAGGTATTATTCAATTTCATTTCTGGATTCGTGATCACGGAGGATTGATCGGCGGAAGTGGGGTCCGGACGCCCCGTCGAGTTTCCTGCCCGCGAGGGAATGGAAAGCTGGTAGTGGAAACGAAAGGTGGAGGGGAAAACGAAATTTCGAGAGCTGGATTAGTCTTCCTAGTTGGGACGTGAAATGAGCGGGGGAGGCAGGAGAAATGAAAGAACCTGCACAGAGGGCGCCCCCGAGGGCGTTCGAGGGGGTGAAGTGAAGGGGTTGCCATGACGACGGGATGCCCCCCCCCCTACCCTTTCTCTTCCTTTCACTTCCAGCCCTCTCGAAGTACTACGACCCCTCCTCCATCACCGACGTCTTTCTACATTCATCACCCCCCCTTCACCCCCTTCTCCACCGCCACCTGTATTATATTCCCGCGCCCGCTCGATATATTCAACAACCGACCCTCATCGCCTCTGTTTTCCATTTTCCTTATTTATTTCGTTCCATTTCAGATTCGAGTTTTCCATATCAACCTAACTTCTACTCTTCTACGAAAATATGAATAATAATAACTAATATTCTTCATAAAACTTAAAGTTTGCAACAGTAGCGTCTCCTCCAAGCAAACATAACAAACACTGTTTGCCTTACTAAATATATGCAAAATGAATACATTAATTTTTGTTGAAATTCTCCTATATTTCCATTCATTTCAAGTAGTAATATTAACCCGATTTTGGAAAACTTGTATACAATTTAGGGACTATTTTATTAGATTAGGAAGTTAGTGAAAATAGGAGAATGGAATAAGTACCTATAAAGGATGTCGCACGCCCCCCCCCCCCTCGCTATAATAGTCCAGATAGTGGTTTATAAAAAAGCTCTTTTTTGAATCGTCATGATTTTTCCCAAGGATTTCCAATATTACCCCAGTGCGCATTGCGCACGTGAGCACGCAAACTTTATTATCTCAAATTGGAACCCCTAATTTTTATGGCAGATTTGGATTCCACGCAAAATTTCATGAGTTTTAGACCCCTCAACCGATTTTGTTGGTTGCGCTCAACCCGTCCAGTGAGCGCGCAAACATGCGCAACGGTGTTGTGCCAAAATTGGGATGAAGGTAGACCCCAAGTGTGATACATGTTCTATCATTAATTTTCGACGCTGAATCACGTGGTGGTATGTATTTTTGGATTTAACTGAATTTTTTAGAAACGGTCGCCGAAAAGTAGGTGGTTCTAACTAAAAAACGCTGCAAATTATTACACAATGGTTTATTATTTTTCTATATAGATCACTCGTCTGCACAGCCACCAAACATCCAACATGAAGAAAAACATCGATCGCATTCCGGTCAGCTATAATTTTAACGCAGATTAGGCCTCTTTTGCGATTCACACTCGTGTTTCTGATTTGTCGTGCGTCCAGCCCTTAAATTCTCGTAGGGAGCGAACGGTTTGTCCTACAAAGCTCCGAATGGTCTCAAAAAATTCTAAAAATTCTATAGAATCTTAAATTGAAGAAAAAACAATACCTTCATATCAAAATGTTTTGAGTTTGTGCGTTTTCAAAATTTCAAAATTCATTCTTGAACACTTAGAAGTGACCTACATCAACCAAAGTCTTTGGGGCACAACTAGATCCCAAATGGAGCCTACGTACCAAATTTCATCAATATCGGTAAATGCTAAGTGGGGAAAGTGCCGCGTACGGCGGACGGACGGCCAAATTTTTATTCGATTTTTGGATTCTACGTACCTTGAAACGTAAACCATCAAATTTTGAGGGGGTGTTAAAAAAAATTTTTCTTGGTCGATTCCAAAGGATCATTATTGAAAATGATACACCAAAATCGCCCTTTTTCCGTCCTTATGAATTACGAACCAATTGTTGAGTAGTAATTTAGGGGTAGAGTTAGCCATCTGAACTAGTTACAATTGGTTTGTAACTCATATGGATGGAAAAAGAGCGATTTTCCAGTTAAAACCACCTACTTATCGGCCGCCGTTTCGGAAAAATTCAGTTAAATCCAAAAATACATACCACTACGTGATTCAGCGTCGAAAAGTAATGGTAAAACATGTATCACACTTGGGGTCTACCTTCATCCCAATTTCGGCACAACACCGGGGTTGCGCATGTTTGCGCGCTCACTGGATGGGTTGTGTGCAACCAAATAAATCGGTTGAAGGGATCTAAAACTCGTTTACTAACTGCTTAAACTGATCTAATGCTTATCCAATGGGACGTAACATTAGATGAAAGTTTCAAATTTTAGTAGGTACACCTTTCACTACGTAGATTGTTGGGAGACTAACCACTTCAACAAACTAAACAAGGATGGTGTGCCACCACCTCCAGCTCTCTATGACAACCTGCTGTCCTCCATCATCTAGGAAGGACCACCAAAATGTTAACCCAACCAAGTGCAATACGAAAAGAAGTGCCAAAAAAAGAGTGATTTATTGTTTTGTTCATTCTATATTAATTATTATCCTCGCGATGGAGTGATGTCACACTGATGGAGAGAAACATAAAAGTCATTTTCACACATTTTTGTAAAAGTATCGATACTTTTTGATACTTACTAGATGTATCGATACGATATTACATCGATACTTTGGAAGTATCGGACATCACTAGCTCTAGATTTACTCATTTTGACTAGTTGTATGAGTAAGCTGAATTCTTAGTCGGCGAAAAAGAAAGACTTGATTATTACATGTTTGTTAGATCTTTTCGACATTTTCGGCCATGTTACTATTTGAGTTGAAGAAATAACCTTCTTATGAGTGAGAAGAACTTCTCACTTGAGTAAGTGAAGGGGCGATTGCAGACTCGGGAGCATAGGTTTCTACTTGGGTAGGAATGTAACCTTAGCCAAGACAACATATGAGTTGGCACTGAACAGTACTCAAAACGACAAGCTTGCGAGAACCATTTCTCGCAAAACGGGAATAACTTACTTACTGAATTACTCGAAGAAATACGGCCAGCATCGAGAGACTTCGGAATACAACATGTTCTAGTGAATTATTTGATCAGTCGCACAATGATTGGCTCGTAACGTTTGCTCGTTCTGCTTACCCATTCCGACAGAGCCTTGAAACTGTGCCTAGGCCGGTCATTAATCATCTTTCATGCGGTGTAAACCTTTCATGGAATGGAAAAACAGACTGGAATCCAGTTGAATTGAACCTCGTCGATACGATCAAAACTTAGCTGCAGTTCAGATTACCATATCCAAGTCAGTAAAGACTTTTCCTTCCCTTATAAACATGGAAATATTTTTCCCGCTCTCGACTCTGTGTTCGTTTTTTTTAGAGAGCTTATTAACTTTCAGTATACAAAACTATGTGTTTGGCAAATTTAGTAGTAGATAATAGTATTTTTGTACGTAAGTACCATGGCACATGTGTTAGGCTTACTGTCCAATGACAGTCCCTATAAATCAATATATGTTTGATGAGATATATGATTAATAACAAATTAGGTAAATAAACAAATCTTAAATAAATGAATTTGAAACTCAACAAGACAATGAAAATGATATTATTCAGGTACGACGTTGGTTAGTCGGGCCCAATATGTCGGGTGCCCTTTTTCTCCTAAGACGTCTAGGTTTATTCGTCCCCCATAATGACAGTAAGTTTTGGAATATTGTGGCTGATTGATGGTTCGATATGGTGGCGTGTTGACGGTTTAAGGTGGACTTTATGACTTCGTCGACCGCTGGAACGTCAAGATCTCGATGAATTTCGACGTTTCTCACGTACCATGGTGCATCAGTTATCGTTCTCAACGCTCTGTTTTGCTGTGTTTGGTTCCTTTTTGCTCGGGTTTTGCAGATGGAGCAGCCATATTGGTCCTATCAGAATGAGGTGTAACAAACGTTTCGTTTCTGGTGGTAAAGGTGGAGTGCGTCCAAGCACGGGTCTGAGAAGATTCACCCTACAGCGTAGTCTGTGTTCTGACCGTTTATATGAACCAGCATGTTTTACTAATGAGGCGAATTCCATTAAGTATATCGTCGGGTGATTGCAAAAAGTGATCAAGTGAGATTTATTCGAAATCGAGTATTTGATTCCAGGTGATAGAAAATGCCTTTAAAGTTCTTTGACGTTAAAACCATTATTAAACCGTAGTTCAATTTTTACTGCCAGAAAATTTAAAACATCGTGACCAGGTGACACTTGAGCGTGATTACCTGGGAGAAAATAGCCATGGGCGAATGAGGCCTCCATTCTACGGGAGAAAACCGATGCCCTCTAAGAAGTCGATCTTGGAAAAGAGTGACCAAGTACCTACCAGAAGGCGAAGGATGCGGTTGAAATAAATGCTTGGTGCGTAGAAATTTTTAATGGAAAAAGTGATAAAGTAAGTAGAAGAAGAAACACGCAAATAGGTCGAGGATTGAGGACCAGGTACCGCGCACAAGGTGTAGTCAAAATTTAGAAATTTCGGCGACATTGTGCAAAACTTGATAGATTTCTGCGCCGAACAAAAATTGAGACCTGGGCAGAGTGCACCAGAGTATTGTTAGAAACAGTTACACCAAAACCGACCTGCCTTGGAAACCTTTAACAAATTAGTAATGAGAACTCACGACAATCTACTTCTGAATTATATTGTCCCGTGAGACAAAATTATTAAAATTAAAATCTAATGCAAATCCAAGGATAATCCCACTTCTCTACACCTTTACGTGTGCATGAAGGCTCGTGCGACCAAATTACCTTCATCACAAAGTGAAGTATACTTTCGCAACAAGTACGTTCAACAAACGCACGTTTTTTTGTAGCTTTAACCACCTATTTCTACCCTTCAAAGGCGACGCAGTCTACAACTAGATAGATTTTCGAACTAAAACGCTGCAAATTATTTCACAAAGGTTTACTCTTGTTCCATATATTTTGGTTTATTATTTTCAATAATGAACCTTTGGAATCGGCCTAGAAAAAAATTATTACCCCCCTCCCCTCCCATCAAAATTTGTTGTTTTACGTTTCAAGGTACGTAGAATCCGAAAATCGAATAAAAACGCTGCAAATTATTACACAATGATTTATTATTTTTTATTTTTCTATTTAGATCACTCATCTGCAAAGCCTTCAACCATCCAACATGAAGAAAAACATCGATCGCATTTCGGTCAGCTTTAATTTCAACGTAGATTAGGCCTCTTCTGCGATTCACACTCGTGTTTCTGATTTATCGTACGTCCAAACTTTAAATTCTCGTAGTGAGCGAACGGTTTGTCCAACAGAGCTCCGGGTGGTCTCAAAAAATTCTATAGAATCTTAAATTGAAGGAAAAACAATACCTTTATATCAAAATTTTTTGAGTTAGGGCGTTTTCAAAATTTCAAAATTGATTTTGGAACCCTTAGAAGTGACCTACGTCAACCAAAATCTTCGGGGCACAACTAGACCCCAAATGGAGCCTACATACCAAATTTTATCAAAATCGGTCAATGCGTTGGCAAAAGTGCCGCGTACGGCGTACGGCGGACGGACGGCCAAATTTTTATTCGATTTTTGGATTCTACGTACCTTGAAACGTAAACCATCAAATTTTGAGGGGGTGTTAAATTTTTTTTCTTGGTCGATTCCAAAGGTTCATCATTGGAAATAATAAACCAAAATGATCGATCCGTCCTCCGTACGCGG
Organism: Apolygus lucorum; assembly: GCA_009739505.2. Classification (NCBI taxonomy): domain Eukaryota; kingdom Metazoa; phylum Arthropoda; class Insecta; order Hemiptera; family Miridae; genus Apolygus; species Apolygus lucorum. The sequence continues at coordinate 41,470,713 of CM019167.2, read as the reverse complement.
CACTTCCTTAGTTCCCTCAGTTCCTTAGTGATCTATATAGAAATAATAAACCTTTGTGTAATAATCTGCAGCTTTTTTTTCCAACGAAATCAGCGTTTTGATGGGAGGATTCGGGGGTCTCCTCCGCCGTCCAACCACGAATCCTCCCGTCAAAACGCCGATTTCTTTGGAAAAAATTCACGTTTTTCCGCGTTAAAACGCAAAGTTCTTTCCTTAATTTCATTGTGAAACATTTTTTGATTATACCGTTGGAAAGTTGAGATTTTGTTTATGGTTTTGCTGAAAACCGCATTGATTTTCCTTTACTAAAAATGGGTCAAATGTCTTGAGAATTTCGTCAAAAAACTCGAAAATTGCAAAGTTTTAAGTTTTTTAGGAAATATCTAACTAGATGCAACGTTAAAATTTTTGTTGTAACTCATATGATGGGAAATGTTATGCCCTTTTCAACGGTGTGATTAGATTGGAATTTGCGTGGAAAATTAGAGAGTCATAGTAATTTTAGTGAGTCAAGGTCGAACGCACGAAAAAAAATCTTTAAATGTAAAATAACTCGAAAATGAAGCATTTAAAAATGTTCGTGTATGAGGCACTTTTTGTTTCAAATTACTAGTAGAATTGACCCTTGAAGTTTGGACGTATCTTTCTCGAACACCCTGTTGAGCCACGATGGCAGCAAAAGACGCGCGAACACCTTTTCAGAAAGCCCAAGGTCTTTAAAGCCTTGGAAGCCACGTCGTTGACACATGTTCATTGAATGACAATTTGGGATCCAAGAGTACCCCAAGATCCCGAGTACATTCTAGTTTTGTCAACGGGAGAACATCAAGTAGATAATTTATCTTCTATTTAATCTTTAATCTTCTTCTATCTTAAGGAACTTCATCGAATCGCAAGAGCGAGTGTAAGAAGACACTGTGCATTTATCAGGGTTAAGGGCAAGATGATTGGCAGAACACCAGTTCAAAACAGGAGAGAGGCATTGTTGGAGAAGATGACTGATTGTTTTGAAAGGTTGTTTTTCTGACGGGGAATAGTGGTTAACTTCAGCAGGAAAAAAAAAATAGCACCAATGTGAAAAAAATACCTTGTGAAATACCAATTGGTCACTATTATCTATTATCAAATATTACCACAACAATTTTTTCAAAATTCACATTTGAGGAAGCAAGAGCGAGAGGTCGTCGGTGACCCCCACCGGTTGTATCTTCACAGCGCCATTCACTTTTCATCTCACAACTTCCGTAGCCGATTGCCATAGTTCGAGATGTAGGTATGTCGAAGTTGCAACTTGGTGGTTATCGCAGGAAAAATCCTTATCACTGAAGTTGCCCGAGTGTTCCCGGTAACTTCCAGAAAGTCTGGTTGTGAGTTACGAGTGCTCGGGGAGTCTGATGATTCGGCTGCAAAGTTTTCCCGCGATAATATTGTCGGAGGTTCAATTGTAGCTCAGATGCCTCGCGAAATAATTTACTGCGGTCCGATGCAGCTCTCCAACAAATTGGGAGGAGGTAGTTTCCTTTCTCTCTCATTTTCTTCGTACGAATCAAATGATGTGCAATCTCCAGGGCTGAGACCGCACTCGTCAGCTATCGAGAAACTTCATTTCACGGCGTTCGAAGTTCATCGTGTTCGGACGGTGGTTCGTTTTGCAAGGCGCTCCACGACAGATGGAATAGGGTATTCCAGTAGTCGGAATTTATGATAGTCTACCTAAATACACCATCAACTATGATTGATACTTCAGAAAAAACGCTGCAAATTATTACACAATGGTTTATTATTTTTCTATATAGATCACTGGTCTACAAAATCACCAACCATCCAATATGAAGAAAAAAAAAAGAAAAAAAAATCAAAAAAAAAAAAAAAAATCAAAATCACCAACCATCGATCGCATTTCGGTCAGCTCTAATTTGAACGGAGATTAGGCCTCTTTTGCGATTCACACTGGTGTTTTGATTTATATACATATACATATTTCAATATAAACCCTTAAATTTTCGTACGGAGCGAACGGTTTGTCGTACAGAGCTCCGCGTGGTCTCAAAAAATTCTAAAAATTCTATAGAATCTTAAATTGAAGGAAAAACAATACCTTTATATCAAAATTTTTTGAGTTAGGGCGTTTTCAAAATTTCAAAATTGATTTTGGAACCCTTAGAAGTGACCTACATCAACCAAAAGCTTCGGGGCACAACTAGACCCCAAATGGAGCCTAGGGTAGGTGGGGGTAAAAACTACCAATCTTGAGTTTTGAAGCTATCACGGGTCCCGAATGAGTGCTATTCATCTGGCAAAGCTAGGATCCGATGCTACTGGATCCTAGACGCATGTGCTGGAAGGTTGGGCGCGAACGGATGACTAAGCTATTAGCAGTAGGATTTTTACGAAAAAGTGGAAATGGTAGCTTTTGCCCCGTGGTAGTTCTCACCCCCACCTACCTTACATACCAAATTTCATCAAAATCGGTCAATGCTAAGTGGCAAAAGTGCCGCGTACGGCGGACGGACGGCCAAATTTTTATTCGATTTTTGGATTGTACGTACCTTGAAACGTAAACCATCAAATTTTGAGGGGGTGTTAAAATTTTTTTTTCTTGGTCGATTCCAAAGGTTCATTATTGAAAATAATAAACCAAAAACGCAGCACATTAATACTCAAAGGTTTATTATTTTTCTGTATAGATCTCTTACCTACAAAGAACACAGTGTTGCCATTGTCACTACCTACCAACCATATTTTCGCTTCACAATGAAGTTTGTTTTGAAGAAATAAAGAGTTGAGGGTGCTTTTGTTAGGAAATGTTTTACGGTTACTGAGTACAACTTGAAGAAACGAACAACCAATCGCATTACGGTCTACTAAAATTTCAATGGAGATTAGGCCTCTTTTGCGATTCACACTCGTGTTTCTGATTTATCAGAAGTTGTATGTCGAACCCTTAAAATTTGAAGCTTGAGCATGATCCTAAGCTTTTCTCATTCAAAACCGCTGAGCTATCACGTGTTGCTTTTCAAAATGAATTATTCATGTTGGCAATACTGTGAATAACTCCGAAACAAATAACTTTTTCGACAATCTGACTTCACGAATGGATCCGGCGGGAAGTTTTGAATCAAGATTGATGTATAACTCATTTTGGTAAAAAATTGAGTTATTGCATGTTGCCGTTTCACCGACGAAATTCTCATGGAGAGCAAACGGTTGGTCCTAAAGAGCTCTAGGTGCTCTCATTCGATTTTATAAATTCAATACAATTGTAAAAGGTTGATAAAACAATACCTTTATGATTGAAGTTATTGAACTAAGGCGCTTTGAAAATTTCAGCCATCATTTGTTCACCCCTTAGTAGTGTCTGACATCAACCGGAAGCTTCCTGGCACAACTAGACCCCAAATGGAGCCTATATACCGAATTTCATCAAAATCGGTCCATGGGAACTAAGGAAAGTGCCTCGACCAGATTTCACTAGTCAAAATTTATTGGGTTGAGGGTCAACTGGGCATTCACTCTTTTTTGACAGACTTCAAAACCACCATAGTCGCGAAGGAGAAGGTTCTCTATTCAGTGCCATGGGACAACGATTTTTTTTTTTTTCATCTAAATCTTTCATATTTTGAATTTGTTGTTTTTTTGAAGTTTTTTATAGTTTTCAATATATTTTTGTGTTTTTGAATAATAGACTCCATTTAAAAAAATAGGATTGACGGCTTTTCTAAATTTTGCTTTGGGCGTCCTTTCATCCTTGAGTCCTGAAGAAGGAAATTATATTGACCGACCGAAAGCTCGGCAGAAAAGGAGTGAATACCCGATTGACCCTGAACCCAATCAATTTCGACCAATTAAGGATGACTAAAAGAGAATCAATCGGTGGAAATAATGAGAGTACAGAGTAATTCGCTTTGTGATATCACGTAAATTAACCTTCACTTCAATAAAAACATCTCATGATTCGGATGAAACACTGAAGAAAATTGATCCTATTAACTGTCCATGTAAACAATATCACTTATCGCATAATTACTATCACTGTTGGTGTGTTCTGAAGGAGAGATTTCTTTGAAGTTAGGACCGTGTCATGGTGGTTTGTCGTGTGATCCTACTTTACTACGGGTGATTTGTGATATTCATGTATGGGGTGATCTCCTCAAAGGATAGTAAATAACTATCAACTACGTAGTACGTATTAACTCTCTTCAACTGTCAAACCTTCCAGCCTCTTTCAAAGACTCCTCGTGACAGAAGTTGTCTGTGACTTAATTACGAAGTAGTTGATATGTGGTTGTGTGGATGATAATGAATCAGAAAGCAATGAAAAGGCTCTTTGTGTGGGACGTCACCTGTGATCCTCCTCTGGACACAGATGGAACCAGTGTCATGCTCATACCGCCCTAGGGGTAAAATTTCGAAAATTGAATTTTGGATCTCTCAATTTGTCTTTGATATTCCATCGATTTTAGTGTGCTCTGTTTGGCATCATACTGACTGTAATCGGTTGAGGGTAAACAGTTCATTAGTCGGCCGCGGAATGAATATACTTTTGTAACTAGTCGCGAGTTGGCCAACAGTTTCACTACAATTGATTTGTATTGTTTACTTCTCGAGCGTCTTTGTGCCTGTTGCGTCATTGTAACAGACTTAGATCATCTCGTAGGTGAATTTTGTGCACATCAGCACAAATTCTAAAAAATTAGATTCAAGTCAGTAAAAAAAGGAAAATAGTCGATATGGTAACCAAGCCTCGAATTTCATTTAAAATCGAAGAAAATTCTTTAAAAAAAACATGAAACAACATTACGTGTAGATGCCTAACAATAAAAAAGTTGCAAATTATTACACAGAGGTTTATCATTTTTCTATATAGATCACTCGTATGCAAAGAACATGGCTTTGCCATTGTCATCACCAACCAACTTGGAGAAAAACATCGATCGCATTTCGGTCAGTTGACATTTGAACGGAGATTCGGCCTCTTTTGCGATTCACACTCGTGTTTCTGATTTATCGTAAGTCCAACCCTTAAATTCTCGTAGGGAGCGAACGTTTTGTCTTACAGGGCTCCGCGCGGTCTCAAAAATTTCTAAAAATTCTATGCTAGGTATCTTAAAGTGATGGAAAAACAATACCTTTACATCAAAATTTTTTGAGTTAGGGCGTTTTCAATATTTCAAAATTCATTTTTGAGCCCTTAGAAGTGACCTACATCAACCAAAATCTTCGGGGCACAACTAGACCCCAGATGGAGCCTACATACCAAATTTCATCAAAATCGGTCAATGCTAAGTGGGGAAAGTGCCGCGTACGGCGGACGGACGGCCAAATTTTTATTCGATTTTTAGGACGTCCCACAGTAAGACTTGGGCGTCCTTATGCAATCGATCTGGGGTGAAGTTGGACAACACTCAACAGAAAGAAAAAATAACCACACAGTAATCCGTTTTAGACCATTCTGAATCCAAATCCGCGAAAAAAAACCATAGGTGTATGTCTGTGTGTGTGTGTGTGTGTGTGTGTGTGTGTATGTGTGTGTGTATGTGTGTGTGTGTGTGACAAAATCTTGTGTCGTCTGCACAGGCCTTAGTACTCAACCGAGTTTCATGGTTCTTTTTTTGTTCGACGTGGAAAACTATCTAGTTGTGCACTACGTCGCCGGAATTTCGAATTTTGCCTTTTAAGGGGAGGAAAGGGGGGGTTAATGCTCGAAAAACGTGCGTTTTTGGGCATAATCTTGTGTACTCTGCCCAGGCCTTAGTTCTCAAACGATTTTCGTGGTTCTTTTTTTCTTCGACGCAGAAAACTATCTAATTGTGCACTACGGCGTCGGAATTTCGAATTTTGCTTTTTAAGGGGGTGAAAGGGGGGGTTAATGCTTAAAAAACGTGCGTTTACGGGCATTATCTTGAAAACTCTGCCCAGGCCTAAATTTCCAACCGATTTGTGTGTTTCTTTTTTTGTTTGACTCAAATAACTTCCGAGTTGTACATGATTTCACCAGAGTACCAAAATTCACAAGGAGAGGGGGCGAGTGGGGGATAATATTCACAAAATATACGATTTTTCAATATTTTAGTTCCGTTTCTGCTTTTCAATTTTACCCAACCTTTGAAATTGAGGAAAAATTTTCATTTCACCTCCAGATTTTTATGAATTATTCTCCGTGCCACCATGGAACTAATAGTGGTGCCACCATGGTGCCAGGACACCATAAACCGCATATTTCGTGTTTTTTTTTTTTTTTTTTTGTGTATCACCTTGAATACGGATGTGAACCTCGACGGACTGCCTACTAAACCTAATAGATGAAAGTTCAATGTTACGACGTATTTCCGCTTTGGTGCCAGACTGGCGCCATTGGTGGAGGGGGGGGGGTGAACTCGAATTTGCATGTTGGGTATCGTAGATCATGGATTTTAAAATGCTCTTCAGATTCTAGGCTCCCATGCCGCTAGAAATGTTATGGTGGATAAGGGTGAGGAGGGGGGGGTCACAATTTCTTGCCTAAAGTAATAAGTAAATTACATCGAGTGAAACAGTTTTATCGCTTAACAACTGGTTAAACTGATCTAATGCTTATCCAATGGGACGTCCCCTGGAATGCATGCATTACTAAACAATATGTTTGGATTCTACGTACCTTGAAACGTAAACCAACAAATTTTGAGGGGGTGTTAAACAATTTTTTTTCTTGGTCGATTCCAAAGGTTCATTATTGAAAATGATAAACCAAAAAACTTTTTAACAAAAAAACGGACCGACCTCAAAACTGATGATGGCATCCCACTAAAAAGGAAAAAGTAATAACGACAACTTATTCAGATAGGATGGTAGGTAGGTACGCATTGAAGTCGCCGCCGTGCCCATCTGCAGAGACAAACATACACAAGTAGATTCCACTTCAATCTGGTTAGTATTACAACATGGGTCGATAGTGCAATTCAAAACAGGAATGAGAGGGGTACGTATCATTGAGGTAATGCATGTGTTCCAAAACTATTAGGTAGTACGTCACTGCTGTCGTATGAAGGAAAATGAGTGACAATGTGTGTGAATCCCCGTGCGAATTGTTGGGATTCCAACAAACCATGTCTTGATTAGATAGTATCTAATAGTTATTTATCTAATTATACCTGATCAATCTTTGATTACAAAATATCTAATTAATCTTATATTCCATGTATGGCATATTGAATGTAGAATTGTCTAGATCATGATGTGAGTTTGTGATATGAGTTCATACTCAAATGAACCAGTTAGTGTGACAACATGGGTCGATAGAGCAATGTTTTGTGTTCTTCCAAATTGTCGGTGTACCGGAGAGCTTTCTATAAAATGCAATATTCAAATTTGTAATAGGTTGAACGAACAGAGCAAAGATGGTCTAAAAATAAGCTACTTCATAGGTTAACGATCTGTTTTTTGGTTTATTATTTTCAATAATGTACCTTTCCAATCGAATAAGAATGAATAGTAGCACCCTCAAAATTTGATGGTTTACGTTTCAAGGTACGTAGAATCCAAAAATCTAATAAAATTGTTTTCTTTCTTCGGTCCGTCGTACGCCGTGCGTGGCACTTAGTCCAGTTCCCACTACCGATTTTGATGAAATTTGGTTTATCTGCTGTATTTCGGGTCTAGTTGTACCCAAAGCTTTTAGTTGATGTCACTTCTAAGAGTGAAAATTGGGAAAAACATTTTCAAAACGCTCTCGCTCGAAAACTTTCTGTATACAGGCATGTTGCTTCCGAATCCACGAAGGACGAGTTGTTTTCACTTTTCAAGGTTGAGAAAAAATGTTTTCCAAAAGTAAAATTTCCACTCGCGTTTTACGTATTAGGCCTGTCTAAACATGTTTGGTTCCGTGTGTGTCTTTGTGTGCCATGGAATTCTTGTAACGGGCAAAACTATATGAAGTTATTGTCGAATTTCGATGAAATTTTCAGGGGTTGTGCAGGTTGGCGTATAGGTGGTCCCCTATGAGGATAGTGCAAGGTACTTAGAAATTGATGTTTTGAGATAAGCTACATGTCATTGGATCGTCTATACAATCGGGTTATCGATACGAGGAGGCTATGTGCCACACCCACTTGGCATAATATTGAGATGTGAATTTATGTCACGATGGGTGCAAAATGAGGTATTTTTGAAGGTGATAATTCCGATTGGGGATTTTCTGAACACTAAGCCTCCTTAAAAAACACCGAAACACCCACAACATAGTATACAAATCAAAAATATACCAAGTGAGTGTGGCACATAGCCTCATCGTATCGATAACCCGATTGTATAGAAGATCCGAAGCACTCCCTTCTCAGAGGACTAGTTGTTATGGCTGTTACAAGGATTTAACGTTAGCGCATGCGCACTAAATGTATTCGATTTGGGGACTATGGTGTCTACATACATGTTTACACGACAACCCAAACAATCACTGAAAATTTCATCGAAATTAGATGGGAAAAGTAGAATTATGGCTGTAACAAGGTTGCAGTGGCTCACTTTCTGCAGTGGCTTTCATAGCGGCAGTGATTTTCATAACAATGATTTCCGTGGCATAGGGACGGTGATTTTCATAGCGGACCATTTACACCCGCATAATCCCTGAAAATTTCATCGAAATCGGATCGAAGATGTGGAAGTTATGGCTGTGGATTTCATGACAGACAGACTCGGAACCAAAATTGTTCAGGAAGGTCTGAAACGTAAAACGCGAGCGGAAATTTTGATTTTGGAAAACTTTTTTTTTAACCGTGAACAGTGAAAACAGAGCTTCCGCTACCTTGGTAGACTCGGAAGCAATACGAAATCAAGTTCTGCCAGAAGGATGACGTCACTTGCTCATCGAAATGAATCGGTTTTGCACAAATCTTTGGTTTGCAACATTCACGTGGACTTCGGTATTTGGCGTTGAATCTCCTCCAACCAGAGGGAGGCAGAGGATGAACGACTCTGGGAGGATGGAAGGTGGTTCGGACAGGGCTGACGCTGACGCGCGTGTGAAAGGGCGCACCTGACCACGCGCTCCCTCGCTCATCTGCTGAGCTCAGCGGTTCTGAACGACCTCCCACGTTGCGGATCGTCTGTCTTCCCAAATGTTCAATTACTCCTCGCATTATTGAAACCCCTGACGAAGGGTGGCCAACTTATCATGTTCCCTCAAGGTTCATGTCGAACAAACAATATATTGACGATTGACGTTTAGGGCTTCAACCAGAAAAAAAATCAATCATCTTTCCTATAATGGAGAGTTACAGTGACAACCGTCATTCCGTATGTACCTGCTAGGGCGACCATCGATCGGATGCTAACTTCCACCATGAGACTCGCGTATAGTAACATGGAACATGTTATAGGCGTAGGGTAACTATCCGAAAAACGCTACGCGAAAGAAGGACGAAAATGGTCACTCAAATGGTATTCGTTGGGAGCGAACGGTTTGTCCTGCAGAGCTCCGGGTGGTCTCAACAATTTTGGTTTATTATTTTCAATAATGAACCTTTGGAATCGACCAAGAAAAAAAATTTTAACACCCCCTCAAAATTTGATGGTTTACGTTTCAAGGTACGTAGAATCCAAAAATCGAATAAAAATTTGGCCGTCCGTCCGCCGTACGCCGTCCGCCGTCCGCCGTACGCGGCACTTTTGCCACTTAGCATTGACCGATTTTGATGAAATTTGGTATGTAGGCTCCATTTGGGGTCTAGTTGTGCCCCGAAGCTTTTGGTTGATGTAGGTCACTTCTAAGGGTTCCAAAATCAATTTTGAAATTTTGAAAACGCCCTAACTCAAAAAATTTCAATATAAAGGTATTGTTTTTCCTTCAATTTAAGATTCTATAGAATTTTTAGAATTTTTTGAGACCACGCGGAGCTCTGTAGGACAAACCGTTCGCTCCCTACGAAAATTTAAGGGTTTATATTGAAATATATATATATATATATATTTGGGGATTTGTTGACCAAACTAGACTTGATGTTTGAAAAACAGTTGTATATTTTTCAAACATCAAGTCTAGTTTGGTCAACAAATCCCCAAATATCTAAATCTACTAGACAACAAAATACACTCAATTATATATATATATATATATATCAAAACACGAGTGTGAATCGCAAAAGAGGCCTAATCTCCGTTCAAATTAGAGCTGACCAAAATGCGATCGATGGTTGGTGATTTTGATTTTTTTTTTAATTTTTTTTTTTTTTTGATTTTTTTTTGCTTCATATTGTGTGATCTATATAGAAAAATGATAAACTATTGTGTAATAATTTGCAGCGTTTTTAAACTTCATTACCCTTAATTTTCACCCTTTATAAGAGACATCAACCAGAAGCTTCACGGCACAACTAGACCCCACATGCAGTCCATGTACTAAATTTCATCAAAATCGGTCCATGGTTGCAACGAAAAGTGCCGCGTACGACGTACGGAGTAAAGCATCAAATTTTGATGATGATGGGGGAGGGTTAATTTTTTTCTTGCTCGATTCCAATGTTTCATTATAGATAGAAAATAATAAACCAAAAGACGAGGGAAAAATAGAGCATGAAGCCGCTTCACTCGGTGCGGGTCGTTGATGTTCATTTTTGACTATCAATATTCCACTGACAGGAATTTTATTTGTGAGTTATCTCCATGCCAATCTAGCGGAAATAGTGAGAACTAGGATGACATCTTGCCCACGGTGCATTTCCTGTACTTCTTCCTTTTGGAATTCAAACAAGTTCGGTTCTTCCGCACTCAGTGAGGTTGCGCACCCGCCGGAAGGTTGATTTCAAATTGCTTTCAATAAAATCGGCCCTTGTGACCGTATTAAACACTGGACTTATACTTATATCACTATTTATTTCAACACAATTGTTGAAATAAATTGAGCTATAAGAAAATCATCATTGTCGTTTGAAAATATGAATATTACCTAGTAAAATAAGTAAACAACCATTTCAGGTTGGATTTTCTTCCAAAGGGAAGATCAGAATTTGTTCTGATGATTTCGCTCATGGCTTCCCGTTGCCTCACCGCACTGACGCGGGGGGGGGGGGATGAGAGCCCGGACGCCGAGAAACGCACGCTGCCGGCAATAAGCCTTGAACCCACGACCCCCGTAGAAGTTGGACCAAAAGCCATCGCCAAACAACGACGCCCCAACGACCGTAGCCACACTGGACCCCCCATATAAATATTATTGGCACAAATCATTCGAATGTACCCAGCAGTAAGGTGCGAATACATTCTGATCGGAACGTCAAAACTGTATTTTCATGATAAAATGTATTTTTTACGATTTTTAGTATATTCTGAGAAGATGAATAATTTTCACTCCCAAATAATAGGTATCACTATTGACGTCTTTAAAAGCAATGGCGTGAAGACACTCCTAAGAAATAGGTTGGAGTGAATTAATAGTGTTCGTCGTAAAACCACTATGACCACAGAATATTGAATGTGTACCACTACCCAATAATCAAATATTCTTCACTGTCAATTTTAGCAAATTGTCGAAAAAAATTGAGAAATTGCTTCATCAAAATTTGCAGTATTGAACATTCTATCCATGAAAACTTGGTTTTTAATTAGTACCTCGAACATACTAATGTAATGGTATATTGGTGTGGGAGGACATTTCCCATGAGTATTTTTTAATCGTCGGAAATTCTAAGAGTTTTGCGCTTAACTATGGTTGAAATTCGAAAATGGTTTAAATTTGGTTGAAAATTTTTTTTAACCTCGCTCATGAATGAAATTAATTGAAGGGGATTTGAAGTTCCTGGCTTCCTCATGTCAGTAGAATCGTCTCTCTCCGCACTGAATAGTTCGATTCTGCCTCACCTACGATGTATGTTCATGATTAGGAACATCCTTCTCGTAGTGTTATCCCCCTCCAATCTACCTTTGGATAGCACTTCTGAACTGTTCATTCGTTCCTGAAAATCCGATTGATACATCTCCGAGGTTAGCGTAGTGGAAACTGAGTAATTGAACCTCATAACTACGGAAAATGGGTTTTCATGGCGATGGACGTGTTGTAACGTCGGAGTGACCTTGTCCGTTGAAGGAGCATGAAGTGTTTTCCTCATCACTTGTGGATGGTGACCAATTAGTTTATGGCGATAGGTTGCTTAATACGTGCCTAATGGACTTTTTTTACCCCTCGCTGGCTCGAGGCTGTGCGATGCACTTAGATCGCGGACCTTCATTAGGATATTCAGCAAGGGATTATTTCCAAGATCACGAGGTGAGTAGGTGCTGTTTCCATGGACTGAGAATTGTTTTCATACTCATGTTATTCGTTGCTGTGAGCCAAAAGAATTCTGAGGCGGGAGGACTTTGTGACAATATGGCACTCAAACAATTATGTTCCTCGTGGAAATGTATTCCTTGAGTTTCTGACGTAGTCAACGTAACTCCACTCATTTCAGCATAAGTTAACAGGCGACTGAAATACTGAAATGACCCATCCTTACACACCAGAACTATTGATAAAAAGAACAAGTTTACCAATTCAGGATCAGAACAAGAACTCAACTCTTTTATATTTGGATTCCAAACAACCATCCCAAAGTCATATGCTAGTTTACAATAATAATCACATCATCTGGAGTAATGTTCACAACAATACAAAGCGATGTGTAGGAAAAGTCCGTGGCGTCATTTCTTTATAAAATCCGCATAAAGTGAAAAAAACGTCCGCCAAGTGGGTGTGGGACATAGCTTCCTCGTATCCATAACCTGATTGTATAGATGATCCGACACACAGTAGTTAATCTCTAAACATCAAAACAAGTTAATCTGTAACATCCCTGAAAATTTCATTGAAATTGGATGGAGAATGTAGAAGTTATGGCCGTTCCGAGGAAATTCACGTTTGCGCATGCGCAGTGGCTACTATCAGTCCGAAGGTGGTGATTTTCATAGGGGACCATTTAAATACTAATCTGTAACATCCTTGAAAATTTCATTGCAATCGGATGGAAAATGTAGAAGTTATGGCCGTCACAAGGAAATTCACGTTTGCGCATGCGCAGTGGCTACTATCAGTCCGAAGGTGATGATTTTCATAGGGGACCATCTAAAAACTAATCTGTAACATCCCTGAAAATTTCATTGAAATCGGATGGAAAATGTAGAAGTTATGGCCGTTACAAGGAATTCACGTTTGCGCATGCGCAGTCGCTTCTATCAGTCCGAAGATGAAGATTTTCATAGGGGACCGTCCACACCAACCCGCACAATCCCTGAAAATTTCATCGAAATCGTACAATAACTTCGTATAGTTATGCGCGTTACAAGGAATTCATGACAGACGGACAGACACACAGACACGGAACCAAAATTGTTCAGAAAGGTCTAAAACGCAAAACGCGAGTGAAAATTTTGATTTTGGAGAACTTTTTTTTTTCGTCCTTGAAAAGTGAAAACAAAGCTTCCGCTACCTTGGTAGACTCGGAAGCAAAAAAAATCGACAAATCCTTGAGATTGATACAACAGTGAAGAGTGTTCTAAATGAATTAAACAAGCCCTTAGTCAATATATCAGGACTCTATTACATCATGTACTTACATGATAGTGACAACGATTTTCCCATCTGATTTCCACTCACTAATGTTCAGTGTTATTTTCAAAACAGCTACCTAAAATATCTACAATTTTGAAGTGGCATTTAACAGCTGTTGTCCCACCCTCAACCTTTCACTAAGTTTCACAAATAAGAGGTACGAATTCAGTGGACTAGGGAATGTTTCTCAAAACTATGGTGCTCAACTGCACCGAAATATGTGATGATTTGAGAAAAGATGCAAATTATCACACAGTGGTTTATTATTTTGCTGTAGAGGCCACCCATCTGCGTAGAATGCGGCTTTTCCATTAATACCACCTATTGGCACTATAACATCGGTATCCGAGAGTAGAACGTGCCTTCATAACGAAATTTGATTCTTGGTTGCCAAGGACGCACAACTGAGTACAACACAAAACTCAATTCAATGAGACGACCAATGATCGCATTTGATCAGCTGAAAATTGAACGGAGATTAGGCCTGTTTCCTTCAGTGAACAGCCCTTCGCGATTCACGATCGTATTTCTGATTTATTGTACGTCCAATGCTTAGGTTCTCTCGGGGACCAAACGGTCTATCCTACAGAGCTGTGGGTGGTCTCATTCGATTCTGAAAACCAAAAGCTCCTAGGCTTAACTAGACTCCCAAAAGGAGCCGATATGCCAAAGAAGATAGACCAATTTCATCAAAATCAGTCCATGTTATGAATCATTTTTCAATGAATAAACAGATCGCACGTAATATATATCTCAGTGTACTAGAGAACCGATATGTAGCTATAATTTTGTTTACTGGTTGCAGCGTTGCATTTTTTTTTTTTTTTTTTTTAGCAAAAAAAAGTGTCACGAAAAATTCCTTGACCCCCAGCTAAAAGACATATATATACTATAAACCAAAAGACATATATATAATATATTTATATAATATATAAATCGAATACAAATTTTGCCGTCCGTCTGCCGTTCGCCATATGCGGGACTTATCTTAGTTCCCATGGTCCGATTTTGATGAAATTTGTTATATGGGCTCCATTTGAGGTCTAGTTGGGTCCCGAAGTTTTTGGTTGATGTCAGTCACTTCTAATGGTTGAAAAATCTTGAAGTTGAAGGGTTTTCATCAACTCAAAATAGTATTGAATTTTTAGAATCGAATGATACCACTCAGAGCTCCATAGGACAAAAGGTTTGCTCCCTCGGAGAACTTAAGGGATAGAATTATGATAAATCAGAAACACGTGTGTTAATCGCAAAAGAGGCCTAATCTCCGTTCAAATTTTAGCTGACCGAAATACGATCGTTGTTCGTTTTTTCGAGTTGTCTTCAATTTTGCGTCCTTAGCAACTAGTAATAAAATTTCCTAATGAAGGCACCCACATCCCTTTATTTCTTCGAACTGGGTGTGAAGCGTTTATTTCTTCCAAATAAACTTGATTGTGAAGTAATTTGGTAGTACCAATGGTTGGTACTACCGTTATACAACATGCCAAGCGACCAGGGTACGAAACCAGACATCGTTGCCGTCAAGCCTGACGTCTTGCATTTTCCTGGATGTCCAGGTTGTCAATGGCAGCATGGACATGGAGCAGACCTGGCGAGCTAAGATAAGAAAGTATGAGCCGAGAAGAAAGATGATTTACGGCAAGCGGTGTCGGGGATAAAAGGAGTGATACCCGACAACATCAGGGTGATGGCTGCGACCTTGTCATGGCGCGGAGTGTGGTGCGGGAAAAGTGCCACGGAGTAGCGCGAGTTGGGCATCTCAGTAGGTGTACTCCGTGGTGTAACCAGACACGTATTGCTCGGCTCATATCTGGTCATTCTGGTGGTCATTTTATGGAGGCACTTCCCTTCATCCCTCTCTCCCACCCCCACCTTCCTCATCTTCCCTCATCCCTAGGGCCGGCGTCGGGTGAGTCCTGGGCGTCCTCCCCAATAATATTTGATTTATTTTTTTCTTAAAAAAAGTGACAATGGCAAAGCCATGTTCTTTGCGGACGATCTAAGTAGAAAAAACCATTGTGTAATAATTTGCAACGTTTTCCGTTTGTTCTCATGATACAAATTTCATGACACTCATTTGTGCTTCTTCATCAATCAAGAAACAAATTAAGTTTTGAAGGCACCCACAACTTATTAAGTAGGCACAATGTTTTGCTGGTTCTCTCTGTCAAAATAAACTCGATTGTCAACCTTGCACGAAAATATGGTTCGTAACTACTAACACGGAAAAGCCGTGTTCTTCGCAGACGGTTGTTCTTTACCGAAAGATTATAAACCGTTTTTTAATCATTGTCAGCGTATTTTATTTATTACGTTATTTATAGGTCACTTTTAATAAATTGAATAAATCACTAGCCTACAGCACGAAGAAGGAAAAGAAGAATAAACGAAAAACAACCGCAGTGAAAACACTAACCACTTTTTACTAATTTTACTGCTGTGTCTATCACTTTTACCCGGTAGAAGAAAAATCATAGGACGACGAGGTACGTGACTTAACTCAGTTCCGCTCGGTTGAGTCGAATGCTTCGAATCTATGACTCGCAACAATCGCTTATAACTATTGGATTAACCCAACCATACAATTGATTTTCAAGAATGTGTCGTGGAGGAATATTAGAAAAATGAAAATCATAAAAACAAAAGGCAGAGCCGTTTCGCGTAACACCATTACATTATTCATTTTATTACTATTCTTTTTTTACGCAGACAGACAATTGAGTTGGGCAACCATCCGTTCACCTGTGACTCGAACGATTTTATTGGCTTTCCTCTCTTTTTCTTTTGCTAGTTTGACCTTTCACGAAGTATCAGTTTTTTATTTTATTTTATTGCACTCGCGCAACCCAATTTACAAATTTTATGAAATGCAGATTAAACGAGAAGACTGGGTTTCTATTGTCTGTGGAGTTATTGAACTGTGAAGGAGAAAGGATCTCAATACGATGTGTCATGGGACGATTTGTTTTCCCCTCAATGGTTGTGCAGTTTGCATTTTTAGGACGTCCCACAGTAAGACTTGGGCGTTCTTATTCGATCAATCTTGAGTAAAGCTGGACAACACTCAACAGAAAAATAATCTTGTAAACTCTGCCCAGGCCACAATTTCCAACTGATTTGAGTGTTTCTTTTTTGTTTGACTCATAAATCATTCAAATTGCACACTATTCCACCAGAGTATCAAAATTAGCATGGTGAGGGGGCGAGTGAGAGGATAATATTCACAAAATATCCGATTTTTCAAAATGTCGGTTCCTTTAAAGCTTACTGATTGTATCGAAGCTTTGAAATTGAGGAAAAATTCTCATCTTACCTCCGGATTTTCATGAATTATTCTCTGTGCCACCATGGAACTTACAATGGGGCCACCATGGTGCCAGGACACCATAAACCGCATATTTCTTTTTTTTTTTGTTGGTGTTTCACCTTGAATACGGAAATGAACTTCGACGGACTGCCTACTAAAACTAATAGCTGAAAGTTCAACGTTACGAAGTATTACCTTAATTAGTTAAGTATTATTTTATGGGGGGGGGGGGGAACTCGAACTCGCATGTTGGGTGTCGTAGATCATCGATTTCGAAATGCTCTTCAAATTCGAGGCTCCCATGCCGCTAAAAATGTTGTGGGGGATAATGGTGAGGGCGAGGGATCACTGCTTTTTAAGGGGGTGAAAGGGGGGGGGGCTAGTGCTTAAAAAACGTGCGTTTTGCGGTTTACAAAATCTTGTAAATTTTGCCCAGGCCTCAATTTCCAACCGATTTGAGTGTTTGGACCGAAATTCTCCAAATTTCACACTATTTCACCAGAGTATCAAAATTAGCATGGAGAAGAGGAGAGTAGGGGGATAATATTTACAAATTTCGGTTCCTTCACTGCTCACTAATTGTACCCCAGCTTTGAAATTGAGGAAAAATTCTCAATTTTACCTCCGGATTATCATGAATTATTCTCTGTACCACCATAGAACTAATAGCGGTGCCACCATGGTGACAAGACTCCAGAAATCACTTATTTCGTGTTTTTTTTTTTTTTTTTTTTTTTTTTGTGTGTGTTTCACCTTGAATACGGATGTGAACTAATAGGGACTAGGTACCTGAACAGATGAAAGTTCAACGTTACGACGTAAAACCGCTTTGGTTGAGACTTGCTAGAATGGGGGGGAAGGGGGTTGAACTATAATTTGTATGTTGGGTATCGTAGATCATGGATTTTAAAATGCTCTTCAAATGCGAGGCTCTCGTGCCTCTAGAAATGTTATGGTGGATATAGGTGAGGAGGGGGGGGGACCACCAATTTGATGCCTAAAATACTAAATAAATTACATCGAGTGAAACAGTTTTATCGCTTACCAAAACTAGTTTAAATTGACCTAATGCTTATCCAATGGGACGTCCCCTGGAATGCATGCATTACTAAACAATATGTTTTTATTCCGGTTCAACCTGGCTGATTCTTTTTGAAATGTGTTCTACCAGTATCCGTGATGGACTCGTTTCAAACGGATTCTATTTTGCTGTGTTGAAAGAGCCAAAAATGAGTGATCATAGTTGAAAAACGTGGTTTTGATTCCGACAAGATTGTTCCATATTTACGTTACTTCTCGTTTAACTTCGTTACAGAAAATTTGTGTATATTCACATTCAATGTCTGAATGTAAGCATTAAAAGAAATGCTGTGGGAGGGGGGGGGGGGGTTTAATGGGTTATTTGCGCACAACCTGCATAAGCCTCGTCAAATGTGATTGAACTTGTTTATGCAAGTTCAAGTGAATCTCTCTACCAAATATGAGACAATCGAACGATTAGGCGATGAGAAAGTACTCTACCAAGTGGGTGTAGCACATAGCTCCGTCATCCTTCGTAACATTATTGGGTGAGCAAACATATGGGAGCTCATTAGAACTACCAAAAACCCAACTGAGTTTGAGGAGAATCAAAGAATTAGGTATATTGGAGAGTAGACTACCAGGTGGGTGTGGCACACAGCTCTTTGCATGCTCACAAAACACATAGCATCTTCAACTTGATTTAAAATATAGGTGTAACTGTCAGCTTTATGGATCACAATGGAACCTGATCCATAGTATAGAAACTGATCTGCAGTACGGAAAATGATTAGTTAAAAATAGAAAATTACAAACGATATATAATTGTAAAATAATAGAATAAAAGCCTTTAAAAAAAACTGAATACGGCAAACCTGGAAGTTGCCACCTGCCCATCTGTAGACACAATCTTAGGCATGTATTTTATGCGACTTCCACGCACACATGATTAGGGTTTTATTGCATGCATCGATAGTGCAATGCAAATTAAGAATACGAATAGGCATCATTGAGGTAATAGGTTCAGATGTTTTCCAAAACTATTAGGTAGTACGTCACTGCTGTCGTGTGATGGAGGATTCAAGTGTTAATCTCCCTAGAAATTCTTGGTATTCCAACATACGTTCTTTTGATTAGATTTATCCTCAACTAAGTACCTTCTATATATCAAGTATGTTTGTATTCTCTACTGCACTGATGTCTCATGTAAGACTATCGGGATTATGATGTAGTTATATAATATGGATACGCATATTTTTGCAAAGAATAAGAGAATATACGACGAATGATGTAGAATGTAGGAAGAAAATGCACGTAGAAGATTCAAAGTTACAGTTTGTGGCTACTGATGAGCACGGCGTCGGGATCAATGCGTATATATCTACCTACCTATCTGAATGCGTTGTAATGTAATAGATGGAAGAATCCACACACATGTAGTGTTCTAAAAATAGGTAGTAATTTTTCACAAGGTATTCTGGGAATTGTTATGAAATAATTAGGTAATGGACCGGTTATCGGCCCCCTTCCCAAATATTGACACCCCTAAGCACTAGAAGCGCCCAACTACCTTCTCTACTAGTCGATTTGACATCTATGCTATAATAAACGATTGCTATTTAAACAGCTCATGTAGTTGAACTGATGGAGGCAAGTTGGAGACTGGTCTACCGCCACAACCTCGTGAGTCTTAATTTTTGGGCGATATTTGAGGTTTGGAGTAAAATATCGTCGCTTAAGAAGCAACATCCCCTATCGACCATTTCCCATTAAGCAAAAAACTGGTTGCTACACGTACGGGCTTTTTATACGACTTTATATATTTTTTTATACGGGCTTTTGCCATTAACTATGTTGCTAGGTGATTGTTGATTTTCGAGTTTCCTTGACTCCTTCATCTAGTAGGAATAAATTGAAGCCAAAAACTATATGCAACGTTTGAAGAGGTATTGGAATAACCTAAAATCTCATTTTCGTAAAAATGGTCGTTAAGGGGTGTTGCCTCTTAATCGATATGTCGACAGTAACAATATAAAACCACGTAAGTGGAAAAAAAAGAAATTTTTCAGGAGGCGTAAAAACTTCTAAATGACTTAAAAATATACGTTTTATACGACTCCTGAAAAATTTCGTTTTTTCAACTTACGCGGTTTTACATTGTTACTGTCGATATAATACACTTGAATATTGATCTCTCATGACCTATGAAGGTAACAGTACTCTTATTATTTAACCTAATAATTATGTAGATAGTAATAACAAATTACAAATAATGTGTGGTAATAATTTAGTACTATTTGATGTTAAATTATTTTATAATAGTATTTCACTTTACAATTTCTGTATTTTTAGTTACGTTTTTGAAAGAGTAATTAAATTATAATTGATTAGAGTAATTGATTAATAAAATAAAATGAACCAGAACAGTTCAGAGGCACATTAACTTGATAATGGAAGTACAATCGCACGGGTACAGTTTTCACCACATTTTGCATTGCAATTCAAGTTACTCTTCTCTCTCTGCCCTCAGCTAAACCGTTTTTATGCTCAAAAATTCATGCCTAATTATTCAATATGATGAAACCAAAAGATCGGCTCAAACAGCTAAGTAACTGTCCTGCTGTCTTCTAGAAATCTTGTGAAATGGATTTTGTACTGCAGGAGTTGACCAGCGTCCAGGTTAGTCAATTACACTCTTCAAGAGGCTGATGATGTCCTAAAACTAAATCTAAAAAATGAATGGTGTGATTGAATGTACAGAGACTTTGTTCATTGAAAAAAAAATTGCACAATCCCAGGAATGAATCACATCAAAGTAGAAGGAATGTAGTAGTAGTAAATACCTTTACTTTCATCATCCTTCCCTTGAATGAATCTATCACTTGATCGGGGTCCTCTCTCAGCCGTTATGACCAACTTGCTTCCTAAATTAAGAAGCATTTACAAGGAAAAACTCGACTATTTCACTCACATTTCCCTCAAGAGTTTTCGACCGTTCACAAGCGAATGTCCTGTTCATCATTAGGGATTCAGAGCTAAGTGCTCGGTAAACGAATGAGTGGGTTACAACCATAATCAGTGAGCGCTGCCTACTGTCATCTGGCTCGTTCTGATGAGCCTATTTTACATAATCATGGCATAGGATGCACGTGAGGTCGCCGCTAACTCATCGCAGGAGACGGAAATTGATTTCAATTCTCTCATTAAGGGCGTGTTCAGCATGTTTTTTTAAACACGTTATTATTTTATTCCTCAAAATGGACTTATCGGACGATAGTTAGACCACATGAACCTGCATGAGTTGAGATGAAAGATGTGGGAGTTTAATAATAGTCATTCAGTGGAAACTCGTAGATTCATCAATTCAAGTAACTCAAGAGCTGAAGAAGAAGAAATGAATCGAACAGAAATTATTAACTTTAAAATGGGTGAAATTGTGACAAGTTTTGAGGTTTCACATCCGCCGGGGCCTACAACTCGCAATTATTGACTTTGAATTTTCACCTTATTAGATATTTTTAGAATCAATCAGGGACGAGTAAGAAGTTAGTTTATTTACAGTTCGCACATTCTCGCCCTCACGTACCGGTGAAATTTTAACATCTTTCCCCTTCATAATGAATGCGTAGAGCATCAAAATTACACTCTGACCACCAGACGGGCGGTCTGATTTTGATGCTCTGTACTGCTTTTTTGTGTGTACCGCCCGTACACATGGAAGATGAATTTTTATAATTAAATCTTCATTCTTTTCTTAATTCAAATTCTTTATTGGCATGGTATTTAACATTCAGCCATAATCAAAACATAATTCACATAAACGTTAGGTATCTATAAAAATTATATGTATAATAATCACATTATCGACTAAATTCATATTTTAATACTATTTTCTTCTAAAAATTCTAACAATAATTGAAAAATATTTATATTTCCTTCTCTTAATATGCATTTATAACTGAACGGTGTTTCCAACAATACATACAACATCTTAAACAACACATCTCTAGAGACAGAGTACCGATCGCACTGCATAACAATGTGCTCTATAGTTCCTTCTCCATCACAATGGGCGCATGAGTCATTAATTTCTTCGTCATTGCTTCTAGTTACTCTGGCCAAGTACGAAGGACAGAAAGCATGATTACACCTCATTTTACATATAGCTCGAACGAATTTATTGTTAGAATCGGTATGTTTGAACCATGTGTCGCTTTTAAGTTGTGGGTGGATGTCTTCGAAGAATCTACCTTTATCACACTCCACATACCTATTTTGCCATTCTATTTTTACCTTTTTCTTAAACGTACTATAAAAATCTTCCTTAGGCAGAATACATTCCATCGCTTCACCTATCACTGCAGCAGTTTTTGCAGCTCTGCAAAAAATTATATGTATAATAATCACATTATCGACTAAATTCATATTTTAATACTATTTTCTTCTAAAAATTCTAACAATAATTGAAAAATATTTATATTTCCTTCTCTTAATATGCATTTATAACTGAACGGTGTTTCCAACAATACATACAACATCTTAAACAACACATCTCTAGAGACAGAGTACCGATCGCACTGCATAACAATGTGCTCTATAGTTCCTTCTCCATCACAATGGGCGCATGAGTCATTAATTTCTTCGTCATTGCTTCTAGTTACTCTGGCCAAGTACGAAGGACAGAAAGCATGATTACACCTCATTCTAAATATAGCTCGAACGAATTTATTGTTAGAATCGGTATGTTTGAACCATGTGTCGCTTTTAAGTTGTGGGTGGATGTCTTCGAAGAATCTACCTTTATCACACTCCACATACCTATTTTGCCATTCTATTTTTACCTTTTTCTTAAACGTACTATAAAAATCTTCCTTAGGCAGAATACATTCCATCGCTTCACCTATCACTGCAGCAGTTTTTGCAGCTCTGTCCACTCTCTCATTATATAATAAACCACTATGTGTCCGAACCCATACAAAATGAACGCATACATTCCCACCTCTACAATTCTTTACTAACTCTATTATCTTGGCAATGATATGATTGTTGAATTTAGTAAGCTTATCACTAGAAATAGCTCTTACGACGCTTTCGGAATCCGTACAAATTATTGCATGAGGAACGTTTGAGTTTGAGTGGTTGACTATAATATATTCAAGAGCTAATTTAATAGCTGTGGCTTCTGCCGTGTAGTAGCTTCATCGGAAAGTTTAAATTGTTTTTCAATATTGTTTGAAATTTCACAAATAATATACATAAAATAGACGGAATCCAATGCGTTGGAGCAGAAGTAAAGTTTGCAAATAATGAAACACCAATAAATTTTGTTGCGATTTATAATGGTGACTCATGACGTATATCCGAGCAGCTATGGAAACTCATGTTTGAATCGGTACCAAACCCTAAAATCATCGGTGGGGATTTTAATGTTCATCATTTATGTTGAACATTAAACATTGAACATTGATTATACAACATTAAACATTAAACATTGAGTATACAACTTAACATTAATACTGAACATTAAACATTGATTATACAACTCTTAAGAGTTGTATAATTATTATTCAACGAACTGTATAATTTTGGTATTATTTCATAAATAATCACATATTTATTAATCATCCTAATTTATTGAAAATAAATAAAGTATATAAATTGTATGAACACAACGTATGTTCATATTGTAAACATCAATTGAAATTTATTTTCTATTATCAATATTAATCTCTAGGAGGCTTATATTGTCAGAAATACTCCCATTACTTGTTAACATATTATTTCCTTCGTTCTCTACTCATATACACCTATAGCGTACTTGGACTCATTTTTTTTTTTTTTTTTTGTTACGGAAGTGGGGAAACTCTTCAAGAGCGAAGGGGAAGTCACCCCAACAGTGTTGGACTCCCCATGAATTGGGGCTACCAACTAAAACCCAACTCCCTCTGCTTAGGTCTCACCCCGGGACCACTTGTACACTTGTAGACTCATATACACACACATACTCTAGCTGCTGTAAGGAGAGGGTTTACTTGGCTTGAAGGAATGTGCTTTTTGTATCCCATAAATGCGCCGGAACCTCATGGAAGGTGTCATCAATTTTAAGACGTAAGAAGAAGATCGATTTGCAATATACGAAGTCATTCAGAGTATCCAATTTAAAAAATGAAATGCAAAATAATGAAATGAAACACGACCGACTTAACGACAACTTTTTTATTGCGTATTTTTAATGTTTTGATGAACATGATTGAACTTTGCCAGGGTTTTACTTTGGTTTTGTACTCCACTGAGTCGACAAATATACCCAGGACTGCTACTTCATCGGTGAGACAATATCACAACTACACACTCCAAATACACTCTGCAGCTGTTTTGGAAAATGGTTCATCGACATTCTAGTACCTAAGCCTTCAGAGTTTGTTCAGAGTGGGAAATACGGTCGAACGAAGTTCGATTCCGTTGCTTAGCCCTAATCGATTAAATTTTGCTTCCTAGTCTACCAAGTTTTGTTTTCACTCTTCAGAGTTGGAAAAAAAAGTTCTCCAAAATGAAAAATTCCACTCGCGTTTTAAGTTTCAGACCTTCCTGAACAAATTTGGTTCCGTGTCTGTCTGTCTGTCATGAATTCCTTGCCACAGCCATAACTTCTACATTTCTCATCCGATTTCGACGAAATAGTCAGGGATTGTGTGGATTGGCGTGTAGATAGTCCCCTATGAAAATAATCACCCCAGACTGATATTAGCCACTGCGCATGCGCAAACGTGTATTTCCTTGTTAGAGCCATAACTTCTACCTTTCCTATCTGATTTCGATGAAATTTTCAGGAAGGTTGATGTGTAGATGGTCCCCTATGAGGGCAGTGCAAGGTACAGAGAGATTGATGTTTTTAGATTAACTAAAATGCATCGGATCATCCATACAGTCGGGGTAATGGATAGGCTATGTGCCACACCCATTTGGCAGACGTTTTTGGACTGTAATTACATAAACGGGGGTTGGTCGACACGAAATAAGTATTCTGGCGGCTCTCACCAGTAGTGGGGGGCAGTAAAACCACTTCGTTTCGACTCTAGGTGGGGGAAATTGGCGATGCAAGTGCGGAGAAGACGACTATCACGCTTGTACTTGTTGCGACGACTGCTGGTTCGTGACGGGACCACTTCGCGCGTCCGAGTAGTGGTGCCTACCTAATCGTAGTCGACCATATGGAGGCATCTAGTAAACAAAACAGCTGACCAATGGGTCTCCCGCGAGATTCAACCAGAGAAGCTGTATTCAGCTAACAGGTAGACTCGGAAGGAAAATGGGTGCATATTGAGTAGCTATCCTTAGTTAGTTACTCTTCCTTCTACTTAACAGTACTTTTAGTTCAAATACAATACTACACGTTGAATGCACTTTCTGATCATTTATCAGGTTTTGAGTTTATGTGCGAGAAGGACGTAATCGCTCGTATTGTGAACCAATTTGTAATCATTGTGTCAAAGTAAGACTCGGAGTGAGTGGTTTCGTTACTGCGCACAAATCTGAGAGTGACCAAGTAGCAGCTCTAATTTGAGCATATTTTTCGCTCGAAATCGCATGCAGAGAACGGGATTTCCTCACAAGATTATGAAGTCGAAGTACCATTTTAATTTTCTTGTTAGTCGGTAATTGAAATCATCGCCAAAACCCATTTCTCAGCCACCACTAGGCATTGTTACTAAGGACGAGGGAGTTTCTCAAAGTGTCGTCGAGTTCATCCCAATCAAGTTGAAAGTTTCATATCCCACCAACCAAAGATCTGACATTCAAAAGCATCGCTAAAATGACATTTGAAGTCGCACTTCCGAAAGTGATACTTTAGGCTAAAGTTGAACTTTAGGTGAAATAGTTATTCACAATCGTTTTTCCTGTAGCTGCTCTTAGTTCAACTAATAAGGAAATTGAACTTCCGAAAGGGCGACTCGCTCCTACTGACCGATGGGAGTGTTCAGTGATAACATTGATAAGCGGTTGGTGATCAACAAACCATTGTCCATCTCTTTTCTTCATTCCATTCCAAAACATCTATTTTGGCGTTTTTATTGATTTGAATGTGGTAGTAGTAAACTGAAAGAGTGTGTAAAAAGTAACAAAACTAACCATCGAAAAAATTATATTCAATCGACGTAAGAAGTTGGTCATTCAAGAACGAGCTCTACCTAAGCAAGCAAAGCAGCGTTACGACGATGTGCTATTTCGTCGTATCTTACGGTTTTTCTTATCATCAAACGAGATTATTCGAAATTCAACAACTTCGTGAAGCAAGCAAAATGGACGAACTTCTCTTCAAAAGCTGCACTAAGGAACAGTCAAGTGTGGTAGAAGCCAAACTTACTCGGAGAGTTGAACTTGACTTGAAGTTCAGCTTCTGTAATGTTAAAGTTGCAGCTAAAGTGAAACTTCTTACAAAGTTTGGTTCGTGAATAGCGTTTCCTCTAAAGTACAGCTCTAACTGAAACTTTCATGCTTAAAAAGCCCCACTTAGTGCAGTTTGTGAATACGGCTACTGGAATTGTGTAAAAATTACAACTATGGGGAGAAAGTAAATTAGTATCGTAGCGATTTTGGCTGATATGTCTCGACCTTTATTTTAAATGTGAAGATTGGACAGTTGGGATATAGAAAGAACGCGGCATTACGAGGGTCAGCGAAAGGGCATTTCTCAATATTAAAGCAGCTTGGGGCGGTGGGGCCTGCAGAGCACGACCGAAGGCTGAGAGATGAGGGCGCACAGCGGGGGAGCTCCACCGGGGGGAGCGGCGTGCGGCACAAGAGACCTTCACGGGACCTCCTCCAGACAAAAAAACCCGGGCCTGGGAGAGGGAGAATCCAGGGCAAGAACACCTCAGCGAGCCTGGGCAGGTCTACCTATCATATCATACTACTACTGCCTACTACTACGACTACCACTGCCGTCTCTTCCGCTTCTCTGACTGTCCCATCGATCGCTTCCCACAACGTCACTCGTCTCTGCCTCCACAACACTTGGGATTCGAGGCGACGCGATCGCATCAACAAGCAGTTGGCGTCAGCAAAGCCAAGAATCTTCCAGTCATGAGGGGATTCTGGAAGCAACTCAAGAATTCGAACTGAGCGTCTCAATTTTTGATAGTTTCTCTATTTGAGTCGGATCTTCAAAACGACATCATTTCAAAGCGAATTTTCAAGGAGAATGAAGATATTGCAATGACCTCAATATTTTTAGAATGGTCTTTTTTGAATCTTTTGCTTCCGAGTCTATCAAGGTAGCGGAAGCTTTGTTATCAGTTTACAATCTTGGAAAAAAAGTTCTCCAAAATCGAAATTTCCACTCGCGGTTTCCGTTTCAGACTTTTCTGAACAATTTTGATATCATGTCTGTGTGTCTGTCATGAAATCCTTGTAACCGGCATAACTATACGAAGTTATTGTCCGATTTCGATGAAATTTTCCGGGATTGTGCGGATTGGCGTGTAGACGGTCCCCTATGGAAATCATCACCCCCGGACTGATAGTAGCCACTGCGCATGCGCATACGTGAATTCCCTGTAACAACCATAACTTTTACAATTCTTGCCCAATTTCGATGAAATTTTCAGGGATTTTGTGTGGGTTAACGTGTAGATGGTCCCCAATGGAAATAATCACTCCTGGACTGACAGTAGCCTCTGCGCATGTTCGAACGTGAATTCCTTGTAACAGCCATAACACTTAGATTTTTCATCCGAATTTGATGAAATTTTCTAGGATTGTTCAGATTGGCGTAGATGGTTCCCTATGAAAATCATCTCCCCCAGACTGATAGTACCTAGTTGCTGTGCATGTGCAAACACGAATTCCTTGAAACAGCCATAACTTCTACATTTTCCATAAGATTTTGACGAAATTTCTCAGGGTTGTTCAGATTAACATGTAGATGGTTCCCTTTGAGGGTAGTGGAAGGTACTTAGAGATTGATGTTTTGAGATTAACTACTATGCATCGTCATACATACAATCGGGTTATGGATGCGAGGAAGCTATGTGCCACACCCACTTGGCATTTTTCACTGAAATACGTTTTGGAACATTCTGAAACGATCCCTGAAGTTTTAAGCAGACATTTTTTAATTTTCGCCACAATGTTCGTAACAACAAACAAACGGAGGAGTTCGTTAGCCAGAAATTTTGGACAACCCAAAGAGGTCTAAATTTCAAAAATACTTACTCCAAATACCGGTTTTTCTCAGTTTTTGTGGTTATTACCTTCACATTCATAGTGATATAATATATTACTATAATACTATATATTACTATATTAGGTACTACATTATTATAATTATTATTATTATTATTATTATTACTACATTATTATTATTATTATAATACTATATTCATAGTAATATAATAAAATATAATATACCATATTATGGTATATTCGGATTCAGCACGAAATTTCTGATACCGATGCACTTTTCAAAATGAAAATTTTCCCCAAAAAAAAATGTAGAGAGGTAGTATATATTTATATATTTAATTAAAACGTGCGTTGTAACCAAAAAGTAGCCGTGAAGGTACTCCATGAGTTCGTGGAGACGAGTAGAACATGAATATTGACCCCTAACATCTCCAAAGCATACCTTGTGCATACAGTATGTTGGTATGGTATGCTGAAAATCGGAAAGAAACCGACAATAGCCGTGTGGGTACTCTATGAGCTCTTGGATACGTATAGAACATGAATATGGACTCCTAACATCTTCAGAACATAGTCCGTGCAATGATAGGTAGCATACAGCCTTATTAGCGAGTTTTCAAGAAAAATAAGCAAAGTATTTCGGTGGCCTCAAAATTTTTAGAATGGAATTTTTCGGAAAATTTCTTCACTGGAATTTGTTTTGGAACATTTTGAAACGATCCCTAAAAATTGTAAAGAAAAATGATTTTGAGAATTCGCTCATTAATTAATTCATGCTGCATGAATGGACTTTTCTAAATAGAGCAATTTCACAAGCCAGCTTGCCGGCATCTTTGGGATTTGCATGTAAAATTATGACCCATTCGCCTCAAATTATTACCAAGTGTGCACTATCATTGAAATATTCTTCAACATCTTCCTCGCAATCAATGTTCATCGTTTTGTTGATTTTATCTTTTTTCTTTTTTTTTCAAAAAATAGGTCTACCCTTGGTGCGGGAGCGGAATCTTTGTTTGTCTTTTGTCATTGTAATTGGATCGATTATGCGTGAAATTTTGATGGTGACGGAGGGAGAGGAGAAGGAAAGGATTAATGGTTTTTTTTGTACTCGAATTATACGATAGAAACTAACACTAAAAGACATTTACACAATAATCAGGGGAACTTGTGTTATTTTAAGTACCTACTAGTTTCAGATGTTTTGTTGGTTTGGGGAGTAGAGTTGTTGAAGAGGAGAGTTATTACCCACATCGCCTTCTTGCGTTAATTAAATAATCAATTTATTAATTATTCATCAGTTTATAATTAAAATAATTTATTATTTAATTTTGCATTATGTAAATTATTGTATACATCATTTTTTGAGGAAACAATACACGTTGAATAATTGAAGAGCTGATAATATGAGTATGTTTTACTCGTATTATGAGCACTGGAAAACGTCTGGGCAGGTGGTAAAAACTGCAGACTGCGGCAATGCACCCCATTCTGCCTCACACAGACATAGCACGAAGTTGAAACTGCGAATGAAACCACCAAACAGGAGGCCAAAACTGAAGAACTGAGCTGTGTAGGAGTTACAAAGTCACTCAACCTACCTCTACGTACAGATGGATTGGTGGAAAATATCAATTAGACACAATCAATATTTAAAAAAATATCTACCAGATACAATCAGTATCAACCGAATACACTGAAGAGTAGTACCAAAAAATGTCACTGACAGCTAAGTTCTTGTTGTCAATAATACGAGTAAGAATATAAACAACACATTGAAAACTAAGTCGTTGAGTTAGATCTTGTCTGCTTCATACCTACTTGTGTTAACAACGGGGAGTTAGAGACGAGGAAGAACCGAAACGCAATCTGCACTTGAAATCACTCTTCGTATCGTATTGTTTCATGCCCGAGTCACCATGGATACCACCACCCCTCCTACCCCTATCTTCATCAACCCTCAAGGTCTTTGTGATGAAGTGCAATATTTCAAAACCAGAAAAAGCGGTTCGCCGCACTCGTTTGACCTGTTCCAATTAAACTGATAACGAGAAATACACGTCGAACTAGTAAGCCCTGTCGAACTCTCATACCTACCAATCTCCCTCAGTTTTGATTATTTTCAGATCGAAAAAGTGCATAATGCCTCCGTTTTCATCGACGAATACCTACGAGTAAAACACATACGGAATCTAACATTGCGTGAGATAATTATTTACAAAATAAATTGGTTAGATTTGTATTTATACCAGAAATATCCTCAGAATATTCATGCGAGCATAAATGAAGAAATTTATTCATTTTTGGAATGAACAAGTCAATAATTATTGGTAAAATTAATGCATGGATGTATGCAGTGTTATGAATGTAGATGAAAACTGGGACTTTTCCCAGTAGGTTGGCCAGCAAAACTTTTGCACCTAGATAAGTGACATTGCTTCTCAGAGTAGAACCCATTCAGACAATTCTCACAGGCACCTCGATCACCGTATAGAATTTTGAGAGAGTAGGGACAGCAAATGCTAAGTATTTATATATATCGAAACTGAGATGGCATGTTGTTCAGCTGTTTCACTTGAAGCCCTCCTCTGAACAATCAGAATGCGCTCTGCTGGTATCTAACAACCTCTTCTACCGTATATGAATCAACTATGAAAGCATTCAAAGCAGGAAAATTGTTTTGGATGACTCAAAGACAAAAATATTAAGTCCTTTGCAGCTTACAAAATTCTGACGATCGCCATTATACAAATGCTCAAAGTGTGGGACGCACGACATGGATCCGTCCCAGTCATGGAATATTTTCCTAGGAATTACCTAGTCGATGAGTCCTGGAATCTATTCCTAGCAATCCGTCTCCTAGGATCCGTCCCAGTCATGGAATCTTTTCCTAGGAATTACCTAGTCGATGGGTCCTGGAATCTTTTCCTAGCAATTGCCTGGTCGAGGGGTCCTGGAATCTTTTCCTAGCCAATACCTAGTCGAGGGGTCCTGGAATCTTTTCCTAGCAATTACCTGGTCGATAGGTCTTGGAATCTTTTCCTAGGAATTACCTAGTCGATGAGTCCTGGAATCTATTCCTAGCAATTGCCTGGTCGATAGGTCCTGGAATCTTTTCCTAGGAATTACCTAGTCGATGGGTCCTGTAATCTTTTCCTAGCAATTGCCTGGTCGATAGGTCCTGGAATCTTTTTCTAGCAATTACCTAGTCGAGGGGTCCTGGAATCTTTTTCTAGCAATTACCTAGTCGAGGGGTCCTGGAATCTTTTCCTGGCAAATACATATTCGATGGGTCGTGGAATCAGTAAAAAGTAAAAGTAAAGTAAACAACTATTTCAGGTTGGATTTTCGTCTGACTGCCATTCCTGGCGCTCAGCTCTGGATTGCGACGAGGGGGGCGATGAGTCCAGACGCACATATTCACGAACGTCGGCGGCGGGAATCGAACCCACGACCCCCGTATAAGTCGGTTCGAATGCCGTCACCAAAGAACGCGCGCCGCAGCGACCACGGCTACACCGGACCCCAGGGTTCTGGAATCAATACCTAGGAAATACCTAGTCGATGGATCCTGGAATCGATTCCTAGTTGATGTTAGGAGGGTATCACTCTTATCAGTGCAAGTGTGGTACGAGGTTCTTTTCGTTGATATAGAGCGGAATTTTCAAAAGTTCTACTGCGCTTCTATGCAAACCAATTTTGCCGCATTCTGGTCTAAGGAGTCATCAACTCCCATTTCGAGATCTTCTCCAGCTCAGAGTTCACTGCGAGATACAGAGACGAGCCCTCGGGAGCGACCACACCGTTGCGGTAGGCCTCAATAAAAATGACGTAATATATTTGATTAAACCGTGCCGGACAACACGCGCACCTGCTAACCACATAAACCCGGAGGAGGGTGAGCGGTTTTCAGTAAATCATCTCGTCATTTTCTTCACTGGGAGGAACCGCGCTATTGTTGCGTGGGCGACGGCGGAGGCGGCATCTCTCGGGAGAAAAAACACCGAAACTGTCGCCTCACAATAAAGAAGCGAAAAAAGGCGGACAATGTGGACAACGGGAGCGGTTCTTTTGGCACCGGGTCAACTCGTGCTCACGGGTTAAGTGTGATGATTTCACTCCTCGACGCGTTTTTTGTTTTCTTTCTTCCTTTGCTCTTTCTTTTCCGAAATGATTTTTCTTTGCTCAAAAATTTTGAAGGATCG
The DNA here is from genome assembly GCA_009739505.2 of Apolygus lucorum. Lineage (NCBI taxonomy): Eukaryota > Metazoa > Arthropoda > Insecta > Hemiptera > Miridae > Apolygus > Apolygus lucorum. Next base: position 41,438,441 of record CM019167.2, on the reverse strand, counting down.
TTACGCCTCGCTCCCCCTTTTACGTAGAAACGCGTCACAGGGGAGATACTTACTCCGAAATCGGTTAACCAGGTAGCGAAGAAAATCTAAAAAAATAATTTCAGTAAACAACGTTTCCCTGTCTTTTTCTCCTCCGAATTTACCCGTTTCTACTGATTTTCCAAGTAGCAACCATGTTATGACTATATCGCACCCCGAAAAAAGTTTGACAAGTCCGAAAAAACAATTTTTGAGTATTTTGTATATAGATAGATAGCTCTTATCCTTCATCCGACCGCGATGAATTTTGCTCGCCAAAACATAACTGGTACGCAAGAGAGCGGGAAGATGCAGTTGTATTCTCTAGTTGGACACTTTTCCACAAGATGCTATGAAGAACAATTTGATTTATTGAACAGAATGTGATTGTTTAGTGATGAGGCAGTAAGCCCAGGAAGAATATTAGTATGACGTTATTAATTTTTTTAGCAAAGTTTGTAATTATTTTCACTAAAAGTTCTTCATTCTAGATAATGTGTAAGAACAAGATGAACAATCCAAATCCTCGTCATTATGGAGTTGAAGTACCGAAAAAACCATTGAAATAGGGAAAAACGTGACGAGCGGCTACTAGCTGCCCCGCGATCGCTAGTGTGACTCAAGAGAGCGCGAGCGGATGAAGGTTAAGTATCTTTTCAAGAATATATTGCAGTCCCAATCAATATATACCCTTAGTCAGTTCCTGTGACGGGGCTCTGGAACAAGAATTTGGAGTCTTCCTGAAGAGAGCAGCTTTTGTGTTGCCTGACCTTACTCCCAACTGACAGGATGGCTTAAGGTAAAAGTACAATTTGCCATCATTCGGGTGGTATCACTACGGCTACGCGGAGCAAGGAGGAAAATACGCTCACCAGGATTGGAGGGCGGCTTTGTCTTCCATGGTGGGCCATTGAAACCATAAATTCTTGTACACTGCACATATCTCACTCTTGTTATCATCGCCATGTTACCCAGAAGTTACAATATTGTTAACATTCTACATTCAAACTTGTTAATAATAAAAATGGTTATTAATCCTAGTATCAAAAGGATCACTTGAGAGCGGTAGTTACAGAGTTATGCTGAGCCTGGAAGGGGATTACATTAGAGTACAGTTTCAATGGACTTAATATTCAATTCATCTAGTTCCCAAAAGTGTTGAAATTGTCTGAGAATCTTATCTTTCTTCCGAATTTTAAGCGACAAAATTACTTTTTAGAAAAATGAAGGATACATGTGACAACTTGAGGCGATTTCAGTTCTACCAGGATAATACTGCAATAACTCAATGTTGCTCTAACTGAGTCAGGAGTTCGTCTCAGAATTTTGTATTCCATTTATTATAAATGGAAAGATCTACCACAGATAGTTTGCATCTGTGTGGCGCCATCTAGGTAGCGGATCCGCGAGCTAACGGTCGAGACTACCTTCCATGGTGAAATCTTGGCAGGGATATTGGACTGGTGCGAAGTTTTATGTTCGTGTGGCGGCTGCACTGCGAACGAAATCCACTCATTTCACGATTTTCAAGCTGCAATAGGAGGCAAAGTATCTCACTTTGAGGGGAGAAATTCACGAAAATATATGACATGAATGGGGACTGCTTTTAAAATCGCTTCTACTAATGTTCCATCGCAACCCAGGTCCGTGATAGCCGTCAGCATGACCACCATACCCGTTTCAGATTGGTTGGGAATGTGGTTACGCCTAAGCATGCGCTTTCACGAACTGCTAGATCCTCACAGTATGTGATGTATATAGTTGATCGTATTTCGAGTTCAACCCTTAAATCCCCAAGTAAACTTACACGCTCTGAATATAGAAAAGAAGTAATTGAGTGGATACTGCAATTAGGAGTTGTGGAAGCAGAGAACATAATTTGTAGTATATACATATAAACATAGGAACAATAATGTGATCGATTGGGAGGAAATATCTGTTTTTTTTTGTTTGTTTTTTCTGAATTGTATAATCAAATTTTAGTTTGGCGCGACTCTTGTGGGGCGCTACAGGCATTTTGCCTTCTGCCTCGCAATAAAGTTGTTTTATTTTCTAAGTTTTATTTTATTTTTCTAAGTTTCTTGTTTTAATTAATTTATATGATGAAAATGATAAATAAAAATAAAAAAAAATTGCACGATGAGATGAAAGACGATCCATCTTCTCTGATTGAAAGAAGAATGTATAACTGTATGTATAAAGAATGTATAACTGCTTACTTCCTAAGGTAAAATAAAAACGCCGTACAAAAGGAGAAAATAGCAAAGTGTATTTTTCCGAAAGAAAATCAATCAAATTTTACGAAGAAAAAACGAAATCGAGACAAAAAACTTTTTAAAAAAACCTACGTCACTTAAAAAGAACAGCTGGGAGCGATTTAATAACAACGGTAGAATCTACCTACTAATGCTCTTGCTTCTTATAGCAATAAGTGGGCGCAAACCCAATACAAATTAATTATACGATTTTTTTTTTCAATTTTCGGAACTCAAAACTTCAAGTGCGTTTTCTTTAAAATTGTTATTTTCGACTTGTCTTAGACACTGTTCTTGAGGTCCGATGTGCAGATGATTATGTAATAAGCAAGTAATGTGGTTTAGTTAATCTTAGTGGTTGAACGCGTACTCCACAACATAACACACAACACATTTGTTACATTTGTTTTGGATTTGAGCTTCATGAGCATTTATAAGGAAGGCATAAGTGTGAACCACATCTTGGGAAGTCAATCAAGGACTTGTTAAGGAAACATGAAGACTGGGAGTAAAATGTAGGTATTTTCGAGGAAGGGAACGTGTTGGAGTCCTTCGAGGACTGCAGTCACTAGAAGATTTCAAGGATCATTGAACGTTCCTCCAACACTGAGAAGCGTCTGGGTCTATGTGAAGTAGGTAGAGGATAACTCGATGTAGAGTTAAACAATGTGTGTAAAGGATCTACCTTGTTTCAGGAGGTACGGGACCAAATGCGGTGGCTGCCTTCAAGGAATCTCCCCTTCAGACCTAGTCAGGAAAGCGAGAGACAAAGTTTTCCACCTCAACTGTTTCACGTGTATGATCTGTCGGAAACAGCTATCCACAGGAGAAGAACTCTATGTCCTAGATGACAATAAATTCATCTGTAAAGAAGACTACATGACGGGGAAGGGGTCACAAGGTAAGACATTCCCATTCAACTTCAATTCTGTGTTCCTTAATTCATAGTTTTCATATTTTTATTTACGTAATTTCAAGAAAAATATATATAAAAATTTGATTTGTTTTGTTGCAAATTTCGATTCTACTTCTATTTTTATTCCATTCATAAAAAATCCAACCCTGACAAGAATTTTATCGATGCGCATAATCGGCTCTAGTAGTGCGGGTTTACCTCATGTGTGCCGCATAATTTTGTATTATTTTTCAACGCTTGATCGTGGTAACCAACGCGATTTTCCGGTGGTTGGCGATAGAATTAGTCAATATCATCGTTACCTGTTGAATCAAGCCGAATACAACAAAATTTGATTCTACAACTTTGGAAAATAATGCGAAATTAGTACCTAGTTAGTTAAATAAAAATTTCCGTTCGTATTTTGCCCTTATTCCGGTAATAAATACTCGAAACCTGTTCCGAATTTTTTGAAATTTTTTAACAAGATTTCCGTTGAATTTCATCTCTGGGCTTGAAATTTTCACGAATTGTTGGGAGGGTGCCCCTCAGATTTCATTGTTACCTAATTGGGTATGCGCATGGGTCGGAAAAACTGGTTATTGTTATTTAAAATCTAAACTAGACCTCATTCTGAGAATTTCTACGCCAACCGCGACCTTCAAGTGTGAGCAGACCTTTTTCTATGATTTTTCAAAATTTCGAATGTTTATGACGTCACAGTGGGCATAAAGATTTGAAACATTGAAAAATCGTAGAAAAAAATCTACGTATCCAAAAATAAAACGGGTGGTGTTAAGATTCCCAGGATAAAGTCTATTTTTGATTAAAAATCTAAAAAAAAAAATCTTGCGCACACCTAAATATGAAGTTTGGAGGGTATTCGGAAATGGAAATTTCGATCATTCAATATGCTTTGAACATCAATACAATCTAGTACGGGTATTAATCTATCTATACATCAATAAAATCTAATGCGAGTGTTTCGGTGAATACGAGGAGCTTTGTGCTACAGCGTTTTGTCTATCAGAATAACAGAAATGAAAATGGTGGATCACGAATCGAGGAACACTCTGAACCTACAAAAGAAGCATGCATCAATCATCAGTTATTTAGAAGTGGGCGGATTATCTTACAAAATTTATAATTTTCTACATCGGGAACGATATTGGTCCACAAAAGTTGTCTTGTTGGCGACAAATGCAAAAAACGGTTGCCAATTGGGTGTGGCACATAGCTTCCTCGTATCCATAACCAGACTGTATAGATGATACGATGCATAGTAGCTAATCTCAAAACATCACACCTTGCACTACCCTCATAGGTCCCCTATGACCCTATAGGGGACCTATGAGGGTGTTGCACCCCAATCAGCATAATCTCTTAATATTGTCGAAAAAATGTTGAAATTATGGCTGATACAAGGATTTTACGTTTGCTTATGCGCACAAAATACTTTCAATTTGGGGGTCATGATTTTCATAGAGGACCATCTACACCTCAACTCGCATAATTCCTGAAAATGTTATCGAAATTGGTGGGAAAATATAGAAGTTATGGCTGTAAGAAGGTTTGACGTTTGCGCATGCGTAGAGGCTACTAGCAGTCCGGAGGCGATGATTTTCATGGAGGACCATCTACACGCCAACCCGCACAATCCCAGAAAATTTCTTTGGAATCGGATGAAAATTGTAGAAGTTATGGCTGTGGTAAGGATTTCATGACAGACACACAGACATACAGACACGGAACAAAAATTGTTCAGAAAGGTCTAACACGTAACGCGAAAGTGTAAATTTTGATTTTTGAGAACTTTTTTTCCAACCTTGAAAAGTGAAAACAAAGCTTCCGCTAATTTGGTAGACTCAAAAACAATTACACCAATTCATTCATTCAGTGAGTAATGACGAGCTCTCAAGGCTGGCACTGCATTTTTTGAGGACTCAACTCAAAAAACCTCCGCACACAATTTGATCACATGTTGCATGAAACATGCTGTATAGAATGAAAACTAATTAGAAAATACAGGTTAACTAGAAATCACACCTTGCAGTGGCCTTCGCTGAACTGTTGAATTAGTGGTGAGGTAGCTGTTACCGCTAGGTCGTGAAGTGTGAACACGGATGCCTTAATGATGGAAGTTGTCGCTTGAAAAAATTACCAGGTAGTTACTTAGCGAAAGCACGTTATTGAAGATCATGAGTAATGATCTTGAGGCAACCGTGACAAAGCTGCCGCATCTTTGACCTTTCGAAGTGCAATAACCAAAGATTATTCACAGGCTAGAGAAAATGGGAAGTCATATTCATCTTTCGTCCCGTCAACTATGTTTGATCGTCTGTTTGTGTTCACTCTCAATGTTAATGTGAAATTGAAGGTTGCGCCATCGAGTTGACCGTTTCTGTTCATCTCCAATATAAATACTCACTTTTTCGCAAAAGAAGTCCTCAGGAAAACGCAAAATCCGACAATTTTTTCAAGAAAAGTTGAAAACTTGATTTAGTGGTTATTTTTTTTTTCTTTTTTTGTATCATGGGCTTGTCTGTTATTTAGTGAATTTATGCCGTCATTGGCCAAGCTTATATCAAACTTCATTAAATTTTTAACTTTGTTTTTCCAAATTGTTAAATAAAGAAGTGACGTGAGTACAGAGCAGTGATGTTGGAGATTATGAAAAATTACCACCTTTAAAAAAAAGTAACGAATACAGTACTTTCCCAGCCAGTTTTTATTGTTTGTACTCACAATCATGTAAATAACTGCATGGACTCATTTATAGCAAAAAACGTGATGTATTGATTTGATATGAGACGAAGTCAGCACTTCCATCACTAGTTCACTTGCCTCGTCACTACTTCTTTACCCCTAAGATTGCCTATTTATGAATGAAGAAGTGATAACTTAGTTATGTAGAGACAATCTTTAAATTTAGCCAATTATTTCCCTGCCATAGCAACATTTTGAAAATATAATCATACCTTTCACTACCTTTTATCTGAGTTATTCGAGACTGAAGTAATAAAAAATAAATCCTGAGAATCTTACCAGAGAAACTGTGGTGAAGAACTCGACTAATAACTCTTACTGATACAAATAATCCTTGGTGTTGATAGGTACTAAAACGCGCCATGCCCCTTCTGGGAGGCGGGAGATTTGAATGTTTAAAAAAAAAAACTTATGGAATATCTAAGCTGTCAAAGGGTTTTCTGTGAGTTGCAGTAAAAATTAACCTTCATTGAACCAACAAAAAAGTTCAAAAATACGGTTGTTTACTGGCTCAAACATTCGGGTAAACTGCTTTCATGTTTTTCTGGGAGTGATCCATTATAATAGCAATTATCAGTCAACTGATTGAGAACGGGGTCCTCAGAAACAAACTCCTCTTTTGCCGAGCTTTCGGTGAATTTATCGCCTTTCTCAGGGCTCAAAGGGTGTGTGAGCTGTGTGAGCATCACATCAGCGACAATCAAAAAACCAGCTAGAGATGCCACCATAGTTGGTGGGAAATGAACTTGGGAACTATTGCAGGTAAAATGAAAAAAAGGGGGGGGGGGGGGGGGGTTTTAAAACATTATGTCAGCTACAACTACACTAGGATACAACAATCTTGGGAAAACCCTTGGGAAAATAATAACAATATTGTTGAAAACCAGGAAAGGTGTCTTCGATAGCTTTGTTACTAAGGATGATGGAAAATATTGACTTGAAAATGTCTTGTTGCTCCCAAAAGTTTGTCCATCAAGGAAGTGTCACTATTTGTTGAAGGGGGTCTGAACTAGGTACAAAGAAAAGACGAACCATCCACTACCAAACTATTGAAGCAAACCACAATGACTGAACCCCTTGATCTCTATTTAAGCTTCTCTAAGTCGGTCGCGTGTTCCGGGTTAGTGTTTCCAGAAGTTACTGGCGCTCAAGCTTTAAAAGTTGTACGCACCTAAATTAGAAATTTTCAGAGATTTTCAAAATTTATTAGTGCATCAGTCTAGGAAATTGAAAAACTAAAAATATTGCCGCTGGATTCATCAAAATCGAGCAATAATTGCCCGGCAGAAAATGGGAAAAACCTAACTGAATAAACCGTTTTTCTCATTTTTCACCGGCAATTATTGTTCGATTTTGATGATTCCAGCGGCAATATATCCAAATATAACCAAAGCGGCAATCAAAATTTTGGTTCTTCAGTTCCCTAGACTGATGCACTAATGAATTTCAGTGTTTTAGTTGAAGGAGGTAGATAATTTAATGCTCAGTAGTAGAAACATTGAGTGAGTCCTCTCCTAAAGAACAATTCCTGGACTTCCCTTCCTGTCTGACAGTTTCTATAGGACGCGAAGTAAATGCTGCATTCTGAAAAATGTATGACGGATTTTGATGTAGGTCGACATAGCTGGAATTTCTCACCGTTCATCGGCGTAATTTATGGTTGAAACCAAATAAAGCTATCAAGAAGGATCAGCTTGGGTATAGCTGGGGTTTGTGCCACACTCGTGTCACCGGGTCTGAGGTCTGGACGGGTCTCGGAGAAGAGTTCTTCAGATTGAAGCGTAACATCACCGATTTCGTGGTCACAGCGCGGCCAGCGTCCCCTTCAGCCCTCCTGTTCTCACCGTTCATTACACTTTCAAATCTCTGTCTTCCGAGACCACTCGCTTCTCCGCTGGACGTCAGCCTCAAATCCTAATATATAACGAATTTGAGGATGCATATAACGATTTATCACGACACCAACAAGTTTTTATGGTACAGTTGAGACCGGAAATGGGATAGGGTGGACTCATTTATGCTGGTATGAGAATAACATACGGACGGAGTAGCTACAAGAACTCTATGTCTCAAACGTACAGGAGCGTTCTTCTCTCAAATGGCACAGATCAGAGATTTTCAATCATGCTCATTTGCCCATGAGCCTGAAAATTAAACCGAAATACATTTGGGGTTATCCAAATCTGCACGAGAATATAGTTTGAGCCGTTTCAGCTGACGTAAATGAGCTTTTGACGCCATATCTTTGCGTTCATGGTATTTTCTTCTATGAGACTCGTCGTTAAAATATATGTGGTGTACAAATACGCTAGCTGAACCAGTATTGACGAGTTCGTTGTTGCTCCAGCCAATCAACGCTGGAGAATCCGGATTCATCGCCCTTAGAAACCTCTAAATACCTATTTTGAAGTGAACTTTTCTTTTAGATTGACTGTAAAAGAAATTAGAAGATTTCGCGTGACGTCATAACAGTTAGACGAGAAGTATGCGTCATAACTTGCGACTTTCGCTCCCTTCCAACCTTCGGATACCCTTTATAAAACACCATTTTGGAAAGCTCTCACTAAGGTCTTCCAGATGAACAAATTAATTAAAACAGCTGGGGTTGCCCATCCTATCCACTTGCAAGGTTCACGTTACTACATTTATTTCGATGATATTGAACCTGTAAACCACCTATTTAGGCTAACAATCAATCAGTCACCTCCAATAGATGATACCTATAGTTAACCCTAATTGGACCGTGGTGTCACTAGTGTTACCGAAATATCTTAGGAATTCCACAGTTGTCCCGAGGTGTCATCGGACTAACCAAAATTAATATTGCAATTTATACATTATAGGTCAGAGCTGAATTTTTTGAACTATTTTTTGTAAGTTATAAAAAGTCAAAAAATTATGTTATGATAACAATTTTGGAAATGTTTTCATCGATTTCCTTGGAAATTTTCTAATGTTATTTTGAGGCATCCAATAGCTCACGAAAACTCTGCTGTCCATTAAATTTTAAATTGCAATTTCTGATATGTTTTCGATGACAATTGTGGTATCGTGGTCCAAGTAGAGATGGAACATCGATATCGATAATATCGAAACATCGATGTTTTGCTCGTAATATCGATGTTTTTCAAACATCGATGTTTCGGTCCGATGATATCGATATGTCGACGAGATTGTCTGATAACATCGTTTGATAAATTTGACCTACTGGGTAGGTACTGCAAGGGAACCAGACAAATCCAATTTCAGACCAGATAACTTCATTGAATTTACTTGGAATTTGAAGAAAATCTCCTACCTTTGAATAGTTGTGATCAGCTACCTCTTCACATTTCTGTCCCATTCACTTCCACAGTGGTAGGAGCTCCGACTCAGAAGTGTTAATATAGTTTAGTCGGAACGATAGAAGGTCAATCCCCGGTCGAGGGACGTTGATTTTTGATGATTAAACTCAATCATCACTCTATATAACAAGAAAATTACTGGAAAACAATAGGAAAAAAAGTATCTTTATGCTTGAACCAATAATGGAAATGGGGAAGGTGTGGAATGTCGAAATGAAGTGTATAAAAATCGAATAATTTATCACGAATGAAAAAAATTATAATGGAGTAGGTTATCCAGTAACATGAAAGCACGTCAAAAGAAAAATATCTACTTCTTATGAATGGAGGAAGAGCAGCTTCATCAGGTTTTCTCCCTTGATTCCGACTGGTTGACAGATGAATTAAATTTCCCGCTTTTTAAAAACATCGATTTTTTCACCTTAAAACATCGACATCGATTTTTTTCACACGATGTTTCATCGATATCGATGTTTCTATGAAATATCGACATCGACATCGATGTTTTCTGTTCGATGTCCCATCCCTGGGTCCAAGTAGGGTTAAGTAAGACTTTTTTTATGGTTCTTGGTGGAATGGTGGTTAAAAGGTAATTTAGAATCAACATAAAAATTCTACGAGATCACAAGATCAGATGAGATATTTTCCTTCATTAAGCATCTCAAGCTGCACGAATAATTTTTTTTTAATTTTAGACAATTTATTGTTTGTTTCTACCAATTAGTTTTAATTATCAAGTAGGGAAAAGAAAATGGCCTGAGTGAGAAGTGCTACATAAGGGGGAAGAAGTTCAACTTCAATCGGAAATTATGTAAAATAGTATCATCAATTTCAACGGTGAAATACGTTGTGATACCTTCTCACTCAGACCTTGATCAGACCTATCATTCATGAGAATTTTGAACTTTTCAAGCACATACATTGTGGTAAAATGAGGAAATTCTACTTACTGCCTGTTAGATCAAAACTAAAGTTATGATTGGATTCACTAAGATGACTTGCAAAATCAGAATCACCTTAGTTATCCCTGAAATCCTTTTCGTGCCCTTTCATTCCCTAAATTTTCTACCAGTTTGATCACAATACTCAATCCCAGAAGAACATTTCAGCTTATGAACCCCACTTGTATTTTGAACGCTAATTTTATCTTAACCAGAACGAAGCTTTAAGATTATTTTTATTTTTAAACCCTACTTGGGGTTAATATTTTGCTAATTTTGTTAGAATCTTTTTCATAGTCAGGTACTTCTTTAACCAAATTAGACTACCAAATCTACACTTTTTCCTATGAACCTTATTCCATATTGATACTTAAATCCTCCTCATATGCTGCATCACTTTCAATAATAGATTTTTATTTAGATAAAAAAAGTTGGTCATTCATTGGTATTGACAAAGCTCTATTGATCATACTGTAGAAAGCAAGATGTTTATGATTTGATGTACTACGCATTTATTATAGTGTTATCGCTGTAGGTGTCTTTTCTATAAATGGAGAAATCATGTTTTCATTAATCAGTGAGATGGAAAGGTCAAGAAAATTTAGCTTATTTCCACCTAATTCAAGAGTGAATTTACTAAAAGGATCTAGTGTGTTGACCACCATTTAGTTGTCTTTCAGTCAGAAGTGCTTTGCCTTTATTTCGCTCGTTTCCATCACACCAACCGGCCAAACACACCATTTTTATGCACAACCGATTTGTTCTTTGTAAATGAATCGTGAGGTTTTGTTCCGGAATGGATGTGCGGTTGAATGTCATGAAAAAGAATCATTACTAGTTGGGTTCTTACCTTTTTTGTCGAGTCTCGGCTCCTTCCACTTTGAGACCATCATAAAACACGAGTTTTAAGGTGCTTTCGGCCCTGCTGGTGGAGGGGAATCCAAAACGAATTTTTGCGGACAAACTTTTTTTTCCTCCCTCGCACGGCAGAGCGCTGTCAGACAGAAGGTTGTTTACCTGCCCGCCGAAGGAAGGGAGGACGACACTGATGGGGAGGGCAAGGGTTCACATTAATATTCATATTTCTACAAACATGTCGAGCCTCGGCGAAGCGTGTAACGTGCTGAAGAACGGACGGCTGAAGGGGATCTTCGTCTGAGGGGGCTCCGACGGTCTGTCTGGACGAGGGGAACTCTGAGGCTGTCAGTGCCGCTGCCTCCAACCATTACGCACACCTTCTCACGTGCTGCCTCGTCCTCCGGTTTCTTTTTCCCCTCTTCCCAACATCACGATTTTCGAAATTCCCACATTGGAACTCAATACAGGATTAGGTATTATCAAACTGAGGATTTCTTGTAGAGAATCAACTACTCGTGTGTATGAACGTTAAGTAATCAATAGGTTAAAAGGCCGAAAATACTCATCAGGATATGGTTATTTCCCATTCAATCATAAGCAACATTGGGGGTGGTTTTTTTTTATCATCGTCGTGAACGTATGCTGTTGCTTATTTACTTTTGGTGTCATAAAATGCTCATTTTCCCATTCAATGGTCTATTTATTTAATACGATAACGTTTGGTGGGAAAGTATGGCCATTTTCCATTCAACAGTGTGATTGTTACGTACGGTTATCAATGTTTGGTGTCATAATTTTGTCATTTTCCAAACAATGATATGATTATTGTAGTTTGGTGTTATATATGGTAAATTTCCCATTCAATATCATAGTTATGTGTGTTTGGGGTTGTAATATGACCATTTACGTTCATTAACATGGTTAATAATTCGATTATCGACATTTGTTGTCATAATATGGCATTTTTTAAATGGTTTTTGGTTGTTTGATTGTGGAAATTTGGTGTCATAATATGGTTATTTTTCCATTCAATAGTGAGATTATTCAATATGGTTATCGACGTTTGGTGTCGCAATTTTACCATTTCCTAAACAATAATATGGTTATTGTAGTTTGGTGTCATAAATTGGTTATTTTCCCATTCAATATCATAGTTATGTGCGTTTGTGGGTATAATATGACCATTTACGTTCATTAATATGGTTAATAATTCGATTATCGACATTTGTTGTCATAATGTGGCATTTTAAAAAATGGTTTTTGGTTGTTTGATTGTGGAAATTTGGTGTCATAATACGGTTATTTTTCCATTGAATAGTGTGATTATTCAATATGGTTATCGACGTTCGGTGTCATAGTTTCGCCATTTCCCAAACAATAATATGGTTATGGTAGTTTAATGTCATGATATGGTTATTTCCCCATTCAATATCATGGTTATGTGCGTTTGTGGGTACACTATGACCATTTACGTTCGTTAATATGGTTATTAATTCGATTATCGACATTTGTTGTCATAATATGGTATTTTTAAAATAGTTTTTGGTTATTTGATCGTGGAAATTTGGTGTCATAATATGGTTATTTTTCATTCAATAGTGTGATTATTCAATATGGTTATTGAAGTTTGGTGTCGTATTTTGACCGTTTCACAAACAATAACATGGCCAAGGAAGTTCGGTGTCATGATATGGTTATTTAATACAGTTATGAGCGTTTGAAGTTACAATATGATCATTTTACATTCAATGATGTGGTCATTAATACGATTATGACCATTTAGTGTCATATTATGGCCATTACATCCATTAATATGGTTATGGAAGTTTGAAATGTATTCTTTTTGCATTTTGGATGAGCTACTTCAGCATAAATCTTCCTTCAGAGAACTATGGAGGAAAATAAGTCAACCGGTCTCAGTAGTCGAGCAGTTCAGAGTGGGCAAGCCTTTTGGATGCTGAGTAGTAGATGCCTGGCTCATAAATGTGGAGCGAGTAGTAACTCAGCAATAGACAGGAATTCCGTACGGTTGGAAAAGGCTATTGGTTGTGCACCTTGCTGAAGAATGACGGTGCTGTCCTCTAAAAGTCTTCCTCTCATTAAGTAGGAAACCATTTTCATCCAGCAAGCTCTTCAGGATAGTAAAATTTTCTTCTATGATTGGTTTGACAAAGTTCCTTTCATGAGTAAATTTGTATCATAAGTATACATAACCACTGAGGAGCCTGTACCCTTGAGTAGGTAATCGAGGTAAACTTTATTATCAGCGTAACAGGTAAACACCAATATTGTGAACAACGGGAGGCCAATCAAAGTGCCTTGTAGCGCTCCTGCATCTCTGAAGTGTGTTTCTGACCTGAGAACTCTTCGTAAATTCTCTTTGTGGAAAGGAACTACACAAATACTGACGTTCAATACTGACTCCGAACCTTCTTTGCCTTCTCAAACCGCGCAGTGGGGCCAATATATGGAAATAATTTCACCTTCGTAGTCGTACTTTTTGGAACGGAACCATTAATTTCTTCTCCCGCATCCACGCATTACTATGATACTACCATCAACCTATAATAGGTATATGTACGTAATGTTATATTTAATGATTTGAGCCAGCTTATAAATACCGTCGACTGTCAGCAACTTACTCTTTCCGATAAGGGCCGTAACATCTCTGGATTCACTCGGTTATCGGTCATTGTCCTGCATATGAAACTCGTTTTTTCTCGGTGGAGCACTCCCAAGAGGGAAAGATGAATCTAGTATATGAGTCAGTTATTCTCTTACAGTGTATAAATAACTGAAGATTGTTCATGAAGCAAAAAGTTCCAATTGTTGTCAGAAAAAATAGAAATTGAGCTAAAATTGTGTTTAGACTGCGCTTCCTTGCGCTAATTGCCAAAGTTTGCAACGATGTACATCGTTAATCTCACACAAACGTAAAAATTTGTTCAAAATTGTCAAAAATTACTGCAATTGCTGTCAGTGGGAGGTGGTCTGTAAAGGAAAATACGACAACTTGCACTTACTAGGCTTCTAGATTTGGGATCTGCAGCGTTTTACCCCCCTCCCCCTCCCCTTACCAGGGGGAGTATATTCGGGGTAGCGTCATAATTGATCGATATAGTAGAATTGTATGTTGTACTAGATGAAGCAAGTCTTGGACTAAAGATAGCCGAAGGAGGTGTACATAAGAAAACTCGGCAAGCCCAATGGACCCCCGGATGGCTAAGCACCTTCGGCTAAAATTCAAAAAACATGGAACATGATTTAGCCCTGTTTTGTTTGTTTGATGTTTCTTTTTACTAGGAATTTGTTGTCTGTTGTTTTAATTCAGCCCTTTGTAGACCTGCTTTTCAAATTGCTCGTCAAATTCACCTCTTGATGTCGCAAAGGTATTGTTATTATTAAGAAATCGAAAACATCTAAAACGTCGAAGGGCACATCGCAACTAAAAGTCTATGTTATAAGATCCTTTGATTACTTTTTGGTAAAAACAATGGCAGCCAACTGCATAAATAAAAAATAAATTTAAAAAATCAAAAAAAATCGTCGTCCCATGACACACTGAACTGAATACTTCCTTCCTTCAGCGCGGCTCCGCCGCGATTGAAGTCGGTCAAAAATCCGCTAAATCGAAGTTGGTTCTTACCGTCACGTGTGGGTGACATAACTTAAAACATTTAAACTTAAATTAAAACATTGGTGTAATACAAGTTTGCAAATGTGCTTCCTTACTCGCTCTTCCGTGAAAGTGGATGATGACTCACAACTCTGTAAATCAGTCTCAATCACAACAAAGGTATTCTAATTATTAAGAAATCGAAAACATCTAAAGCGTCGAAGAACACATCATAACTAAAAGCCCGCGTTCATGCAAAAATCTCGCCTATGTTTCAAGACTTTACCGCGAATGCTGTTTACAGTTCTTTTAAATCAAAGGTATATCTCTGCATCGTCCATATTTACATATACATTTTATGTAAGGAACCGTTTATATTGAAGATCGGAATGTAGAAAATTCCTAAGCTATTATTAAACATTATCGCCCACCTAGAGTCGCAAGGGCCGTGGATATGAAGAATACAAGTTTCGAAGGATGGGCTGAAGATGCAGTGCCTTTAAAACATTTACAGTCGAAAAAAAGATTGAATTAAAAAAAATCATTTCTTCTATAAAAAAATTATTTTGTATATGGAATCGTCTATATTGGAGATTAGCTTGAAATTTCCTGAAAGAAATGCTAAAAAATCAATTATCGCCTAGCTAGAGTCGCATTGGGCTGCACAAGGAGGGCTCTTGAAAAACCAAGTTTCGAAGCGTTGGGCTAGTGATACGGTGCCTTCAAAACCTTCACAGCCAATGAATGATTATTTAAATACTAAGTCTTATTTCTTCTTAAAAAGTGATTGGATAGATATTTATTGTATTGAATCGTGTATATTGGAGATCAGTTCGTAATTTTCTGAAAGACTAGCTAAAAACTCAATTATCGTCTAGCTAGAGTCGCATTGGGCCGCACAAGGAGGGCTCTTGAAAAACTAAGTTTGGAAGCGTTGGGCTAGGTATCCTGGCCAGAATGGGTCCTTCGTCTCCTAGGAAGATGGTCACTGCCCCTTCTGAAGACTGATACACACTCGCACAACAATAGTCTGCCGTTCACGGATTAACCCGCTCATTGTACTCCCTGGAGACGCTCACCTCGTGGAGGAAGTAATAGTGCACACCATTTCAACAGGAGCGCTATTGCATCCAATTAAATAGTAGCATGGCCGCGGGGAGACAAGAATTAATGGTAGGTGTGCCCATTCCATTGATTTATGGGGGCCCTCGGGCTCGTTTCCATTAATATTACCTCCTTCTTTTTGTTTCAAAGCCGAAAGGGAATATTTTTGCCGTCAACCTCTCACGTGGTCCTTGCCTCACCATCCGGAGAGGAACCATTCAGCAATTAGCATGTTCTTTCTTCTGTCTTCGCTTTTCCAAATTCTTCTTTCTTTTTACTAACAATATAAAAACTCCAAAATTTACCGAATAACGAGTACTTTGATTACAATAATCGAACCAGACGGTTCCAATACTTTTCTTTCAATACATCCTATCATTTTTATACGTAAAAAAATTAAGTTTTACACTTATTTTTAGTAGGTACCTGTTGATATTTCAAGGTTTGTGGTTTCACGATAATGAAGTTACTAAAATGAAAATGCGGCATATTCATCCTTGTAACTCAGAAGGGTCACCTTATTTCTTCTTCAAAGAAGTTGCGGCTCATCTTTTCACGGAGGCGTCATGTTTCTTTCCAAATCTCCATTTTGGGAGGTTATGAAAAATGCTCAAATTTCACAAATAGGTTCGAAACAACAACTTTAATTTGAAGAATGTTAGGTTTATCCCTACTTAATAACTCAGAACACTCGTACAACCATTCATTATGAAAATAACGATAATTCACACTGGAATCTAATCACAGAATGGCGTGGTATATTTCAAATCTGTTGCTATTTACATTACATCTCCATGGAAACAAGATATAACTTCACTAGTCTGTAGTGGAACAGCTCTCAGCTCGTTACAAGTAATGTCTGCGTGTGCGCTAACCAATATATTTTTTAAACTTCACTCAAACTTAAAAAACAAGCAGGTGATCGACGAGACGCTACGTTTTGATGATGTGCCGTAATGATATCACTCACATGGACAATGGAATCATGATTATCATTTGAGATCTCGCCATCTAAATAGTACAAAAAACTAATATGTTCAAAACTTTATGCAGAAGAGTTGTAATTTCAATTTTATACTGGATAGGATGATTGATTTCTCACCATCGGAAATAAGATAGCTGTCTATTTGTGTAGTCCATGAAATGTGGATCCACCAAAATTGAATCTGTGACACACATTCTGCATTTCAGAGTATTCTAAACCACTTGGACTTTATTGTATCGATGTGCTGTGGTTAATTTTAAGTCCCAAGCACAACTAGTTGAGATGATGGTCTAATTTGGATCACATTCTTGAAGCTCGTGCGGTGTAGCCACGAATTTGTGCTATCATCGTGCTAGCTTCGTTTTCGGTTTACTAGGTATTTTCAATAATGATACCAAGAATAATGATTTTTTTTAATATTAATGATAATAATGAACTATAGTAATGATATTTTCAATAATAATCGACCAAGAAAAAAATTTTTAACCCCTCAAAATTTGTTGGTTCACGTTTTAAGGTATGTAGAATCCAAAAATCGAATAAAAATTCGGCCGTCCGTCCGCCGTACGCGGCACTTCCCTCACTTAGCATTGACCGATTTTAATGAAATTTGGTGTATGGGATCCATTTGGGGTCTATTTGTGCCCCAAATATTTTGGTTGATGGGTCACTTCTAAGGGTTGAAAAATTAATTTTGAAATTTTGAAAACGGCCTAACTCAAAACATTTTGATATAAAGGTATAGTTTTTCCATCAATTTAAGATAGCATTGAATTTTTAGAATTTTTAGAGACCACGCGGAGCCCTGTAGGACAAACCGTTCGCTCCCTACGAGAACTTAAGGGTTGGAAATACGATAAGTCAGAAACACGAAAGTGAATCGCAAAAGAGGCCTAATCTCCGTTCAAATTTTAGCTGACCGAAATGCGATCGATGTTTTTCTCCATGTTGGTTGGTGGTAACAATGGCAAAGTCGGGTTCTTTGCAGACGACTGATCTATATAACAAAATTAACAAACCTTTGTGAAATCATTTGTAGCGTTTTCTCGATCTAGTTCCCCAATTTTCTCAATTTTGAAGGGTGGTTTGGAGCTGAGTGAAATATGATTGTCAATGGTTTTGTCATCTAAAGAAGCAAAAATTGTCAAAAGCGGATAATTTCTCGATTTCCTTTTTGTCAATTCGGAGGATCTACAGTAACTGGTTATCAACAGTAACTGGATGGATCAACAACATGATCCAGTCGAGGTTTGCCCATTGGTTTAAAAGGAATTCTCACTTCTGACTCCGGGAGGGCTCTTTGTGTGTCAGCAAATTTCCATAGTTAACCAGACCATTGCAGTACATTCAAAGTTCTTTGTGTAGGTTCTTACACCATAAGCGGCACCCAGCGCGGGACGTTGTACGGAAAAGTGCCACGGAGGCACTCGGGCATCTCGGGAGAGATTAATTTTTGCCTCCGAACGGAAGCTTCGTTTTCACTTCTCAAGGAAAAAATTCTTCATAATTGAAATTTCCGCTCACGTTTCACGTTTCAGACGTTTCTGAAAAGATTTGGATCCGTGCCTGTCTGTCTGTGTGACCGCAGATCCTTGTAATGGGCAAAACTATAAAAGTTACTGTCTGATTTCGATGGTATTTCCAGGAGTTGAGACTCTGGTTGGATCTCCATCAATTTAATCTTCATGTGGTCACCATGAAATTGAATACTTTAGAGCAACCACTATGAATCAGATCTTCTATATAATCGGATTATGGGTACGAGTGAGTGGTGTGCCACACTCACTTGGCAGGCTTGTTTAAAAGTTCTCAGTATCCAAATTTCAAAATTTAAGATTTATCAAGATATCGATATAAATTGCACACAATGATTTATGTTGAATAAATACCTACTTGATGTTCAGAATTCATATTTTTGTTATCTTCAAAATAAAAGAAAAAACGCTGCAAATCATTGCTCAAAGGTTTATTATTTTCTGTATAGATCACCCTTCTGTATAGATCACTGGTTCTCCATCAATAGCACCTACCACCATCTGTATTCTCCCTTGACCTCCCCTCTCAAATTTCAGCTTCCTGCGTTCAATAGGATTGAAAATGGCTTCGGAGCTCACTCAGCTGATCAGTGATCTGAAGAGTGAAGAAGATCTCCTCGAATGCTGGAGACGCCTGGAAGAGCACTTCCATTCAATAGGAGTAAAAATGGTTTTGGAGCGCACTCAGCTGATCAGTGATCTGAAGAGTGAAGAAGATCTCCTCGAATGCTGGAGACGCCTGGAAGAGCACTTCCATTCAATAGGAGTAAAAATGGTTTTGGAGCGCACTCAGCTGATCAGTGATCTGAAGAGTGAAGAAGATCTCCTCGAATGCTGGAGACGCCTGGAAGAGCACTTCCATTCAATAGGAGTAAAAATGGTTTTGGAGCTCACTCAGCTGATCAGTGATCTGAAGAGTGAAGAAGATCTTCTCGAATGCTGGAGACGCCTGGAAGAGCACTTCCATTCAATAGGAGTAAAAATGGCTTTGGAGTCACTCAGCTGATCAGTGATCTGAAGAGTGAAGAAGATCTCCTCGAATACTGGAGACGCCTGGAAGAGCACTTCCATTAAATAGGATTGAAAATGGCTTCGGAGCTCACTCAGCTGATCAGTGATCTGAAGAGTGAAGAAGCCTTTGAGCAATGATTTGCAGCGTTTTTTACTCACCAACATTTTTTTAACCTACCAGCTAGGTACTACCCACCACACCATACTGGCTTCACACCTTCACAATCAAGTTTATTAGAAAGAACTAAACGCTAAACGCTTCACACTCGATTGGAAAAATAGAAAGCTTCATATGGAAATTTGATTACTGGTTACGCAGAAGGCAAAACAGTATACAAATCGAAGAAATGAACAGCGATCGCATTTTAGTCCGATAAAATTTGAATGGAGATTAGACCTCTTTTGCGATTCACTCTCATGATTCTGTTTTATCGAAGGAAAACCTTCAAGTACTCGTAGGGACCGAACGGTTTGTCCTACAGAGCTCCGGGTGGTCTCAAAAATGTTTAAAAATTCAATACTGTTATGAGTTTTTGTTCAAATAACTAAAAGTTTCTTGCTAAAGGTTTTTTATGTTACTATTTTATGATTATGCAAATGGCTCGACTGTATTGAATTTTAGTATTAAAGTTTTTTTTTTTTTTTTTTTTTTTTTTTTTTCAAATCGATATATTTTATTAAAATATCAGTAACATAACAACTGAGCATTTGTGCCCATCAAGCTAATTTCTATGCATACAATATTTACACTTTTTAGAGTTAGCAGCCCAATGGCTGTTGCTCTAGAAGAGAACACCCCACGCACTACACTGTGTCAGTCACAAGTTCGTAGGGTTTTTTTCTATCCAGTCGCCGGACGGCATTTGTATTGTCTAGGAGGCGGAGAACTTCGGGGTTTGTATGACCATGAAGCCGATGTTGGTGTTTAATAGCATGTTGCTTGATCGCTTCGCTGACGGTTTCCATTTTAAGATCACGATGGAGGTCGTCGTTGCGCACCATGTTGCCCATGTTGCTATTCTGAATGTATTCTGCATTTTCATGACTTTCTTAATGTTGGCTTAATTTTCATACTCTTTTCGAGTACGTTGACTCTCTCAATCAGGAGTTTATTGGTTACTTTTTGTTCGTTAACCATTTCGAATAGCAAGGTGAGCATCTTGTCAACCGGTGAACTGATATGTTGACTGCGCACAGCATCGGCATAAGATACCGTTGATTTTTTACTAGTACCAAATTTTTTCAAGTTACTATTTTCTTGATCTTTTTTTGATAATTGACTCGCTTCAGGCTTCCCAATCTTGGGGCCTTTTGTCTTATCTTTCATTTTCTGTAGCTCCCTGGCTACCTCACACCCACGATAGTTCGCTGGATGCGCACCTCCACAATTGACGCATTTTGCCGGTCCTTCATTGTGGGAGCAGCTCGTGGCTTCATGCTTTCCTGCACACTTCACGCACCTTGCCTCTCTCTGACAGTAGGTTTTTGTGTGGTTGTACCCCTGACATTTTTTGCACTGAGGAATAAGGTTTGAGGTCTTCCTCAGTGGCTCGATCTTAACTCTGATGTTAAGAATAGATTGGATCTCGTATAACTTACCAATTTCTTCAGTATTTTCGAAGCTGAGAATAAAGAGGGGAAGATTCCGTTTGACCAAAACGGAATCACCTTTATCATCAAGCTCCCTGGTTTTTTTAATGAGATTAACTGCCTCGATAATTTTGTATCCTTTTCCTTGAAGGTCAGATACAATGTCCTCTGTTAGACATGAGTGGTGCAACCCTCTAGCAACTACTCTAAAGGGCCTTTCATTTTTATTCTCGTAGGTGTACCACTGGAGGCTCTGTTCATTCAGACCTTTCGTGAGTGCACGGTACGAGTCACTATCTTTGGCAAAAATTTTCCAAACATTGTTTGAGAGTGCCTTAATGGTGCACTCTTTGGTGGTTTCCGCACTTTTGATTACATTTTGAATGGTATCGTAAGCAGCAACACCAGTAACTGTTATGGGAGGCGGCGTTGAGTCTTTTTTAACTATTTTTGGCTGGACTAGGGAAGGTCCAGCATTACTTTTACTTGGTTTGGTTGAACCAATTATTATTTCCGGAGAGGAGGTTGCTTTACGCTTCTTTTTATTTCTCTTGAGGATCCAATTTGTTTCTCGTTCGATGACCTCCTCGTCCGTAGAATATTCATTAGGCTTAACACTACGAGGTTCGTTATTTCCTGTTTGCATAGCGTTGATTTTAAGATCAGCTAGTTTCAAGTGATCACAAAGCGAAATAATTAGGTTGTACAGCTCACCAAATGCTTTGTTGACATGCTCATCCTGGATTCGGAACGCCGCGGTAGAGGTTCGGTGTTGCATAACCTCTAGCTTTGCTTTGTCAGCTATCGCGGCGAGTGATTCGCCGTCGCTTTCCTCGTCCATCACTATACCATTGCAGGCACGGCGAAGAATTAGGTCACTAAATGTTTACTTTTCACGGGAGCTCCGACCGATGTTAACTGCTCGGAGGTTCGCGAAATACTGAGTATTAAAGTGACACCACCTTGTCCACCTCTGAAGGAGGTGTCCCTATTGTGAAGGAGCAAGTACCCTCGTATTAAAGAGGAACAGCTTCACTTCTGTGGGAGCAAGTACGTCCCTGAAGGGGACAACAGCTTCACCAGTAGTGGGAGCAAGTACGGATCTTGGAAAGATCCAACAGCTACACCACTATGAATTTAGGAGCAAGTACGATCTCCTGAAGGGAGATCAACAGCTACACTAAATTTTATGGGAGCAAGTACGAGGCTCTGAAGGAGGCTCAACAGCTACACCATAGGTTTTATTGGGAGCAAGTACGGTCCTTGAAGAGGGCCAACAGCTTCACCAATAATTTAGTAGGAGCAAGTGAGATCCCTGAAGGGGACCTACAGCTACACTACTGTATTAATCAGGAGCAAGTACGCCCCCTGAAGGGAGGCAACAGCCCAACTGATCAGATTATTGAGGAGACAAGTACACCTTACCAAGTAAGGTAACAGCTACACTCAATAGGTTTTGGCAAGGAGTTTTTAGGGTTTTGAAAGTAAAAGAGTTTTTTAGATGGAGTGGCCAGACAGAAGGTCAGGAATAGAATGGGTGACTAGAATTGGGCCCGCTCCCTATTTAAGCAGACCTAGGGTTCCCCTTCTTGGTATCCCGGGAATTTCCCGAGGGTCCCAGGGGAATGGCCTAGGCTGTCGGGGAAAACCCAGGTTACTGACCTTCTGTGCTGAATTTTATTATTATCTGAATATTTATAATTTTACATTTATGATACTTGTTAATTTACATAATGGCTGATCTTATTCACTAATAAACATATTCTTAACTTAGTTGTTATAAAGCTAGTGGGGAAGGTTTATAACATACCTCCCCCAATATGTTTGTTACAAAGAAATTTTTTTTTTTTTTTTTTTTTTTTTTTTTTTTTTTTTACTTAGAATAAGGATTGGAGGGTCTATTATGTTTTTTCCCTCTTCGTCGGGTGTGGCGAGTCGGGCCGAACTTTGAAGGTTGGTTCTCCCAGATTTTCTCCTTGATTTCTTGGTCGCTGGTTGTAGCGGGGCCTCGTTGGTTGGCTGCGTTGAGCATCGCTGTTCGACGAACATCTATCTGTTCCGCCTTTCTTTGTTGTAAGAATTCTTTGGTGAAGTACTCCTTGAGGGGTGCTCTGTTCTCTTTCCCCTTTTGTTGCTTGGGCGTATGTTCGGGGGCCGGCTTCTGCTTTTCTGGGAGTGCTGGTTCGGTGGTAGGATGTATCGTTTCCGCGATCATCTCCTTTATATCCGTGATGGATGGTGGTATTGGAGTGACCGGGTTTTTGATCATCGAGTGAAGTTTTGATTGTCTCTTCTGCTCGACAGGAGCCGGTGGTAGTGCGGTTTGGACTGTCTCCAATATAAGCTCCTTTATGTCCGTCATAGACGGCGGGATCGGTGTCACGGGATTTTCGATCATGAAACGAAGTCTCGACATCTCGTAAGTGATTCGTGCGAGATCCATTTTGCAAGTGGTGATTAATTTGAGATACCGAATGGTTTTTATGTGGGTCGATATCGGTTGGAGAAGGGGAAAATCTGACCCTCAGGTTGTACCGTTGGGGTGCTTGACCTGCGGTCGCGGTACCTGACGGATTATTGTTGCCTTTCTCATTTGGTGAAGGGATTACTAATCCGGCTTTGCAGCGGTCAATTGACACGTTGTGAGTTGATCCTTCTCGTTCTATTGTGATTGTTTTGCCATTGTTGACTAAGACTTTAAATGGTCCTTCATACAAAGGTTGTAGGGAAGTTGTTTGGACAGGTATTTTTACGTATACCCACTTTGCTTGTAATAGTGTTGATGGTAGATAGTTTTTCTTTAGAGTTTGTATTTTCTTGACAGTTGGATTGTTGGTGGTTTGTTGCGGTGAAAATATGTCTCCGGGTAGTCGTAGGGGGTATCCGAACGTCCGAGATGCCGGGGAAGATTCGTCCGCTGTGACACAGTTTCGTAGCCCTAGCATAACTAGGGGTAAGTTGCGTACCCAATCGATGTTTTTTGTTTGGGCCGCCAAACTGGATTTCAGCGAACGGTGCCAACGTTCTATTTTACCGTTGCTTTGAGGATGATAGGCGTTGGTATGGCGGTGTTGTATACCGAAGGTGTCGCACATATTTTTGAATATGTGTGATTCAAATTGCCTTCCTTGGTCTGTTGTTATTGTGTGTGGTACCCCGTATCTGCTGATCCAAGTAGTCAGGATTGCTTCTGATACTGTATCTGCATCTATTTTTGCGAGGGGTATGCATTCTATCCAATTGGTGGCTCTATCAATAAATGTGAGGCAGAATTTCTTTCCTTGTGACATAGGTAATGGTCCTACTATGTCTACATGTAAATGACCGAACGGTGGCGTTTTTGGAAACGTTTGTAAAGGTGCCTTGGTATGTTTGTGTATTTTGTTGAGCTGGCATGGTTGGCATTGTAGGACCATTTTCTTGATTTCTGTGTTCATTGCGGGCCAAAAGAATCTGTCTGTTATAAGCTTTCTGGATGTTCGTATACCAGGGTGACACAATTTGTGTATTCGGTCAAACGTTTCTTTCCTCATGTTGGAAGGTACGTAGGGCCGTATTTTGTTATCCTGGAAGTTGCAGAGTAGTGGGCCATGTGGGGTTTGTTCCACACGCCTGCGGTTGGGATGTTTTGAGAAGTAGATTTCAATTTGGGGATCTTTTCGTTGTTCCTCGATGAGTTTGAGTGTATCATCTGGTGTGTATATCTCCTCTATCCTGGACCATGCGTCGGCAACTACGTTGTCTTCTCCTTTTTGATAACGTATATCCGTCGTAAATTGGGATATGAAATTAAGTTGCCTAATCCTTCTTGGGCACGCGGTTTTTGGTAGTTGGTTGAGTGCATATGTCAAAGGTTTGTGGTCCGTGAGGATGTGAAAGTGTCTACCTTCCAATATGTCTCTGAAGTGTCTTACTGCTTCAAAAATGGCTAACAATTCCCTGTCAAACGTGGAATATCGTTGTTGTGTGTCTGAGAGGGTTTTGGAGTAGAATCCTAGTGGCTCAACGTTATTTCCGTTATATTGACTGAGAGCTGCTCCGATGGAGACGTCACTGGCGTCACATGCGAGCTGGAGTGTTGCGTGTTGACGGGGGTGAGCCAGTAGGGTAGCTTCAGCTAGCATTTGTTTTAGTTTGTCGAAAGATTCAGATGCTGCAGGGGTCCAGTCAATAGGAGTTTTATCGTTTTTCTTGGAATTGTGAAGAAATTGGTTAAGTGGTCTCTGGACTTTCGCTATGTTTTTTATCCCACGTCGGTAGAAGTTAATCATCCCTAGGTATCGGCGAAGTTGGGAGACGTTTGTAGGTTTTGGGTAGTCCTTGATTTGTTGGACCTTTGAGGTGAGTGGTTTGATTCCGTCTTTTGAAATAGTGTGTCCGAGGAAGGTTACGCTCGGTTGTCCTAGTACGCATTTGTCGATATTTAACTGGAGCCCATGTGATGCAAGTTTGTCTAGTACCGTCTGTAGATGTACTTCGTGTTCTTGTTCGTCCCTTGATGCGATTAGAATATCATCAATGTAGATGAATACGAAATTCATGCCTCTTAGTAAGTGGTCCATGAATCGTTGAAAAGACTGGGCGGCGTTGCGTAATCCGAATCCCATTCTTGTATATTCGAAGAGTCCAAAAGGCGTAATTACGGCTGTTTTTGGTACATCTTCCGGGGCGATAGGTATGTGGTGAAATGCTTTTGTAATATCTAGCGTGCTGTAGATGGTTGTGCCTTCGAGGAGGGTGTTGCAGTCTCGTAAATTGGGTACCGAGTATTTGTCCGGAACGGTGCGCGAATTTAGCTGTCTATAGTCTCCACAGGGACGAATGGATCCGTCGGGCTTGGTGACTATGTGTAATGGTGAGGACCATGGGGATTTAGACGGTCGTATGACTCCCATGTCTTGTAGGCGTGTGAATTCGTTTTTCGCCAATTTGAGTTTGTCCGGTGCCAATCGTCGGGCTTTCGCATATACTGGAGGTCCTTTAGTTTCGATGTAATGGTAAACTCCAACGTCTTTATACACAGGATTTCCGTTTGGTCGGGATATCTGTATGTATTTTTCCAAAAGTCGTTTATATTTTGCGTTTGGCGGGATATGTGTGATGGAGGCGATTGGTTTTGTAGCTGAGATAGAGTTTATCCGTCCAGAGATAATTTCGCCATTTTCGGAGTTTATTAATCTTCCTTTTTTTAGGTCTACTAGGAGGTGGTAGTAGCTTAGGAAGTCTGCCCCTATGATGGCTTTAGGTATATCTGCGACGGTGAAGTCCCAAGTATAATGTCGGGCGTTGAGTTGTATTTTGGCGGTGAGGTTGCCATATGATGAGATGGAGGATCCGTTTGCCGCGTATAAGGAGGTTCGTGAGCGATGTTGTCTCCTGACGAGCTTATTAGGTAGAACCGAGATTGATGCACCGGAATCTACGAGGAATGGTATGCCTTGTTTCTGACAGTAGATAAAAAGGCGGTTTGATGTTGTATTTGCAGGGCGTCCCGCCGATACGGCTGCAAAAATTAGTTTTCCGACTGGAATCGGCAGGGTTTTTCGCATTTCTTTGCGTCCCTCCCCCATTTCTCGTGGTACCAACAACTCGTTCTTGTCCTAGATCTGGATGGTGATCGGGACTGATCTCTGTTTCGGGAGCGATTCTGGATTTGCGGGTTGCGTCGTCCCCTATTTCGAGATCGGGATCGTGAGCGCGCCTCTCGAGGACGTTGTGACGATAACTGTTCAATTTTGTTGGTTAGCTCGGCGATTTGTTGGTGCAGCGAACTTGTAGGGGTGTCGTGAGTTGTTGATGACTCCATGATTCTATCTGCGATTAGTGCGAGCTTCGTGGGATCCGATTCCGTGGATGCTGCGAGAATGTTGCGGCAGGCAAGGGGTAGTCGATTCATCCATAATCTACATAGTAAGGTGGATGGTATTTCGGTTCCCGCGACGTACCTCATGTCATTAAGGAGCTGAGATGGGGTTTGGTCTGATATCGGCGGGTTGTCGAGTAGTAATTGAAGTGATTTCGACTCTGATCGGCTATATGTGGAGTTTAGCCTGTCCTTTAATAATGAGTATGGCTTTTCTCCTGGGTCCGTAAGTAAATCAGCGACTTGGCGTAAGGCTTCGGGTGGAAGGACGGCGATGACCCTGTTGAATCGGGTTGTTTGTGAAGTGATTCGCTCATTTGAAAAAATCGCTTCTG
Source organism: Apolygus lucorum (assembly GCA_009739505.2). Taxonomy (NCBI): domain Eukaryota; kingdom Metazoa; phylum Arthropoda; class Insecta; order Hemiptera; family Miridae; genus Apolygus; species Apolygus lucorum. The sequence goes on along the minus strand of CM019167.2, from coordinate 41,411,325 downwards.
CTTGAAGGAACCAGAGTTTGGTATCCGCGCTGAGAAATGCCGGGAGCCTCGTTGTGGACGAGAGGGTGTCCAATGTCTGGGTGTCTTGCGTCATGATGGGGTGAGTTGAGTGATGACGGGAAGAGAGTGAGACAAACGAGGCGGACAACGGCAGAGGAGCGGGTTCAAATGTCGGTGGTCACCAGTGTTATGAGTTTTTGTTCAAATAACTAAAAGTTTCTTGCTAAAGGTTTTTTATGTTACTATTTTATGATTATGCAAATGGCTCGACTGTATTGAATTTTAGTATTAAAGTGACACCACCTTGTCCACCTCTGAAGGAGGTGTCCCTATTGTGAAGGAGCAAGTACCCTCGTATTAAAGAGGAACAGCTTCACTTCTGTGGGAGCAAGTACGTCCCTGAAGGGGACAACAGCTTCACCAGTAGTGGGAGCAAGTACGGATCTTGGAAAGATCCAACAGCTACACCACTATGAATTTAGGAGCAAGTACGATCTCCTGAAGGGAGATCAACAGCTACACTAAATTTTATGGGAGCAAGTACGAGGCTCTGAAGGAGGCTCAACAGCTACACCATAGGTTTTATTGGGAGCAAGTACGGTCCTTGAAGAGGGCCAACAGCTTCACCAATAATTTAGTAGGAGCAAGTGAGATCCCTGAAGGGGACCTACAGCTACACTACTGTATTAATCAGGAGCAAGTACGCCCCCTGAAGGGAGGCAACAGCCCAACTGATCAGATTATTGAGGAGACAAGTACACCTTACCAAGTAAGGTAACAGCTACACTCAATAGGTTTTGGCAAGGAGTTTTTAGGGTTTTGAAAGTAAAAGAGTTTTTTAGATGGAGTGGCCAGACAGAAGGTCAGGAATAGAATGGGTGACTAGAATTGGGCCCGCTCCCTATTTAAGCAGACCTAGGGTTCCCCTTCTTGGTATCCCGGGAATTTCCCGAGGGTCCCAGGGGAATGGCCTAGGCTGTCGGGGAAAACCCAGGTTACTGACCTTCTGTGCTGAATTTTATTATTATCTGAATATTTATAATTTTACATTTATGATACTTGTTAATTTACATAATGGCTGATCTTATTCACTAATAAACATATTCTTAACTTAGTTGTTATAAAGCTAGTGGGGAAGGTTTATAACAAATACTATTTAAAATTGTTGAAAAAACGATACCTTTATTTCGAGAGTTTTCGAGCAAGGGCACTTTCGAAAATTTCAACCCTTAATTTTCACCCCTTAGAAGTGACTGACATCAACCAAAAGCTTCGCGGCACAACTAGACCCCAAATGGAGCCAATATACCAAATTTGAACCAAATCGGTCCAGTGTTGCTAAGAAAAGTGCCGCGTACGGCGGACGGCGGACGGCGGACGGCGTACGGCGGACGGACGGAAATTTTTTTATTAGATTTTCGTATTCTACGTACCTTGAAACGTAAAACATCAAATTTTGAGGGGGGGTTAAAAATTTTTTTTCTTGCTCGATTCCAAAGGCTTATTATTGAAAATAATAAACCAAAATCTCGAACGCCTTTTCTTTGAAAATCCAAAAATCAACTCGTTCTTAGGTTTTTAGTGAGGATTGCTCTGAGTGTAATCAGGTTCTGCGCACAATTTACAATAAGAATGGTTCATCACTAATTAATACAGGCACTCGACCTAAATGTAAAAACCAACTCAAAGTTGCGTGTCTTCTGCACTTATCAATTATGATATTTCCAATTACCAACTGTTGTGGAACAAGAGTCGTTTCACCTTTTGCATTTTGTTGGTAATTCATTGATTACTGATGAAACTAATTGTAAGTCCCCGTCCCTAATGCTACACATTGGTAGCTGTAGAAGTCAGAATTGTTCATTTGTACGGCGAACCAGCAGGGTCGTGAAATTTTCAAACTAACTTGCTCACCTACCCCCGTTATTAGCAAACCGTAATCATAGAGCTAGGCGAACAATTTTCATGAATTTTGTATGATTGTGGACCGACTAGTTAATTGAACCGGGAAAGTTATGAATATATCACGATCGCAATGGTGTACCTGTCAATTAATCGTCATGCTTCACCTTCACCTGAGTGACTTATGAATTTGTTAGGACTAATTACCCATTGTTGGCTTAATTTCACAATAGAACTCGGGTGTCGATGGTGAAAACGTAATTAGATTAAGCTTGAACCTATCCAAACATGTTGTTCCGTCATGTGTTGCCGCCTCCATGGAATGAAATGTGCAAGAGCCTCATGTTATTTCCACTGATTCTAAAGACTAACGTAATATTAAATTAATAGTTAATTTTCCGACTTATCACGTTTCTCATGTCGAATGGTTGTTTTACGTCGTCTTCGCTTGAAATAGGGGAGAAAAGGAATTGTATTGAGGTGTTGTATGCTGGGCAGATGAAGAATATATATTTGAGCGTTTCTATCTCTTCTGAGTAGGCTCGGCAACTAGGGTTTTGGGCTCTTCCAATCATATGGAGGTACTTGGTTTGGTAGTGCATGGCCAGTTCTGATCCGTGCAATTGTTTTAAAATATTTCCTTGACTTAGGGTGGTTTATTTTTGCGAAACATGTGTTTCTTTTGACATTGAAGAACATATAAATTTAATTTAGTCCTTTGAGGTAGGAGCTAAAAAACGTCTGCATTCTTTCATGTAGTGTTCTTCCGTGGCTTCCAAATCGATGGTAGCACTATGAATAAGCAAACATTGAAATCTTCAGAACATCATTTTCATACCATTCACTTGCCTGATTTGGATCATCAGTCGAGGACTGACATCAGAAATATGTCACAGTGATTGGATCATTAGTATCTGCGCATGTGCAAACGAACCCCCTCGCCTCTCACAAGTCTTTATCAGTTTTGATCTGATTCAGTCTGATCTCTTCAGATATGGTGATATTTCAGTTCTTTGAAGTTAGGCCTAAGATAGTCTCCCATATCAATCCAACCATTGCTCCTGGATAGATGGCAGCCTCTGCATGTTCGCAACAGCTAAATCCTTCAATATTACCTACATTTCTCTCAAACTTCGAGAGTTTTTAGACTTTTTTTGATCTCTCATGTGTAAATATCTATCCATTCATGTTATGTATTGAAGCTTTGTGACACATAATTAAAAAAATGTTAACTGTATGAGTAGGTAACTACAATAACTACGTTGTTGCTCTCTTTGTATCCACTTTAATGATTTCAACAAACTTGACCGAATTTGTCTTTTTCAGAGGAAACAACTAAATTGAAGTAGGTACTGTTCCTCATATTCAGTAATTCATCAACGGCCCAAAATGATGATAACAATCAATTTTTGAGACGCCCATGGATGGGGAAAGTATAGTGGAGCCTAGCACCAGATGTTGTTCGTGGAGTCTGCTGGCGGTAGTCGTGCCGTAGCGGCGAAAGATTGGTTTAAGGTCTCCAATTAATGTTAGATGCAGCGAACGTAATTACGTTTTCAATGTTCCGGTCGAGGGATGGTATCAACATGTGAAATTACGGAAGTCGATTATCCTCTACTTTTGGTTGGGTAGTGAGGAGCTAGCCTCAGCTCGTAGCCAATCCTTCGGTCCTCATGCACCCAGTAATTTTCGGTGGTCGGTCGGTAGGTAGTGATGGGCAGCCCGCCCGCTACCTCCCGCCTCACTTTCTGGCCTTGAAGGGTGGATGACACCATCCTTGCCTCCTGTCTAATGATTCATATGATTTTATGGGAAAACGTCCCTATCTCGCATGCACGAGTGGGATTAGTGAGTGCCTCGATGTGTGAGGAACGGATAGCAAAGAATAATTATAAGAATTATTGCTGCCTTAGTTTTTCTGGTACTCACTATTGTGGTTCTCTACAATTGTACATCTAGCCGTCGATTTCATCGATATTTCCAGGAAGGTATCGCCCGTGGGTTAAATTGTGGTCTTTTCAATACAGTATGATGATTCGGTTTTGAGGAGCTCGGAATATTGATGTTCTTCAGCCTTCATAGTTCAAGAAAAGCTGTATTTCTGCTTTCTGTATTTTTTAGTATGATCGAAGTTCTGTTAGCATAATGCGTGAAGAGCTGTATTTCTGTGCTATTTATGCGTAGTTCTGTATTCATAGTGCTTGAAGAGCTGTATTTCTGTGCTATTTAGACCGTAGTTTTGTCTTCATAGTGCTTGAAGAGCTGTATTTCTGTGCTATTTAGGCCGTAGTTCTGTCTTGATAGTGCTTGAAGAACTGTATTTCTGTGCTATTTAGGCCGTAGTTCTGCCTTCATAGTGCTTGAAGAGCTGTATTTCTGTTCTACTCAGGCCGTAGTTCTGTCTTGATAGTGCTTGAAGAACTGTATTTCTGTGCTATTTAGGCCGTAGTTTTTTCTTCATAGTGCTTGAAGAGCTGTATTTCTGTGCTAGTCAGGCCTTAGTTCTGTCTTCATAGTGCTTGAAGAGCTGTATTTCCGTGCTAGTCAGGCTGTAGTTCTGCCTTCATAGTGCTTGAAGAACTGTATTTCTGTGATATTTAAGCCGTAGTTTTGTCTTCATGGTGCTTGAAGAGCTGTACTTCTCTACTATTTAGTCCGTAGTTTCGTCTTCATTGTGCTTGAAGAGCTGTATTTCTGTGATAGTATGGCCGTAGTTCCGCCTTCATAGTGCTTGAAGAGCTGTATTTCTGTGATATTTAAGCCGTAGATCTGTCTTCATAGTACTTGAAGAGCTGTATTTCTATGCTATTTAGGCCGTAGTTTTGCCTTCATAGTGCTTGAAGAATTCCATAAGATCATAAATTGAGCAATGAAAATGGTTTGATTCTACCATTTACCCATTTGGAAAGCCGAATTCCATTTCTGGAACTCGTCGCCAGGAATCATCCCTGTAGGCCTAAGTCAAGTCACAGTCGAAATTCAGATATCCAGACTTCAGATATTCAGATATTCAGACTTTCCAGGGGGAGGAAAGTAGTATCAAGACTTGCTCCTTCTTCTTCATTTTACTGAAACAGCCTCACGTCATGGTGTTGACGCACCTCCTCAGTCGCAGTCAAGAGTACCAGGCAAACCCCGCCTGAGGAGCACTCATTGACGTCCAATACGTTGAATGAGCTCGATCAAGAGCTTAATAGGTGGTTTCTGGGCCAGAAGTCAAAGGGCGGCGAAGCCTCGCGTCTCCCGTTTTTTAATCAACTCCAGGAGTAACCGCCTCGAGCGATCACGTTAATTCTGAGGCCCTCTCCAGTTTTCCGGGCCATCTGCCTTCTTCTTCTTCGTCTCGTCTTCCTCCCCTTCGTCCTCAGGTCTTCCGTGTCCGCGCCTCGAAATTTCCTCTTGTTCGTGGATGCCTCCTCTAAACGGTCTGAACGAGCGTGATAATGGCTTGTACCTATTTACGATGGGCAGTAGATGTCACTGATAAATTACGACGGGTGTCTTCGTGTCAGTCGAGCCGCCCTACATTACCAGGTATTCACGAGAATTGTTTACACCACAAAACAACGTTTACCACGATAATTAGGGTTTTTGGTACTGACCACCAACAAAAGTCGTTCACTGAACACCCACATCATTATTTTTCAGTGGATAAAGTTCTTCAATCGAAATTGGTCTGGGATCAGAAGGAACCCTGAGGCAATCGAGGGACCACTTATTAATTTTAGTTCTCTTTTTCTGAACGTGTAAGCCCTATCCAGTAAATTACTTAATCAAGGTGACATTAAGTATTGAATACCAGTAAACACAGAAATCCATATCGTCAGGGCTTGCCAGTGAAACGTCGGAGAGTTACTTGAATCTTTTCAAGTCAAGGAATTTTCGAAAATCCACGTACCTACTTTTGAAAGATGATGGACAGCTACGAACTCTCAAGGTGCTCAGTAGTGACCTTGAAAAACTTGAGACTTTAGGAAGTATACAGAGAATCTACTTTGACAAGCAGGTATTTCAATGTCTATTCAAGAAATATGCCTTTGCTGCTCGCTTAGTTGCGAGAAAAATTGTTTTATCATGCAGTAGATTGTTTGGCGGATATTGCTCTGGTAATACTGAAATTCGTATACTGGAGGATGTTGTCTTTAGATAACTATTTTTTTCAAATACACTTACCTACTGTCGCTCTCTCACCCCCAACCAAACGCACGTTGGGGAGCTTCGATTTCTGCTGCATGTCAACAGAATTTGGGGATTATGCGATTTCAGCGAGCCTTTTCTCGTCCTAGACTGTGAGAAATCGAGCCTTGTGTGAACTGTTTACTCCGAAAAGCGTGTCGACGATCGAAAAGAAGATTTTAGACTCCTTCCGACTATGAGAACGTTTCACTACCAGTATAACCCACGTTATTATTTTGTTGGTGTTTGTTTACCTCTTAGTCAGGAAAATGATCAGTGAAGACTTTCTTAACAAATTTACTTAATTTCCTAGACGAACGAGCCACAACGCATGGAAATAAGCAAAAGAACGTCGAAAACCTTGTCCCTGGAGAAACTATTTGTTAGTAGTATCATCTCCTAGAAGTTCCCATATGAATTTCTTTGTCACACAAAGAATAGTCACCTTGGCAGACCTTTCATTATTATTATTATTATTATTATTATTACTATTATTATCTTCTCACTCACCCAAACACAAGAAATTTGATTTTCTAAAAACATCGATTCCTTACGGCTTAATTGACCGAAAGAAAAAATAAAAAATAAAAAATATCGTCAATTTGACAAAGATGGAAAATTTGACGTCATTTCCATCGGCGCCCTTATTTTCACATTTTTACGGCAAATTAAGGTAGTTACGGTAATTTCAATAACGTAAGGTCAAAAACATGGAGGAATCTTAAAATTGGAATGAAAAAATTGGAAAAACAAGTGGTTAAAACAAAATTGCTAAGAGACATTTTCTTTCTAAAAGTGTGGGGACAGCGGTGTAGCTACGGTCACGGTCGTTAAGGCGTCGTTGTTTGGCGATGGACTTTGAACCGACTTCTACGGGGGTCGTGGGTTCAAGGCTCATCGCCGGCAGCGTGCGTTTTTCGGCGGCCGAAGCTCTCATCGTCCCCTTCGTCCCAACCCAGGGCGGTGAGGCAATGGGAAGCCATGAGCGAAATCATCAGGACAAACTCTGATCTTCCCTTTGGAAGACAGCTGATGACGTCCGCGACGCCAGGAATGGCAGTTGGACGAAAATCCAACCTGAAATGTTTGTTTACTTTACTTTTCACTATTACTATTATTATTTTCTCACTCTCACAAACACAAGAAAATTGATTTTCTTAAAACATCGATTTCTTACGGCTTAATTGTCCGATTTTGATACAACTCGGATGGTAGCTTAAAGTTGTTACAGGATAATTTGTGATAAATTGTCTAGTGATCCAATTAGAGAGAGCAAGCAGTTACTGCTTTCCTGGAAAACGAGTCAAATATGACGTGTCAAAAATGCTTAATTATGTTTTTGTTCCTAAATAGAAGACACTAGCGAATAATTGTGAAGTTCATGTTTCATATCAAAGGGTTCAACAAAATCATTAACGATATTTTGAAGAAATCGAAGCTTCTGCAATGATTCCAAGATTCTCAAAATGGAAAATTTAATAATTTTTTCACTGAAATTATTTTTTGTACCTATATTATATTCCAATTCTTGAAGTTTCTCAATCTTCATTTTCATAAAATTCCATTCGTAACATTCGTTCATTCATAACAAACGAGATTCGGTATCCAGACAAATTCGGTCAAAAACATGTTTGTAGCGGTTGTCGACGAGATAATCGTCATAATCAAGGTATATTCGGAATCAGTGTATCATTTCAGATTAGGGTACAACTGAAGTGAAAGACTTGTTCACAAAAATGCTGAACATTGGTATTTTGGGGACCAGCGGCGTGTATAATCGTCGTAACCAATAACGTACTGACTCAATGAAGGTCAAGTAGGTACTCTGTGAGTTCATGGAGACGAGTAGAACATGAATATGGACTCCTTACATCTTCAAAACATACCCAGTGCATACAGTATGGCAGTGGTATGGTTTACTGAAAATTTAAAAAAATCAATAATTTTTGGTGTACCCAGCGAATTAAGGACCACTTGATTATTTTTTGAGGTGAAAAAAAAACGTTGCAAATTATTACACAACGGTTCATTATTTGTCTATATAGATCACTCGTCTGCAAAGCCACCAACCATCCATAATGGAGAAAAGCGTCAATCGCATTTCGGTCAGCTATAATTTGAACGGAGATTAGGCCTCTTTTGCGATTCACACTCGTGTTTCAGATTTATGGTACGTCCAACCCTTAAGTTCTCGTTGGGAACGAACGGTTTGTCCTACAGGGCTCCGCGTGGACTCATAAAATTTTTAAAATTCTATACTACCTTAAATTGATGGAAAAACGATACCTTAATATAAAAATTTTTTGAGTAAGGGTGTTTTCAAAAGTTCAAAATTCATTTTTTTACCCTTAGAAGTGACCTACATCAACCAAAATCTTCGGGGCACAACTAGACCCCAAATGGAGCCTCCATACCAAATTTCATCAAAATCGGTCAATGCTAAGTGGGGAAAGTGTCGCGTACGGCGGACGGAAGGCCAAATTTTTATTCGATTTTTGGAATCTACGTACCTTGAAACGTAAACAACAAATTTTGAGGGGTGTTAATAATTTTTTTCTTGGTTGATTCCAAAGGTTCATTATTGAAAATAATAAACCAAAACTGGCACTTTTGGAATTGCTCATTTTCTCATGCTGCAAGAATGTTTTCATACCAACTGATTCTGAAAGTTATATTGCTATCAAACTTGGCAGACTGTTTTTGTTTTGTAATTTCTTCACGATTTTGGTAGGATATTTGATTATTGTATGAAACTGTCACTTCATTGTTTTTTTCACGAAAAAGGTCAACATTTATTTCTTCGCGATGATTCCCATCAGTCGATCGGCGCGAGTACTGCCTGTACTTCAGCTGTCAACTAGGATTTACTGACAGGAAGTTCTCTTCCAACTTATCTATGAAACTCTTCCTTTCCTTCCGTCAACTTCCCTGAAGTTTATTAGAGGAATGTTGGCTCCGCGCTTTTGTCTCCACCATACTGGATCGTGCTCTGTTTAATTTTGAATTCTCTCATCCCAGAGATGCGAGGTCCCAAATTCGGATCTCTCATACCTCACAATTCATCACTCAACTTCTGCTGGCAGAGACTGAGGTATCTTGTTTAATAAACCCAGCGAAGGCTGATCCGCGTTTAATCGCTGGCGACTCAGGACGGTGTGAACAGATCTGGCGGCGCTCCTAAGTTGTCTGGCAGCCACTACAAAGCGGCGGACAGGTGTTAAATAATCCCCGCCCCTAATCATATCGACGTAAATCTCCCTATAAACTTTGTTTAATGTGCCTTTCCTGTTTGTCAGTGTTGTTAGCATCTCATTAAACCTTGAAGAAAGTTTGTAGAGCTTCATCGGTCATGTCTATCGTTCTGTTTAACTAATAGTAAACACTGTATTGATACTGTTAATAGCCCGATTTTCTATTTCGTGTACCAATACCTCCAAGAAATAATCGGACTCCGAAATCACATTATAATGAAGACGTTTAACCACCTAAACATGTAGGAAGAAATCTGAATAATTTGTGGTGATTTTCAAGCAATTACAACATAAGACGGCTCATCGGTCTTGTGATCACCGAAAAAATCACCTACTCCTTCCATTTTATCATAAATTCAATGGATCACCTCAGTCATTTAGTCATACTTAATCAGTTTTAATTCGAAACTTCAAAATGGTCCTCCTGTTAAAATGGATAGTTCTTGGATTATATTATTATTTACCTATTAGTATTTATTGGCATTTCATTATAATCTTGGTTTATTATTTCCCTGAACCATTGGAAATGAGCAAGGAACGATACATTTTAACCCTCCCTTAAAATTTGTTGGTTTACGTTTCAACGTACGTCAAATCCAAAAATTGCTCCTTGCTTTGTATATAGGCTTCAATTGGGATCTATTTGTATCCCGAAACTTTTGGTTATTATCAGTAACTTCTTAGAGGTAAAAAGTGGTTTTGAAATCTCAAAAGGCCCTAGCTCGAAAACTTTCGATTTTTTAAGAATCGAATGAGACCACCCTGAGCTCAACAGGATCAACCGTTCGCTTTCCATGAGGATAGTTAAACCAGGTTCAATTAAATTACTTAATCAATGTTCACTGACGGACACTATACGGTTTTTTTCAGTCATTTTCATTATGATCTGATCATTGGTAGCGACTGCACATGCGTCAACGTGAAATCCATAATAGCAAGCATAACAGATTCATGATCTCCCTTCCTCCTCACTGCCAGATGTGCGGTAAGGGTCCAGGTAGTAATCACTTGTGTCTTCCTTTCATTCTATCCACTACTTTGTCTAGCTCTATCACAGTGGTATGATAAGCTAGGCCATGTTAAGAAAACGAGTGAGGCCACCCTGACTTATGTAAGATCAAACCTTTCTTCTCTTCATGGCTATTAGTGAGTCTAATTATAAATATGCCGTCTTCAATTCGAATGGGTGATCTATATAGAAAAATGAATAAACCGTTGTGTATTGCAGCTTTTTTAAATTATAAGTTTCTTATCAGTTTCCATTAATTTACATAAACGTAGTTGAACATCACATACAATTACCAACATGTTGGTGACCAAAATGACAAACTACCTTCAAATGGAAACTTATTTAGGTAATTAATAAAGAATTTGTCTAGATTCGTTGTATGGTATACAAATCAAGCTAGTTTTACATGGTTATTAAGAATCTAATGTAATCTAGGTGTTATTGGATGATAAATGACTCTTTAATTCTTAATTAGATGATAAATGATTCACCTTAATACCTGTTTGGACGATTTGAATGGATGCAACTTAAATCTCGACGACCTGATTATGTCCTTCGAAACCGCTCGCCTTCTGTAGGTACTCGGCTTGCTGGTTACGATGGATTCTCCAATAAGATTAACAATAAGTGAGAAATAATTTAATTTGTACTGCCATTCAGGCCAGAAACATTGAAAAACGATTAACTTTTTTTAGATCAAAGTAACTAGGTAGATGCATTTTTGGAGTTCTTTTCATACGTACCTGCCAACTATACTGTGAGCCGACTCATACTTCTTCTTTTATAGATAGGTACAATTGTACTTTATATACTATTTATAGGTAAGTACTTTATATACAAGATGCGACTTCTTATACACCCTCTCGTAATAATCATCGTTAGTACCTACTTACATCCTACTGGAAGACGGAGTGAATATCAGGAATGTTGAAATCGGTGTGATGAGAAGGGGAAATGGATTTTAAAAAAGAAGTTTGCAATGGAAAGAGAGGACGGTGGTAGTCGGCTCTCCTATCGATTGTTGGGCGCTGCGGCGGCCATTTTCTCCAGTGTTGTACTCTTGCAGGGTCGTGATGTTGAGGGGGAAAGGGAGGGATTCCTTCTAGATGAAACAGGCAGATACGGCGGGGTTCCCGCCCGGCAGCAAACGGCATGTATTCTTTATCATCACGACCCACCTCGAACAGTCTGGTCTGGGGTTTCTGGCCTCAGTGCTGACGTCTTCGCGGGAACGCCGTGTTGACGTGAATGATGAGATGAGTTCGAAGGATTAATGGCGTGTCACGACTTGCGAGGCGATGTCCACCTTGCGAGGATTCTTATTGGAATTAACGGTGATCCACCTCTCATCTTGTATTTTGCAGTAAAATGCTGTTTAATCGGGGAATCAATGTTTTTATCTTGTAAGGCTGTTTAAGAGCCTTAAGACCCGTAAAATAATTAACATTGAAAAAAACAATGCGAAACAAAGCAATCCAACTATTCATTTATTCTCATAATGGATGAATTGCTCTTGATATCAACCCATGATCAACAGATTCTTCTTTCGCATTAGAAGAATCTGAAATTCACTAAATCCGAGAGTTTCCCAGACAAAGCAAGGATTGCCCAACTAACAGATCATAATACTGATGAGGCGCCAAGTTTTTAATCGACTTACAAATAGCAAGGCTCACTTGCTTTGCAAGTTGCCCTATGAATTATTTGTTGAAGCCAGAATCTCAGTATGCTTCTTCTCACAGGATAACTTCATAAATAAACCGTTTGTCGAAGAGTAGCCTGAATCACATGGGCGGAGAAGATGCAAGATTGAGTCCGAGGAATTCCATAATCTATATGCTTTGACCAGGGTTTATTTAACAAGTGGTGCATTTGTGACGATTATAATGAGAATGAGTTGTGAATTCTTACTTTCTATCTATAACACCCAAGAAACGCACAATTCCAACCAGACTTTATAATTTGACCCCTCGCTAAAAACCAGAACAAGCTCATCAACCAATGAAACACCTTCCACCTTTTATCCATGCATTGCACAAAACTACTTTCCGGTGATCGTACGTTTCTGCAAAAATGTTGGAGCCTGTCATAACAGTATTCCGTTTTGAACTACCGGTGAGTTTTTTCTGCATAAACCATCTCAATCACCATGTAGCGATGAATTACCATGTTTTTTCCAAGAGTAAGTAATGACGGTTTTCAGGTGCTAGTTATCGACCGGTAACAGGATAAGTATTTCAACTGGTAATTACAATAATCAGTGTTGAATAAATTATGGTAAAAGCGTCTCTGAGACCAAAACTTCCTATCTATATTAAAGGAAAATTAACCGATTGATCGTAATATTTGAAGTTAAATCATAATAAACTACCGACAGATAAAGATAATTTACTATGTCCATAATTTTTTTTTTTTTTCGTAGGGGGTGAGAAAATCTTCAAGATCTAGGGGTGGAAATTGGATGTCGTAAGATACCCAATGGAACCGCTTGCACGGGTTATATGGGATTCAAACCTACTGAAACCTCACCTCTTTTTTTCCCACGTTGGATCTCAGCCTGGATCTGTTCAACACATTACTCCAGGCAGAGCCCTGGGAGTCTTCTTAGTTATCTGCTAGGGGCCAGTCCATGGTTCCCCATCGCTGCCTCTCCCGTTCTTGAAGGTGTTTTTTGCTCATTATTTTTTCTACATAATCTGCCTCAGTGGTCCAGTTTTTTTCGCTTTCCAGCATCTTTCCTAAGTTCTTCCTTAGGCAGTTCCTCTCCCCTGTCCATCGCATGCATTCAAAAAATGTGTGGAATGCGTCATAATCCTTGTTCTACAGGCAGTAGGGACATTTTTGGGACCTCACCTTCCCCATCTTATGTAGGTAGGCGTAGAAAAGTCCGTGCCCTGGAAGGAACTGGGTTAAGAAGAAATGTCTCGTCTTCATTTGAGGGATCAGCCTTGCAGTCCATCTATCTCTAGTTTCTCATGTCCATATATCCTGCCATCGTTCTATGGTGAGCACTCTCTCATCTTTGGCAATGCGGGATCGCTCTCCTTCCTCTCTCCTGTTGAACATTCTCAATCTTTATGTGGTCATGAGATGAATGAGGATCACTCCTGCAAGGACTAGTATGGCTGGTTCTGAGACTGTTCTATAGGCACAGTCGATGCGAAGTGCTCCTCGACGTTGAACTGCGATCACGAACTCGCTGTCTGAGATATCCTACCTCGATGTCGACCGCCCACACCTCGACCCCATGCAAGAGAATTGATTGCACAACTGATATGTCCACCACTCTACGAGATGATGGATGAAGATTTTGCTTCCGTGTGGACCAGAACTACCGCAAGCATTGTTTTCAATTTTTGAAAGTGATAAAAAGTCCATTAACCCTAATTGGACCATGGTGTCAAAAGTATCACAGAAAACATCTCAGGAACTCCACAGGCATCCCAAAGTGTCATCAGGGTGAAGAAAATATAATTGCAACTTTCAATTTAATGGACATTACAATTTTTTGAAGGGCTATTGGAAGTCTCAAAATTATGAGAAATTATGACAAAAGTTTCTAAGGTAATCGATGAAAAAATTTTTCCATTTTTTGTCAAATCATTTTTCTATTTTCAATAACTCACAAAAAAAATGGTTCAAACCCCCAAAAAATAAAAAAAAATGGCTCTGTCCCTTAATTTTTAAATTGAAATTTAAATCTAGTTAATCTGGTGACACCTTGGGACAGCTGTGGAGTTCCCAAGATGTTTTGAGTGACACTAGTGACACCATGGTCCAATTAGGGTTAAGATCAAAATTTCTTGCGTCCTCGCATCCTTGTTACAGACAAAATTGTACTATATTATTGTCTCATTGCAATGAAATCTTCTGATATAGTGCGGATTAGGTCTCTCGGATCGCTTCCAAAACCACGTCCCGTACGATAATATCGTGATTGAATCATGGCTTGCCTCTGCACATGCGCAAAAGTAGTCTTTTCACCCTTCTAGCTTTTACTGGTTTCCTGCAGTTTTCCACTGGGCCGCGGTGTTTCCTTACCAATGAAGGAAAATCATCGTGGTCGGATGATTTATACAACATGCTATGGATTTAAGGAAGCTGTGAGCAATACTGGGCAGACTTGGAGACTCTGCAGAAGGCGTGTATTAATGACGCACGGATGAGATCGGATACCTACTTGTGCTATGTGCGGTATGTGTTCACAGTAGCTGCGTGAGGATGATGCAAGTGAGTCAAAAGGTTTCTATTACTGAACCATCGATGTACATAAAATATTCAAGGGCCATATATTCTAGTAGGTTCCCCGACAAAAGTCTGAATGGGATTCTGGGAGGAAATGACTTGCAGATTCACTCAAGTATCCACTTTTTACTAACTGAGAGGAAAAGTACTCCCTACCTAATAATAGTGTAGGTACCTCAAGTAGTGTCACGTTCGAGCTGCTACTGAGGACGGCGCACACGGCTCACCCCTCCGTCAACACTCAGCGGTCTTACAGGTTTTGCATACCTTTCGCTGTTTTCCTTCCCGACACTGTATAAATAGGCATTTCTATGCACACCCCTCTTCCGGGTACCTACTCACTCATTCAAGCTTTGTTGAATAAATTTTAACTTCCATCTTTTCAAATGTCGCTTCGAGCTTGCCTCGGTTCGATATTGTGGTCCTCCAATCTCGCACTAGCGGGATCCCGCGGTATTCAGTTAAATTTCAGTAGGTGTGAATCTCGTGAGAGGCGCCTCTCATACTGTATTTTTAAATATGTTATTCTGTGAATATCATTCGAACTTTCGCGTGCTCAAAATATCTTGATAGTCACTTTTAAAAATGTGTAAGACATTTTTTATAGCATGACCGCAACTCGAAAAAAACGTAGCGTATACAAGAAACAACACCCAAAAATAATAATAATAACAGTAAATAAAAATCTCCGCGACCGCAGAAAAACACACCAAGCGTCATTATTGGCAGTACGCAGTACGAATTCGAATTTTTGGAGAGAACTGACACCTGTGTTTGAGCCAAATTCCAATGAAGGATCAGTTTTGCTCCTGGGATTTTACGTAGAATCCGAAATCAAAAGGAAAACCCCCACGGGGTTATCTTGGGGGTTTCAAGTCAAAACTCCACAAAATTAGGGTCTAGCCCAGTTGGAAATAAGGGTGGGCTGGTACTGGGAATTTATGGTGTAGCCTCTAAGCCAGAGGCTAGTCCTTGATGGGGGTTGGGGTCTGACCCATAAAGGGAAGCTGCCGGGTTTGGGTGTCAGAAGATGAATGTTAACCCATAATGGAGG
Organism: Apolygus lucorum; assembly: GCA_009739505.2. Lineage (NCBI taxonomy): Eukaryota > Metazoa > Arthropoda > Insecta > Hemiptera > Miridae > Apolygus > Apolygus lucorum. The sequence goes on along the minus strand of CM019167.2, from coordinate 41,395,688 downwards.
GCTCATTGACAGCTAAATTTTTGTTTATATACGATTCATTGTGTTCATTGTGATTTCTAAAGTTATATAATACGGCTGACACTAAGCACAAATGCTTTTTGTTCAGTTTTGAATCGGTTTGAGATCCCTGTGCCCTAGGTTTTTAGGCGTAGAACCTTACAACTGTCCATAAAGAACCCAACATTTCGTAATTATTGGTCCTCCACTCATATTAGAAATGAGGAAGCTGATCACCCATTATATAAGCAAATGCACCGGGAGTAGAACAAGAAAGTGATGGTATCTGAATTCCTTTTACCTTTCGAGTCCTGTAACGAATTTGGAAGCCTCCACGCTGGGAACGGGCTTCGAAAAAGCTCACTCGTCGACACGTAAGACAAAAAAAAAAGGAGAAGTGGAAGAAGACAGGATTATCCGTGGCTTCTCCCGGGGCCCCCAAGAGCCTTGCCAAACCAGCAGAAGAACGGGTAATTATCCTTCAACGTTATACCTGACGCACGGTATCAATCATCGTTTTGTCACGATCTCTGAATTTTATGGTCGCCCCGCCATTTTATGGTCGCACCAGTTATAAGACGACGGAGGGCGGCACTATTGAAGCTTCTCCAATAAAACCTGCTTTAGTTATCTTTTCAAGAATGGATGTCACCTTTAGAGCCCCGTGCAGAATTGGTAGTCGGGCTCGCTTCCAATTTCCCAGAACTGTTAATCGCAGGAACCACCAGGTTCCGCCGAGGAGAGTTGCTTCCCGTTGTGTGAGTGTTGAATGTGATGAGCCTTCAACGCCAGCACAATCACCACTTGTAAGGTTCCTGCATCAAGCTATAATCATGAAACACCATAGCAGTGGCGAGCGGTTCACTAAAAAACTGCAAATACTTTTTATAGGTATGCTATTTTTTTTTAATTTCCAGAAACCAAGAATTGTATAGGAATAAAGTTGGTATTTCTTTAGGTAAAAATACCATTCGGCTGTTCATTCAGCATAGCGAGAGCTTTCCAGTACAGCCATAAACTGATTACACCAGAATGTAATCTCTTGATTTTGCATGTTTTCTTCCCTCAGGCTTTGTTAGTTGTTGCCACCCACGCCTGATATTCCTGAGGTAAATGTGTGTTATATATACTCAACATAATGTGGGGGGACTTAGTTCGGGTGGATGCCAGTTGAAAGGCGGTGAATGTGGGCCGAAAGTCAATGGATTCACGTAAAGAAGGGAGCAAGAAAATCAATGAGGCATTAGGAGGGTACTTGGAGGCTGACGTTTTGATGGCCCATTAAAACTAACATAGTCATCGATAGTCTCTGCGCATGCGCAAACTTAAAACTATAGTCTAGCCTGAAGGTGTCGGACTACCGGACTACCAACCAAATTTCGTTGAGTTGAGAGCCAAAACACACACACAAAAAATATCCTCATGCGTACCAAAAATTGATTTCCTCTGGTACTCAAATTATTGATATTATCCAAACAAACACAGTAATTTTGTGTCTGACAGAGCAGTATGAGTTATTAAGGGGGTCTCAGTCGGTGGCCGTTCATTCCTCGTTCTGGGGTTAGTATTTAGCCAAATCGAAGGAGCAAAAACATAAAAAGTTGTACTTAAATTGGCAATTTCAAAGGGTCTTAGAAATTTATTATTGCGCGGACCTGGGCAATTGAAAAACTGAAATATTGCCGCTGGAATCATCAAAATCGAACAATAATTGCCAGAGAAAAATTGGGAAAACCGTTAATTCAGTTATGTTTTTCCCGTAAAATGTAGCTAAACTTGAAATTATCAAGGATTCTAGAAATTCATTAGTGCACGGCCCGCGGGAATTGAGAAACTGAAATATTGCCGCTGGAATCATCAAAATCGAACAATAATTGCCAAAAATAATAAATTGATGAAAACCCTCAAAAAATACTCCCCTGGTCATCTCAAACTCATAGAGTACCCACTAGGCTATTGAATTTTAGGATAAAACGAATGTATGCAGGTTTTCATTACTTATATAAATTGTTTATAAATATACACATTTATAATCTTCGAAAATTTTTATTTTCTATAATTGTACCTACCTACTTATATCAAACATTTTGTACTGAATCTAAATATACCATGTATTACTCTGAGTATGATTGTAGTATCTACAAAAATCTCTAAAAAAAAAAAAAGGTTATATGGGCTATTTCTCGACATTTGTATCCCTAAGGGTTGTCCAAAATTACTGGCTAACGGTCTTGTTTTTCCTTTTGTTATTGTGAACATTTTGACCAAAACTTGAAATTTTTTTGAAAAAATCGCTCAAGTTATATCGTCTGGAGTGACAAATATATGTCGGCGGCAACGCCAGAATTTAAACTAGGGGCCACCGAAATACTATAATCGGATATCTGAATCGGTTTTTCGATGGATCGAATGAACGTGAAGCGTATTAAATCAGCTATCGATACAGGAAGGGTGTATCGATTTATCGAGTGGAGTCGGACCTCGGCCTAGTGATTGTTCACAACAAAAATCCAATGGTAATGCTACTGTAGATCAATGGAAGTGGTGTGATATTGTCGATTTATGATGAGTAAATACGCCCTTAACGTTATATGTATTTACAGATGTATAACGTTGTACATATACATATCTACATACGTTGTAATAGCTTTATTTTCTTAAAAAATTCGCTGATTGGGTTAGAGGGAAGTGAGATTGGTGAGTGTCTCGTGGTCCAACTTCATCAGGGAAAACGACGGAGTGCAAATTCTTCTTGAAGGCACTTGTCAGTTGAGCATAGACGTTTTGAAATCCTGAATCTACGTAAATGGTGTGGTCTGATCATTGACACAATAACGTACCACGAATCTATTATTGTACCTACCACCTGTATTCCTTGTTACTTCATTTCATCAGCAAATAAATACTCAATGAAGTACTGAGTCACTTCTCATTGTGGGTGTTTTGATTCTCTGAATTTATCTGTTACTATTCATTCGAGTTTGAATGGTGCTGGTATCCCAGAAGTGGTATCGCGATGACAAAAAATGTTTCCCCAGATCCGTTGAAATAAGCATAAATAGAAATATTGGCTCCAGAACAGGCCACTCTGCAGCAAATATGACGACAGTAAATTATTAGGTAGGATGTGAGAAGCTTGCTAATTTATTTCAACTTCTCCTCCGGACTTCAGCACACAATGTATCCTTTCAGGCCGAGCTGGCTGGCTGTAAAATCCGGTTGTTGCACCTCTTTCCTCCGTCCGTCGTAAAGCTACGAGCCCCTCATGAAATATTTGACGTTTAATGATGACGTACTAAATTAATCACGCGGAGGGCTCTGAATGGTTATGATTTTATCCGTTGAACGTTTTCCCAGGCAAAGGGTGGAGTTGTTTCAGGAAACACGTCAGGAAGGATAAAGAACGGCCTCTGGCAGCTTTTATAGGTACTGCGAGCGTCCGTACGTATCATGGAAAATACTGCGAACAGTTGACGTGGGTCAGTCGGTGGATCGGGGACTTGAAATAAACAAATACTAGACATCTACAGGTGGATACTTTGAAGGTCTGTCTGCATCTGTACACCCCCAAAGCCAAACACTTGACGTGGATGTAATCTCCGTGAAACATTTGATTCAAATCATTGAGTTGGGATGGTCAAGTCGTTAAGGCCCGAAAGTTTCACAGCATGAGCTTCAATTTTTTTAGGATTACAAAAATGCGTCGTGCAGCCATCACGGTGTGGATTTAGTAGATTCTAAAAAACATCTCTGCAAGAAGTCAGGGGTTTCCCTAGAGCCCAATAGTTCATGTTGATCATGAGGTGACTTACACTGGATCTATCGACAATAAACAAAGAACTAACCTGGTCGAGTGGGTACAGCCAGTGTGCTTGATTTTTTCTATGTTTAGCAAAAAGCGTGAAAAAAATTATATCATCTGCCATAACAGTGATTTAGGGATGCAAAATCAATAGCCAACAATCGAGTCTTAATCGAGAGCTCACAATCGATTGTACTGATTAATCGGGCGAAAAAATCGATCTTTAATATTTTTAAAAAATCGATTTTTAACACAATAAATAAATTGTCTATTATATGAAAACAGCATAATGTGTCAAGTTAATTAAATATTTTACATTTTGAAATTATTTAGTGAAATATTGGTAGGTATTGGTATCAGTAATATTGGAAGGATAAATCCACTGAGTGGATTATGAGTATCTGGATGAATGAACAGTCTACACTTCTTATGAGCCTATCTGTTGACATGGGTGACCTACTAACCAAGAGATCTCCGAACTTCCCGATCTATTGGAGATTGTCAGATCGATATGACTTGTGGCCTTAGACTTCTCGTTGTGTTTGACTGTAAGATCATACGCTACCTATCGGATCAATAAGGTACGAGCGTACCTTCATCATTATTTTAATGGCGCATCATGGTTCTAATCGAGAGGGGATTGGAGACTGACCTCTCTAATTCCCTTGGTATTCCACCCTGATGGGATGATTTGCCACTACACCACAATCCGGATTGCCAGTATTGTATCACTAATTTTGAAATTTAAATCCAAAAAAGCAACAACAACCACAAACATCTCTTCAGTCTGATTTTAAGATGTAGGATGCTGAATGGGGTGTGTGCATGGGTCGGAAAAACTGTTTATCGTTATTTTTAATCTAAACTAGACCTCATTGAGAGAATTTTGACACCAACGGCGGCCTTCTAGCGTGAGAAGACCTTTTTCGATGATTTTTCAAAGTTTCGAATGTTTATGACGTCACAGTGGGCTGAGGGGTCCCGCCCAGGCGGGAGGGGCGCGTGACGTCATAAACATTCGAAACTTTGAAAAATCATAGAAAGAGATCTACTCATCCAAAAAGAGAACGGCTGGTGTCAAAATTCTCAGGATGAGGTCTACTTTCAATTAAAATGAAAAAAAAAATCTGGCGCACAAACAAACAAACAAAACTATTGACGGTAGGACGAAAATATCCGAATTTAGGGGAACACCAGAACAATTTTGGTTTCGAGCCTGTCGGTCGGTCTATGTCCTCAAATCCTGTGACGGGCGCAACTACACGAACTGTCGGTTATGGGTGGAATTCAGCAATAGTGCAGGTTGGCGTAGATGATCCCCTACGACCAGTGTGTATGAGTTCTACTTTCCATTAAAAATTTAAAAAAAAATCAGGCACACCACCCATTGAATCTTGGTCAATCTCCAACTGGACTCTGGGAATGGAGAACGTGTGGAGGGCAGAATAAAATGATATTCGTGTAAACAACGTCTGACAAAATGTAGTGCAAATCGGACACCGAGCTAACCAGATCCTGGTGTGCTCATAACTTGAAAAATTCACCTTGCTGTGAGCTGTCCACGTATGTTAGCCTTACTATGTGAAGAGTGATTAACGGTTTCATTCTCGTGTTCGACGTTCGGTCTTATCCAACCGAACATCTTCATTTATCAGTCCGGGACTTACAACACTTGGCGGCGTTCACATGGGCTTCGTGACTTTCTTATCAGTCTCCACGCCAAAAGCTCAACCCCCCATGATTTATCGATCATCGCGACAGTGTTATTGAAAAAGTCCCCGTTTTTCAATCCTCGTTTCGAGTTCAACCTGGACCTGTAAGAGGAGTTTGTTGACAGTACTTTGTTGTTGAACGGGACCAAATAAGGCCTATTTAAGAATTAACGTTCCACGATTCACCAGAATTTCAAACAATCTGGCTGAAACGTTGGCAACTTATGAGGACCATTCCGACCAGAAAAAAATTTTCAGTATTTAAAAAAAAAATTTAATTTAAACTACATAATATTCAGAACATAATGTAAAATTTTCAGAATTTTTTGGTAACAGACCACCAAAGTTGGTGACAACAAACACACGTGATAATTTTGATAAACGTATCAGATACATCGTTGTTGTTGTTAATGGTGAACTCAATATTTTTTGTTAGTCCTAGGTAATCATGATGGACAGAAACAAATGGCACAGACAGACATAGATAATAGAAATTAAATAGATTCGTTACTCGAAGAAAAGAGCGCGCGCACAGCGGCAGACCGCAGACGAGATTAGGCTGTCGAGAACTCGCTCTCTTGTAAAATTGTGTTTTCGCACGCTAAGGTTCACTTATCTCCTGAACCATTCGGAGGATTTTGATAATTTTTTTTTTTTAATTTTCGCATTGACAAGCTCTACAAATCTGCGGAAACGATTATCAACTTTTTTTTCGACAAACGCAAGGATTCATAGAGAAATAGGAATAATGTTGACACAATTTTGTTACTGAACTCAACAATTGGGATCTCGAAATGCCGGGGTGGACTGGTCCCTTACAAAATATTTAGTCAAAGTCATGAAAAAATTGATTTTTTGGCCCTTGTCTATCACATGAACTCCCAAGATGTGTTCATTTTTCATTACAGTACTCGCACGCCACCATCATGACACCATGCACTAAATCACATTGCGTAATGAGCACGAAAAAACGTAATTCAATGTTAGTTCATTCTTAAAAATCTATAATTACATATTCAAATTATTTTCACACAAAATACCTCTAACATAAGTTAATCTTTTGCACTTATATTGGATAAAATTATAAAATTACAGTACATTAACTACCTTTATATTGATTTTAATCCCGCTTATTTGTACAGAGAGGCAAAATAAATAAATTACCTAATCTCAATTTTACTTGTAGTAGAGAATTTCAGATTTCAGTCACATTTATTGAGGAGGCATAACTATTTCATTCGCAGGAAGTAAACAAAACTTACCTAAAAATCAACTTAAGGTTTATTAGAACACATAACAAGGCATTATTTGTCCCAGAAGGTATCTTAAATCATACTTAACCTTCAATCCGGACGGTCGTGAGTGGTTCCCTGGGACGCAGACGTCGCTGGGACGTCGACTCATAAATCCCCCGTTTTCCTTTGTTGTTTTGATAACTTGATCAGTAATAAACCATGATTTAATAGTGTCAATGTAATTCAAGACGTATTAGACTCATTAGGTGTCAAATCAAAACGAATTTATTCATTTTGAAAATACGAAAAATTGGTACCCGAATACCCGTTTAAATTTGAAGTCATTTTGTTTTTTGGTGTAGGTACCATTCTTGTAAACTATTTCAAACAGTAAACTATATGATAATAAAATAACCGCAATACAAATAAAGGCAAAACTATAACATATATTGTCAAAATAATCAAAAAAGAGACACATTACTGACTCAAAAGAAATTATTCAAAATTCAGGGTCTCCATAAAAAAATACTAGATCGATGAAGAATTGGGATAAGCCACAAGACAAGGTCGGAGTCTGATGAGTCAAAATAATATGATCCATCTTCATCTGCTGGTAGCAGGTTGTGGTAACTGGGGTTGAACATGAGGCATGAGAGTGGAGTCGGCATCGACGCGAAATAATTCTCATTATTATCAAAAATTGTATCTTCAACGAAATTCGCGAAGTCGGGGTCATCTACGATGATTTTTCGTGCCATCTCATAGAGGAAATTACGAAGAATGTCCAAGAGACTCCTTTTTCTCGGAAAAATGGCAGTAGGGGAGGGAGAAAAACGCTGCAAATTATAACACAAAGGTTTATTATATTTCTATATAGATCACTCGTCTGCAAAGAACACGGCTTTGCCATTGTTACCACCAACCAACTTGAAGGTCGTAAACCAACAAATTTTAGGGGGGGGGGGGGGGGGGTAAAAAATTTCTTGGTCGAATCCAAAGGTTCATTATTGAAAATAATAAACCAAAACTCGACTCAAACGGAAGTGGGACTTGCATCTTCTTCCCGCTCCTTCAAGAGGGCACTGAAAGCGGAAGCTGCTCATCTTCCCTCTAAACCCCCTCCCCACGAATTCGAAAACTCAATCGACGTCCCTGGGACTCCGTCCGGATTTAAGGTTAAGGTGCCTAATCAACAATCCAATTCCGAATAACAACTTCACTTGCTAGCCTTTATAATTGGAGATGAAGTGAACACCCTAAAACACCATTGTTCACAAAAACAAATGCGTTAAATTTCGCGCAACAATTAGGCAACTGAATTTTTAAACTTCGTTCAACAATAGAAAGCTGCTAGAACGTAAATGGCTTCCCCCAACAGGAATGATGAATAGGAAAATACTGGCATAAAAAGATGTTTGAAAATCACGGTTTTGTTGAAAGTTTTCAAGGAATGAAAGAAAGGAATGAATGAAAAGGAATGAAGGAACACTGATGAAATATTAATCCTTGGGTTTTTAAACTCCCACGAAGTACAGCTTTGAAAACTATTTCGTTTGATTATGTTTTAAGAAATTGAACGCACTTTCAAGTGATGTATTTATTTGAAGTATTATACCGTTAATGGGAAATTTTCGAACCTCTTTAATTTCTTCAATTGATGGTTCAAACAGAAAGCCTTCCAAAAAGTTACAGAAACGCCAAAAGTGGGTGAAACAGGGAGGGGAAAAGGGTAGGAACTGAACATTCTCCATCTTGCTCAAATATGTTCATTTAGAAGAATACTGGTGTTGTGTCGTCTTGTTTTAAGCGCTTTCACTTTTTATTTGGTTTCATTAAAGGATTCCAAGTTGAAAATTATGGCGCAAGGGTTTTCGAGGGTGCTGAATTCGACTCTGAGGTAAAAAGAAACAATGAATTCTAAACCTGAATAACTGTACATCGTGAGATTTGAGGCTATTGAAGTCCAGGCGTTAGGTATCGGAGAGAGTTCATCGTGACAAACGAATGACGTCACAGCCGACAGCTGACATTCTTTCTCTCTTTGAAAGTCCAAGGTTGGTCAAATGCCCCCTGAGTTGGAAACTATGTTGAGCCGACGCGAAGAGGAAGACATCTGATAGAGACCCGTCATCCAGTTGACCTCCCATCCGTCTGCCGGATCAGGAATGATTGATTGAAATGTCATTTATCCACCTGTCGAGCTCAAAGTTTCGAATTTGTTTGGAGGTGAAGTTTTGCACGATCCAAAATGATTTAAAGTTACGTCGATAAGTCGAAGGGATTCTAGTAGGTGAAGGATTTATTATTTTGATAACAATGGAAAATTGATCCACTCCGTCCCATCCGAATTATGACAGTTTCGTTTCATAGCATATCTTTTCACAAGAATTTTTCCCACAATGTGGAGGCAAATTTTCTGGATAATTTCAACCGAATGAAACAACTCTTACAATAAGAATAGTTTGAGCATGGCTAGTTTCATTTTTCCAAGTGATTGATCTCAGAGTGCTTACCAGAAAGATGCAACAAGAAGAGGCCCTTTAACCCTTAATATCCTGCAGTATCTTTTTGGAAGTCCGATTTTTACCGGCACTACTTTTTTGGTTGTTTTTACCGGCACTTCTAAACCAATCTTGATAGTCGTTGGGTATCTTCATAATCCTACTATCGACTGTGTGGAAACATGATAACGCAAAGAAAAAACAAAATACCTAAGTCTCGAGCTGACAGACAGTAATAGGGCCTTTGAGGAACCTTCTACCTTTATGTCTCACCGTGTAGGCAATTAGTTGAATTTCCTGGTCTGGGATGGCCCACTGTCTAGGGCAAGACAGATCTCTCTATGAAGTGAACCTTCTCCATCTTATTCCTTGGTTCTGTACACATCCCACCAATAATTTTGCCAATTTTTCTACTCCAACAAAATTGTGTTTATAGACAGTTTCTTCTGACGCAGATAGCGCTAGTGTAGTCCTTGGAAAGATCATTCCTGAGCTGACAGACAGTAATAGGACCTTTGAAGTACCTTCTGCTCATATATTCTATAGATTTTTCCAAATACATATAAACTTAATTAAAAATTCCGAAAAAAAAAACATTTATTTGAGCAAGAGGGAAATTAATAGTTAATACCAAAAACTATTAAGTAGAGTGGTCATGTTGTCAGTCAGAGAAGAAGACTTAGTGCTCTGATAACTTCTTTCATAGCTTCACAAACCTCTTTGTAGTTTCATTCTGGGTTCAACTTGTCGGAGTTTAGAGCTGAAATTCAAAAGAAGACCAGTCCAGGATTTGAGGTGGAAACGATACCTATTTTAACCCTCCTACTTAGTGCGCACACGCTGATGAGATGAGTGCAAAGTTTTTCTTTAAATTCTATTAATCTCGACAACTCTTTGCTTTTCCAAGAATATTATTCACGAAGGGGTTTTATAATGCGAAGCGGGTCTTCAAATACCTCAGCTATGACGTAACACAACACTCGTCAAGTAGCTTCGTTCCTCTGAAGAGCACAATATTCTGACCAAACCAGACGTGACACACTTGTTCATTGTAGGAATATATCATGATTGGAACAATTTAGAATGCTTACGCCGTAATAAGAAGAGTGTTTCCTCATTTATTTAATATTCAGCAGTTTACCTACCTGGTGATCACCACCCTGATGCCCACACGTCATATCACTCGTTTCATCAGATTTTTTGTAGATTTCAAGGATTACTGACAGTGATTGTGAATCGCTTCCAAATGATCTACCAATCATGTCTCGTCGTGATCAGTGGTGATCACTGCGAATGCAGAAACGTGACTCCTTGACTCAAGAAAAACTTCCACGACTTTTTTCGTATTTCAATGACAATTTTAGGAAACGTACGTGTTGGACGGGATGTTTCATATAAAGTCCATCGCAGTCAGAATGATTTTCGCATTCTTCAACTTCTTGGTGCAAATTGATACATTTCAATTCTCATTTACACTGTGTCACCTAATCGCAACCATTTGCTAACGTTCACAGTTCAGTGCAATATTTCTCTAATCAAACCAGACTTGCATTCGTGCCATTTAACTCTTCACAAACATTTGCAGAGCTCTCCAGAGAAGAGATATTCGTTGATTGGCTTGAAACTCGTTTACACCGGACGCGCACCAATTGGGAACGACCGAGTTCTATCGAGGTTTCGAATCCAAGCGGGATCGTCGACGAACATGAATGCTCGGTTAGATGATGTTTACGAACAACCACGAAGATCCCACGTCGATGATGATTATTGCATCTAGCAATACTCTACATCAATGTTTGAAAGACTTGTCTAACAATGGATGGTCTGCGGGAACGCAATGACGTCAGACCATCGGGTTTCCCTCACCCACCTCAGGTTGTGACCCCTACCGTGTAGTTTAGTTTCCGCGGTTTTTGCCGAGTTTTGCGTGTAAACGATTGGGATTGCGTGTATATTTCAAGAATTCACATTAACGCTGGCCGGCGGTATACTGAATGAGAAGGAATATGAAGGGAGCAGAAGTATATAGGACGCATGTTTGGCTGGAAATGTGATGTAGGTATAGAACGAGTCGGTTGACCCAAACCGATCACGGACCTGCAAGCGCCAGGCCCTCTGGAACTATACATCTTCCACCCCGTTTTTCCCGTTGACCGGTGGGAATTACAATAATTCCTGAGCTCCCCCGCCCGCACTCGAGTTCGCGTGAGCGGCCGCAAGATTCCTTGGGTCGGGGCAGGCTGTGGGAACAGACAAAGGTGAGGTGTTGCTGAGGTTGATGGCGTATATTATGATATAAATAGTATAAAAGAATGCTGGTACGGCTCCCCACTGGGTCCTAACAGTGTCCGCGCGGCGGGGGGCTCCCTTTGAGACCCTCTCCCGGGCCCGGCTCTAACACGCCATTACAACACTTGTTTTTAATAAAATACAAACACGAACAAATCTTCACTAGCTTGTCCTATCTTCGGGTTTTGTCTCTATTCTCCGAGGTTCACCACCCTCGCTCGATCGTTATCGCATTTGTCCAATTAGTCTATCAAGAAATCAGCGCTACTAAATCATGATCAATTCGTCACCTGTTTATTTTTTATTTCTTCAATTCCTCAGCTTCCTATACTCCTTCTTGTATGCTTGTGAATACAAGATACAGTTGAACTAACGCATTGTACAGCCTTCACGAGAAAAAAATCTGTCGCTCATCGTATATTGAGGGTCTTGAGATCTTGAATAGTGTTTAACGTCGGAAGCCACGATTGCGAATCCTTCAGATCCATCCTGCTATGAGAAATTGGAGAAAAATCAATAAACCGGTGTCGAATCCAATCGTATGAGTCTGGAATTGAATGATTCATTGAAAGATACGGCGTAGACCTAGTGGACCAGGAGGTCGAATGCTTCAGGACTCCATCTCTGTTCGAGGTAATGATTAAACCAGATACAGCGGAGCAGCTGAATCTTAACTGGCTACCCTGTATTCCAGACAATAAAACACTGTATGTGCTGACAGACAACTGGAATCCAGACAATATTATTTCCGTTCGTAGTGAAGACGGAAAACTGTTGCAGGAAGCGAATTTCAAATGGTCCTGGCTGTTCCAGTACTACGGGAGCCTGAGAATGTAAAGTATTTCTGGAATCTGAGTTCTTTGAAACGTGTCAAATACTACTAGGTATACTCCTTTGAGAACATGCGTGGGCCCCATAAAAAAATTGGAAAACTAGATGCTTGATCCTTACGAAGTTCATCGACATTTTAGTTAGGTATCGAGCTTAGTTACGATATTTTCGTGAGCACCATAGAATTCGCTCTATCTTTCTCTTTCTACTCGTTCAGTGATTTTGTTTTTTTGAATTCCCAAGTCATATTATAAGGTAAAACGCTGCAAATTATTACACAATGGTTTATTATTTTTCTATATAGATCACTCGTCTGCAAAGAAACCAACCATCCAACATGAAGAAAAACATCGATCGCATTTAGGCTATTGCTTCCGAGTCTACCAAGGTAGCGGAAGCTTTGATTTCACTTTTCAAGGACGAAAAAAAAAGTTCTCCAAAATAAAAATTTTCACTCGCATTTTGCGTTTTAGACCTTTCTGAACAATTTTGGTTCAGTGTCTGTGTGTCTGTGTGTCTGTCTGTCTGTCTGTCTGTCATGATTTCCTTGTAACGCGCATAACTATACGAAGTTATTGTCCGATTTCAATGAAATTTTCAGGGATTGTGCGGGTTGGTGTGTAGACGGTCCCCTGTGAAAATCATCATCCCCGGACTGATAGGAGCGACTGCGCATGCGCAAATGTGATTTCCTTGTAACGGCCATAACTTCTACATTTTCCATCCGATTTCAATGAAATTTTCAGGGATTGTGCGGGTTGGTGTGTAGACGGTCCCCTATGAAAATCGTCACCTTCGGACTGATAGTAGCCACTGCGCATGCGCAAACGTGAATTTCCTTGTAACGGCCATAACTTCCACTTTTTCTACTCGATTTCGATGAAATTTTCAGGGATTATGCGGATTAGGTTGTAGATGGTCCCCAATGAAGATCACCACCTTCGGACTGATAGTAGCCACTGCGCATGCGCAAACTTGAATTCCTTGTAACGGCCATAACTTCTACATTTTCCATCCGATTTCAATGACATTTTCAGGGATGTTACAGATTAACTTGTTTTGGTGTTTTGAGATTAACTACTATGCATCGGATCATCTATATAATCGGGATATGGATACGAGGAAGCTATGTGCCACACCCACTTGGCAGACGTTTTTTTATTCGATTGTTGGATTCTACGTAACATGAAACGTAAACCAATAAATTTTGATGGGGTGTTGAAAAAAAAAATTTCTTGGTAGATTCCAAAAAGGTTCATTATTGAGAATAATACACCAAAATTACAATCAAATTCAAGACACTTCACTTTCACAACTTGACCAGTAAACTGGTTTATGGTTACGATCCAAACTTTTGGAGTCCATTTATGAATGACTTCTATAAAAATTTAGAAAAATTATAGTAGTTGACCATTCAGCGGTACAAATTGATAACTTACAACGCCCACGGCTCCCGATCAACTCCAAAAGGGGCATCATTGCAGAATTTCACTGTGCCCTTTGGGAGACTTCATAAATTGGCAATTTATATTTTATATTTATAATAATTTATTTCCTAAAGTTATTCTTCTATGCGGATTATTCTTTTACGTCACCTTCTGAATGTTCCTTTACCATCGAAAAATTACCACAGATAGCATGTGATCAAAACGTAAATAGTACGTCCCTCTAAATGTCCCTCTCTTATTAGGTTCTAGCCCACGCTATTCTAACTACTTAGGATGAAGAGAGGGATTGGTATTTGTTTGAAAATTCTTTCCGGTGGTTCTCTGAAGTGGAGGTTGTTAGCACACAATGAGAAGAAAACTGAAAATTTATTGCTTAGGTCAAACTGTCGACAGCCAGAGTTACGTGTGGCCTCAGTTGGTGTGTCACAATTACATTCACTTATGTCTGGAATTTCATGGATTGGTATTCAGCACTGTGTTGTAACTGCTAGGACGGTGATGAAGTGCCCATTGAGGATGGCGAAAGGGGGGGGGGGGAGATCTCCTTTAGCAAGGAACCTAGGTATTAGGGATATCCAAGCAGTAAACAGGGTGACATCTCTTGTAGAAGTATAATAAAATATAAATCAGTTTTAAAAGAGTAAAGTAAACAACCGTCTCAGGTTGAGTTTTCGTCCGACTGCCTTTCCTGGGGTCACAGACGTCATCAGCTGTCTTCCAAAGGGAAGGTCAGAATTGTTTCTGACGATTTCGCTCATGGCTACTTTTATTGCCTCGCCCGCTTAAGTGGAGCGGGGTTCGCCAACCCTAAAAATTATCAAGACCTGTGATGCCGCCTTCGATTGCTCACCAATCCAGATGATCTTCTAGGCCAATCGGCCTTTGGTCATCTCAAAAGAACCGATTCATTAGGGTAAGGAAAATCTGATTTTTAGTGTATCTTACCTCAACTTTGCGGAACGCTATCTCTGGAACTACTCTTACAATTTCGGTGCAACTCCGCACACTTTATCATAAAACTGTGCAGAATCAACCGTCCATATCATTTTGTGAAAATCAATAAGTGAAAATGTTGAAAAAATCGATCTTTTTTGCAACTTGGAAGAATTTCCAAGAAACTCCTCATCATTTTTTCGTGATATCCTGTGCCCCAGAGCTTCATTATGATGTTAGTGAAACGCCATAAAAATTTCATCCTGATAGCTTGAGTGGGTTAGGAAAAAACGTGCCTGTTACGTCAAAAATGGTGATTTTTCAGGAGAGCGGGTTTTCTAAAACACATGTAGGAATCACACCTAGGAATCGATTGATTTATCCCCGAATCGATCTTACATCTTCTTTTTCTTCAGCTTGGTGTCTCAGAAAGCTTCTTCCATGTAGACAGCGTTCCTTGGGCTCTTTAAAAGAAGCGGAAGATGAATAATTGCTGTCATCTGATATGATATTGTTTTGATCTTGAGTTTTCACTGTTATCAGCCGTTTATTGTTTTTGTTTTGAATCGTGCACGGATTTTGGGATTTTGGTTTATTATTTTCAATATAATTTTGGAACCCACCAAGAAAAACATTACCCCCCCCCCCCACCATTACAATTTGTTGGTTTACGTTTCAAGGTACGTAGAATTCAAAAATCGAATAAAATTTAGCAGTCCGTCCGCGGCACTTTCCTTAGTTCCCAATAACCGATCTTGATGAAATTCGGTAGTATGACGAAACAGGCTCGATTGAAAAAGAGTGAAGCAAGAAAGAAACTTGAAAAAGACTTCGAGAAGAGTGAAGGCGGCCCCTCGTACGCGTCGAGCGGTTTCTAAAACTTCGAATTGTCAACTTGCACTTTAATTTTGAACACGGGTTGATTAAAAAATTCTAACATTTTGGATTCGAATGCCTAATATAGTCTTTTATTGTAAAATGTTTTTATTTCAACACTGACCTTTTGACCCAAAAAATTTTCCTTACTCCCTTAAACCAGCTAACCGCCGTTGGCTTGTAGAAGTATACAACGATATATTATGAATAATATGATTATGATTATGACTCCGTGAAGGATGTAAAATAGAATTAAAATTCTTTTAATTTTCAGTTTTATTTTTATACAAGAAGTTGGACCAAGCGTTGTCCTTCATCACTACTATGAGGTAATTAGATGAACGAATGAAACAGTTATTTCAGACCTTGATGCAGCGTGTTTTCCAATTTTTGATGATTCTCAGTCATTTCTCTTTCGTGCTGAAGATTTTTTGTTGCTCAAATCTTCAAGGTTCGTTATTACAAACGATTGACCAAAAAGTTGCTCCAAATACAAAACACCTCAAAACCGCGATTCGAGTCGGGTGTGGATATAAAAGTCTGAGCGGAATGACCTTGATTATACGCTTACCTGACGAAGGGAGAGTCATTAATTCTGTCGCTAACCGCTGCACCCTCCTCATTCGGGAACCTCCGCCCCCACTTGATAAATTGTTTTTCACATCTGCCAAGTCTACGCGCCGTATACAACCTTGCACCGTAACCAATGCGTTTTTTTTTCAAATCACCGCTAGGTATTCGAATAGACCTTTTTCATCTTGAAGATGCGCTCTCAATCGTTTTCTACTCAACATTCGAGGTAGAATCATCTCTTTTTCCAAGTTGCGTAGGCTACTTGGATTTTGTCTTACTCGGAGAGTGTCCAGGGTTCTGAATAATGTCGTTGAACACAAAACACGTTTTCTTGAATAGTTATTGGATTCCTCAGGTGGGATCCAACCTAGTTGCGTGTTCCACATTGATACAATTTGGAGGGTTACCTTTGGTGTACCATAACTACAAACCAGATCATGATCGGCATTGAGAAACATCAAACACGTCTAGGCGAGAGACCTGCGCTGAAATGGGGAGAAAATTGAAAAACGTCTATATTCTCCCTACTCGTATCCATAACCCGATTGTATAGATGATACGATGCTAGTAGCTAATCTCAAAACATCAATCTCAAAGTATCTTGTAATATACTCTTAGGGGACCATCTACATTCCAGCCCCTACAATATCTGACAATTTCATCTATTCCGAATGGGATACGTAGAAGTTATGGCTGTAAGAAGGTTTTGATGTTTGCGTAGAGGCTACTAGCAGTACAGAGGCGATGGTTTTCATAGGAGAACATCCAGAAACCTACACGTACAGTCCCTGCCAAGTTCATCGAAATCGGACAATAACCTCTTATAGTTTTGCCCATTACAAGGATTTAATGACAGTCATATGGATACACAGACACACGGACAGACAGACGCGGAATCAACATTTTTCAAGAAGACCTTAAACGTAAAATCGAGAGGAAATTTTGATTTTGGAGAACAATTTTTTTTTCCATCCTTGAAAATTGAAAACAATGCGTAAACGTAACGGATTTCTTGTGTTGTGGTGATATTCCCCAAGTTTTGTCAAGAAAGGACAAACTTGATAACGTAACTGTAAATCAATCGGTAACATTATTTCTTAACGCAACCAGAGATATCACCAATCACCGCCAACCTCTCGAACCGTGAGAGCCAACATTTGACAATTTGTGCTAGTAATAAATGCACTCCGGAATTCATCCAGATCTACAATAACACTGTGTAATATGATTTTTAGTTGGATTCCATAATTGTATTTCGTATACCATGTCTAATATAAATTGCACGAGAAATCCAGTTTTGCTATAAAAGGGAAATTTTCCTTTAAAAAAAAAGTTTTTTCCACCCTCCATCCTCAAAACTCAAACTGCGAAGTTTTGCAAAACCGGTCGATCTGTTCACAAAAATGACGTCACAGCCTGGTAAAAAAAATATTCCCAATTATTGGCAAAACTAGACTGCATTTCGTGCTGAAGATTGGTACGATTATATTCATGATCTACATTCTAGTTTCGAGTAGATTCAAATGAAAGATAGAAAAATAATTAACAAAAATGATATTATTGAGGCTTACAGTGAAATAATGAAGCAAAGCTTTGAAATTCCGGAATGTAATATCTCTGGATTTTCATGAACTGTTCTTTGTGTAACCGTGGAACAAAAAAGGGACGTTACAATGGTTCCAAAAAAAGGATGTCTGGATTCTCCTTTTCCAAATGAAATCGATTTAAGGATTCCTGGAGATCAACTCTATAGTCTCTCCCTTACAGCAGAAACCGCGTATTTCGTGGTTATCCTTGAATACGGATGTGATCTTCTACAGAAAACCTACCAAAATTAACATATGAAAATTCAACGTTATGACATTTCCGCTGTGGTGCCAGAGTGGTTCTCTCCCCATGGAGAATCTCGACAATGGTTGGATTCATGAAGATATCTAACTTGTTTACGAAAGTGAAGTACCAATTTTTAATAGCGGTGTGTAGTTTTAGACACAAAACTTTATTTAATTTTTAATGAACAAGTTTAATTATTATAAATGTATAAAAATTAAACTTGTACGATAGGTACAAATTATATTAAACATCTGTTCTACAGGTATGCATTATGAACCGTTTGCGCTATAAATATGCACTTTATGTCCTATAAAACGTAAATTTTCGAATTCTACGCGTAAAATAAGGGGCTTATCGCTAGTAGTTTTTCTCTCATACTCCAAATATCGAAATAAAACGGTTGGTCCACTCTGTAAGTACGTATATATATTCTCATTCCACCTTGCAGCTACTTAGCTGTTCATGATTCAGCCAACTGTATATTCCGTCCAAATGTGTATAGGATTACCAAGTCTAATTTGGAATTTTCCAGACCAATTTTGGAAATTCGGTTTGGAAAAGGATTAATTTGGTTTGGAAAAGGATTAATTTGACTTGGAAATGCTATATATCACCACACAGAAAGATTGATCACAATCTGAAATTGAAATGGAAAATTCTGAAATTGTTTTGACAAATTTGAATTTGACTTGAAAAATGTTGTATTTGACTTGGAAAGTTCTAAAATTGAATAGGAAGGTACTGAAACTGGATTGGAAAATTCCAAATATGGTTTGGAAAGTTTTGAATATGGTTTGGAAAATTCTGAATGTGGTTAGAAAATTTCCGAAATAGGTCTGGAAAATTCTGAATTAGACTTGGAAATCCTATATATCACAGTTCATTGATTTTGTCCAGCCCTTGGTTTTGGATGTGTATTCGAGCTTAATTAGTATTGAATATACTACATTATACTATACTATATTTGAATTGATTTTCAATGTAAGACTATCTACTCTTCGAGAAGAGAATAAGAACCAAAAAAAAAAAAACCAAACTCTCTCTGCTAATGCGATCAACTTTATTCTTACAACTGAATGTCTTGCGTGGACGCTCTCAAGCTACAACAGAATATTCGAAACAACGAGGTGAACATGATGTACCTACTTGTACATTATGAAAGAAGTGATAAGTTTGACGGTCTTGGGGTTCGATTGACTAAAAGAATTACAGATTCCAAAATGATGTATGAGGCGGATGAAAAAAAAAAAAACTCGCGTCAAGCGGTGAAGCTGGATCCCAAGGCCGCCTCGCCTGTCCTGCTATCTATACTTACCTGCCTCTCCAGACATGATGTCTTTGGCTTGCGATGAGCTATGTCCTCACCACCCACACGTGCAACCATAGTTTCCCCTCTCCTTCACTTGTATCTCTAATTGCCGGTCTTCGGTAAAGTTTGCTACCTGTATAGCTCCTCCTTCCACAACTTTTAAGATTTTTTTCCCATCTTTTTTTTGCCGAGTCTGGGTTTGCATTCTCTTCTCCACGCTCGTTCGCCTCCTGTCTGTCTACTCCTCACGACTTTCCGATAGTTCTTCCAGCTTGCTTTTCTAGTTTTTATTTGAACAGATGCTGCCTATCATCTATCGGCTAGTAGCTAATAACCCAAATCGAGGCTATGATTTTTTTTTTCTTGGTTGATTCACAAAAACGGTTTATTTTAGAACACTATAGTGAAGTAGGGTTACTTAGCTTATGTAGCAGCACGATTTTGGTTTTAAAAAAATTCCCCGCAAAATTTGCCATTTTATGTTTCAAGGTAGGTAGAACCCGAACATCGTGCCGCACCATTTCCCTTAGTTACTTATGGCCAAAATGAATACATTTTGTTTACGGCTCCCATTGGGGTATAGCTGTCTCCTGAAATCGTTTGAACCCCTGGTGTGTATAAACCCTCTGATGAACTTCCAGTGTACAAAGGGTCTTACAGACAAGCAGCAACTATGAAGTTGTTTTTGAGATACATGATGGGTTAATTAATATATTTTTCGTCAAACCAACATTTTATTAATTAATAAAAAGTAATTAGACTCATTCCTAGTAGTCCATGGGGGTCTAATTTGATTTGATTTTTTAATTTTAAGGAATCTAATTTGAACAGAAATTCAAAAACAGTGATCTACAGAACCCAACATGCGAATTTGAGTCCCCCCCCCCCCATGCTCCGGCAACGGTACCAGTCTAGGTAGGTAATCCGTTCACATCCGTATTCAAGGTGAAACTCACAAAAACCCATGAAATATGCGGTTTCTGGTGTCCTGGCACAGAGAATACTTAATTCACGATATTTTGTGAATATTATCCCCCACTTGCCCCCTCACCATGATAATTTCGATATTCTGTGAAATAATGTGGAACTCGGGAGTCATCAAAACAAAAAAGAATTTCGCAAATCGGTTGGAAATTGAGGTCTGGTGAGAGTACACAAAATTTGCTCGAAAACGTACTTCGTTTGGTTGCCAGTGTATAAAGTGTCTGAGGGACACGCTGGTTTTCAGAAACTAGAGAACAAAATACTTTTCGTGGCGGTTAGATCACAGCTGAAGATTCGATATGGAACCTTCTATAAAAGGGGGGACAGGTACTGAGCGCCTGGGATATTCTAGATGCTCACTGTTGTCAACATACTTCATTGAAATTTCCCTCATGTCTGTCAGACACTTTATATACACCAAGGGTTAAGGGGTAAATAATAGAGGTTGACTTTCTCAAAACGCCCCAGCTCAAAAATTTGTGATTCAAAGGTATTGTTTTTTCATCAATTTAAAATAGCGTTGAAAATTTAGAAACAAACGTGACCTCCCAGAGCTCTGAAGAATCAACTGTTTGGTTTCTATACGGTTTTGATTTTTGGACGTGTAAATAAATCAGATACGCGAGTGGGGATCGCAATGAATGTTCAATGATAGAAGTAAGTACTATACGTCAAATTTCAGAACAGTTATAAGAGTACATTCGTTCTTTTAGCATCTTATTGCTGAGTTCCTTATTGGAGAATCAGTCATAGCCAGCAAGTCAAGTTCAGGAGACGAGTGCTTTCCATGTAAGGACATCAAGCCGTCGAAAGCGCTCGCCTCCTGTAGTCGACTTCGTTGATTACGACGGATTCTCCAATAAGGAACTCAACAATAAGACGCTTAAGGAAAGATTGTATTTTAATACCTCATACTTAATTTTGGTTCACCTCTGTTTTATGTTGAATTTCAGTAATGCGAATACTTTTCGTTTTCTCAAAAAGTATCATGAAACTCAATTGTCCTTTGTTAGCAACCAGAAACCAAATTTCCTAATGAAGGCACAACTCTCGGATAAAAGTGTTATTGCTGGCAGGAATTTCCTTTCAAAATAAACTCAGTTTTTTAACGTCATTCAAATGAGGAAACTCTGGACATGATGGTAATGATTATTGTGAGATATCAACTTTTCACCACTGAGAGCCACCAACAGAATTGACCGTGTGAAAATTAGGAAATAGTTTTATCTACCAAACCCAACATGTCAGCGACTGTTCCAGAGCGCTACAGAGACTCATATAACTAGATCGTTTAAAAGTTACTTCAATCTATTAAACTCTATATTTTCAAAGGAGGGGGGAATCTCCAAAACGCCCTAGCTCAAAAACGTTCAATATGAAGGTATTGTTTTTTTATCAATTTGAAATAGTATTGAATTTTTACAATCGAATAAGACCTCCCAGACCTCTGTAGGACCAACCGGTCACTTCCTATGAGAACTTAACGGTTGGTCTTGAGATAAACCAGAAACACGAGTGTAAAACGCTAAACTAATCTCCGTGCAAATTTTAGATGATCAAAGTGCGATTGTTGTTCGGTGGTGGTGTTGTTCGGTGGTTGTAGTCAATTTTTCGTCCTTAATGACCAGTAATCCAATTTCCTAATGAAGGCACCCACAAATCTCACTTTCTTCAAATTAAGTTCGACTGTGAAGCGAAAATATGGTTGGTAGGTAGTGGTGATCTACACAGAAAAAATTATCAACTTTTTTGTAATAATTTCCAACGTTTTTTAAATATTTTTTTCTTGTCTTGGCAACTTGCAGAGTAAGTAAGCAGCTCCATTTAGATCCTACCTAGTTGTCGAAAAATATAGAGCTGCCAACTCCTTTATGATGAAATACCAAACTTCGAGAGGTACAGCTTTCATATTTATTCGACTCGAACCAAACCTGCACCTAAACCCACGTCAACATTGACTCGGTCTGCTTGCAGTTCTTACCAGGTGAAAGATGTACCTGTCTCATTGAGCGTAAATGATGTGGCAACCAGGTTCACACCTGGACTTATTATATGCCTCGCTCACATGTCTAGTATCTTGTTTTTCAACTTGCTTTCCTGCCGTATTGAAATCAAGACGTGCCAACATAGTGACAAATCACGGACAGTTGGGTAACCTAACGCTAGCTCGAACAAATATGACATTTAATCACATAATCCATCTGTGGTCAAATCCTTGTCGGCCATGTGTTGGGTAAAACTAAAAATACTTGTCGCCCGATTTTGATAAAAGTGATGGTGGGTGTCGCTTCAAATGACATCAATTGTAGTGGTGTTTTTTGTTGAAGTATTACTGCAGTTCCTGATTACTTCCTGCCAAGTGATCATAACTCCAGATTTTCTGGGTACCTTAATACAGCATTTTTGTACTTCCCGTGTTGACAAAACTTGAACCTGAAAAAGAGGATCTAACGAGAGCACTGGCAGATGCTAACTCTTCACGTAATTTTTTTCAGATCTCCTCCGTGAAATCGTGAAAAAGTTTCATATTCCTAGTAGCATGATAGAAGTTGTGAAAAGATGGATGGAGCTTATGGCAGAGTCCATTATTACTGAGGAGGAACCTGAGCAAGTATTCGATGTTCTGCTAGAGAAAACGGCACCCCATTTCAGAAAATTCACGTTCAGGCGTTTTCAACTGAAGATCACGGCCGAAGAGGAAGTTCTTGTCATTTTCTGGGTCATACAACAGGGTATACCAAAACTGACGCGAGGATTGCGCAACATAACTACTTTGAGACAGTCTAGTACTCCCTTACAGACCAAATTTTTCGGAGGTCTTATTATTCAATTCAATTAATATTTTTTACGATTTCTTATAAATATTATGAGAAATCCATCTTATATTATGGATATTATTAGTATTTTTATTGATTATTATTTATTTTTACCTTCATTCATAATATGAATAAAAATATAAAAAAATAAATAAGTAAATAAATAAAAAATTTTAAAAAATCGGTTGTCATTCATACTTGACAAAACATTACCTTCCTCAGAGATAACCTCGGAGTTGATGGAATTGTTTTTCTTCTTCCATGTTCTTCCACTACCCAGGGCAGAAAACAGCGTTGAAAACTCAACGCAACACTGAAGTTTGAACTGAAAAGATTTGTTCGTGCCACTACCTATCCACTTCGTCATTAATTTTTTGTTATTTTCATTCAATTCTCATTATTGTTTCATATACTATGGGTTACAATTTTTCTCCAATAGTTTTCACATCAGTTGGTAGGTACTACTATATTTCTTTATCTATTTTACTGGCATACTTAGTTAATTATTAATACATGTTAAACAATCACATCAGTTGGTAGGTACTACTATATTTCTTTATCTATTTTACTGGCATACTCAGTTAATTATTAATAAATGTTAAACAATATCTACAATATAATATTATTATATTGTAGATATTGTTTAACTAATAATATTATTATATTGTAGATATTGTTTAACATTTATTAATAATTAACTGAGTATGCCAGTAAAATAGATAAAGAAGTATAGTAGTACCTACCAACTGATGTGAAAACTATTGGAGAAAAATTGTAACCCATAGTAAATGAAACAATAATGAGAATTGAATGAAAATAACAAAAAATTAATGACGAAGTGGATGGGTAGTGGCACGAACAAATCTTTTCAGTTCAAACTTCAGTGTTGCGTTGAGTTCTCAACGCTGTTTTCTGCCCTGGGTAGTCCATGGAAGAAGAAAAACAATTCCATCAACTCCGAGGTTATCTCTGAGGAAGGTAATGTTTTTGTCAAGTATGAATAACATCCGATTTTTTCAAACGCCAAAAGTTGCCTTCTCCCGGCAAGGGAACTCTTCACGTGAAAAACGAAATGTCAAGTACAAAAATACTATAATCTTACTATCATTCGAACAGAGGTGACTTCAACATAAACTAGCGATTCACTATTGTGTTTCTCACCTCCTACGGTGATCAGAACATGGTCGTGAGTTGCTTTCGATTGTCTCTATATAATATGTTTCCGATCGTCTATACGTAATATGCTTTCTATATGCTAATCCAAGAGAGTAGTCTAATTCGAATCCGTCCGCTCTGACGGACACATTTAGATCAAAATCATTGCAAATACGGACGAGCAATGATAGTTTGATGAAGTTTAATAAAAAATTTGACTTCTTACTTGAACTTGTAACCAGGTTTGAGGATCAAAAGAGGTGGATGTTATTAACTCAGTTCACAATCGTGCTATGTCCAAAAACATCGGTTTTCGAGGTCAGGTACCGATGGATTCGTCAGGACTTCAGAGGGGAATGACCATAATAATATTCTATTCTATCCCTACGTTCACAATGGAGTTAAGTCCAAAAAGATCAGTTAGTTCCCATTGAAATTATCTACCTTGTCGACTTCATGTACGCGAAAACTTCAATCAATATTTTTGAACCGAGCGCGATTGCGAAAATATTTGAGATGGTCAATCTGAAGGAAATTGCTAAACAATAGTTATTCACAAATTCAAATAGTTTATTCACATGAATTTTCTCTATTGATGTTTCACTCGATATTGAAATACTGCAAAATGAGGTACACGCTTCTCCTGTCTTTGGAAACTTATACCTGAATTAAAGCGTTGGGGTGGTATTCCTGAGTGATTTTTCTATCGAGAAGTTGTTCTGTAGAGATCGGTATGACACATCTTTAATTTGTAGAATTGACTCAGCCGAATCAGTGAATCAACCCATCATCAAGAAATATTCGTGGGTGACGGTAGGATTTCTTGCATGGGCCCACCATATACAATTTTTTGATTCGCCACTGCTCGGTTACAACCTCTCCTTTCGAATAGTATACAACATACCTCATCATATTTGGAAGGAAGAAAAATACAGCCGTTTGGTTGTTTTGCGTCTGTACTGAAGGGACTCGAACTTCGGCAGAGCTGTCTTGAGGACTTATCAAACTCAGGTGAGCAACGCTCTCCCCCGACTCTCCTCTCTCCTTCCCTCGTCTTAACGTCTCTTCAACAGTAAATCATTTTAAATCGAATTTCGGTCCAGACCCCACCGTTTACGAGCAGATAAACCCTCCTGAGACCCCCCTTTCTTCCTCGTCACCACTTCCCTCCATCGTCTTCAAAAGCTGTTAAAGTTCCGGGAATCTTTTGCCTTAAAATATCTTATATTACGCCGATGGCTCTGTTTATTTATTTTTTCTCGTTCTTTATTTGTACATATATTTTTTTCTTCCTCCTTTCAAATATCTCCCTTGACGTCTCCTGTCGGTCTTCGAGCGACGTCTTTAGGACCATCATCGGTTTGTGTGGCAGAGCTGCCTCGGAGGTTGATGCGCATCCAAAAGCCTGCCGGCCCTCTGTTGTGTAATAACTCACGTACTTTCTTTCATTATATACGAGGATTGCCGCTTGGGAAGGATGCAGAATGGTCGTACCCACCCGTGATGAGCGGTTCTTTCTGTCGATCGACGTCTCGTCGTTTCGCCTCCCTTTTTCTTACCGACACGGTTGTATTTTCAGAATAGGGACTTTGAGAGTGGCCCTTGCTGCCAGTTTCTTGTAGTAGGCCTTAGGAGTTTTTATGACTCTCTCAGGGATGAAGTTTCCCTTCGACTTACATTGACTTATAGATATTTCACAATAAAGGTTGACAGTATGCAAATGCAAACCATTGCGTTCACTTCTTTGCTATTGTGATGCATTTTTAACAATACAAAACCGCACCATCATGCACATCGAGTTCTGGAAATCAGTCACAGTAAGATACATCTAAGCAAAGAAAGGGTCTAGAAGGTTAATTGTGAATATATTGTTGATGTTTTATAATTTACTATTATTGTAAAATAACAGACATTAATTATACATCAGCCAAATGATTTAGAAAATAATCTATCAAATTGATAAACCTCACTTCAAACATTACGACAATACGACAATAATTTAAACATAACAGTGCTCTATGAATAAACTCATTAGAGAAGAAAAAAAATCTTCGTCCCATGACACACCGAATAGAGAACTTCCTCCTTCGCGTCTACGGCGGTGTTGAAGTCGGTAACAAATAAAGAAATATTACAACTTTAAATCAGCTTTACTGGTCAATATAAACAAATAACGAGACTAGTTCTTGTTCATACTCTGAGCAATCCATTATTGAAATGGCGAAGCGTCCCATTTGGATGTCCGCATTTCTGCCATTGTGAGGAGTGCCATTAGGAATAACATTAAATTTCCTATTGGATTTATTAAATGACCTTTTTTTGAGTCGAAGTGGAACATGAAAAAGCCTTCTGAAAAAGGTTACATAATATGGGAAACCTCGAATTTTTTCAGTCTGAAATCGAACTGTGAGAATAGATATTTTTTCAAGATGCAAGAACGGTAAAAACTGGGAAAAATCTCAGCTTTCTAACGGACTAGTCATTTTTATTTTTAAAGTGGGACTTTTTACAAAAACTTTGTGGGTGAATGCGGGAAAAAAATGAATTTTTTCAACGAAATCAGGCCTCGCAGGCCGAAATCCGGCGCCGCTATCACTCCTTCCCATCGTCCAAACCTTCAGAAGAAAATTCACAATTTCCTTTTTAGGAGGCAATTTGTTGTAAAGATAGGTCGATTGAAGAATGATAATTTGATTCAGAGCTCTATATTTTAGGACGGTACTTACAGAGTGATTCCCCTCCGAAAATCCGATGGTCATACAATTCACGACCACCTAGATCTGTCTTGATAATATAAGTAATTTTAGTTTATTCATCTATTTTATCATTAATACATTCATCATTAAATTTAATAATTATGTAATACGTAGAACTTTTTCCAAAGCTTCACTAAAAAAAAAGGTGAGGCATTTATCCGGTAGGAAACTTAATGTTCTTTTCAACCGTATCCTCAAATTTGAATTTACACAGCAAATTAGGGGAATTATGGCCGATGTAGAAACGTAAGGTTGAGCAGCTCATGGCATAAAAAAAGGGCTCACCCTGAAGTATTACTGCACAAGCGGTTCCGGGGTGAGTCCTAAGCAGAGGGAGTAGGATTTTACTTGGTAGGCCCAATGCTGGGGAGTCCAACACTATTGGGGTGAACTTCCCCTTCGCTCTTGAAGATTTTCCCCACTCCCGTAGAAAAAAGTCAACGTAAGATCAAAATCGCGAAAGAAAGTTTAAAATTGAAATAACTCGGAAATAAAACATCCAAAAGAAAACGGCTAGGAGGCACTTTTTGTCGCAAATTAGTTGTAAAATCGACTCTTGCAGTTTTGCAGACTGGTTCTGTTTATTCCCAGTAAAGGAGACCGTCTAGAGGCCAGGTAGCGTAAATCCGGGAAATTTCATAGACTTCGAGTAGTACACATTTTTTCTAAATTTAATAGCGTGGGAGCAAGAATCAACGAACATTCCAAACCAATAAGACCTCGAAATGTTTAGATGAACATAAATAGATAGTAGAACGGCAGGTCATTCGCTAGCAAATCAAGTCTGATGTTTTCTATTCGTTGTAGTTTGAGCCAAGCCAAACACATGAGTCCCATTATTGAAGGTAATAGGCTACCTTAAACTCGTGTTGTCTACCACATCACGAAAACACAGTTATTAAGTTCCCATTACTTCATTATTAGACTAAGTGACAAAATACTTACTGCTTAATTGGGAAGCCACTCCACTAAGAATTTCACACGATTATTCGTTATAGTTTCCTCCGAGTCCTAACGAAGCTCTTCCTTGACTGTTGCAGGTGACACATTGCCTTTTTCCGGTTCGGAAGAGGAAGACGACGAAGAAACGAGTTCGGTCGGTCTCCTCAAACAGCACCACCTCCACGGGAGTGGACAAATCCACGCGCCCGAGGGGAACAACAACTCCAACACCCTCCCCGGGAGTCAGGACCCCAAGGGTCAGGAAGACTCGGAAGACCAAGGTAAG
The DNA here is from genome assembly GCA_009739505.2 of Apolygus lucorum. Lineage (NCBI taxonomy): Eukaryota > Metazoa > Arthropoda > Insecta > Hemiptera > Miridae > Apolygus > Apolygus lucorum. Next base: position 41,367,410 of record CM019167.2, on the reverse strand, counting down.
TGTCATGTGTGGTTAATTGGCACATTAGAGAGCAGACGACGGAAACTGGCGAACATCACAAACTGCGAGATTCAATTTGAACTCCACAAAACAATGTGTCTCGTACAGAATTGAAATGTGTTGCTCTGCGCCTCAATATATGCTCTTCTACTCAATAAAATGAAAACAAAACCCCTTTTTTTAGAAACAAGCTTTTTATATTAGCTAATAAAAAGAACTAAAAAGTTGGAAATAAATTAACTCTAGTAAGAAATATAACATGTCACAAGTTCATTGTAACTTTTAACGATAATTAAGCTTCTTCGTCTACGAAAATAATATAATAAATAAAATATAATATAACTGAAGACCACAGGGAAAGAAGAAGGAATGTGTGAATTTTTTCATTCTGAGAAAACTGAAATTCAAAGTTTGACGCGTTCTACTCATATCCATCTTCATGGACGGCTGGGTCGTTTTATTTTTCCTCATTAGTTAAACATTCATCTAACGATATAACAAAAAGATAAATAAATCAATAAACATCCTCAATTTGTAAATAGTTTTATTGAAAAAAAAAAAACAAATCACCCTTACTCTTGAAAGTAGACAGGATGGTTTTGCTTTTAAAAAAGGCCATTTTCCTTTTTAAAAAGTTTTTTTTCGTCGAAAACATGATCTAAATGCAGTCAAATTGAAAAACTAACATCTCCACGTGATTCAGCGTGAAAAATACTAAAATATCATGTGTCACACTTAATTACTTTTACATACACATTTTGACGCAACCTCGCGGCTGCACATATTTGAGCGCACGCTGAGCGGGTTGCGCGCGATAAAACAATTGGTTGAGGGGTGAAATGTTCATGACATTTCACGTAGAATCCAAATCTGCAATGAAAAATGAGGGGTCTCATTTGAAAAAAATAAGGTGGTTGCGTTGCGCACGATTGCGCACGTACGCAATGCGCACCGTGATCCTTGGAAAAATCATGAACATAAAAAAACATTGTTTTTTACCACTATCTGGTCGATTATAGCTTGGGGGGGGGAGAGACGTTTTCGGGGACACCTATAATATATAATATATATTATACATAATACATATTAGTACATATTATGTAGCCGCCCCCGCAGATAGTAGAGGCCTATCCCGAGTAGGGATCTTCATGCCAAGCACCCTGGAAAAAGAGTGAGGGCCATGGGTTCTCCCTAGATACTTCTTCAATCGCCAGTCGAGTTCAGGACGAGCCAGTGAACTGACCGCAAGGGGAGTTTCGGCGGTATTGTACTATCTAGAGCTATGTAATCGATTTATAATCCGTTTTGAGCCAAGTTATTGTAGAACACAGTTGTTTCTTCATATGCGAGTGATATATGATTCTGACAACCAACTGGAAGAAGAGGAAATGCCGGAGAATAGAATAAGAGTTATCCCATCTCCATCATATACTTATTCTAAATTATATTCTGGGGAATCTTCCAATCTATTTCAGTTCACAATGATCTCTGCAATACATTTTCCTGATTATTTAGATATTGTTTTGTTTTCATTCACGATTTTATTAATAACTAAGATTTTAGGTGTTGACAAGTTCATTGCTGTTTGAGTTCCTAATCAAAGCTGACTGTCACTATATCTAGTGAACTAGGTATATAGATTATCGCTGATACTAATTTTTTGGTTAAGTATCGGGAGAAATGAAAAGGAGAGGAAACTTGGTAGGTACTCCTAGTAGGAATGGTAAATATGGATTCATTATTAATTCAAAATTTTATCGTTGTTTCTAGTTCCTATGTTCCGAATCAAGATTAACTTCAATTAATATCTAGTGCAACAATATGGGCTTGAAATATAAATTTGTATTCTCTGTAAGAAAGAATAAGATAGGAATACATAATCTATTCCAAATGTGAGCAATTTCTGTCATGGAATCAAGCCAAAATGTTATACAAAAAAAGAAAAAAAAATTTTTTCCTGAATAAAACATAAAATATGAATACAATTTTCAAATTTATACGCCTCTTATGTTTCCCTTATTAAGACTGCAGGACGACATACATTTTTTTTCACTCCATAATTAAATGCGATTATCGTTTTTAGGTACTCATTTGAATGTCAGTTATCGTAATGAACGCCTAATTCTATGCCTCACGACATTTTACTCGAGGGAATGATACATGAATAAATGAAGGCTATGCTTGTAGAAATTATGCAAAATGAAAGCAGCAATTTTTTAACGTGCTTTAAGTGTTGCGAGAATTCCTGTACGGAAAAGCTGGAATTCCAGCGTTGGAAATTCCTCAAAAGAAATTGCGGGAAATCGGCAACCGTATCCCGGATTCTCCTATGTTTGAGTAGGGTAGGGTGTTCTGAATCTCTTGTGAGAGAAGAATGTGTACGTTCGAGTACTACAACTAGCTAGAGTGATAATCAGGATGTTACGATAATCCACCATCACTTGATTCGATCTTCTAATCTCATCTCGATAAACATTCTCACCTCGTCTCAACAACATGTCGGCTTTTGTCAATGTTGCTCCATTGAACCCTCCGATCAAACGTGGTAGCGCCAACCAGGAAGTAATAGATCGCCGCAGTAAGAAAATGCAAGTAACTGCTGTTCTCTACAGTTGTTTCAGTCACAAACCCAGAAACATTCGTTTCTCAATTAATGTACAAAATATATACAAAGTAACATCAAAGTGATATTGGATGTTGAGAATGACGGCGTAATTTCAGAAGGTAGCCAACTTCTGTTGTTTTTTATTGTTTTTGTTCGCTTTTGGCATCGACTGTTTTTTATGGTTTTAGGAAACTTAGCGTCCGGGCATACGAGTTTGGGCACAGCGTCTGGGCATATGTAGGATGATGTGTCTCCCCCTACCTAGATAGGTTGTTGACTACACTTACCTGGACTGAGGTTTTATAGAGAAAATAGCTTCAATTGTGAGTTGATTACCTTACCTCAATAAAATTCTGAGTGAATGTCAGTTGGTAGAAAAATAAGATTTAACGGCATACAAATTCTTTCATTTTAAATCTCAGATGAGTTACTCTTGCTGGATAAGAATTAGGGATAACCTAGAAACACGACTAATAAAGACTCAATTTGTTGCTTATTAACCCTGTTTGTGTTTTTTTCAAGTACTGCTAGGTAAGAAAAATTGTATATATGTCATTTATGCATTAAGGTTTGTCCTGATACTACTGAAACAAACACAAAAAGACTGATGAATATTCAAAAAAATTGCAAACAATAAAAGTTGAATTGTGATGTTTTGACTACCTGTGATTGCGGCTAACAACAATTTTTCGTGCAATGATCTCCGTTACTTCACATTTACTTTTTTTCAAGGTTTTAAAAAACGAATTTAAACAGGGCTGAACTAATCATCTAGTTATTTGTTGTTGTTGTGTAAAAAAAAAAATTCAGTGGAGAAAAAGTTTGATTTTCTGTTATTTTGTTTTGTCCACTGACCTCCAGGGCTTGGCACGGTGTCGTTTAAGACACCTCTTCAATTAGCCCAATTGTTATGGTGCTAATTTATTGTTTCCGTCATATGTGAGTTCTAACAAAGGGGAAAAAACACACAAAAATCTGCTTCCTCGAATCCATAACCCGGGAATATAGATGATCCGGTGCATAGAGGCTAAATCTCAAAACATCAATCTCTAAGTACCTTCCACTACCCTCATAGGGGACCATCCACACGTCAACCCGCACAATTTCTGAATGTTGTTGGAAATTGTAGAAGTTGTGGCTGTTACTAGTATTTCACGTCTGCGTATTCGCACAAAATACTTTCAATTTAGGGGCCTTGATATTCATAGGGTACCATTTGCACCCCAACTCGCATAATTCCTGAAAATTTCATCGAAATCGGATGAGAAATGTAGAAGTTATGGCTGTGGCAAGGATTTCATGACTGACACATAGACACACGGACCCACAGACAGACACGGAGCCAAAATTGTTCAGGAAGGTCTGAAACGTAAAACTCGAGTGGAAATTTTGATGTTAGAGAACATTTTTTTCAACCTTGAAAAGCAAAAACAAAGCTTCCGCTACCTTGGTAGACTCGGAATTAAAAACGGAAAGGTTCCTAGTAGATCTACTCATACCAGGTTAAGGGTTAACTACACGGGAACTCCGCTGTACAACTTTACGCTTGGGTTTCGTCCATAGTATAGTAACCTTCCAGTGTAATTCTAGTACAACCCAAAAACACCACTGGCTCTCAGATACCGGGGTGATACGAGAAAGTTGATAGTTGACCTAAATTGAAGCATAAGCGGTATGAAAATTCCTCGTGAGTTTTTAGTCTCTTATTTTATGAGGTTTGACTGACACAGGAATCAAATTACTTTGACTCCAACGAGAAAACCTTTTATTTCCACATAAGCTAGAATGTTGGAACTTTAGTAATCATACGTAATGGGGTATTTCGGTGGGTCGGAAATTCAGGTTTTTGACCTCAAATTTGGATTCAGCACCCTTGAAAACCTATATACTACAACTTTAAGCCCAATGATACTATAACATGTGGTAGAAAAATTAATTAAAGAGATCACACGTTTGAAAAAGGCGGGCCGCTATAATAATAATGCACACACACTAGGCAAGGACTACGCCGCGCGCGTGTGTGAGTACTATTTTGTAGTATCCAAGAGGTCTTTCAAGGGTTTCCATGCATGGATACTTTTTTCAAAGACAGTTGGCTAGCTACGTCACACCGTTCAAATCTTCAACTTTCCTTAGCTTCTCTGATTTTTTAAAAACATTTTCTCGACGAACAGACCCGATTACCGTTATTCCTGAGCCATACTCTTTTGAAAAAAAAAAAATAAAAAAAATTGACCGAAATACCCCATTATAGACCAGAAACTTGTTACGTGGTGTCTACTTTATCACAGAATATCAGCCTCTTCATTTTTCCGGTATTTTCACGAATTCCACTTACCAGCACTCTAACGAAAATAACGAAAATCTTCTACTTTTTCGTATGAACGTGAATGTTGGAACAGAGTTTTATGAGAACAGAAAAACCGAAATTTGTCATTATTCAGTTATCAGAGGTTTGTTCAAATCAACTGAACCGTCATTAGAAAAAAAACTTATGCAGTGCATTCAGATATATGTATTTTGGCGATTCAAGGTTATTGATAACCAAATATCATACAAAAAAAAGTAAATAAAAACTGAAAACTAAAAACTAATAGGACTTATTAGTAAACATGGTTATCGATACAATCAAATATCAATATTTTCCTAGGAAGTGAGCTCAATGTATGAATTATGGCTAAGTGTGACAACGTGAGTGAGAAGTAGAAATCATGAAAGAATTGATAGGACATTTTACCCTAAAATCCAAACAAGTGCGGAAGAAATATACAAACCAAAAACCTAAGAACCTAGGAGGTACTTAAAATACTCTAATTGTATCAAAATGTTAAAAAATGTTAAAATTCTAATTTATTCTTGATTTAAAAACAACTTGATGTGTGATTTTTTTATTATTATCACTTGTGGATGATTAACTATAAAATATATCAATACAATCTTCACACTAAGATATAATCATTACAATCTTCTACACTAAAATATTTATCAATCTTTTAACAAGCCTGACAAACATTTTTCATACCTTGAAACTGTCATGTCACCGTTCGTGAAAATTTGGTATTCAGGCGCGGGTTTGGAAATTGCGTTTTATTAGGGATGATGAATTGCACGAAAGGAAACCACAAACAAAAGAAAGTTTCACATTCTGTCCGATATTGTGAAAAATGGTATCGGTTGACTCGCACAATCATGGTGTCAACTTACTAAGACGAAACATACGACAAAATGCTGCCGAAACTGGTTCAACAGTCGTAAAATTGTTTCGGAGAACAACTCATGCGCTACGGGGGGCACCTTCTGATACGAGTAAATAATCACCTCCGGCTCTGTGGGTACCAATTCACGCACTTTAATGAGCTGTACGAAAACAAAATAAAGGTGCATATGGCAGAAACTTTGAAATGTCGATTGAAGTTGACAATTTAAACTCCGATTTTTTCTCAATACTTGAGGCTAGTAATTAGTAAATCTAAAATCTTCTCTTACAGTATGAATACTTTAAGGTTATCACTCAGAATTGAGGAGTTTTCTCTCAAACGGGATATCCACTTGGAATTTTTTGTGGGAAATTTAGAGAGAAGGAAGTTGTATAGGGTCCCAAATTTTCCAAATAATTTGTGCATAGAACTTCTGGTTGTATGACCAAATTTCGGAATTTTGGCACGCGTGTTGAAGGTAACATGGCCATTTCTTATTTGGCTATTAAGGTAAAATCACCAATGGTGGAATGCGTAAGGTGTTTTCGTGGTATTTTTCTAAATTTTTCAAATCAAAAACTTCTGATGACACCAATGGCTCCAGCAAATCTTCCCCTTCACGGGGAATATCTGAAAATTGCTTTAAAAGTAGTGTTTTGTTATAATAATCCGTTTTCCTCAGTTACTTGTTTTGACCATTAGTGGAACGCTGAAAATTGTGGGTGTTCCTAAGTTGGAATTTTTTGCTCCAGTCGAGGAAAGATGACAAAATTTCAACTCGTCATTAAAATTTCCCCCGTTTTAAATACTAATGTACCTTAGAATCCTCTAACTTCGGCCACTTTTTGCTGTTTTTTGATAATTTCACCATAATGTATTGATATCTAATTTTTTTGAAAAAATAAAAATAGATCGTCTCACATCTTACCTGTCTGATGCCCTAAAAACCACATTTTTACCTTCTACCCAATTTATTATTATTTTTTTTAATTTAAAGTGTGGCCAAAGTTACCATCTTAGTACTGCTAATTTCGGCCATCCCTCAGAATCGTGGAAAAAACGAAGATAACAAAGCAATAGTGCAATTTCAGACACTTGTGAACGTTTTAAAAAGAAACTCTGTTTGAAAAATGCTTTCAAAAAACGTAAAAAGACCTTTTTATTAATTTGGCAGAGGGTAAAGTAGGAAAGAGCTAGAATAATACTACTAAAGTTTTCTAGCGCATTTTAAATAAAAATCGTGGTTAGTAGGTAGGTGTCACACAATGGTAGGTAAATATCCATCCAGGGAGATTATCTAGATTGGGGACCGCTCGAATGCGATACGGCTGGTCTTGATGATTTTTCTGGTTGGGCCGTTGGTGGACCCTGCTCCACTTAAGCGGGTGAGTAGCCATGAACAAAATAATCAGAAACAATTCTGACAAGCTGATGACGTCTGCGACGCTAGGAGTGGGAGTTGGACGAAAATGCAATCTGCGAGGGTTGTTTACTTCACTTTTACTGCTATTGAACAAACTCTGTTCTTCGGGTCATCCAAATTGATAACTGTCATTCATGGTCGATTCCCCGTAGATAAATAAATAGTGTTTACATATAACTTTTTGAATAACCGGAGTAGTTCGAGCTGATGTTTGTAGGAAACAACGGAGAGGTTTAAGTTTGAAGAATATCTCTGGAGGCCCAAAGAACACACAGATCTGTACAACGTGAGGTAGCTCAAGCATGACCACTCCGACTGTTGCCGACTGTTATAGACATTTTAGTTTTGTATAGTGTACGGTTGTTTTTCAGGTTCCTTGGATGGGGATCCTGAGACGAGAGACTCTCAAACGGAGAACAAATCTCCCGAAGATGGTAATTCGGGGTCCAAAAGAAGAGGACCGCGGACGACCATCAAGGCCAAACAATTAGAGATCCTGAAGACTGCATTTTCCCAAACACCCAAACCCACGCGACACATACGAGAGCAACTGGCGAAAGAAACAGGCCTGCCCATGAGAGTCATACAGGTACGTGAAACCATAGTGTTTTCCCCTTTATTCTGGCTAGGAGTATTTCATTTGTCACAAAATATCAATGAGAATGCCTGCAGTAGTTTCACATTCATAATAATTACACAATTATATTGGCGAATTCTAATATTCTCAGTAATGATACTACAACTTTTTGAACACGCCAAAAGAGGAAGAAGGTTACTCAATTTGGGAGTAAAAGGTCCACTTTTTTTTTTAATCTCGCAACAAGCTGACTGATTGTTTTTAAAATGTGTTTCCTCTACATTTTTAGTGGTCTCGTTTTAAACGGAATTTCGTCTTTAAACTCAACGGACAGATCGTCGGCACTCAGTGCCGCCTCAGAGGAAAAAGTACGATGATCTTGAGAGATGCGCTCCGTAGACCCCCTCCACCCCTTCTAACCATTAACCCAATCCTCCCATCCAGACCCAAGATCTCACACAACCCTTGAGGTTACTTATTGTTCGGTACGTAACGGGCTAAGTGCAAAAAATGCTCTAGGCGGCCCTCTAGGCGCCAATCTTTTGTCCATGTCCCACCGGTTGACGGTATGATTTGGGAACATTATCATAATAAATGGGTTGAAGTTTATTGAAAACATTCCTATTCATCACAATTATTTGAGACGATTTTCAAATTCAAATATTTCCTGATACCTATATCGAATACTGGTACCTATATTTCTTTCGATTTGTCGCAGATCTGAATAGACAGATAGCAAGAAAACAGAAAATACCACAATGAGTAGGTATAACTAACCAAAAGGAAAGGATTTCCATTTCGGACTTCTAATCTGGAAAAAGTTCGAATATTGGGATAATTCACGGCTTTTGGTGTTTATTTTTAAGAAATGGAGTTCCTGCAGTAATTAAAGTGTCTTTGAATCCTTGAAAAGTGTAAACAAGTACGGAAGATCCATTCAAGTTCTAAAAGAATTGTGGGAATCGCGAAAAAGGCATGCGGCACTGAGTGCTCCAATCTGTCCTTGGTGTGACACTAAAGTTATCTGTCCGTTGAGGGTTAAAAATTCATGTGAGTCACCATTATGTTTCCTGCACATTTACCAGTAGGCAGAAAGGACTGCACGTGGATATCGTGAGTCCACCAGCTCGATGTCTTTCGTAACCTCACATTTGGTGTACTTTTGGTGTTCGCTTTACCGAAAAGATACATAGATCGTCTTATGTTCCCACGTCCTGTTCTTTTGCGAAACAATTGGGTACAGTAGTGTCAACAAAAGTTCCAGTTTGAAGGGATTCCTACTGGTATCCCTTCGTCTTCTCCGCCAAGATTCGTTGCGTGCTCGTTTGATGAGCCTGACGCCTTAGATGTTCTGTTTGCAATGGCTAATGCAATCTTCACAAGCTCGTGTGGCTGCATCGTCTGATTTCAAGTTCCCCTTGACGCAGCAGTGCCATGGTATCCATTATATCTTCATCTTCACTGCTGTCAAGTAGATTATAATTATCAGTGAAGAAAATTTTCAATAATGATTATGTTCCAAGCCGAGAAGCCGCCATACTTTTTGAGTTCAAGAGTACGACTGTCCTTTCAAATCCTCTGTTGACTGAATCCTTGATGGCTTTCATCATTTCCAAATATCGTCTATCTCTACGTCATAAGCTGTAATTTGTTCTGTTACTCATAGAACACTTTTTCGTGTTGTGGAACAAAAACGTGAAGGACTCGAGTCTTCTCAAATTTCTAATTGTATCCATTTCTTTCATCTCATTAATTTTTCACCACATTTTCGTCTGATTTTTGCTTCAACGACACTCTTGATGTTATAACTCAACAATTGCATGCTTTTACATGCTATATAAATCCTATAACATTGTTTATTGTCGAGTCCAATTCATTTTCATATCCAATAAAATAATTCAGTCTGATGTTAATAAGGTCCATATTTGAACTTTTGGTTACCCACGCTAAATTGTGGTTAATTGTTTTGAAAAATGAATGTTTAGAACTTGAAAAAACGTACATTTTTTTAATTTTTCTGTCAAAATTTGTTTATTACGTATTTTCAAGCTACGAGGAATCCGACAATATGAATTTTAACCTATAACTACACGCTACCTCCGCTGGAACAATTCTACGTGACTTAGTCCCGCCCTGGTGTTTTTTGACCTTAGTGTAATTCTGGAAGCCTCAAGTGCAATTCTAGTGCAACTCGGAAAAAATCACTGGCTCTCAGATCCCGGAGGGCTACGGGAAAATTATTAATTGACATTAATTTGAAGCATAAGAGGTACAGAAAAAAGAGCTTTAGTCTCTGACAAAGGGATCAAATGACAGGAGTGTACTGTGACTATTACGAAAAAATTTTAAAATTTCACATGAAAGAGCATTTCATCATTTATAAATCGACCAGATACTATATATGTTGGATTTGGAGTTTTTATAAATATTGACCACAAAATTGTTCTCTAGTATGTCTGAGTAATCATTTGCCTTGGATAGTTGTTGAAGAACCCGAAAAAATTCATGGGGTTGACATAGATGTGACCTAAAATTTTGGCGAAAACCTCAACAATGAAAAAATAGCAAAAAAACGCGTAATATGGACGATTTAAACGAAACTAGAACAGTAGTAAAATACTTACGTTTCTACACGCGGGCGGTATGGAGTGCCCAAAGATGGGACCTCCCGACTTTGACGGTGCGATAACTTACTATTGAAGCCCGCAAAAAAATATTTGGCGTGATTTCCACATAAAGATAATTGTAGAAAGAGAATACCTGGAACCCCATCTCCCTGAGGAGGGAGAACTGTACGTTATTCCAAAAACGCTGCAAATTATTACACAATGGTTTATTGTTTTTTATTTTTCTATATAGATCACTCGTCTGCAAAGCCACCAACCATCCAACATGAAGAAAAACATCGATCGCATTTAGGTCAGCTAAAATTTGAAAGGAGATTAGGCCTCTTCTGCGATTCACACTCGTGTTTCTGATTTATCGTACGTTCAAACTTTAAATTCTCATAGTGAGCGAACGGTTGGTCCTACAGAGCTCCGGGTGGTCTCAAAAAATTCTATAGAATCTTAAATTGAAGGAAAAACAACACCTTTATATCAAAATTTTTTGATTTAGGGCGTTTTCAAAATTTCAAAATTGATTTTGGAACCCTTAGAAGTGACCTATATCAACCAAAATCTTCGGGGCACAACTAGACCCCGAATGGAGCCTACATATGTACCAAATTTCATCAAAATCGGTCAATGCTAAGTGGCAAAAGTGCCGCGTACGGCGGACGGACGGCCAAATTTTTATTCGATTTTTGGATTCTACGTACCTTGAAACGTAAACCATCAAATTTTGAGGGGGTTAAAATTTTTTTTTCTTGGTCGATTCCAAAGGTTCATTATTGAAAATAATAAACCAAAATTGAGCCAGGGCCCTATGCATAGAAAAGGGTTAATACGGCAATACGCTGCCGTTCAGTAAGGAAAAATACTGTTTTTTGAGGAAACTCTGAATGCTGCTCTTACTATAGGAAATCTTACGCTGGTCACGATTATACATCATAATGATTGTCACTGAATAGTTTTTTACTGCCAGCGAAAAACAACTTTTTCTATATTTATCATCCCTTTCTACTCATTGAACTTTCGCCTCCAACTTAGTCATGTCACACAGCTCTGCGTGGGTCCGTCCATACCTATCCACAACTTCAAATATTAGTACGATGTAATGATGTTATATTCTACTAGCTCCTGTCAAATAAATCTTGAAAAGCAGTTTTTTCGACTTCTCACTCTACTTGAGGCAAAAATCATGAAAAGAGTCGAAACGAATAGGCAACATACAAAGACAGAGATTCTGCAGAGGTGAAAGTTGTGACTAGGGAGTAACGAGTTATAATTTTCTCCAATTCATTTTATATCAGCGAACAACGTAGGGTAAAACGCTTGACTTACTCGCAACCCAACAAGTCGTTAACGTCAGTTCATCTCGCTTTTTGAAATACCCTCCAGTGCGTCAACTTTCCGCGAACTATTTCAAACCCTTAATCCAGCGTTGTCAGTTGTTCCGTCTCCTGTGGCTTTTGAAAAAAAGCAATTGAGAAACCACCCCTAAGGGCACGAAAAAAAAAGTTAAGAGGGAAAAAAAACCACCAAATGGTCAGAAGAAGTTGTGACTGTTTGAAACTCTCGAGTTCATTATTAATGCAATGGAAATGGAAGTCCGACTGAGGATGGTGCGGTTCTGAGTAAAAAATAAAAAAAAGAAACAAAGGGAAATAATGAAAATAGAGAAATACGTGACGGCCGTGGCATGTTTATAATGGAAAGGCCTGAGGGGCCCTTGGCACCTACCAGTCGAATGGGAGATTTGTGATGGAGTTAAATCATTTAAAAACATTGATTCACAACGCCGGCTTCACCCCTGCCCACCATCTTGAAGCCATTGCGCTTATTTCAAAGGGAAATGTGTCTTCTACGAACGTTGGTTACGACAAGTCGGCGGTTCCAATCTCTTTTTTTCAATTTCTAATTAAACGTCATATTTATTCATTTGCACATTGTTTTCGAAAGAATGGATGCGGTCGGGTGACATTGGCGTTTAGAGTCGTGATTGATGTTCCAAAGGTGGGACTACCTGGTTATTTTCTCACCTCGACGTCATCTCAGCCTGAACGATTCGCAGCAATGATTTGGTTAACCAGTCTAAAGACTGATAAATTCAACTAAGGATTGTCCTGTACAGATCCCGGAACTGTGAGTGATGTGGTGGAGTTAGAGCCCTCAAATATTATCAGAAGTACGCTCCGAGCAATTTGACGTATATCGAACATGATCGAGGGAAGCTGGCTGGCTAGAGTACTGTAATCTTTTACTTTTTACATCCAACACTTCTGAGGCGTTGGTCAGCATAGTAACCCTGCTAGCCCACTTTTGCCAGATCGTCGCAGATGCAGTAGGTCTGGTGCCAGAGGGTGTACAGAAGCAATATTGCAAAACGCTACTCATCATCACTGCGGGGTCACCAGTTTGAACATCCCGAAAACCGCGAGTGTTTGGAGTCTCTCGGCGCTCAAATTTTACAGTCCCATGTGGACTATCGGGAACAACTGGGAGAATTTCCACCTCTGCGACAAAGCTCCTCAAGTAAATTGATGTTTGATACAAAGAGAAAAAGAAAACTGAAGAATGAAAACTTCAATTATTGAAGAATAGGAGAAAATAAGGAGCCCATTCAACTCCGTGCTGAGCTACAGTTTTTAACTATTCAGCACGGTCATCCTACAACCAAACTGTGCTTATGAAAATTATCTTAAAACTCCAAATACCTAGTTTAGATGCTGTTCGCATAGAAGTGAAAATATTTAATTTAAATTAATATAATTTTGTATGCATGTACCACGTTATGTGATGACAATAAACTATTATTATTATTATTATTATTATTATTATTATTATTATTATTATTATTATTATTATTATTATTATTATTATTATTATTATTATTATTATTATTATTATTAAAAGTAGTTTCATTTGCAATGGTAATCACTCGAATTAAGTACTATTGACTCCTTCAGTGGCTTAAATAATGCGTAACAATTCGTGCAAAGTATAAATAAAAAAGCGCAGACGAATGCTACAGATTGAGGCACCTTGGAGACGCTGAGCGCCGATTTAACGTTGTTATTCATCCAATTCTCGCGTAGATGCGGCGGCAGCGGTTTTTTTCCCTCGATGGTTCCTCTCCTACTCGGTCATCTCCTTTGTTGCCGATCGAACAGGTTTTTTTTCCTTCTACTTATAACTAGCGGCAAACGACAGGCAGTAAATAAGGCTCTTGGTCCCCTCTAGCGCCTACCACAAAACTCAAGGGACCCACACAAATGTGGGATCAGCGTTTGGTGACGACGTATTTAAGGTCGAGATGCGTTTATGACCCTTTCGGACCTCTCGGAAACCACCGTGTTTGAGGATATCGTATTCGACATACATGAGAGATTTGTGGCAAACTACCTCTCAAATAAACCGACTTTCTTGACCTGAATGAATGAACGAAGAATTTTATCTTTGTCACGCTAGTGATGATCATGACGTATTATCAGCATCATGTGACTTAATTTTGCTATCTTTAAGTTTTTAAAATAATTCATTTGAGCATCAACTATATACATTTTTTAGCTGAGCATGCTGAACAGCATTGTACAATAAACATACAGAATCAGAAAGATGATTATTTAATCCCACTATTAAAAATGAAAAGCAAAATGAATAATATGAATAAAAAACACATAACAATTTAACTATTATTCCCTGGTCACTAGTTAATTACTACCTCAAGATACTCATGATGCAATTTACCGAATATCACCAAACATCAACCTGGGAGGCGATGGACTTCACAGAGTTTCGTGTCACCACAAGTGTTGAAATGCACAATATTTCGGTGGAACTCCGGAAGAACATCGCACCCCAGCAAGAAAGGTGACTCTTATCAGACAACCCTACTTTTCAGGAGAGCCGATAAACGAAATCAGCGATTGGTTTTGAATTTTGAATTTTGAGTAGAAATTAAATCATGTTTCCTCGTTAGTTTCGCTATCTCATGATCCAATAGAAGCGATAATTTTGAATTCGACAAATTATTTCAGCCAAAATTCACTATTCAGAGGCAAGCAACTAAAGAGGGGCACCTTTCTTGGCGTTATTTCTCGCAGTTTCTTTTATTTTACATCAAGAAGGCTGTCCTTGGGTGACGTGCGACTTTTCCTGTATGAATTTGAGAACTCTTCGCAGTTACTTCCTTCATTCGAGACTTTTCTTGCCAGTTACTGTCAGCAAATTACTTACTACCATCTGCTTCATCCTAGAAGTGTCACTTTTCTTACCAAAAAATCGCGTGGCAAAATCGATCTTTGTCTGAAATGTCACAATTAATGCGGCAACAATCTCGAAACCTCCTGGCGGGTAAAGTGAAGCAAGTTAGAGGCAAGTAATCGACCATCATGCGACTCAGTAGTGATCGATTGGAGGAATCAATGGCTTAAACAGCTTGAATGGAGAGGATTACTCATATGAGGCCGATTATAAGACATACAAAACTTGGTCGGCCCTCCAAAGTGATGACATACCACGCTACACCTTAACAATTTTTTAAAAGCAAGGAAACAATCACAAATTCAAATTAATCGTGTCACAGGGTATTTAAAGTTAATGCATTTCTCTTTTTGAGAATTAGGAGAAAAAAGTCTTTAGGTAAGTGCCTTTGTGGAGTCTTCAATAAGTTATCTAGGTACGAGCTAGAAAACAGCAGTTTCAAATGAGACTGGACATTTAAAAAAACGCTGCAAATCATTGCTCAAAGGTTTATTATTTTTTGTACAGATCACCCTTCTGTATAGATCACTGGTTCTCCATCAATAGCACCTACCACCACCTTCTCCCTTGACCTTCCCTCTAAAATTTCAGGTTCCTGCGTTCAACAGGAGAGGAAATGGCCTTGGAGCTCACTCAGCTGATCAGTGACCACTCAGGTGCCTTCAGCATTCTCCATTGACCCGCCCTCTCAAATTTCAGCTTCCTGCGTTCAACAGGAGAGGAAATGGCCTTGGAGCTCACTCAGCTGATCAGTGACCACTCAGGCACCTCCAGCATTCTCCATTGACCCGCCCTCTAAAATTTCAGCTTCCTGCGTTCAACAGGAGAGAAAATGGCCTTGGAGCTCACTCAGCTGATCAGTGACCACTCATGCGCCTTCAGCATTCTCCATTGACCCGCCCTCTCAAATTTCAGGTTCCTGCGTTCAATAGGAGAGGATGTGGCTTTGGAGCTCACTCAGCTGATCAGTGACCACTCATGCGCCTTCAGCATTCTCCATTGACCCGCCCTCTCAAATTTCAGGTTCCTGCGTTCAACAGGAGAGGAAATGGCCTTGGAGCTAACTCAGCTGATCAGTGACCACTCAGGCGCCTTCAGCATTCTCAATTGACCCGCCCTCTCAAATTTCAGGTTCCTGCGTTGAACAGGAGAGGAAATGGCCTTGGAGCTCACTCAGCTGATCAGTGACCACTCAGGCTCCTTCAGCATTCTCAATTGACCCGCCCTCTCAAATTTCAGGTTCCTGCGTTGAACAGGAGAGGAAATGGCCTTGGAGCTCACTCAGCTGATCAGTGACCACTCAGGCGCCTTCAGTATTCTCCATTGACTTTTGATTATGGAAATTTGATTACTGGTTGGTTACGCAGAAGGCAAAACTGTATACAAATCGAAGAAATGAACAGCGATCGCATTTTAATCAGAAAAAATTTCAACGGAGATTAGACCTCTTTTGCGATTCACACTCATGATTCTGTTTTATCGAAGGAAAAGCTTCAAGTACTCGTAGGGACCGAACGGTTTGCCCTACAGAGCTCCGGGTGGTCTCAAAAATTTTTAAAAATTCAGTACTATTTAAAATTAGTGAAAAAACGATACCTTTATTTCGAGAGTTTTCGAGCTAGGGCACTCTTGAAAATTTCAACCCTTAATTTTCACCCCTTAGAAGTGACCTACATCAACCAAAAGCTTCGGCGCACAACTAGACCCCAAATGGAGCCCATATACCAAATTTCATCGAAATCGGTCCATGGTAACTAAGAAAAGTGCCGCGTACGGCGTACGGCGTACGGCGTACGGCGTACGGCGGACGGACGGAAATTTTTTTATTCGATTTTCGTATTCTACGTACCTTGAAACGTAAAACATCAAATTTTGAGGGGGGGTTAAAATTTTTTTTTTCTTGCTCGATTCCAAAGGCTTATTATTGAAAATAATAAACCAAAATATAAATATAATATAATATTTAAAAAAATTATTATTTATTTATTTATTATTTATTACCTATTTATTTTATAATAATAAAAATTTAAGAAATAGTAGTAATGTTAGTAATCCAGAGAAAAAAGACTTCGTTCTTCTCAATCAGATATGAGAAAACCGCGTACGTAAAGCGAGTCAGTCTGTCTCATTTACCAATGCGAAAGTCAGCATGGAATGGAATTCCTTGTAAGTCTATTTTTACGGATTTTTCTCGTTCGTTCACCCTAAGTTCACGTTCCCTGACGCATAAGCTCCATAGATTTGGCAAAATAGTCTATAGAAATGCAATAAAAATACATGACTAGTAGTTTAGCACTGAATAGTACTTACTTTTTCCGAATCCGGCGGGGAGCAACACCTTCCTCAATGGTGGAACACAGACTTACAAGGTCTTCGTACCAATCTGGAAGGACCTGTGATTTACAGGTTTTTTTTCCAGCTGATTGCGGGAAAACGGTTTGGTCTGCACACGAGAGATTTTGCGAGGGATCGCAGACACTTCCTCTATCAGAATGCATCCTTATCAGACTTACGAGGTTTTCCAGGTATGAGCGATATGCCAGTTTTTAGTTTTTTATTTGTTCTTTTGGGTTGATCCCTACATTTCGATCGAGCTAAAGGCTATCTATCGTTAATAGCTGGTATATATCGGTTCCTTAAAGCACAAAGGAGCTATCCAGAAGCGAAGTTTTGAGAAAAACGCAAAATAAATTATCACCAATGCACAATTCCTAACATAATGGCTTATCACACTAAAATCCCTCATTTCTTCAATAAATTTTCAACCTATAATCGTCAAGAAGATCAATAATAGTTTCGTTGAATTGAGTTTTTCTGAAATTTAAAAACAAAATAGAAAATGTGGAAGATGGATGGACATAGCGCCTTTGTGCTTTAAGGTATCGATATATTTCCCTCCCTCCACCTACCCAGTCAACTAGAAATGACCATCTGCATTCCTGGAGAGGTATTCATGAGATAAGTAGACGCTGGTGAACACTGTTTTCCGACCAACGTTTCAATCAGCAATCTTGGCTGTTCTTACTCGAGGGCGGTCCGTCACTTATCATGGACGATACGAATGTCATTTACGAGGGTTAAGCAACTAGGTAGGTACTAGGTATTAGAAAACTAACGAATGTCCCTGTTCCCATCACTTGGCATCTCCGACTCGGGAATACTATCTTTCTTAAATGCAAAAGTAACGGCTAAGGCATTATTGGAATTTTACGAGCAGCCTCCAATGGGATTAGTTCCCGTTTTTATTGTTCCCGCAGATAGTTTCGCATCAACGCTCACAGTAAATGGTGATCGTATTCGCTGCTTAGTATCAGTTTCTCATCTATACTGGTGTCGGATGGCTCCTCCGGCCTTATGAAATAGTGTATGATTTATAAGACCGTTCGAAAATGAGATTTTAGAGGTTTCGCAAGACTCTCTAAAGCTTCTGCATAAACAGTTTTACCTTAAAAAAAATTCCGCATCAGCAGAAAATTTGTTCTTTGCTAATTATTTACCTCTGTTCTTGAGTGGCACGAATGTCATCATTAGTACGAATGTTTCGAAAATCCTAACTGTAGCAAGTAATCCTGATATTTTCAAGAATGACTAGCAAGAACAAGGGAACAAGTAAACAAGAATAAAAAGGCTTAAACAGGTGGTATAGTACCTACCACCTTTCTCAAGTTCCTTTTCAGTGGCCCATGAGGTTGCAAGTACACAAACACCTATGCACAAACATGGAGAGTCTTGTGACTAAACATATCTGGACTGTACTGAGATCTTGTATTTATGAGACACAATGGAAACATACGAAACATATGGAAATGCGATCGCTTTGAAGCAAAAGATAATCTATTCCCTTGAAAAACGACGGTGAATATTTCGTTTGATTTCGAAAGGTACTAAATCCAGCACAATGGCGGTCTCTTTTCCGTTTTGTTTTCGAAAAGTACTTTATCCAATTCGTTTTATTCCAAAAAGTACTAAACGCCACGTTTTGTTTCAAAAAGTACTATATCCATAAATCTGATATTTCAAATCTCGTTCAAAATTATTTTAAACTTTGAACTAATTTACCTTTTTCAAGAAGCTTCATTATAATTTAGAAAAAAAATTATCGGTTTAAAGCTCGTTTTTCAGGTCGCTATGGTTTTTGCGTTTTTCTCACGTTTGACCAAACATGGATATAGTACCTTCTGGACTCAAGCTCCTCATTTGTATATGAATGCGGTACATTTTTTTCTCGTTCCAACGCAAATTTTTACCCTAAATTCGGTGGTGAAATGTTTTTACTGTACCTTTGGAAAGCTGAGATTCTGAAAAAAAATTTCCCATACAGTGTCTCTCAAAAACTTTGTGTTCCTAATAAGGGTTCAAGAAAATGGTCAAAAAATCAAATTTTAGAAAATTATCACAAATTTTGCTTAGAGCTCTTTTGTTACGTATAAGAACTTTTTAAAAAATAGTTAAGCATGAGAGAGATGGCAAATTTAACATTCTTTCCTACGGTGCTCTTATTCTTACATTTACGCGGTAAATAAAGGTATTTGTCGTAATTTTGAAAAAAAAGTTCCCTGGTAAAATTAATCAAGTACTACTTCATCGTTTTTGCCAGTAAACCATTCGGCATAGAAATGATCAAGTGGTAACGTTTACCAAGTCCAACCCTCTAATGAAAACTGATCAACTCCATAATCATGTTGTCAACTGACTGTTGTTTATTACTGGTTTAGAAGGAGTAGGCAACTGGCCTTGCCGAAGCCACCATTCGTTTAGCTTTTGATTCCCAGTTCCCGATCTCGCACTTTTAAAACGTTTTTCCTCAGAATTATTCTTTCTTGTAGAACTTGGAGTGAAAATACGAACAAGTACCCAGGTATCTACCGATCACCAGTTGGACTCCCCCGAGCATTGCAATTACTATTAGTTGCAAATAACAATTTTTCCGTTCGTCCGCCGACCCATACGCGTCCCACAAAATCAGTACAAAACAGACTTGATCATTTTTTCCAGCCAATGTGGCTTTTGACGGATTGAAATACTTTGAACCGCCTTGGCGTAAAATTTGGTTTTTGTGACTTAATAACTTTTTCCTGTCAACCGACGATATACGCATTCACGTTGTTTTTTAAATTCGCATATTTTCCTATTTGTTTTTCTTTCTCATTCAATTATACGTATCCTTGCTGATTGAACGTGATCAAAAATATTATAATTTCTCTGTTCTTAGTCCGGGGCCTAACTCTAGTGAACCTTCGAGGCATGGGGGTGTGCGCATGGGTCGGAAAAACTGTTTATTGTTATTTTTAATCTAAACTAGACCTCATTCTGAGAATTTTGACGCCAACCTCGACATTCTAGCGTAATAAGACCTTTTTCTATGATTTTTCAAATTTTCGAATGTTTATGACGTCACAGTGGGCTGAGGGGTCCCGCCCAGGCGGGAGGGGCGCGAGACGTCATAAACATTCGAAACTTTGAAAAATCATAGAAAAATATCTACTCATCCAAAAAGAGAAAGGCTGGTGTCAAAATTCACAGGATGAGGTCTACTTTCGATTACAATTTTTTTTTTCAATCAGGCGCACCCCCCATTAGGTGCCAACTATTTTAGATATGTACCCATATTTATTTTTGTTACCTCTAATATGCAACTCCATTGCCATCAATCGAGCAATATATTTTATGAAATTCGATCAATTCAGGCTGCACGAATGATTTTGTCTTTAATTCCCAAAATCATAACACTTGATATGTGAGGTAAATAAATATATTCAATACGCATTTGGTATTTGTTTGCAATTATTTGAGTTTTAAAAATTGGAGAGTGCGTTCCTTGAAACAGGAGTGACGAATATTTGTATCGTGTGTGAGAGTGACATGACAAAGATAGGCGGATGTCACTCAAAAACCGTATTTAGCGGGAGAACCGCAGTTGAAATGGAAAGCGCGTGTTCCACGTTCCTTTTGATAGCGACTCGGTGATATTCTGTGGTGGGATCAAACTGGCACAAGTGAAGTCGCAGAGGGAGGAAGATGACGAGAAAATACAACTGTCATAAAACTCACTAAAAAAACGCTGCAAATTATTACACAATGGTTTATTATTTTTCTATATAATCGTCTATAAAGCCACCGACCATCCAACATGAAGAGAAACATCGATGGCATTTCGGTCAGCTTTAATTTGAACGGAGATTAGGCCTCTTTTGCGATTCACACTCGTGTTTCTGATTTATCGCACGATTATTATTTTTATGGTTTATTATTTTATTATTTATTATTATTATTTTAATGGTTTATTATTTTTCTATATAATCGTCTATAAAGCCACGGAGATTAGACCTCTTTTGCGATTCACACTCGTGTTTCTGATTTATCGTACGTTTATTATTTTTATGGTTTATTGGTTTTTAATGGTTTATTATTTTTCTATACAATCGTCTATAAAGCCACCAACCATCCAACATGAAGAAAAATACTTGGAAAATGTCACCCCACGCATATTTAAGCAAAAACCTCTTTTTTGGCCGGTTATTTGCCCATAACTTCTATACGAATTAAGCGATCGGAATAGTTCGACGTTAGGACCAACTAGACCCCAAATGGAGTCTATGTGCGAAAGATCGGGTTTTTTAGACCGATTCTAAGGCCTTTTATGGCCCGGACGGCGGACGGCGGACGGCGGACGGCGGACGGCGGACGGCGGACGGACATTTGGCAAATTTGCAAATTTGGATTCTACGCACCTTGAAACGTAAAGTGACAAAGTTTGAGGGGGGGTTATAAAAATTTTTTGCGATACGATCACATAGGCTTATTATTAGAAATAATAAACCAAAATATAAGGGAGGGCGGAGATGGTGGGGCAGAGATGGAACGCTGGTGGGGAGGAAATGTGCTACTCTACTGACGCGAAGTGACAGGAACCAGATTAGTCAATTTGTTTGTAGTGGGTTCCTTCCTTGACACAAATGAGTTGGTAGGTATCCAAAGTGTCAACTCCGCGTTTCCTCTACCTAATTAACACCACCACGCACCATCTAACTCATAAATGAGGTTCATACGGAGTCATTCTGTATTCCTTAGGACTCTCTTCCAGCTCTTGTGCGGTCTATTTTTAGGATCGCGTTGTTCTAATTTTAACGCCATTTATCCGGGTCAATAGGGCCGTCCCATCGTGTCATGGGCCATTGAGAAATGACCTTTCCGTTGTTAGGGACGGCTGTAGCGCTACCTACATACTCCTCGTAGAACGTTGTCAACGTTAAATTAGGTACCACTCCGGGAATTCCACAACACATCACCACCGACACGCTAAATCGACAGAAGTACATTCCTTAAAATCGTTGTTTCGAGAGAACCAAGAGAACAATAGAATATTTCCATAAAGTAAAGTTGAAACATTTTGGTTGTTAACAAAATTTGTTATTATTATTTTGTTATTATATTATTTCAAATTATATTATTTCAAAATTTGTTATTATATTATTTAATAATAAAACATTATCATGGAGAGGTATACCCCAACAGTCCCTCTAAGGTAAGCACCATCATTGCCGTTACTACTAGCCAGGCAGTAGCAACAAAAAGTTAGGCAGTACAAAACGTTTATTTGAAAACGAAAACGTTGCAAATTTTTACATAAAGGTTTATTATTTGTCTATATAGATAACTCGTCTGCAATGAACGGTTTGGCATTGTCACCACCTACCAACCATAGTACAACCTACCTACCACATACCTACTTCACAATCAAGTTTATTTGGAAGAAATAAACGCTTCACACTTAGTTCGGAGAAATAGAGAGTTAAGGTTGGCCTAATTATTAGTAAATTCGATTACTGGTTGCTAAATACGAAAAACTGAGTACAACTCGAAGAAACGTACAACGATCGCTATTTGGTCTGCTAAAATTTGAACGGAGATTAGGCCGCTTTTGCGATTCACACTCGTGTTTCTGATTTACCGTAAGGGTTTAACTTCTCAATCATCTCAGCTCTTCTCAATCAAGTTTATTTGGAAGAAATAAACGCTTCACACTTAGTTCGAAGAAATAGGGAGTTAAGGTTGGCCTAATTATTAGTAAATTCGATTACTGGTTGCTAAATACGAAAAACTGAGTACAACTCGAAGAAACGTACAACGATCGCTATTTGGTCTGCTAAAATTTGAACGGAGATTAGGCCGCTTTTGCGATTCACACTCGTGTTTCTGATTTACCGTAAGGGTTTAACTTCTCAATCATCTCAGCTCTTCTCAATCAAGTTTATTTGGAAGAAATAAACGCTTCACACTTAGTTCGAAGAAATAGGGAGTTAAGGTTGGCCTAATTATTAGTAAATTCGATTACTGGTTGCTAAATACGAAAAACTGAGTACAACTCGAAGAAACGTACAACGATCGCTATTTGGTCTGCTAAAATTTGAACGGAGATTAGGCCGCTTTTGCGATTCACACTCGTGTTTCTGATTTATCGTAAGGGTTTAACTAATTTAACCTTTAGTTCCTCATAGAGAGCGAACGGCTTGTCCCACAGACCTCTGCGTGGTCTCTAAAAGTTCTAAAAATGCAATACTATTTAAAATTGGTGAATCAACAATAACTTTATTTCGAGAGTTTTCGGGCTAGGGCACTATTGAAAATTTCAACCTTTAATTTTCACCCCTCAGAAGTGACCTACATCAACCAACAGCTTCGGGACACAATTAGACCCCAAATGGAGCCCATATACCAAATTTCATCAAATTCGGCCCATGGGAACTTAGGAAAGTGCCGCGTACGGAGGACGGACGGACAAATTTTTATTCGATTTTCGGATTCTAGGTACCTTGAACGTGAACCAACAAGTTTTTAGTGGCGGGGGGGGGGGGGGTAAAAAAAATTTCTTGGTCGATTCCGAAGGTCTATTATTGAAAATAATAAACCAAAAATGATTTGGCGTGATTTCAGCGTACAAGTAATGGGGCATTTCGGTGGGTTGGAAATTCAGCTTTTTGACTACAAATTTGGATCCTGCACCATTGAAAACCTATATACTCCAACTTTTTGCCCAATGTTACAATAAAATTTGATAGAAAAATTAATTAAAGAACACGTTTGAAAATAAGGCGGGCCTCCCTGAACTCACACACACTTACGCAGCGGGCGTAAGTAGTATTTTGTAGTATCCAAGAGATTCTCAGGTAGGTTACCTAGGTTATCCTAAGGAAGGGTTTTATTTCTTCTGTGTGCACGAATACTTGTTTCAAAGATGGTTTATTCAAGGCGAGCAACTTAATACGTCACACAACTTGCTACGTCACACTCTGCTGCCATCGTTCAAATCTTCAACTCCAATTAGCTTCTCTAATTTCTTCTAAACATTTTCTCGACGAAAAGATACGATTGACGTTATTCCTAAACCATACTCTCTTGAAGAAAAAATTTTAAAAAATTGACTGGAACATCCCATTGTCGAAGGAGATACCCGGAATCTTAGCTCCCGCAAGAAGGAGAACCGCGCGTTATTCCAAAACGCTGCTAATTATTACACAATGGTTTATTATTTTCCTATAGATCACTCATCTGCAAAGCCACCAACCAACCAACATGAAGAAAACATCGATCGCATTTCGGTAAGCTAAAATTTGAACGGAGATTAGGCCTCTTTTGCGATTCACACTCGTGTTTCTGAATTATCGTAAGTCCAACCTTCACGTTCTCGTAAGGAGCAAACGGTTTGTTCTACAGGGCAGCGCGTGGTCTCAAAAAATGCTAAAAATTCTATACTATCTTAAATTGATGGAAAAACAACACCTTTATATCAAAATGTTTTGAGTAGGTCGTTTTCAAAATTTCAACCCTTATTTTTCAACCCTTAGAAGTGACCTAAATCAACCAAAAGCATTGGGGCACAACTAGACCACGAATGGAGCCTACATACCAAATTTCATCAAAATCGGTCAATGCTAAGTGAGGAAAGTGCCGCGTACGGCGGACGGACGGCCAAATTTTTATTCGATTTTCGGATTCTACGTACCTTGAAATGTAAACAAACAAATTTTTAGGGGAGGTTAAATTTTTTTTTCTTGGTAGATTCCTAAGGATCATTATTGAAAATAATAAATCAAAATTGATCAGGGCGGGACTGCGTGTAGTTAAGGTTAAGACAAGACACTCCAACTAATCAACTCGGTTGTATGCTTGTCGAAAGTCTATCTTCCATCCTGTGGCTTTCGAGACGGGTTGTCCAGCATAGAACACGGGTGGATCTTCATATTTTAAATTGTCCTTGTATGTGACAACACACTTGAGTGGGTTGATTTTCACTTTCCATTCAATACGCCATCGACACAGATCCTCTTTTTTTACACGATAACTTCATTTTCTTCTAAAATGCGCTATTAGAAACCCACAATTGCATAATTCGTTCACGTGGGCATACTCCAAAGTTTACGATCTCGAAAATTCGCTCTCATAGACATACTACAAAATCGAGGGATTTTGGTCTACGTCCAAATTTTGGAAAATCTCAATCTTGAGACACATTCACTTTAATAAACCAAAAGGTTATGGTTTTTATGTGAGGTTCTCTGGGAAGTATGCGATTCCTGTTGACTTTTTTGTTTTGATATTCATTTGAAATGAAAGACGTGAGTCTGAATCTGTATTTGCTCATCTGGTTCGGTTTTCCTCCATCCGATGGTCTTTAAAACGTAAAAGGACTCACGTCTGCCATTTGACCAGAGGAACGGCGTTCTCATTGGCCACAGTCGAGAGACTCCGCTTCAGTTGCTCCCCACTCCTCACAAGTTTCACTGCCGAGTCTCCTCTACCCATTGTTTGTTTGAAAGTGTCTTACAATTAGTTGAAGAATATTGTATACTTTTTGGTCGAGCGTTGTCCGTTGTGATTCGTCACGGCCGTCCCCGTGGCCCTGTCGGCGCTCCATCCACCGCTCTCAACATAAACAAAACCCAAAATGAACAAAAACATTATCTTGGGTTCGCCGCTAAACAAAAGACGCCGCTCAAGGATGAAGCATTCTACTCGGATAATTATTCCGACTCCCTCATTGTGCTGGATACATCTTCAGACTGCACCCTCCTCTCTGTATATCTATTCGGTTTCTAATCCAGATCGGAATTTCGATCCTTCTCAAGTTTAGTCTGTCGAAATCGATACACGATGGAGACAACCAGTAGAGTATAGGAGACTACTCAGTTTCGCGTTTTGGGAACACGAGAAGCACAAAAATACTCTAGAATATTTTTGTACTTGCCGTTTCGTTTCCCATACGCGAAAAAGTTCCGTGACGCCAAAAGCCAACTTTTGGGGTTTGAAAAAATCGGTTGTCTACGCGAGGGTGCGCTACGTGAGTATAACCTCATAGTAGATGAAGTTGTTTTTCTTCTTCCATGGACTACCCAAGGCAGAAAACAGCAATCATAACACAACGCATCGTTGAAGGTTGAACAGAGAAAATACTTGTTTGTACCACTACCTATCCACTTTGTCGTTAATTTTGTTGTTATTTCAATTCTCATTATTGTTTAATTTACAATGGGTTCATATTTTCCTCCAATAGTTTTTACATCAGTTGGTAGGTACTACTATACTTCTTTATTTATTATGTTACAACAGGGTAAGGACAAAAAAAAACACGACAAACTCTTTTCAAATTCGCACTCTATTCTACTTTCCCAAACTCCGTGACGACAAAAATTGTTGTAATTGCAAATCTTAATCATACTCATGAGTAGGATTTTGCCCAACTCTGCCACCACCTCCGATCTTCCAGTCCCTCAGATCGTCTTAGCAGGAGCGTGGATTCCGTTAAAAAAAATTAACGCTTTTCTGCTTTCAAACACAAATATCTGTGATAAGCCCCACTTTCAAAATATTTCAAAATAGAAATGACTACCGTTGGAAAGCTGAGAAGTTTGCGCATCTTTCAGAACTACAGGTAAAAATTAACATTCCGGATTACAGGACCTACCTATGAGCGTTTGAAAATAAGATGAGATTTCAAAGTTTGATCAATTTTTCGTTACAGTTCCAATTTTCACCCGTTTTTTCCGATTTAAAAAAATGTTTTTTTTTCCATCAAGGAAATACAAAACTTTGTGCTTTTTCCAACGATGAAATCAGATTTAATTTTTCATGGAAATTAGAAGAGTTCATAGCCGTTTTACTGAGACAAGATCGAAAACACGGAAAAATCTTAGAAGTGAAATAACTTGAAAACGAAGCCTCTAAAAAACGCTACAAATTATTACACAAAGGTTTATTATTTCTTCATATATATCACTCGTCTGCAAAGACGGCTTTGCCATTCTTACCACCAACCAACTTGAAGAAAAACATAAATCGTAATTCGGTCAGCTAAAATTTGAACGTAGATTAGGCCTCTTATGCGATTCACACTCATGTTTGTGATTTATCGTAAGTCCAACCCTTAGTTCTCGTAAGGAGCGAACGGTTTGTCCTATAGGGCTCCGCGTGGTCTCAAAAAATTCTAAAAATTCTATACTATCTTAAATTGATAGAAAAACAATACCTATATATCAAAACTTTTTGAGTTCAAAATTTCAAACCTTATTTTTCGACCCTTAGAAGTCACCTACATCAACCAAAATCTTCGGGGCACAACTAGACCCCAAATGGAGCCTACATACCAAATTTTACCAAAATTTGTCAATGCTAACTGAAGAAAGTGCCGCGTACGGCGGACGGACGGCATAATTTTCATTCGATTTTTGGATTCTACGTACTTACCTTGAAACGTAAACCAACAAATTTTGAGGGGAGTTAAAATTTTTTTTCTTGGTCGATTCCAAAGGTTCATTTTTGAAAATAATAAACCAAAATTGCTACGAGTCATTTTTGGTTGCAAATTAGTCGTAGAATCGAACCCTGCCCGAAAGGGTAACACCCTGTATCGAATAGTTGCGGGGAATGGGATTGAATGGGTTGGAAATATAGACAGTTTTTGATTTTGGAGTTTAATTACGATTAGATTTATTTATGTATTATGTGATTGGTATTTTTCTTTTCTCATTTATTTCGTATTTCCTGCTTCAGTGCTTACCATTGCGGTCAGTCAATGCACGACAAATTCTGAGCAGACGTTTAGTAAGCTCTTAAGTTTATAAAAAGTGTATTTTATTATTATTTTCTTTTCAATAAAGCTTTTCTTCTACTTCTCTTCTACTCCTTCTTCTTCTTCTCTTCTTCTCCTTCTTCTTCTTCTATTATTATACGGGTTGAAGAAGATTTCACGTGATTTGCATTATGAAGTTTGGTGTTTGACGACCAAAGCTAATGAGGTGCCTCGTGTCCATAGTTTACGGGTGAATGTAATCCCTCCAGTTAAATCCAAAAACTGCATGTCCTCTCCATAGAGGATCCTTGTTGATTCGAAGCATCTCTAAATTACCCCAAAGGAAAAGTTGAATTGAAACTCAGATATTTTGGGTATATTAACCTTACCTGACCTCAAACCGGTAGACTAAGTAAACAGATCGCAAATAGCTAATTACTCGGTACTGTTTCATCATTCATCCAGGAGAATTCCGGATAATTCTAAGATACCGATGTACGTACGATACGTACACGTAATGTTTATTTGTGTATCTACAGGCTCCCGATACTAAAGATGATGAAATACCAACACAGTAGATTGTATATTGAGGTCTCCGAATCAAAGACAACAGAAACGTGGTTAGCGTGAAAGCTCATCGTGTTAGCCGAGAGTTAATTGGACAAACTAATACAAGACCGGGTGAGTAAATGTTTACGGAGCGATGCACTGGTGCAAGGGCGCTTACCATTGTCCAGCGGAGCCTCGTGTGTTCGTGTGTGTCCCACTATTATTGGGCCGCGAAACTATTACGCTCGTAGTAATGTATTATGGCGCCTGAGGGCTTTGGTTTCCAATCAGCCGTGATATGTAATGAAAACAAGGGCGACGCGCGCGACCAAAATATGTACGTAATTATGGAGCTCTCTCGCCATATACGTTGCGCCGATTGGACGCGCGCATGTCCTATCACATTTGTCCCACAGCTGTCGACAAAGGAACTGAACATTTTGAAATTATTTATTTATTTATTTTGAATGGTACGGGAGGTAATCCCAGTTACAGGATGAAGAAGAAAAAAAAAAAACAATGACAGTAGAGAAATAGGCAATATGTAGCAATAGACAATAGAAAAGTAGACAATTAGCAATAATAAATAATCCGAAATAGGCAAATTTCACAGTAATAAATTACACACATATCGTTACATAACTCATGAATAAGAGCGATATAAATATTTTTAAAAATTTAGAGGAAAATTTAGTAGTTAGATAGATTGATAAAGTGTATATTTGAGCTTGAGGAACAACAAGCAGAAAAGGTATAACAGATACACATTACGCCCTGGAAAAAAACGCTGCAAAATATTACACAATGGTTTATTATTTTTTATTTTTCTATATAGATCACTCGTCTGTAAAGCCACCAACCATCCAACATGAAGAAAAACATCGATCGCATTTCGGTCAGCTTTAATTTGAACGGTGATTAAGCCTCTTTTGCGATTCACACTCGTGTTTCTGATTTATCGTACGTCCAAACTTTGAATTCTCGTAGTGAGCGAAACAACACCTTTATATCAGAATTTTTTGAGTTAGGGCGTTTTCAAAATTTCAAAATTGATTTTGGAACCCTTAGAAGTGACCTACATCAACCAAAATCTTTGGGGCACAACTAGACCCCAAATGGAGCCTACATACCAAATTTCATCAAAATCGGTCAATACTAAGTGGCAAAAGTGCCGCGTACGGCGTACGGCGGACGGACGGCCAAATTTTTATTCGATTTTTGGATTCTACGTACCTTGAAACGGAAACCATCAAATTTTGAGGGGGTGTTATAATTTTTTTTTTCTTGGTCGATTCCAAAGGTTCATTATTGAAAATAATAAACAAAAAAATATAAATTATCAATGTTATTATTTTGATAAATTATTATTACATCCTTTATCCGTCATAACTCAAGTGCATTGCTTACAAGTTCAATCAATGTTCCCAAATTCAATTACCTAGTATGTTTAAATATTCAACTTTATACTTTATATTTTTATACTTTTATAAGCATGCATTTTTTATTGTATTCAAAGGAAACCATTGCAGGCAACTGGTTGGTTTTTTAAATATTTCTTGAAAAATAATAAACAATGACGCTATATACAAAATATTTCCTGAGATCACTTATTATTCACAAATGCTTGTTGAAATTAAACTCCGTTACTAGTAGTCTTTGGTAGGACCACGCTGCTTTGTAGTAGCCAATCAGTGCAGCGAAACAATCTCCGTTCAGCAAATCGATGACTTCAAAAGTCGACAGATGTGGCTCCCCCAAAAAATGTATTGAACCACGCAGGATGGCGCATCTTCCCAAAAAGTGCTCGGTAGTTTCATGCTCCCCGAGGTTGCACATCGAACTGAGCTGCACAGTGGTCTGGTCCTACGGTCGGCAATTGAGGTTCAGGAGATCTCCTCGTAATTTTATGATTACCTTCATGTCTTCGAAACTTAGATCCTGGAAACATAGATTCTAGAAACATAGAAACATAGAAACTTAGAAACTAGATTTATTAGTTAATTAAAATTTAGTAGTTTATTTATTTAAAAATATTGAAATCTAACAGTAATCAAAAGTTTTTCCTCCCAATATTTGCCTCCCAATAATTCACTCGCAACCACGTTTCGAAAACCAAAGTTTTACCAAATTTCATGAATCGCAGCAACTTGCAAATGCTTGGGATTCATGAAGATAGCGAGGCTTTAATTCGATGAAAACATTCCTTATTTACGAGGACTTCCTTCTTTATGGGTATTCACCCTCGTGTTTACTTGTAATTTCGACTCCTCCCAATATAAAATCGTCATCGGCTCAACTCTATTACAACAATGAACACGATGAACCCTAATGTGGACATCCAATAAATAATTAGTAATCCGAGAACCAACCAATAACTTGTGGTGATTACCAATCAATCATCACATTTGGCTGATAATGGTGAAATCAGCACCTTGCCACCAAGTATTTTCGAATAATCTCACACAAGTTTTCCATCATAAAAAACTTTTACGAAAATTCGAGGTTAAGCTCGTCCCAGGAAAATGGGTTCAAAAATAGTGACGACCGCGGAGTTACCTTGATTGAGTCGAGTCATCCAATCTGCCATGAGAAACATTAACAAAAGATTTTGTCGGTATTTTCTCCACTCCTAATCTAATCTAATCTAATCTAACCTCGTATTGGTATCTAATCAGAAACGGATGGGTTTAATTCAAGAATAGTGAGTTCAAAGTCATGAAAAGTTTCCCAATCCACCTCTGTGAATACAAGCAGATCTTGAAAACTCTGCAAATTATTACACAAAGGTTTATTATTTTTCAATCTAGATCACTCGTCTGCAAAGAACATGGCTTTGCCATTGCCACCACCTACAAATCATTGATACCTTCAATACCTACAATGTACCTACAGCGGTCGCGTTTTGGTCAGCTAAAATTTGAACGGAGATTAGGCCTCTTTCGAGATCTACTCTCGTGTTTCTAGTTTTTAGTTAGTCCAACCCTTAAGTTCTCGTAAGGAGCGAACGGTTTGTCCTACAGAGCTCCGCGTGGTCGCTAAAAATTCTATTCTATTTTAAAATGATGGAAGAACAATACCTTTATATCAAAATTTTTTGAGCTAGCGCGTTTTGAAAATTTCAACCCTTATTTTTAAACCCTTAGAAGTGACCGACATTAACTGAAAGCTTCGGGGCTCAACTAGACCCCAAATGGAGCCCATATACCAAATTTCATCAAAATCGGTCCATGGTTACCAAGGAAATTGCCGCGGACGGACGGCATAATTTTCATTCGATTTTTGGATTCTACGTAGTACCTTGAAACGTAAACGTGAGGGGGATTAACAAAAATTTTTTCTTGGTCGATTCTAAAGGTTCATTATTGAAAACAATAAACCAAAATGTCATTGAAGACCGTCTGTAACATTGTATAGTGTTTCCCGATAGAAGGATTTTTATATGACTATTAGAGCACTTTTTTCCTCTCTTCATAAGTAAAACAGATCATTTCCCTTACCCTCATGGTTCAAACCCCGAGTTTATCTATTGATTCTTCCCACCCCCTCACCCAACCACAATGATAGAACTCTCTGATTTCTTATAGGATAATAATGTATACATCTACTTTTTCCAAATCCAACTTGTATATGATTACAATCCCTTGTCCTTGGATTGGTTTCCATCAAAGAGAAGGCATTCAAGCAAACGTGCAGTTTCTGAGGGTTGAATGTATCATCTATCAGATTATTCTCGCTAATTAAATCAATTGTCCAGATCCCTCGGAACAATACTGGTTCAGTCGACTGGAAGCACTAGAGTGTACCTGATGAGGCTTCTCATACGAGGAGGAATCATGCGATAGAGATTAGTGTAATGTGGGCAAACGTGATCAAATATCTTGGCGTGACCGCTCCACTTCTTACGTTACTCGCTCTCTTGTTGAGCATTGGTCAACCGATGTGACAGTTGACAGCAAGTAAGTCGTAATGCTGTGCTTAGCATGTAGACTTTGGAGTCGAAGGGATTCTTCGCAAGGAGTTGGGAAGTTGTATCATCGAAGCATAAGAAGTTTGTAGCTAAGAAGGAAGGAGGTTTGGTAGGGGGGTCAAGGAAAGTGTGGAGTTGGAGGGGAGGGGTGATTGGTCGAAAACAACGCGCATGCCTCTCTGCCATCGCGAGTAATACTCCAGTGGAAAGTGAAGCTGGGTAGGTAGCGCCACCGCTCATCTCGTCTCACCCACCAGCTCCCACTTCCAACTTTTCTCGATGCCGTTGCTCCATACTTATCATTTATCTCGTTCTGCCTGGTGTTCCTACGTACAACCTTGAGAACCCTGCAATCATGTCAATGAAACGAAGAAGAGTACAATCATGATAGTTCATCTAAACAAGTATAAAAATACGACATCGTCGAGTGCCAAAAAAAGTGCAAGAATATACTCGGGGTTCGAGTGAATAACCCTACAGAATCTCGGAGATGTTGTTCCGACGCATCGAATCAATTGGAATTTTCGACCAGCAGAATAGGGTGTGCGCCTGGGTAGGAAAAACTGTTTATTGTTATTTTTAATCTAAGGGAGACTTCATTCTGAGAATTTTGGAACCAACCGCGACCTTCTAGCGTTTGTAAACCTTTTCCTATGAATTTTTAAAGTTTCGACCGTTTATGACGTCACAGTGGGCTGGGGGGTCCCGCCCAGGCGAGAGGGGCGCGTGACGTCATAAACGGTCGAAACTTTGAAAAATCATAGAAACAGGTCTAATCACGCTAGAAGGTCGCGGTTGGTGCCAAAACTCTCAAGATGTAGTCTACTTTCGATTAAAAATCTAAAAAAAATCAAGGCGCATCCCCCATTAAGTACTAATTACTCGTAATCGAACGTGTGCGTTGACCATCGACTTCAATGATCTGCACATTTACATTCTCGAGAAAATGATGATGGACTAAGGGATTTGAAACGCGCGAGAAAGCGTAAAACGGCAATTTTGAGTGTTCAAACTATTTTGGTTTATTATTTTCAATAATGAACCTTTGGAATCGACCAAGAAAAAAAAATTTAAACACCCCCTCAAAATTTGATGGTTTACGTTTCAAGGTACGTAGAATCCAAAAATCGAATAAAAATTTGGCCGTCCGTCCGCCGTACGCCGTACGCGGCACTTTTGCCACTTAGCATTGACCGATTTTGATGAAATTTGGTATGTAGGCTCCATTTGGGATCCAGTTGTGCCCCGAAGCTTTTGGTTGACGTATGTCACTTCTAAGGTTTCCAAAATCAATTTTGAAATTTTGAAAACGCCCTAACTCCAAAAATTTCGATATAAAGGTATAGTTTTTACTTCAATTTAAGATTCTATAGAATTTTTAGAATTTTTTGAGACCACGCGGAGCTCTGTAGGACAAACCGTTCGCTTCCTACGAAAATTTAAGTGTTTATATTAAAATATATATATAAATCAAAAAACGAGTGTGAATCGCAAAAGAGGCCTAATCTCCGTTTAAATTAGAGCTGATCGATATGTAATCGATACTTGGTGATTTTTATTTATTTTATTTTTTTTTTATTTTTATTTTTTTTTAATTTTTTTTTTTTCTTCATATTGGATGGTTGGTGATTTTGTAAACGAGTGATCTATATACATAGAAAAATAATAAACCATTGTGTAATAATTTGCAGCGTTTTTAACCGATGTGACTTGGTGGTTCCAGACATACTAGTTACAATGGACACCTGGCCGATTAAAATCACTCGCGACAAGATTGTGTAAACCCATTTTAATTTTTTTTTACGTTGAGAAGAACGTTGTCTATTTCCAATAATTTTTTTTTATGTTATGGCCACTTTGGGGTTTATGGAAACGTGTAAGCCAGTATAGCGGCAATTAATGAATTGAGAAACGAAATTCTCCCCATCCATACACCCTGAACTAATATTCCCATTTGTATGAAACGAAGGCACCTTCAAGATTAGAACGAGGTTTCACTGATCAAACGCAACCACCACAGCCATTATTCAGCCAACAAACTAAAACTTCTAGTTAAAAACTATAAAAATAGTAAATTTTTATTTTCAACGTATTTTATTTTTCTGAAGACATGTATTCATAGGTTTATTTAAGTTTTATTTTCATTGGCAAAATGTCGAGCGTTTTTCAAATTTTGTTACGTCTGCAAAGGGCGTTGAAAGAACTGAACAATATTGAACTTGAAATAGTCTATATTGTACAGAAACGGTTTGATGATTAATATATAAAAAAGCACAATGCAAAACGGGAAGCGGTTGTACTATTGATGAGGAAGAATTCGCATAATTGGTCTATCATTCCAATTATGTTTGAGATTGAGGGATTTTGCGGGTTGGCCCTGAATGGGGTTTACTTACATTTCATTCTCTTCAGAAATGAAAGCTGAAGAATGAAAAAAAAAGCTGAAAGCTGATGATTTAGCTTCGACTTGAAGAATAGTTTAGAATGTGAAAATATGCATAACTTCATATGAGAAATTACTTCTCGGTTATGTTGAAATATGTGAGTTTTAAAGGCGCTATGTCCACCTATCTTCCACATTTTTTTGGTTTATTATTTTCAATAATGAACCTTTAAAATCGACCAAGAAAATTTTTTGTTTAAGCACCCTCCTCCCCCCTCAAAATTTGTTGGTTTCCGTTTCAAGGTACGTAGAAACCAAAAATCGAATAAAAATTTGGCAGTCCGTCCGCCGTGCGGCACTTTCCTCAGTTGACAGCATTGACCGATTTTGATGAAATTTGGTATGTGGGCTCAATTTGGGGTCTAGTTGTGCCCCGAAGCTTATGGTTGATGTAAGTCACTTCTAAGGGTTGCAATTTCTAAAACGCCCTAACTCGAAAAATGTTTATATAAAGATATTGTTATTTTCATCAATTTAAGATAGTATTGAATTTTTAGAGACCACGCGGAGCCCTGTAGGACAAACCGTTCGCTCCCTACGAGAACTTAAGCGTTGGACTTACGATAAATCAGAGAGACGAGCGTGAGAAGCAAATGAGGCCTAATCTCCGTTCAAATTATAGCTGACCGAATTGCAACTGATGTTTTTCCGCAGGTTGGTTGGTGGTAACAATGGCAAAGCCGTGTTCCTTGCGGACGAGTGATCTATATGGAAAAATTACAAACCATCGAGTAATATTTTGCAGCATTTTAATCCTAAAATGGAAAGATTAGCTTGAGAGCTTCTAAAGAAAAGATGGAGTAATTTTTACTGCCACTTACAAATACTCAATTTTGTGTCATAATTTGCAGCTTTTTTTTAACGAGTAATTTCAACAAAACTCAAATTCAACAAAACTGTTACTGACCTTCTTGAAGATTATAGCTTGAAAATTTCTTAAAGAACTTAAAGAGTTTAGTGTAACAAACCATCATTTTAGGAATTGCGCGAAGGTGAAAACTTCTTTTGCGTTTTTCTCGAGACTCCGTTATTGGTCATAGCCCCTTTGTGCTTTAAGTTATATTCGATATATTCATAGGAACATGAATATGAATAAAAGTAGGTCACTGTGGGAAATTGGGTGTCTTCAGCACCGAGGGAAGTTGGGGTCTAGCCAACTAAAGGAAGTTGGGCTTCTTACCCACCGGAGGAAGTTGGTGTCTATCCCACTGAGGAAACTTGTTCAGCTCACCAAAAATAGTTTTGGTGCACCCCTTCCCCTCACATTTATCCTGGTTATGCTGACTAATGAGGTGGATGTTGCACTGGTTTCTCATGCCCTGAATAGAGATGGTTCCACGATGAAATTGTTTTTCCTATTCCTTGGATCGCCTTGTTGAAAGTGAGATGGTGAACTGATGAGACAAAGGTTGAGAGTAGATTGCGACACCAGTCCGCCGTTTGAGATTGGAGGTAGTAGCTTCCCAGAGGCCGGTTCCGTTCAATCTCTCTGGAATTGTTACGAGGTAAGCCTGTGTTTGCGGCGTTCACCCTGTAGCCGAGATTTGCTCAGGGCACCTTCGTGATTTTGTGGAACGGTTAGAGGAAAATGGGGTCGAGCCCTGATCGTGATATGAGATGTGACCCGGGCTGCTGGCCGGTACCTCAGGCCTGTGAGCGGTTACCTCGGGACTACTGCGGTTAGAACGTCCGAGGGCCACGTCGTTCGTGGCTAGCCATATTATTCCCCGCGCCGAAGGGAGAGCTTGGAAGATGTTGATGAGAAACACTGTTAGGAAGTTGGTGCACGTAGCAGGGTTAATTACTGTTCGAACTACCAGGAGAAGACCCTCGTTATTGATGGAGGCTCCTCAATATTGCATCATTAACGCAAGTCCGTTTTGAAAAATTATGTACTGCCGCCAAAGGGATCAAGATTGAGTGAAGACGACGCAAAAAAATGTTGCTCGTCAGCTGCCGCTTCGATACCTCCTGCCTCAAAACGCCATTGTTTCGCATTCTTCAGGTTCGACTCCTCCTTCAATGAATCTCTTGTCGACCTGGTGATAGCTGAGTTGGGATACGTCTTCAATTTTACATCTTACTCTTCTTAAAAAAGTTCAATATTCTACCTTTTTCGCTGTATCGCATTGAAAAACGTCTGCCAAGTGGGTGTGGCACATAGCTTCCTCGTATCCATAACCCGATTAAATAGATGATCCGATGCATATAAGTTAATCTCAAAACACCAATCTCTGAGTACCTTTCACTACCCTCATAGGGGACCATCTACAGGCTAATTTGGACCATCCTAGAAAATTTCATCAAATTCGGATGAAGAATGTAAGTGTAATGGCCGTTACAAGGAAATTCAAGTTTGCGCATGCGCAGTGGCTACTATCAGTCCGAAGGTGATGATTTTCATAGGGAACCAACTAAATACTAATCTGTAACATCACTGAAAATGTCATCAAAATCGGATGGAAAATGTGGAAGTTATGGCTGTTACAATGAATTCACGTTTGCGCATGCGCAGCGGCTACTACCAGTCCGGAGGTGATGATCTCCATTGGGGACCATTTACAACATAATCTGTATAATCCCTGGAAATTTCATTGAAATCGGATGGAAAATGTAGAAGTTATGGCCGTTACAAGGAAATTCACGTTTGCGCATGCGCAGTAGCTACTATCTGTCCGGGGATGATGATTTTCATAGCGGACCGTCTACACACCAACCCGCACAATCCCTGAAAATTTTATAGAAATCGGACAATAACTTCGGATAGTTATGCGCACAGACACGGAACCAAAATTGTTCAGCAACGTCTACGTAAAACGCGAGTGTAAATTTTGATTTTGGAGAATTTTTTTTTCATCCTTGAAAAGTGAAAACAAAGCTTCCGCTACCTTGGTAGACTCGGAAGCAATAAGTAGCAGATTGTAGGGAGCTTTCAGTTCAGTTCGAGATCTCTCCAACTCTAGTTTTTATTCATAAAGAGCTTGCACAGTTTTGTGTGTGTGTTTTTCGAGATTGATTTCGATTCTTGATCAAATTTCGATCAAAACAGTATTCTCTTCTTGTATAATTTTCATACTCTTAATCTGAGAAGGTCGATTTTGGTTTCTGACCAAATTCCGTAGTAGAAAAACAGTAAAAACTAAACCAATAATAATTTCAGACTTCCCTAAATTTATAGTTGAAAATCAAGTTGCGGTGTTCCTGTCGAGAGCAATTTTCAAAACGATGAGGTTACTATCGATTTAAAACAGTTTCATTTTTAGTAGTTGGAATTTCTCTAACCCAAAGTAGATTTTCGGTCGGTTTTTCTGACCATGTGTTAGAAAAAAGAATTTATTAGGAAACCAAATAGTAGTTATTTATCAACCTGAAGAGCTCATTGAGAGACACTTCTCTAAGCATTTATTGTTGAAAGGACATCCTATGTTCTGTTCACAATTCATGGAAGCGTTCTTTTCCCCTAGGAACGTTTGTAGCTCTTATGTGGGCACCGGTACAAGTTCCAAAATATTGTTGTTCCAAAATCATAGGTTGAAGGAGGCTTTGTGCCCGACGGGGACCCCTTGATGGTCTAGGAAGGAGCACCTGCCACGGATGAAAACCAGCTGATTGGTTTACTTCACCGCAAAATCAACAGACTCCATGCACGACGAAATTTGCCTTTCAGTTTAAATAGGCACCTATCCGCATTGATGGTTGCCAAAAACATTTGGTACCTAGCCTGTATTACAGCTCAACTCTGAAATTTTTTCAAAATCATATTTTTTTTTCCAATGGTATTTATATTAAATAACAATAATAATAACAACTGAACACATAAGGAGCCCATCTAGTTAATTCACTTTCAAAATTTAATCAAACAGTTCGTAGAGTCAACAGCTCTAATAAAAATCATAATAGCGTTTCTACTATTTCATTAAGAATTTTCGAGTTTGGCTGCTTGATTTTGTCTGACGTCGAATAAAGGGTAGTAATGTAAAACTGAGTACCTAAACCCACATAAAAGAGATAGGAAAAGTCAGGGAGAAGAGGAATTTGAAAACTTTATTAAACTTCAAGAGTAGTAAAAAGTTATTTTAAAGGTATAAATCTTTCAAAAATTGCCATAGGAACTGGAACCTTTGGACATATTGTAATAGTTTAGAATCATTCCAAAATTCTTCATTTCATGATTCACTTGGTTCGGCCTTTAAAAAATGTTAACAAGAGGAGGGTTTTAGAAAGACTTGATGCCGAATTGCAAAGGTTCACCAATGAATATGATGAACCATAACTGGAAGATGATTGGAGAGGAAGAGATTGGGAGGAATCATAGACAACAAGAATGAACTATCGCGATATTTTATGATTATTGAGGAAGCGGGATTCCAGATGGTCTCCTGCAAGGAGACACTTCAGAGCATCACTGACAGCAATCCAATAAAGCACAAAAAACCCGTGACGTGACGTGTTCAGAAGTTAATTTGGTGAAATTCTGGTTGTCATAAATGAAGGGTGACTTTCAACTATAGCAGCGTGCTCGATTTGCGACCTGGAAGGAGAGTTACAGGTATTTTACGCATAAGCATCATCTTACCTTCATGTAAAGAACCTTGTTGGGATTGCTAGAGAGCCCATTTGTTTATGGTTGTAAAATGAGATTTTTTTATTCAACTGTTCACTGAACAGATGCAGAAAGGGATTAAGCGAAAATATATCACGAGGATAATTGAATGACCAATGTGGGAGTTAGTTGTTGAATGTGGTGTGGGACTTGAAATCCTAATTTCCTTCATATAGATAAACTCTCTGACGCCCAAAGATCCTTTAATGATTGCAAATTTTGAAGATATAAAGACAAAAAAGTATTGAATGAACACAAACGTTCCATCGCGGAATGGAAGCTCATAGGATCATGGGAATGTCTTATGGACGTACTTCGCAGTAAAAACGTACCCAGCCAGTCAAAATGCAAGAACCTCCAACAAATCAGAATGCAAGAGTCCGAGGTCTCTCTTCCTCCCATTAGATTGATCCTGCTCAGAATTCAAAAAATCGTACATTTTCTGGTTCTCAATTAATCAGAATGATCTGCATGCTGATTGGCGGAGGCCCAGTCAGTTAGTTAATCTCGAATTTCGATTGGTTAAGGTCAACGATCATGCACCTACCATTCATGATACGCCAAAACATGTCACTATTGTTTCGGATGACCCCCCGCTACAAGTGAAATATACAAAAGAGCATTTCGATTATTATATTGTTCAATTATTAAGGGGGTCTCAGTCGGTCTCCGTTTATCCTCGTTCTGGGTTAGTATTTCCCTGAATTGTAGGGGCTACAACTTTAAACATTGTAGCTAGATTTGAAATTTTCAAGGATTTCAGAAATGCATTAGTGCATGGGCCTAGGGAACTAAAAAATTGAAATATTACCGCTGGAATCATCAAAATTGAACGAAAATTATTGCCAGAGACAAATGGGAAAAACATAATTGAATAAACGGTTTACAACTGTGTACAACTCAAAGAAACGATCAACAGTTAATATTTGAACGGAGATTAGGCTTCTTTTACAAATCACACTAGTGTTGACACCAGTGACTGACTTGTATGTCCCACCCTTAAATTCTCATAGGGAGCGAAAGGTTGGTTCTATAGAGCTCCAGGTGGTCTCATTCGTTTCAAAAAAATTCAATTCAATTTCAAATTGAAGAAAAAACAATACCTTTATATTGAAAGTTTTTGAGCTAGGGCGTTTTGAAAATGTTATCCCTTATTTTTCAATCCTTAGAAGTGACTGACATTAACTGTTCTATGTACATATTATCGATATCTCGAATATATGTGTAGCAACCGACAATAAAGGCCAGTCAGTCTACTATCAGTCGTAACCGCGTCAACTAGAACTGTGTTTTGTTTCTTTCATATTTCCTATGTATAACATGGTGTCTGATGTTAGAACTCCTCGGGAGTGATAGACATCTATCGTTAATCGCGGGTGATAGACGGGAAACTTAATTCGCCGAGGCTACTTTTTCCCTCCGAAATGCCTGCGACTGAAACCGTCGTCAATATGGCGACAGGTCTGAAATATAACCACTCCACATCTAGCACTCAGCCAGAATACCATCAAAATTAGTGATTCATAAGTGAGGCAATGTGGCTGGCGAATCCATAATATTTGGGAGGTTTGGCCATCTGTGAGTTAACCTCGAATTAACATCAAAATTTAAACGATTTTCAACACATAAAGTAGTGATCTAGAGGAACAAGTAGGTGTGTATTATTAGGAATTGTTGATGGTGCTTGTTCTGTGTCGATTTGGGTCTAGGACAATGTTGCGACTTGAATAATCACACTTATTACACTAAGAACTTGTATTTTATCAAAGAGGCACATTATATAATTGTATAATAAATAATTTATTTATAATTATTATTAGCATAAAATTGGTGAGCTGCCCGTTACATTGGGTTGCCATAAGACACAGCATAACAATCGACTACAGCCCATCTATTCAAAATTGTCACACTTACATGTTAAGAACTTGTATATATCAAAGAGGAACATTATAGAAATTTATAATAATGAAAACATTGGAAAAAGAATACTCTGAACTCAAAGGTAAAATCTGATCAGCTGTTCATTGTTGAGTAGATTTATATCAATGGCTAACTACCTACTGATTCTAGTTTGAAGTCACCACAGACAGTCACAATTGGGATGAGGTGAAGATTAGTACAAATCGAAAAAGAAAGGCCTTTGCCGATTCTCTGATAGACCAGCGTAAAAAAATGAATAATTCAAGCTCGAACGCCGAAGAAGGTTCAACCATGAGGCACATTGACACATCTCGGGAACCCAGAGGATCAATATGCGGCCGAGGGACCCCTGCTGGTACCTCCTGATGGGATGACCCGTCCCGCCGATCAACACACTACGGCTATACAGAGGTTGCTTTTTTCTCTTGTTCTGATCACGGGTTCCGATGCCTGCCCGACTGAGAACAGCGGTGGTTGACAGCTGACTCATTTATGATGCACGTCATTGCAACCACCCAAGAGTACAGTTGTCTGGTGGATAGAAAGATGTGCAGCTTGTCGTTGCCTATTTGGTTGAAAGAAGGCGAATATTACTCCTGACCTACTCGTTGATGTAACAATCTCAAGAAACTAGCTCATAGCTCCTCACCTCCAAAGTGTGGGAGCTTCGTATTCGTGCAGTGCAGGTCGAAAAAATTGAAAACTTTGAAGTTGTAGAGCTTTTTGAACAATTTTCGTTCTGTGTCTGACCATCTTTGGTCAATTCTACTGGGTGTACACGATAAAGTGCGCAGTACTCCCCCACGAAATCTACAACTAATTTGCAACTATTTCACTTTTAAGATGCTAATTTGCAACTATTTTCACTTTTTAGTTTGCTACTAATTTGTAACTATTTCACTTTAAAGATTTTTTCGTGTTTTCGACCTTGTCTTAGTAAAACGGCTCCCTAAATTTGAAGAATTAAATTTTAATTTGCTAATATCGTCAAAAAGAGCGTTATATTTCCCATCTATTTTAGTGCCAAACCAACGTACTGGCGTCTACATGGACATGTTAAACAAGTGTAGAGTGTCCATGGTCACCTCATTCTCCATCTGATTCGTGACGTAATAAACCGTAGGTAATTACAAATAATTAGATACATACCCACTGTAACACGGGTGTATTAATTAAAGAATAGGTCTTCAGAAACTTCGTTTATTAAACTGTCGATCGCGCGGACAAATCAAAACATCACAACCGCAACTCATGCTAACCTGGTCCCTTGCAACCTACTTCTTCTGCTTCAACTTTTACATCAATTTAGTTTTTTTTTTTTTTTTTACATTGTTTTGCTACAATAGACATACAAATTTAAACAAACAAACAAACAAATTTAATCTACTGTCACATGATATGTCTCATAATTGGACAGCCATCCTGGAGGTCGCCGTATCCTTTGCTGCCTTCCTGCTGGTGTAGCATTGACATCAGGTAGAGATTGCGATGTAGGTGTTGGGGATGATGGTGGTTGATTCGGTGTCACAGGGGGCTCTGAGTCCCTGGGACTTGGCGGACGTGGTGAGGGCATCACCTCTTTTTCTGGTGTAGATTGCTCTCCAGGAGAAGATATTTCTTTGCTTTGGGAAGGCCATGGTCTCAAATGAAAGCGATTCCGCCTGAGAGTGTCGCCTGAAGGCGTATTCACTAAGTGCGATCTTGGACCCACTGACTCCTTCACAACTCTTCCCGGCTGCCATTGTCCCTGCTGTGTGCGTACTCCAACCTGTTGTCCTTCTTGTAGAGGTGATAGAAGTTTTGTCCCTCGATTGAAATAGGTCTGGTTTGAGACTGAGGTTTGTGCTAGCTTTGCTCTGACCTGATCCTTAGAATACGGGTGTAGTTCTAATTGAGATGCTACAATGGGAAGTTTGTCTTTGAGTTGACGTCCCAGGAATAACTGGGCCGGTGACATCCCCAAGGATAAGATTGGTGAGTTCCTATAGTGCAGGAGGGCAAGTTTGGTATCTCTACCCTTCCTAAGGAGGTTTTTCGCTATACTCACAGCTTTTTCTGAGAGACCATTTGATCGGGGATACGTAGGGCTTGATGTGGTGACCTTGAAACCGAAT
The DNA here is from genome assembly GCA_009739505.2 of Apolygus lucorum. NCBI lineage: Eukaryota > Metazoa > Arthropoda > Insecta > Hemiptera > Miridae > Apolygus > Apolygus lucorum. The sequence continues at coordinate 41,324,080 of CM019167.2, read as the reverse complement.
TCACTTGCAAATTTCCTGAACGTATTACTGTTGTATGGCATGTTGTCACACATCAATTCTTCTACCACTCCATATCTTGCAAATTTATCTCGAAAATGGTTTATTAATGCCTCAGCTTTTTTTCCATGTAGTGCATCAAGCTCTATCCATTTAGAGTAACTGTCATAAATTACAAGGTACTCTTTTCCCCCAAATGAGAGGATATCCGACCCCACCCTTTGCCATGGTCGATCACTGGTTGGGTAAGGCATCAATGGCTCTCTCTGGTTGGAACGCCGATACCTCATACAAACACAGCAAGACTTGATGTAGTTCTGTATATCTGTAGACATCCCTGGCCAGTAGAATCGTAGGCGAGCCTTAGCCTTACACTTTTCTTCCCCTAAATGACCATCACAATGAATTTCCTCCATGATTAAGCTCCTAAGATCTTTTGGCACAATTATTTTGTCCTGGAGCAAGAGAATTCCATCTTCATTGGATATGAGGTGAGCCACAGCTGCATATGGCTTAACCTGCAGTGGCAAAGTTCTTGGCCATCCCTGCATGATGAACATCATAATCTGCTTCAGTGTCTCGTCCAACGACGTTGGACTACTGAAGGTACAAAGTCTGGCGCTTTCTTCATCCAATACCACGTGCCAAAATCCACATTTCATATCTATGACTGAGAAAAATTCGCCCCCGTTCAACTGTGACAGCATCTCGTCAGGTCAAGGGATCAGAGCTGGTTCAACCCTCAAAGCCGAGTTAAGGTCTTTTGGGTCAAGGCAGAGACGGAGATCTCCATTTTTCTTTTCCACCACCACTAGAGGATTCACCCAAGGAGTTGACCTGTCAATTCTGGTGATTATTCCCTCCTTTTCCATCACCCTAATGGTGTCCCGCAGTTTACTGTGAAGGGCTAATGGGACTCGGCGAGGTGGGTGGATCACTGACTGGATCTCAGGATTTATGTTGAGGTGTACCTTCCCAGGGATACACCCCAATCCCTCAAAAAGATCAGCATATTTGCCCAGGAGGCCGGAGCCTGCACTCTTAATCCCATCCACTGGAATCATCCGCTTAATTAGTCCTAATTTTTGTGAAGTAGTAATACCCAGTATGGGTATGGCCTTGACATCAGCAATAATGAAATTTATGTTATGCTGAACTCCATTTCGTAGTGCGCATGGTAGTTCTATGGACCCAAGTGCCGGAGTCTTGAAAGAGGAATTACCGTATGATTTCAGGATGATGTTCGTGCGCTTCAAATTTTTGATATGGCCCCCGACTCTAAAGTACTCTTGAAGGGGCATGACATTTACTGCTGCTCCACAATCAAGCTTGAACAGTATTTGAGTACAGTTTATTGTTAGTGGTTCGAGCCAAGCCGTCTCCTGTTCAATATCCAAGTCATATAGTTCCACCTCATTGATATCAGTGATTAAATCAATAAAGTGAATCTCATGTGCCTGGGCGTTATCGTCATCATAGAACCCCTGAAAATTGGTTGACTCTGAATCCACGATATTATGGGGGTCTTCTGATTCCAACTCCACATTGTGCGTCGATGCTGTGGGACAACATTTGGCGAAATGGTTCGACAAGTGGCACCGTGCACAAGTCTTTCCAAAGGCTGGACAGGAGCGTATGCCGTGCTTATAACCACATTTATTACACATGAACGGTCGATCAGACACTCGTCTATTCTGAAGTTGTCGAGGGTGGTTAAATTGCTTACCATGCACGACTGCATCAACTGAACTACTCAAATTTAACTTATCATCAATAAGTGACACACTATTTTTGCTAGCCTCATGAGCCCTGCATTTGGAAATGGTCTTTTCCATTGTGATATTACTCTCCTGCAACAGAATCTTTCCCATATTACTGTCATAATGGCGAACGATAATTTGGTCTCGAATTATGGACTCTTCCAGATCGCCGTATTCACATAATCGAACAGCTATGCGTAGATCCGTGAGAAAGTCATCAAATCCTTGCGATTCCTTCTGTTGGATGGAAAGAAATTTGTATCTCTCCATTACGACATTTGTGCATGGTGCACAATGTTTGTCAAATTGAAGGATGACCGCATCAAGCGAAACGGTATCTTCATTTAAACCAAAAGAGTTGAAAAGACGTCTACCTTCTTTACCTATTACATTCAAAAATACGGCTACTTTGTACTCTTCCTTCTTATCAGTAAGACCGCTTGCTCTTTTGAACAATTTAAACTCCTGTTTCCACTCCACCCAGAGCGCAGCCGCATTTTCATTGAACACAAATGGTTCAGGTTTAACTGCATCGAAACCCGCTGTTGCCATTATTTCTGATTGATTCGAAGAAATTACGACCAACGAATGAGTTTGGAAACACTACTTATAGGAAGTACTTACGTGATGAACACAACACTGCCAAAATAAGTTCGACTACTATTTTGCAAGCCGTCTTGAAGTACGAGCTTTACACTGACACCATGTAACACGGGTGTATTAATTAAAGAATAGGTCTTCAGAAACTTCGTTTATTAAACTGTCGATCGCGCGGACAAATCAAAACATCACAACCGCAACTCATGCTAACCTGGTCCCTTGCAACCTACTTCTTCTGCTTCAACTTTTACACCCACTTTGGTAGTTCATTTTCGTTTAATGTTTAAATGATCAACGCCTCCAGATATTTACGACATACATCTACGAGAATAGTATTTTCACGGTAAAATTGAAATCATTAATTTTTTAATTAATTTTTTGGAAAACTTTTTTTTTCAACCTTGAAAAGTGAAGACAAAGCTTCCGCTACCTTGGTAGACTCGGAAGCAATTGACGAAGAGAAATCCAGTTTTGGGCGAATGTGTAAAATTTACTCAATGGTACCGTTAAGACCCATTCTTCATTGGCTGCAAAAAAAGAGTCTGCCAAGTGGGTGTGGCACTTAGCTTCCTCTTATCCATAACCCGATTGTATAGAAGAACCAATGCATAGGATTTAATCTCAAAACATCAATCTCTAAGTGCCTTGCATTACCCTCTTAGGGGACTCTACATTGTTGAAAATGTAGAAATTATGGCTGTTACAAGGATTTCACGTTTTTCCATGCGCAAACATTCAATTTGGCGCTTGTTTTCAACACGCTAACCCGCATAATCCCTGAAAATTTCATCGAAATTAGATGGGAAATGTAGAAGTTATGGCTGTAACAAGGACATACATATTTGCTCATGGACAGTGGCTACTATCAGCCTGGGGGTGATGATTTCCATAGGGGACCATCTGCACACCAACCCGCACAATCCCTGAAAATTTCATCGAAATCGGATGAAAAATATAGTAGTTATGGCTGTGGTAAGGAATTTATGACCAAGATTGTTCATGAAGGTCTGAAACGTGAAATGCGAGCGGAAATTTTGATTTGGAGGACTTTTGTTTTCAACCTTGAAAAGTGAAAACAATGATTCCGCTACCTTGGTAGACTCGGAAGCAAAAAAAAGACCAATACCGCTTGTCTGGATTTCTGGTTTACCAGAAACACCCTTCGCAGCCCAGAAGTCAACGAGAGCAGTGGTCGCAGGGAATGACAAATGAGGCAATTCATGGCGCTCTGGGCAGACGGGTCATTTGAAGAGTGAACCCGAGTGATATCGGTAAAGAGCCGCAGACGTTTGAGTGATTATAGGAAGAGAAATGAGTTAAACTATCTTCTCTTTCCGCCTCGAGCAGTACATCCTGACATATGGAGTTTCACTCAATTGATTTCAGTTGGTGGCACTGGCACATGTCTAATCATGGAGCTTCCAGACAACCGCGGGGAGAAAAAGAGTAACGAGAGGGAGATTTATCTCCGCGAGACATATCATGACTTTATTTCCTGATTCCTCGATGACGTGAGGTGGCTTCCTATTCAAGTCGCCGCAGAAAATACAAATTTGACGTGTATGCGGTAAACGCTACCTGTGCTTCGCCTTAGGCTGAACGAAATGGTGAACATCCGGGTTTTACCGGATGAATTTCAATCCGAACAAAGTAAAGGTGAGTAATTAAGGTAAGCAATCATTTCAGATTGGAAGGGAAGATGAGAATTTGTTCTGACGATTCTGTTACTTCTATACTCATTGGTTGTGGCGAGGGGGGCGATGAGTCCCGAACTCACGACCTCGGCGGCGATATTCGAACCCACGGCCCCCGCAGAAGTCGGCCCAAACATCGCCAAAGAACGGGCGCCGCAGTGCCCACGGCCACACCGATGCGAACCTACTAATGCATTATCCGACACAACCTGCCATACCTCACGATGAATTTCATCGATAGGTACTTATAGCGTACTTTCAATGAAACTGTATAAACAGATATTATGAACTGAGAGGAAGGGATTTCCAGATAAAAGTTCCTATTGCGCAGTATAAACATACCTATGTACCAATTTTCCAAATAAAATTTTATACAATTTAGGAGTTCGATTCCAAAAGGTACTAAAGACCGTTTTCATCGAAATTGAGATAACAATTCCCTTGAAAAACGACTGTGAATCGCTATGGTTTTTAGCGTTTTTCTCACGTTTGACCAAAATGGGTATAGTATCTTTTGGAATCAAGCTCCTCAATTTCGTTATTGTAAAATTGTTATCGTATATTTAAGTTTTATTTCTGATTATGTTCCAATTTTCGTTTATTTCATTTTTCTATTATTATGACCACATTTTCCAATTGGAATGAATAGGAGTGACATTTTTTGTTCTTTTCTTCGAAAAGTACCAAAACGTCATTTTTACGAAGTGTAACAACACTTGTAAAGGGTTAATACAGGTAAAGGTTCTGTTGTGTGGTAGGACCACTGGGAACTGGTGGATATCATGGAGAAGTGTGTATGGAAGAGAGTGCAAAGAGCGGGTTGCTCCATTGCCAAGTACATACTAAGAAGGAATTATACTGACTATACTGACTGGATACTAAGCAAATTGGAAACTGTAGTAACTGGTGATTTGACAATTGGGATACATCGACAACTTCTATATTTGTGCTATTTTGCTCAACTTCTCTTCTCAGGCTAGACCACAACAAAATTCGATGGTACCAAGAGAACATGAAGATGAATTCTCATTCACTTCATGCGATATACTCATGTTCCAGTCAACTTTCGTGAAGCGGAGATACATTCAGCTCTCATATGTTCTGTTGTATACAATCTTATTACCATAATAAATGTCTACGCATTTGGATTTAGTGACAGATAACAATAAATTGAGGAGTGCCGCTACACGAGAAGGCCCGTCGTATGTGGACGTTCATGTCTGTAAGTGTCATGTCAAAGAATGTGTGGGGAGACCAGACAATAAAACCGTGCGTGCGCTATGTGGTACTGTTCCACTCAACGAACTGGAGGAACGAGGAAGTACATCATTACAGGCACTTGATGAGCACAAACTTGCATTTCATCACGTGGTCCAACTGCGAAACCAGTCTTGTGTGCACCCATCAAAATCTCCGAGCTATTCGTAGAACTTTTGAAGCGGAATATACTTTCGTATGTTTGTGTCAGTATATGGGCACGGCGGCGACTTAGGGCCGAGAGTATAAGACCCATTTAAACGTATCTCCACCCCAACTCTCATAATCCCTGAAAATTTCATCGAAATCGGATGAGAATTGTACAAGTTATGGCTGTGGCAAGGATTTCATTACAGACAGACAGACAGACACGGAACCAAAATTGTTCAGGAAGGTCTGAAACGTAAAACGCGAGTGGAAATTTTGATTTTGGAGAACTTTTTTTTCAACCTTGAAAAGTGAAAACAATGCTTCCACTATCTTGGTAGACTCGGAAGCAATTAATGAAGAGAAATCCAGTTTTCGGCGAATGCGTAAAATTTACTCAACGGTACTGTTAAGCGTTGGGTAAAACACGATATCCTTCTAGGGTGTGATGTATTAGAATAAAATATTTACGTCAACACTGTTTTCCTGGAATATCACCTGGAGTAATAAGGTGATAAGTTGATTGGGATTTGCATGAAATGTGAAGAAACTAAAGTGACAAAATAAATCGAGCATAAATCAGTTTTCGGGGTCTTTTTCTACCAAAATACACTACATAGGGTTAAACGTTGACTAGTACAGGCCTTTTCAAATGCGTTCCTACCTGCAACCTATTTGAATACGTTGTAATTATTATTTTCTCCTTTTCAGTGGGTTGCCAACATAAGTTTTGAGGTCGGCCTGTATTTTGTTGGAAAGGTTTTGAGGTTACTATTTTTGGTTTATTATTTTCAATAATAAGCCTTTGGAATCGACCAAGAAAAAAAAATTTAAACCCCCTCAAAATTTGATGTTTTACGTTTCAAGGTACGTAGAATCCGAAAATCCAATAAAAAATTGTCCGCCCGTCCGCCGTACGCGGCACTTTTCTTAGCAACACTGGACCGATTTGGTTCAAATTTGGTATATGGGCTCCATTTGGGGTCTAATTGTGCCGCGAAGCTTTTCGTAGATGTAGGTCACTTCTAAGGGGTGAAAAATGAGGGTTGAAATTTTTCAAGAGTGCGCTAGCTCGAAAACTCTCGAAATAAACGTATCGTTCTTTCACCAATTTTAAATAGTATTACAATTTTTTAAAATTTTGAGACCACCCGGAGCTTTGCAGAACAAGCCGTTCGCTCCCTACGAGTACTCAAGGGTTTTCCTTCGATAAAACAGAATCACGAGTGTGAATCACAAATGATGTCTAATCTTCGTTCAAATTATATCTGACTAAAATGCGATCGCTGTTCATTTCTTTGATTTGTATTCAGTTTTGCTTTCTGAGCAACCAGTAATCAAATTTCCGTATGCAGTTGTCTATTTTTCGAATCGAGTGTGAAGCGTTTAGTTCTTGCTAATAAACTTGATTGTGAAGGTGTGAAGGCAGTATGAAGAGATAGGTAGTGCCTACCTACCAATAGTTGGTAGATAAAATAAAAAAAAAAAAAAACGCGGCAAATCATTGCCCAAAGGTTAATTATTTTCTGTATAGATCACCCTTCTGTATAAATCCCTCCCAACCAACCATAAGAACCTACTACCATAGAGCATTTTTGAAAATTTCAACCCTTCATTTCCATTTGGTTGGTGGTTGGGTTTGAAATTTTCAAAAATGCCCTAGTAGGTAGTAGGTACGGTTGGTAGGGAGGGATCTATACAGAAGGGTGATCTATACAGAAAATAATAAACCCTTGGGCAATGATTTGCAGCGTTTTAATTATCCATTGGTTTTTATTTTTCACTTTTTAGTGGTCTTAATTTATTTAATTATAATAAACTATCGAATGCTTGCACCTAATGCAAATACGAATGTGTTCTGAGCTCCTCTCGACGAGTACTTTCTAGATAAATAGAAAGCTTTAGTTTTGAAGACAACGCGCGTTTCCCATTCTCTACCCCCTCCCGACTCCTCTGGCCGACGCGAAACATTAAAAGGGCAATAAATGAAAGGTCAGATCCAGGTAAGGTCGTAAAGGGGGAGGGGGCAGATTGAATGACCCGGTGCATCCGACGGTTTTTTCCCGGGCTTGATTGCCAGGGACAACTCGCAGAGCGATGACAGTACAATGCCTCGTCTCCTCAATACTTAGAGGATTACAAATTGTCCGTAGGAGCTGACGTAGAAGCTATTTGTTGGGGGTTGGGTTGAGGATGCCGTGAGCGGTGCTAGCTCCGATAATGGATGCCCTCCCTACCTGGCATAGGAGGTCGTGCCTTGGAACTCCTCCGCTGTAATCATCAGTAATACCATCACGGAGTCCCTGCTCCTTGTTTTTTGTAACCCACCAATCACCTCATGGTAGAGTTAGAAGCATTCCGAACGGCTCATCTCTAATAAATATGTTGGATGGGATTTTGTCCCGTTCAGCTCCCGTCAGAGCCTCCTAGATTTTCATTTCTCGCGAAACTTCATCGATGTGAGTTCATAAACGAACCGTTAGAGGCAGATCCAGTTGGGATGACCTGGCACGTTCGCCGACTCTTTGGGTTCAGCTTAATTCTGGTTCATTATAGTATTTACAGATTTATTTCAACCTTTTACAAATTCAATTCAACCTTTTAGAAATTCAATTCAATGTTATACAAATTCAATTCACCCTTTTACAAATTATATTCAAATTTTTACAAATTCAATTCAACTTTTCACACATTCAATTCAACTCTCCGCCAATTTAACTCATCTTCAACTGAAGAGCTCGGCCGAAAAGGGGTACATGTCACTTTTTACGAATTTTTTTTTTTTTTTTGCGTCAAATTGAAGCTTGAGGTTTTCTCTACACGATTTTAGAATAAAATATCGATATTTTTAACTTCATGGTTTTTTTTTTTTTTTTTTTTTTTTGCGACGAGAGCAAGTGAAAATGTGACGCCTCCAATAGACGAATAGGGATACATGTTCCCGTTGCTAGGACGATGAGTTACTCAAAACCCGACGACCGCCTGTTTTCTTCTCGCTATCAAGCTTTCAAAGCTATCAAACGTTTTGTGTTCAGAGTCTACCAAAGTGTTTTTCGTTCTATCAAACGTTTTGTGTTCAAAGTGTTTTGTGTCCATGTATAGTATTTACAAATTTATTTCAACCCTTTACAAAATTATTTTAATCTTTTAGAAATTTATTAAAACCCTTTACAAAATTATTTAAACCCTTTTCCCCTTTATTTGTAAAAGGTTGAAATAATTTTGTAAAGGGTTTAATTATTTTGTAAAGGGTTGAAATAAGGGTTGAAATACATTTGTAAATGCTATAATGTGTAACTGCGCCACAAATAGATAGCTTTCTTATATTATTATACGGTACGTATTAATATATCATTAGCTTGTGGGAAATCTGATGGAACAGGGGTACATGTTCGATTTAGCTTGTGAATTCGTGACCGCATGATTGGGATTCGTTTTTTGGCTCTCCTGTAAAATTCAAAAAAGGAACATGTACCCCTTTTCGGCCGAGCTCTTCAACTGATCTCATGAGAAAAGATAGGAAGAGAAATCGATACAGAGCGATAAAGAGCGACTAATGAGAAGGTTATCGCTTTCAAGGGCATGCAAACATATGCGATTGTCGGCATTGCACACAGAAGCAATTCTGGCCGTAGAGTACACATTGAATTGGCAAGGCGCTGAGGCCACGTAGGTAGGTCCTTGCTTGAAAACTTTCAATGTACAGGATTTTTTTTCTTTTTTCATTAATATTGAATACCGACAACTTTTAAGAATTTTCTGACACCAATCAGAGCTCTGTGGGACCAACCGTTCACTCCCTATGAGAACGTTGGGATTGATGATAAAGCAGAAACACTTGAATCACAGATGATTGTTTACTGATGTGAGTTAGCCAAATCTCTGTAAACATTTTAGCTGATCAAATGCGATCTTTTCTCGGTTTCTTCTAATTAAGTTTGATGTCACTCAGTTTTGTTCCCTTAGCAGCGAATAACCCCTAATTTTGTATTGAAGGCACCCACAACTCTCGGATAACGTTACACGTTACGTTAAAATCTCATAGTTGCATACAAGTAAGGACATTTTCTAAAAATTAAGGCAAATTCTGGAGAGGTTTGCAGTTGAAGACATTTTCTGGACTCAACTGAACTTGACTTATTTTCACAGGCAATGTAGGAGGATTCGATGCTCTGGGAACCTGTTTTGCCCCAAATGTTGACCAAATTGAACTCAAACACCTCGTGTTTGACCAAATTGACCTAAAACACCTTGATCATCTTTCAGCAGCGTGAAACTCGAGATGGCACATCCTCTAGAATTGAAAACTCAAGTCAAATGAAAGTGAAACTAGGGGCATTTTTCAATTCAAAATTACTGTATTATACTACCACTGGGATAGTGAACCCTTGAAAAGGTAGTACATGATTGTCCCTCGATAGGTTGGGTTATACACATTTGCGATGGTACACCTACTTTAGTAAGATGGTTCATTCCATAGGTTGATCGTACACTCGGCGTTGAATAAAACCAGGATTCTATGATGATCAACAGTCAAAACCTGACCAGACTCAGTACTGGGTTTTGAGCCGCGACAAGGAAAAACCTCCAGATCAAGGTTGGAAGAAGTTTTTCCATTGTGAAACAGGCCAGAAACTTTAAGGTAGGAGTGTCGTAGCCATGGCAACGGACCCTCTCATTTCTGTATCCCCCGCCCGACCAGAGGGATAATAGGAGAGAGAAGATGGCACGAAGAGTGGAGAAGGGGGCAGTGCCCCCCTGGGACCGCATTCCCTCCTCCACCACGACTCTCCATACCGCCCCGAGAAGCTATTCGACCCTCACCTATATAGTCCTGAATATACAAACACAACTGAAGCTACATCCCTTTACAAAATTCCATCTGTCGGTACTTTCCTCCCGAACCTACGTAACTTATAAATGTCTTCCGGGTTGTGTCCGGTACAATCCTCCTCGAAACGAACTCCAGTAGCTTCGTCTATAGTTTCGAACTCTGAAAAATCGGGATAGCAGAGGTGATTGGTGATGGTCACCCTTCCATATCGAGATTCGTAAGGGCGTTGCATGTTCGGTGGGCGCACACCTGGCGGGGGATTGATCATCGATTAAACACATCGACAGCCTCGACTGAAAACAATGAATCATCCTTTCGTACGCTGCTCACTTCGAGAACACGACTCGCGCGTGTTCGCACCCGCCTGAGGGTGTCAGCGAGTGACAAGACGGCACGAAAGCCTTCGAGTTGCCCGGAAATCGGATGACAGCGAACTTGTTCGTCTCGGCCATTCCCACGGGCTCGTAGGGTAACGTTGCCAGTAACAGACATGCTGAAGACATCACTTTCAGGTCAACTGGATTTTTTGAGATTTGTGATGTGATCAGCGTATTCCAACTATTTATCTTTCATGCAACAATGTCTCTTCTAACGTTTGGCAGCTTCTGGATCCTCCAACTAGGTTAATTCTATAGTTAATAACTCAATAATGAAAAGAGGCCCGACTTACTTACTTTTCCGAAGGCTGTTACTGTCAGTAACAGATACATAAAAATCTGTAGCTCCCCAGTAATAAACAGGCAAAAGAACTAATAACAGACAGGTCAGAAAGGAGGGCTAGTGACAGACAGGCCAGAAGGCGAAGTATCAGAGAGGAATAAAGGACTACTAACTGACAGGGCAAAAAGGACTAGTAACAGAAAGACCAAAAGGGCAAGTAACGGACAAGCCAAAAAGAGAAGTAACAGACTGGCCAAAAGGAGAAGTAACAGAGAGTAAAATAGAACAAGTAACTGACAAGGCAAAAAGGACTGGTAACAGACAGCCAAAAATACTAGTAACAGACAGGCCAAAAGGAGAGATAACAGGCAGGCCAAAAGGAAAAGTAACAGAGAGGAAAAAAGGACTAGTAACAGGCAGGCCAAAAGGAAAAGTGACAGAAAGGAAACAAGGACTAGTAACTGACAGGGCAAAAAGGACTAGTAACAGACAGGCCAAAAGGGCAAGTAACAGAGAAACAGAGAGTAAAATAGGATAACTAACTGATAAGGCAAAAAGGAATGGTAACAGACAGGCCAAAAGGACAAGTAACGGACAGGCCAAAAAGAGAAGTAACAGACAGGCCAAAAGGGTAAGTAACAGAGAAACAGAGAGTAAAATAGGATAACTAACTGATAAGGCAAAAAGTAATGGTAACAGACAGGCCAAAAGGACTAGTAACGGACAGGTCAAAAAGAGAAGTAACAGACAGGCCAAAAGGGTAAGTAACAGAGAAACAGAGAGTAAAATAGGATAACTAACTGATAAGGCAAAAAGGAATGGTAACAGACAGGCCAAAAGGACAAGTAACGGACAGGCCAAAAAGAGAAGTAGCAGAGAGTAGAATAGAACTAGTAACTGACTAGGCAAAAAGGAGAAGTAGCAGAGAGTAGAATAGAACTAGTAACAGACAGCCCAAAAGGAGAAGTAGCAGAGAGTAGAATAGAACTAGTAACTGACTAGGCAAAAAGGACTGATAACAGACAGCCAAAAGTACTTGTAACAGGCAGGCCAAAAGGAGAAGTAACAGAGAGGAATAAAGGACTAGTAACTGACAGGGCAAAAAGGACTAGTAACAGTCAGGCCAAAAGGAGAAGTAACAGGCAGGCCAAAAGGAAAAGTCACACAGTTATTTTTACACAATCAAAACTGCGTTTTTCTTCAAAAATGCAAAATTTCTTTGTTTTCAGAATTAAATCCTCATGGAATTCAGAAAAACAATAAAAGAGTACGTAACCAGAAAATTTTAAAAATGGTTCAATTTATGTAAGCTCATACAGCTAATTATCTCACGAGATGAACATTGAAATTTCAAATACATACCTACATATGCTAATTTGAAACTGGTAATAACAACAATTGGTGCTTTTCATCAACAAGGGAGAAACAACTGCAACTTGACAGCAAAATCGTTCTGTTATGCAATGTAGGCTGTCATCGAAGGTCCTGTTAAACTTGATATAAAATTAACTTCTCGTAATTCATGTATCTGAAGTAACATTAACGTTTTGTGGCTGAGTGTTCCTGTAACGATTCCAATAAAAAGTTTAAAAAAAGGGTATAACCTCATAGTAACATACTGTAATTGAAGTTTGGTAGCCTAGAACCATCAATGTATATGAAATGTATATTGTATGAAATCCTCAGCTGAAACCCGCCAAGGATCGCATCTCTGGAGAATGCTGAGAGCCGCTCGTAGTGTGATTTGCTTCAACTAAGGGGTTTGGGTCATCAAGGTATTTTCGTGTAGAGAAGGCGAACCACTCTCACACCATCTGTTGCATGTGGTTGGTACGTTGAAACGAATATATACACAGGAACGACAGGCGTACTGTATAAGCCGTCACGATGGTCGCAAGTGTGGACATGGCTATAGGTACGTTCCAGCTACATGAACTAGGTGATCGAAGTTTGATAATCAAACTCAACGATCGGTACTGCTCCTGAGATTTCGGTCTCCAAGATCAAGTTCTTATTTTTTGGGGCTACATCCTAGTATGAGTCTTGGCCTCCCGAACAATCCATCGTACTCGATCTTTTCCAGGATCAGGCTCCTAGATATCCCGCGTCTTCGCTTCCATTATATTTTGTGACTCACCACCTTCTTCAATCTTCACCAAGGCAATCTTTGGACTTCGATGAATCGCACAATATTTTCTCCCTATGTCAGCTGGTCAAATTCAGTGTTATAGTGAATCTTCTATGTACTCTCGAAAACAGGACGTTCTCGTCTTTAGATGTTAGCTTCCATGCTTTGCAACCTTATATTACGATTGATGGATGAGGTGATACAGTGATATAGCTTGAATTTGGTCTTTCTGGAGAGCAAGCGTGACCTGAATAGTTTAATGGAAGCAAAGTTAGTAAGCGTTACCACCAGCAACAAGTTATTTTGGGACGACTTCATTCACTAGGTTTTAATTATTTAGGAAAATTCCTAAGTAATGAAACTTCCTCACACATTCAAAGATCGTGCTCTGAATGGTGATATGTTCAGGATCTCTCTGAGTTCAAGCTGCATGCTTGTATTTGGTCTCAGTGAAACTGATGGCTTTTGCCGAGTATTACGATTCCCTGCTACATAGTTGTTCGGATATTAGACTAACACACGAAGCAAATGGTGGAAGACAGTTCTAGCTGACCACTTGTATGCTTGGTGAATGACTGAGCTGCCACCTGAGCCTCCACCCCTCACCAGTCTGAGGCATTCGTACGCGCAGCTCGAGAAACCTTCTCATCCAGTCATATCCAATCCTGCCACAAAATCTGACAAAATTTCACTCTCGCCTTTAGCCTTCCTCAATCAACATACGTTCACCATACAATTGATATCAGTTCTACGTGCTTGATAACATCTATTAACGGTCACATGTACCTAAATCGTTTACTGTTCCGTGTACCAGCCGATAAAATCCTCTATCAATCTTTTACTTATTCTCCTGAATAGCTTCGAAAGAAAAGTCAATTAATAAAGTACAAATTCAGTCAATATATTTATATTCTAAATTGTGAACACAGTCAGACATAGAGTCGTAACACTGAGATTCTCTATTTTTGTTTGCAGCTGCTAAATGAGATTCTCAGGATGTGTGCTCTAAGATCAAGTTTATATTCCAATATCACGTGAATTCAAACTCAGTGAACTGACAATTCGGTGTCTTTATCACCAAGTTGTCAATGTCTGCTTCACAAAGTCAAAAAAACTGTCCAACTAATGTCTTCGATCCGAATGTTTCAGGTCTGGTTCCAGAACAAGCGGAGCAAAGAACGGCGGCTGAAGCAGCTCACCTCGATGGGGCGAGGACCGTTCTTCGGGGGCTCTCGGAAGATGCGAGGGTTTCCGATGAACCTGAGTCCTGGAGGCCTGGAAGAGGCACCTCCTGGCTTCCCTTACTTCACCTCCGACGCTGGCAAGTTCGAGTTCGGCTACCCTCCACCCCAGGGGTTCCACCACGAGTTCTTCGCCGGCCACCATCCGCCTCCCCCGCCTTTCAATCCTCCAGGTAATTTCCGTTCATTTCGTTTTGGTACCTACATTCCTTTCAGCAATGAATGAAAAACACTGTTCAACTCCCCTCAAAATTCTATGTTCAGTGGTTCATGACACGTAGAACTCTAAAATACATTTTTTTTTTAAGTCGGCAAAGTGAGTGAGACACATAGCTTCCTTGTATCCATAGCCCGGTTCTACTCATGATCCGATGCATAGTAGCTACTCACAAAACATCAATCTCTAAGTACCTTGGACTACCCTCATAGAGGACCATCAACACGGCAACCCATACAACCCATGACAATTTCATCGAATTCGGATAGATAATGTAGAAGTTGTGGCTGTTACAAGGTGTTCACGTTCGCGCATGATATCTATCTGGAAACGAAGATTTTCATAGGGGACCATCTGCACGCCAATCGTTACAATCTCTCCAAATTTAATGAAAATTGGACAATAACTAGGATTTCATGGCACACACAGTCTGACAGGCACGGAACCAAATTTGTTCAGAAAGGCCTAAAACGTAAAATTTTGATTTCGGAGAACTTTTTTTTTGTTTTTTTTTTTCAACCTTACCATAGTAAAAACAATGCTTCCGCTACCTTGGTGGACCGAGAAGAGAAAAACGCTGCAAATTATTACATAATGGTATTACACTATAACATGTGGTAGAAAAATTAAATAAAGAGATCACGCGTTTGAAAAAAAGGCAGGTCTCCATGAACGCACACACACTACGCCGCGGGCATGTATGCGTAGTATTTTGTAGTATCCAAGGCCACGAGGCGTTCAAGACCGCATGGGATTAGTGGAATGTCTCGATCCAAGGTCAGCAAGTTAACACGTCACAACAACTTACTACGACACATCATTCAAATCTTCAACTTTCATTAGCTTCCCAAATTTCTTCTAAACATTTTCTTGACGAACAGACCCGATTACCGTTATTCCTGACCCATGCGCTTTTGAAAAAATAAAAAATTGACTGAAATACCCCATTCTCGTAGGGAGCGAACGGTTTGTCCAACAGAGCCCCGCGTGGTTGTTTACAAATAGGGTCAATAAAAGAGAAGATTGACACCTCAGAGGTTATCTCAGGCAATAATGTCGAAAGAGTCACTAATCTTACTCACTTCTCGATAAAATCCGAAAAATTCTCGGAAATTTCTGACCTCCTGACCTCTGGTTAGCAAAACCAGCCAGATCTACGTACTCTTTATTTCCATGCCAAATCTCGGAATTTCATCTCCTCCTCAGTCTATTCCGAAAGGATTGCCGAAAACGAGCAATTCATAGCCGAAAAAACAGTTTCCAACTTCCCGGCAATTTCCTACAATATTAGCACACGAGGTAATAATGGGGAGTGCGCATGGGTCGGAAATCTGTTTATTGTTATTTTCAATCTAAACTAGACCTCATTCTGAGAATTTCGACACCAACCGCGACTTTCTAGCGTGAGAAGACCTTTTTCTATGATTTTTCAAAGTTTCGAATGTTTATGACGTCACAGTGGGCTGAGGGGTCCCGCCCAGGCGGGAGGGGCGCGAGACGTCATAAACATTCGAGACTTTGAAAATTAATAGAAAAAGATCTACTCCTCCAAAAAGAGAGCGGCTGGTGTCTAGATTCTCGGGATGAGGTCTAGTTTAGATTAAAAATTTAAAAAAAAAATCAGGCGCACAAACAAACAAAATTATTGACGGTCGGGCGAAAATATCCTCTGGGGACCATCAGAACAATTTTGGTTTTGTGCCTGTCGGTCGGTCTGTGTCCGTAAATCCTGTGACGGGCGCAACTACACGAAGTTACTGTCGGTTATGGGTGGAATTCAGCAATAGTGCAGGTTGGCGTAGATTGACCCCAGATTGTAGTAGGAAGTAGTAGTAGGTACTTGGAAGTTGATATTTTGACTATCTACTATGCAAAGGAGCATCTAAGCAACCGAGTAATGGATACGAGGAAGCTATGTGCCACATCCACTTGGAAGGAATTTTTCACTTGCCCTCACTTGATCTGCTCTCGTCATTTAAGGTAAAGAACTAATAAAACATTCTCGAATCCGAATGTCTGTTGGAATTGGAGTACTGCCTCGTCGCCTCAATCTCAACAGCTTCTCAACGGAAGAAAAATAACGCATTAGAATCGGTCTCTTTTTGTGGTCTCGATACCTAACGAGGCATAAAACCAGAAAAACATCTCGAGTGCTCAAGACGCGTGTCTCTATCCAGCGATACATCACCGTAAAACTACTGGTACTCCGAGCATTCTTTATAACCTTCTTAGCGAATTTTCGAGGAAAATGTAGCTCTTTCAATGGACTCAGAATTTTTAACATTGACTTTTTTGACATTTTCAACCCATTCGTGAATGAAAAAATTCCCACTTCAAATCCTTAAAAATACTTAAATGGTAACTAATTTAAGAATAAAAATAACTAAATCGTTGGAAAGCTGAGATTTCGGCGCGGTTTTTATCGCTCTTTCATCTAGAAAAAAATATTGGTTCTCATTGCTCAATTTCCGTTCGAAAAAACTCGAGGTTTCCCAAATTAAGTAAAATTTTCTTTCCAGAGGGCTATTTCATGTCTCAGAGCCTGACTCGAAGAAATGTTCAGGCATCTATCCGATAAGAAATTTATTGGTTTTTCCAACGGTGTCCTCAAATTTGAATCGACTCATCAACTTGAGTAATTTATGACCTATTATGACCTGAGATCTAAATCACGAAAAAAGATTAAAATTACTCGTAAAATAAGTTGGAAAAAATCCTCTAAAAACAGGTCTAGGAGGCACTTTTTGTTGCAAATCAGTTGTAAAACCGACTCCTGCAGGGCTGTTTTGTGTACACCCTGTATACACATGAACTCAACCATATGAAATTCTCCCGGAATTTTTTTAGAATGTTACAGTGTGAAAATTTTCAAAAAATTCCAAGTTAAAAATTTTGAGTCCGTTGCAATAGCTGCATTTTTCTTGTAAATGCACTAAAATGTAACAGCCCACGGGATGAACCCCTGTCCGATTTATGAAGGCTGAAGAAGGTGACGGTGTACTCCGAAACCTGTGCCAATAAATATAGGTTTTCCAAGTCAGATTGGGAATTTTCGGAATTATATTATGAACTTTCCAAATCAAATTTAGAACTCTCCAAATTGGATTGAGAATTTTCCAAATCGAATTAGATACTTTCCAAATCAAATTAAAAACTCTCCAAATCAAATCATCAAAAGAACTCAGAACTTTTTCTTGACACAGGTTTACTTTGCAGAAGAGACGAAAAAAAGAGTAATGCAAGATGGAAAACAATTCATTCATTTTTTACAAGTTCACATGAAAATGATGAAAAAGTCCATTTGTAAAATTCCCAATTGGTCTTGAAAAATTACCAATTTGATTTGGAAAGTTCTCAATTCGATTTGGAAAAATTCTCAATTTGTCTAGAAATGTTCTCAATCGATTTGGAAAATTCTCAATTTGATTTGGAGAGTTTTCACTTTGATTTGGAGAGCAATCAATCTGATTTGAAAAATTCTCAATTTGACTTGGAAAATTCTCAATTTGATGTGGAAAGTTCTTAATTTGATTTGGAAAATTCTTAAATCAATTTGAAAAATTCTCAATTTGATTTGGAGAGTTATCAATTTGATTCGCGAAATTCTCAATTTGACTTGGAAAATTCTCATTCAATCCAAATTTCATTCATTTTTTCAAGTTCACATGAAAATGAAGAAAAAGTACATTTAGAAAATTCGATTTGGAAAATTATCAATTTGATTCGCCAAGTTCTCAATTTGATTTGGAAAATCCTTAACTCGATTTGAAAAATTCTCAATTTGACTTGGAAAGTTCTCAATGGGATTGTGGAAGTTCTCAATTTGACTTGGAAAGTTCACAATTTGATTGTGAAAGTTCTCAATTTGATGAGGAAAATTCTCAATTTGACTTTCAATGATCTCAATTTGATTTGGAAAATTCTGAATTTGATTTGGAAAATTCTCAATTTTATTTGGAGAGTTATCAACTTGATTGTGAAAATTCTCAATTTGAGTTGGAAAGTACTCAAATCGATTTGAAAAATTCTCATTCAATCCAAATTTCATTCATTTTTTAAATTCATATGAAAATGATAAAAAAAGTGCTTTTAGAAAATTTGATTTGGAAAATTCTCAATTTGATTTGGAGAGTTCTTAATTTAATTTGAAAAGTTCTCTTTTTGACTTGGAAAGTTTTTAATGTGATTGTGAAAGTTCTCAATTTAACTATGAAAGTTCTTAATTTGACTTGCAATGTTCACAATTTGACTTGGAAAATTCTGAATTCGATTTGGAGAATTCTCAATTTGACTTGGAAAGTTCTCAATTTTATTTGAAACCAACTCTAAAATTCTTCACTCAACCATACGGTCTCTCCAACACCCATCAGTTACACCCAAGTTGGAGAAGTTCTCACTTCCTACACCTAATCGGCGCGTCTCTCTGTTCGCAGGAGGGCTTGAAGGCAGCGGGATGGGAGGACTCACGCCCGAGTTCGGCGGCGACGGCGGGGGCGGCGGCTTCATCGGGACGCCCCAGGGAGGCTCCGACCCTCCGCACCTCCTCACGCATCGCGACTCGCCGGAGTTCATCACGTCACAAGGTAACCAGCCACCCTGACCAGCTATCTCACTCCACTGGGTCCTTCCTCCATCTCAGTCACCCCCTCAGTCACCTCTCACCCCTCTGAGACAAAAGGGATTCTTTGCCCCCTCAGACACGATTCGGCTCAAATCATCTTGCACTGCATTTTCATATCCACAGAAGATTTCGATGAAGCACAAAACACTAGCGACGATGAATCATACGAGAAAATTACAATATCGATGCATGAAGGCCAAAACTACAAAACCACATCCCCTCTCCGGCCAAATTTTTCACTAACCTGTTGATTCTGGAGGGTGTTGCGAATCATCACAATTGCCAAAAAGGTAGGTAACACACTATAGAAGATTTTGTTCAGCAGTTTTTGGCAGACTCATCTAAGATCGTTTAATCGTTCAATTTGACAGTATAATTCTTGACATACACAATGAGGAATTCCACCGAATTCTGTTTGCATTTTTCCTGAATACTTGATGGTGTGGGATAGATGAAAATGGGGTTGATTTTGGAAAATAAGTCTCCTGTTATTTTGGGAGACATTCAAAATTTACGATTTCAAAAAATAACCGGAAAATCGGACCTCTTCAAGGTGAAGCGGAAACGCTCGCTGATGAGCTGTTTGGATCGCCCCCTCCCCCCCCTTGTTGCCCGATGGAACGACGAAATCGTGTTATCTAAGAGGAAAGTTATCAATTTTCTCCATCTTGCTTTTTCTATTTTTCCTCTTCAGTTCTTCGATTTCGATCTTTACTGGTTTTGTGAAATGTTGCCTCGGAGGACATATTCAAAGTGAGATTCCACGATCTCAGCGCTTTAAGCGGCCGTACATGAACTATTGCTGGTTGACGACATCTTCCGGGGTTTTTTTTAAGGTTCATATTTTCTTCACTGTTTTGTTTATTCGTAAATTAGGAAGTACGGGCTGAAAGTTTGACGTAGGGGTTTTTTCGATGGGCTGAATCCGATTTTCCAAAAATAGGAAATTCCGACATGGTGAAATTCCTCATTTAACGAGTTCATGGCAGAACAAAAAATCGGAACTTGAACACGGAAAACAAGACCGAAGTGTACTATGGGCACATAAAGCTGAATTTTGACAAATATAAAAATTTGCATAGTACTCGTACACACATAGAATTACTTGAACAGAATCGAATTGCATATTTGCGAAGTTATGGCAGTTACAAGGAAATTCACATTTCCGCATGTGCTTTGGCTTCCATCCATCCGTGGAAATGATTTTCATAGGGGACCATTGACAGCAACCCGCACTCGGAACCAAAATTGTTCAGGAAGGTCCGAAACATAAACATATTGTTTAGTAATGCATGCATTCCAAGGGACGTCCCATTGGATAAGCATTAGATCAGTTTAACCAGTTGTTAAGTGATAAAACTGTTTCACTCGATGTAATTTATTTATTACTTTAGGCAAGAAATACTGACCCCCCCCCCCCCCAACATTATCCACCTTAACATTTCTAGCGGCATGGGAGCCTCGAATCTGAAGAGCATTTTAAAATCCATGATCTACGATACCCAACATGCGAATTCAAGTTCACCCCCCTCCCCCACCACCACACAACGCCAACAATGGTGCCAATCTGGCACCAAAGCGGAAATACGTCGTAACATTGAACTTTCATCTGTTAGTTTTGGTAGGCAGTCCGTCGAAGTTCACATCCGTATTCAAGGTAAAACACCAAAAAAAACACGAAATAAGCGGTTTATGGCATCATGGCACCATGTCCTAGGCACCATGGTGGCACCACTATTAGTTCCATGGTGGTACAGAGAATAATTCATGAAAATCTGGAGGTATAATGAGAATTTTTCCTCAATTTCAAAGCTTGGGTACAATTAGTAAGCAGTAAAGGAACCGAAATATTGAAAAATCGGATATTTTGTGAATATTATCCCCCCACACACCCCCTCCCCTTGCGAATTTTGGTACTCTGGTGAAATCATGTACAACTCGGAAGTTATTTGACTCAAACAAAAAAAGAAACACGCAAATCGGTTGGAAATTGAGGCCTGGGCAGAGTTTACAAGATTATGCACGCAAACGCACGTTTTTTAAGCATTAACCCCCCCTTTCCCCCTCTTAAAAAGCAAAATCCAAAATTCCGGCGCCGTAGTGCACAACTAGATAGTATTTTGCGTCAAACGAAAAAAGAACCACGAAAATCGTTTGAGAACTAAGGCCTGGGCAGAGTACACACGATTTTGTTACACACACACACACACACACACACACACACACCTACACACACACACACACAAACAGACATACACCTATGGTTTTTTTTTCGCGGATTTGGATTCAGAATGGTCTAAAACGGATTACTGTGTGGTTATTTTTTTCTTCTGTTGAGTGTTGTCCAACTTTACCCCAGATCGATCGCATAAGGACGCCCAAGTATTACTGTGGGACGTCCTAAAAAGCGAGTGGAAATTTTGATTTCGGGGAACTTTTTTTTTCAACCTTGAAAGATCAATGCTTCCGCTACCATGGTAGACTCAGAAGCAAATATAGACACTTTAGATCAAGTACTTTCAGTCCAACCAAAATGATGGATGTTCAGTGAATCTTGGATTAGTGTGATCCAGATATGTTACGATGAAAGATTACTAACGATGAAGCAAATACGAGATGATCGAATTGCGTGATTTAGTGTGGGCCAAATCAGATTCAAATTCAAAGTTTGTTGAATTGGTATTTGTTTGGGTTTAATTGGCCACAAACTATCCTGCAATTCCCCATTACACTAGCACAATACACTGGTTCACTCAGGTTTCATCGCGGTCAAGTCAACCTCAAAATTTGCAGGATTGAAGAAGCAGAGCTTCGCATTGGAAACACACGCTTAGTTCACACAGTCTGTGGGTCTCTGCGCAGATTTCGTACTGAACGCTGATGTAAATAAATCTGGTAGAAGCGAATACTGTCTTCTCTCCTTATTCGGAGGAGAATTTGATTCTTCTAGGTACGTCTGGCGGGCTGACGTTGTGTTAATCTGCTGATATATTCAATTGCGCAGAAAGCCGGCGGGACGCAGGCACAGTGCGCAAATTGGAAGAACGCGGCTATGTGACTTAAATTCTATTCTGATTCCAAAACATAACATCAAAACACCAATCTCTAAATACTTTCCACTATCCTCATGGGGGAATAGAAGAAGAAGAAAACAGATTTTATTTAGATATCACATATAACATACTACAATAATTATTACCTAGGTAAATATCACTACTTGCAATATGTGACAATGCTTGTACATTAATTCAAACAATTGCAATATGGGACAACTTTGGACTTAGTCCCTCTGTCGGAGCCAGTGCCAGCCAATCTCCTCCATCCACAGCAGTCTAATAATTGCGGCCTCCTCTAGAACTGCTGGTCCAAGGTAGCACATCTTGAACTCTGCAAGAATTGGGCAGACTCCGAGGAAATGGGTCATATCCTCTCGCACTCCCATATTACAAAGAGAGCACAAGGTGCTGGGGTCGTCTTGTTGATCGTATGGCTCGCTATTTAAGGGGAGAAGGGACCCCCAAAACCTCGCCAGCCACCGAACTACCCATAAAGGATGTTCTTCCACCTTTCCAGCAAAGGCTGCCGGCACGATTTCCTTATTCAGTTTGCCATAGAACCTATTTGCCAAAGAGGAATATCTGCACGCCAATCTGAACAATCCCTGGTAATTTCATCAAAATCGGAAGGAAAATGTAAAAGTTATGGTGTATGCGCTGGGGCTGCTATCGATCCGGGAGCGATGATTTTCGTTGGGGACCATCTACGACCCAAACCATCCCTGAAAATTTCATCGAAATAGGACAACAAATCCGTATAGTTTTGCCCGTTACAAAAAACATACAGACACGGAACCAAAATTGTACAGGAAGGTATATAACGTAGAATGCGAGTGGAAATTTTGATTTTGGAATACTTTTCTTTTCAACCTTGAAAAGTGAAATCAATGCTTCGGCTACCTTAGTAAATTCGGGAGCATTACGGATAAAACGTCAATGTAGGTACCCACCATTATTATTATTTCTATTATTTCAGGTGTTAATTTGGCTACCAAAAAGTACACAATTAAAAACTCATTCTCTAACGTGACACTGTAGTAAATTGTTCTTTAATTAAGAATTACTTGAAATTGTCCATTTTAGGATATTGGTGACTCCGAAGGACACTAAAATGAATGGAGAAAATAGCCAAGGAGGTGGAGATGCAGATCTACCTGTAAAAGCGGGAAACGAGGAAGTCAATTCCGTAAGGAAAATAAAGTTGCCACCATTTTGGGCAGAAAAACCCGAAATTTGATATTGCGACCGCTTCAATAAGGCTACTCCTCAACAGCGTCTGGATGTATTGAGGCAATATCCAGGTCGTAAAAACTGTTTCCATCCTCGACACCGAACTAAGGAGTGTCAATCCAAGTTCCGTTGTCGCGAGTGTAATGGTTAGCACAATATTGCTCTTCATCTATCTTCTGTCAATCACCAATCTATCACATCAAGCAACCAATCTTCATCTCATCAACCTGTTGTGGAAAGAGATCATCCTCCTTCATCATCTGCTTTCACTGGTTCCAGCATATCCCCGAGGCCACACGGAGTTCTGTTGGGCACTGTGATGGCAACCTTGAAAGATGTACATGGTAACCTCAAGCAATACCGAGGTGTCCTTGATATATGTTCTCAGTTTTCCTTTGTGACTGAGCAATTTGCTCAAGACCTGGGAAAATCAACTCGTCCATTTAATGGTGGCATTTCTGGGGTCAATCACTCAGCATTGAATCGTATCTCTGGCAAAATCAGTCTTACCTTCCTATCTACCTCATCTACCATATCTCTTCAGACTGATGCTGTCGTAGTACCTTCTATCACTCCACCATTACCTCAGGTGGCATTAAAATCCTCTATCTGGCAGGATTACCGATCCTACAATCTGAGTGACCCTAACTTCACCCAACCAGGGGACATATCCTTCCTTATCGGTGCCGACCTTTACACAGAGGTTGTAACTGGAGCTCCGATCACCATTCACCGTGATGGACCCAGGCTTAAAGACACCATCTTCGGGTTTGTGGTAGTTGGCAAGTATCGTGACACTGCAACCACAAAGCCAAAGTACCAAGTCGAAGCTCAGTTCACAGTGGAGAGAGTAAGATCCGATACGTCCAAATTTAATCATCTAGTTGCTAATTTGGAACCCAAAATTCTTGAAAACATTTGGGACATCATTGAAGGAGAAGAAATTAATAAATACGCAGCAGCAAAATCTCGTCTTTTAAATATTTTCAAGGAAAGTACTTTTTGGTAACCAAATTAACACCTGAAATAATAGAAATAATAATAATGGTGGGTACCTACATCAACATATCTCAGAATGAATAGAGTTAAAATGAATAGGAAACTGTAGGAACAAAGTACTTAAAATTTTAAGAAGAAGAAGAAGAAGACGACTTTATTGTGGTAAACAATACGTTTTTCACAAGAGTTCGCATTCAGAAATGTGCAGAAATACAAGTATATAAAATGATACAGTAAAAATGGCTTGGGTCGAGTAATAATAAAATTGAATATGGTTTGAAAAAAAATGGCATAAAAATTATAACGTATAACTTTAATAATATCAAATATAATTGGTGTCAATGGAAATAAGCATACGCCTACAGAGACAAAAGAAATTTTGGAGTCAAGAACAATAAATGAAACATCGGAAATTTTGTGAAGCATGTCTGGTAAAGGATGAGCGGCTGCAGAATATTTAGGCTATAATGAAACCTTCATTTATGGTTAACGCTGTTTGCCTGAGTACTGTCTGCAGGAACCTTACGGTCCTAGTGATCTCAGATTTTTCTTTGAAATGGAGAAGAGTGCGAAAAAAACTTTCATCAAAATGAGGAAAACCTAAAAACTTGAAACGTCCGTGATTGTAAACGGGGCAATAGATAACATATGAAAAAGGGTGTCTGGGCTGTGTGTGTTACAGATCGTACATGTTTGAGAGCCATCAAAGCGGTTAACCACCCGGTGAAGAACTATTCTACAGAAGGCTGGATTAGCGCACCTGATCTGGGCCAGAAGTCTCTTGGAAAACAAAGGGTGGTCGCTGGAAAGGTAAAGTTCACGCTGAAGGGGTTGAATATTGGAAACTCTTGGGCAATAATTAAACGAGGAAACAGCAGCCTTGCTCAGATCAGCCTGGTGCAGGCTAGAAAGAAGCGATGACAGAAATTTTTCCTTTGCCCCTTAACCACCGCGACGTCATTCTGAGACCACAAATCTTCCAGACCAGCCTCTTTCAGAACATCCTTAAGCTGTAGCGTCCAGTTAAATTTCTTAAAATTTTAAAATAGTTTTACTCTCAAGCCGAAAAAAGTCTGCCTGGGTGAGGCACATAGCTTCCTCGTATCCACAACCCGATTGTATAGAAGATCCCATGCATAGTAGTTAATCTCAATGAGTCAATCTCTGAGTACCTTCCACTAACCTCATAGGGGACCATCTACACGCTAACCAGCACAACCCATGAAAATTTCATCAAAATCGGACAATAACTCCGTATAGTTTTGCCCGTTACAAAGATTTCATGAGAGACAGACCCACAGACACGGAACCAAAATTGTTCGCAAAGGTCCAAACCGAAATATTTGAGTGGAAATTTTGATTTTGTAGAACTTTTTTCTAACATTCAAAAGTGAAAACAAGGTAGCTTCCGCTACCTTGATAGACTCGGAAGGAATACGCCCTTAATACGATTTGAACCCAGGGTCTCCTGTGCAATAATGGATATCATAAGGAATGCACGCTGAAGGAAGTGCACGATGTTTTTGATACATCATCTACTTAGATACACAAATTTACATCTTCCGTTAGAAGCACAGGAAGACCCTTCAATACCTACGTCAGCCAATGACTTTCCTAGTATATGCTGCTGCTGCTGCTGCTGGGGAGTCTCCCAGCCGCATTCTCCAGTCCGCTGGCTACTCGAACAGAACGAACTCAGCGGGGGGTTGTTGCTGTTTTGCCGTGCTGTGGTGGTGCGTGTCGGGGCGCCTGCGTGCGCGACTGTCGACTCCTGCTCCCGCGGCCTCTCATCGAATCGATTCTGCCCCATCAATCACCCGCCCTCCTGCTCTTCTTTCCTAATCTCAAACTTTCCCTATCTGATGCGCTCACCCGTCAGAGCGTCGAGCAACTTCGTGTGTCGACCTCCAACTTCCCCCTCCGCTACTTCCTTTATTTTTAGAACCTCCTTGAAATGTTTTCGACAGTGCAAGGGTGGATCAGTCACACCATACTGTTTTACAAATTCCGAACAACAAGCAACTGAAGAAAACAAAACATTCCTCCTGAC
Organism: Apolygus lucorum; assembly: GCA_009739505.2. NCBI lineage: Eukaryota > Metazoa > Arthropoda > Insecta > Hemiptera > Miridae > Apolygus > Apolygus lucorum. Next base: position 41,297,589 of record CM019167.2, on the reverse strand, counting down.
CACACAACAGGAACCCCAAGGTGACCTGCGATCGAGATGGACCGATTGGTTCCGAGTCTACCAACGAAGCGGAAGCATTATTTTCTCTTTTCAAGGTTAAAAACGTCTGCCAAGTGGGTGTGGCACATAGCTTCCTCGTATCCATAACCCGATTATATAGATGATCCGATGCATAGTAGTTAATCTCAAAACACCAATCTCTAAGTACCTTCCACTACCCTCATAAGGGACCATCTACACGCTAATCTGGACAATCCTAGAAAATTTCATCAAATTTGGATGAAAAATGTAAGTGAGTAGATGTATGTGATTGGATCAAAAAAATGCTTAGCCTCGGCTGGGATTCGAACCCGGGACCCCTGGGGGATAATTCTATGCACTACCTCCGAGATATTGAGGCCTAGTGATGCAGTTAATAGGATTTTAGATTCTCACAGGGGACCATCCCTCTATGAAAACCCATTCTCTATGATTTGAATAGGGGACCATCTAAACACTACTCAGTAACATCCCTGGAAATTTCATTGGAATCGGAAGGAAAATGTAGAAGTTATGGTTGTTACAAGGAATTCATGTTTGCAGCGGCTACTATTAGTCCGGGAGTGATGATCTTCATTGGAGACCATCTACAACCTAATCCGCATAATCCCTGAAAATTTCATCGAAATCGGATGGAAAATGTGGAGTGGCTATTATCATGCGCAGTGGCTACTATCATTTCGAAGGTGATGATTTTCATAGGGGACCATCTAAATACTAATCTGTAACATCCCTGAAAATTGCATTGAAATCGGACGGAAAATGTAGAAGTTATGGCCGTTACAAGGATTTCACGTTTGCGCATGCGCAGTCGCTTCTATCTGTCCGGCGATGATGATAATCCAACCCACCAACCCGCACAATCCCTGAAAATGTCATAGAAATCGTACAATAACTTCGTATAGTTATGCGCTTTACAAGGAATTCATGACAGACGCACAGACAGACAGACACACATACACGGAACAAAAACTGTTCAGACAGGTCTAAAACGCAAAACGCGAGTGAAAATTTTGATTTTGGAGAACTTTTTTTTCCGTCCTTGAAAAGTGAAAACAAAGCTCCCGCTACCTTGCTAGACTCGGAAGCAATAACCAACCCTCACCCTCCTCTGAGTTTGTTTCGTTCGAGTACAGTCAGCAGGTTGGAAAATGCGGCTGGAAGATTCCCCAGCAGCAACAGCAGCATGTCCTTGGAAAGTATTTGGCTGACGTTGGTGTTGAAGGGTCTTCCTGTGCTACAAACGAAGGATGACAATTTATATATCTAAGTAGATCATCATTCAGTTTCTACGTCGTCTCTTGGTACAATGGCTGTGACATCCTCTACTGCACAGGAGACCCTCAGTTCGCATCTTATTGCGGGCGTATTCCTCCATATTCTACCAAGGCTAGAAAAAGTTCTTCAAAATCGAAATTTAAAATCGAATTTAACGTTTTCGACCTTCCCGAACAGTTTTGGTCCCGTGTCTGTGGGTCTGCCTGTCATGAAATCCTTGTAACGGGCAAAACTATAAGAAGTTATTGTCCGATTTTTTTTTCAGGGATTGTGTTGGTTAGCGTGTAGATGGTCCCCTATGAGGTTAGTGCAAGGTACTCAGAGATTGATTCAATGAGATTAACTACTATGCATGGGATCACCTGTACAATCGGGTTGTGGATACGAGGAAGCTAAGTGCCACACCCGCTTGACAGACTTTTTCCCATCATAAAGAATATTGGATGAGACCTTTCTTATTCGCTCGATAAAACCTAGAAATAGGGACATTCCTCTAAAAACTATGAGCAATATACAAAGAACATCCCCATTTGTGATAAATCCTCTAAAATTCCTCATTTTCCTTATCTTCAACTTATCAGTGCATGCGAGCGCTGCAAATTGAAACACAATGATTTATTATTATACTTTACGGATCTCCCGTCTCCATTGAAAAATTCTATTAGCCACGATTTCTCCACTAATTCTACCTACTAGTAATAATATCCCTATCTGAGAGTCGTGGGTGCCTTAATCACGGATTTTATTCTTGGTTACTAAGGAAAGACAACTAAGTACAGCACGAAACTCTAATCAAGGAAACGAACAACGATCTCATTATTGATCAGTTGAAGTTTTAACGAATACTTAGTATTCGATTCATGTCTCTAATTCATTGTAGATCAACCCTTAAAATGCTTATGGAGAGTGAACGTTTGGTCCTTCAGAGCTCTGGATGGTCTCATTCGATTCTAGAAATTTCTAATCTAAATTCTATTTCAAATTGGTAAAAAACAAAATCTTTAGATCGATAGTGTTCGACCTAGGATGTTTAGAAAACGACAACCTCTATTTTTTACCTCTTAGAAGTGACTGACACTAACCAAATGCTTTGAGGTACAACTAGACCCGAAATGGAGCCCATGTACCAAATTTCATCAAATTCAGTCCATGGTAACTAAAGAATACTTTCTTGTGGACGGACGGATTTTTTTTCGACTTTCGGATTCTACTTACTTTGACACGTAAACCATCAAATTTTGAGAAGGAGATTAATTTTTTGTAACTCGATTCCAAGTGATCATTATTGAAAATCAGAAAAAAATCGTGTTTTTTTTTTCTCTCGCAATAAAAACGTGGAGGGGGGAAAATCGCGTTTTATTTTGGTTTTTGTAAAAATATTGCTGTTGAATACTAAATACATTTTCGATTTCAATACATGATCCTTATAGGGCATGTTATGCTATTTTTCCATCACTAACCGTTTCTTCACAAATACATATATGTATATGTTAGCGGCAAAGTGTATAATCCAGGCATTATGTGAAATGCCTAGGCATTTCATTTAATGCCGAGTCATTTCAGGCAATGTATAAAACTATTTCCAGATTTGAAACTTTACCTAGGCAATGTTTATAATTTGTAGGCATTTCATGGAATGCCTAGCGGGGCTCAGGCAAAGTATTGAACAGAACTGAAATATCAAAAGAAGTACGTATAATTACTCAACTGTTATACTCACATGTCAGGTAGGTTATTAGGTCAGGTCAGTAGCAAGTCAATTTTTGTTCGAGCACGAGGTGCAGCCGCATTTTGTGTTGCAGCTAACTTTATTTTTCCGACATTTGCACACATTTTTTCCGCGAACATTTGTTTCATAATTGCATCGCATGAAGACGAGGGTTCTTGCCCTAATGCCATTCTGACCAAAACTAACTGAAACGGAACTGCACCGACGGACGGAGCTCGTTTATCTATCCCTCTTCCTCGTATTTTATACTTTGCCCGGAGATTAAACACACTGCCGAGCCCACTCTCGGCATTGTATACAATGACTAGGGAAAGTAAATAATTATTCACATTGACGGCCCTCGTTTGTCATTATATGAAATGCCTAGGCATTCTATAGAATTCCGGATTATACACTTTGCCGCTAACATATACAAGAAGAGTAGAACTTATTTTCAACACAACTGGTGACTAAAATAATTAAACAATATTAATAGAACAAATAATGAACAAACAAAAAACACAAAACAATATCATGGATATATATGGCTTTCATTATTGTGAGGTCTTCTTTGATTACTTAGCTCAAACCTTTCCTTCAAACTTCATCTTTTTAGATTTTTAAGTGCATTGCGCCGTATTCTCAAGGCATTTTTTACTGCCCTGTTGCCTGAGTATCAGCACTTCATCATGGCAATAAAAGTATGTGCGGTTTCACAGAACTGAAGAAATTTCATTCTGAATTCAACTATTTACAATAAATGATATCTCTCGTAATATCTATTTACCATAAATTTATTACCTTAAATTTATTTACCATAAATGTTAGCACTCTTATCTTGCGCATTGTGCATAAATCAAATGGTTACATTTTATTGCGGTCATACAAAATCAATAAAGGAAAAATAAAGAACTGAAGTTTTCGAAATGTCGGTCTGCGTTCAGTCCTTAGCGGTGCATCTTTTGCTCAAGAAATATGTTGTTTAGGTAGTGAACAAGATCGTCACACGACTAACAAATTTTTTGACTCGGTTGAAGCGATTTTAATTGACTGTTATTCCACTCAAGTTGTCCAATCCAGATTCAGTATAAAATTCAACAATATCAGTGTAAACAAGGCGTTCAACAGGACCATAAATTGTAGCGTATTGAAACTTCGAGTTTCCAGTTTAAAGGGGGGACAATTTCCTAAAATCGTACTAGTTGAAGAAGAGCAGTAGAATTCAAAGACAATCCGTAATAGTTAGGATCATCACAGGGTCATGTAAATTGTAAATAGTGCAGTTAATGATTTTGATCAGATTTCGAAATGTTTATTTATGGTTGAAATTGGTTTATTTCTGGTTGAAATGAAGTGACACTGAATCATCTCGGTCAACTGGTAACCAATAATAAAGTGAAGAAGCGCTACCTACTTCGGAATATTGATAATAGTCTATCAAGCATATTTCCCCTCCTGGTAGTGCGTCTTTCTGAGGTTCCTTGAGAAAATTCTTCCTGAATCCTTCTGGATGGTCCTGGTCGACTTTCAATGGATCTTATTAGGCCTCGATTGTGATGCGAAAAGCCTGTTTGTTTTTTCCTTCAGTTGCTTGCAGGACAGATCTACGGATATGGATTGCAAAGATTTGGCGTTTTGGATGTAATGGAACACCTGGATGATTAGCACTAAGCTGTGGTATTTCTGTAATGAGATGATTATGGCTTCAGCTTGGTTTAGCTGATATCCAAAGCGCTGGTATTATCGGATTTGAAATACCTTTCTCACTGTCGATAATTTTCTTCGCTCAACAAACGGGTTCCTTTTTCCTAGCCAGGATGGGTCAAAGAAATGACATTTCTCCCTGCTTTTTGTCGGCTCTAAGTTGTATTCCCATGCATCGCGGTGCACAATATATCGCAGTATTGATTCGGTGGGGAATGTGACCGCCAAGCGCTCAGAACTGCCTCTCCAGTACGCATTCTCCACTTCCGCTCCCCCCACCATGTCACTCTATCTTTCTCTATTCCTCTCTCTCTTTTGCTCCCTCAATTTCTCCCACCCTCTCTTTCACCCTCGTCATCACAATTTCCGTCCACTCGAAAAAACTGAATTCCCCCACCCTCATTCACCGCCATTTCCCCGAGGCAGAAATTTTTCCCGGAGGCCTTGCCAAGTCGAAAGTTTGACCCAGGCGTCAGCAGCCTCGACTCTCCACAAACTGCTCACAAACTTACTCTGTTTTGTTTTCATGAACGTGAACGCCTGAAAACTTTGCCAGACTAAAGGCCGCCGCACTTCGGGACAAAACCCCGAAAATCGTATCGTGGCTGTTTCGCAAACTATTCCATCGGGCATTCCATTGGGTTCTCAATCAATTTAGATGGGCGATCCCTTCGTGATAGGCAAGTATGATTCCAGCGAGACACCACATCCCGATTTATGGTATCAACGTACCATTTTGATCCTTCATTATCGTCAAGTCAACGGAGTACAATATTATCAGTAACAGCTCGCGTAGCCAAGTAGATATACTACTCCTATACCTAGATAATTCTAGTTGAAGATCACTTAAAGCAGAAAGGGTGGTTCAGATATCAGAGTTGTACATGAATATTCATTTCAAAACATTGTATCAGTACTTTCAACACCAGCAGTCATGTCCATCTGGCTGCTCGGTTTCAGGGTCCGATGTCCGACCCCGGACATTAGGGATGAGGAACAAGATTGAATCGCCTCGTCCCAGGAGTGATGGAGGGAGGATTGTGCCTCTTCTGGCTATGCCATCAGCAGACGCTTCTCCTCCCCATGGTTTGAGTTCAGCTCCAAGCCCCACGGGGTCCACTTGCTCAAGCCGTGGCTCGCCGTAGAGTGGCCATAGCCCTGAATACAGACCCGATAAATGTTCCTCCTGTCAGGACTCGGGTGTTCATCCACTCTAGACTGATCAATGGGTAACCTGCTCGAACCATATCATTAACTGACCTAATGCCATATCCCACGCCAGGTAATAGTTGCCCCTGTTACTTACCTTTATTTGATTTCGCTGTATGTTGGCAAGAGCTATTGCAGCCTCCAACAGAAGATCAACTTCATACTTCTGAATTTTGGCAGCATGAATGTCCGCGAGTGATCTGTGACCAGTGTCAGAGACCACCGAGACATCAATAATGAAGGCTCCTTTGGTGTTATAACTAAAAGATCAGGACGATAACCTCGTTGTGCCGGGTTAAAATGCCGCTCAAGCCGCACTGACAATAGGTCGAGCATACCCACCTGATAGGTTCAGGGCAGAGTAATGACTGGGTCATGCCATGGCTGAGCAAATCTGTAGCACATGAGAGACAGTTTCGGTTGTTCGATACCCCATTCGGTATAGGTGGATTCAGTACGCCAGCCTCTCGTCCTCCTCTCCCCTATTGGCAGAGAACTAGAATTAATTTTCACCATACCCAAAGACTCCATTCCTGTAGTTTCGCTGAAGGGTATCTGATCCATGCTGTGCTAGCATCATATAACGTTAAATATCATCAGTATGTCCTTTGTATGCAGGTACTACTTACTACCTCAATACCTAAAGGACATGATAAGCAAGATAATCTGAGCACACAGGAACGACCAATAACAGTCGGGTAGCTGCTTTAACCTTGTCCTGACGTGGTGTCATGTGGTCCTAGCGTAGTTACGTGATTATGGAATCTCTGCTGGAGTACTCCGAGGCGTCACCACCCGCATCTTTCTCGGTACCTACCTTACTTTTTGGCATTTCCAACGTGGCACCACCGTTCATCCCCTTATATTTATGATCATCTCTATTTGTTTACCCAGTCTGACGGTCGCGGCACCTGAGTCTTCTCAGATACATTCCACCAGATGGGTTCCGTACAGTTCGACTACTGCCATCCAGACGTCGCAAATTGCCTGCGTGGTTATATTTATAGGATTTGTGACAATCATTAGATCGTCGATAAAAGTTTTGATTGATCATATTGACTGAGCAAACCAAGTTGGGTAGGAAGTTTAACTTCCTCACATAACATTGAAAGAAGGAAAAATAGATATTTGTGTTAGAGTGAAGTGCTCCGTGATATGAAACATGATTTCACGGTTATGTTCAATTTGTTCTAATATGTCCTCTGATGGCTTTCTAGCGCATGCTCCCAGATGTGACGATGATTGTTCAGAATTCAAATATGACAAAGATCCACATATTTGAGAATATTTTGATTCCAATACATCTTGGATTCCATCGTGCTCTTATTGATTGGCTAGAGATCAAATCCATAAACAATTATCTTCGGGCACTCTCAAACTACCCTCCAGAATTGATGAAAATTGGCCTAATACGCAATGAAAAATTCATGTAATCCTGTTTGAGCGTGCGCAGACGCTTTTATTTTTCCGATTATAAAATTCATAGGGGATCGTCTGTATGCTATCTAGCGCACACCTTGCTAATTTCATGGGAATTCATTCGTATAGTTTGTCCCGGGACAACCATATTAAGACTCAACCGACAGACAGATAAGATGCTGTGTTTATCAACCCACGGCACGCATAAACTGTCAAGTATCTGGAATGGGGTCATCTAACAAACGCTGTTATTACCGAGCTTTCGGAAAATTTATTTCCTTCATCAGGGAGCCCTGACGAAGGAAATAAATTTTCCGAAAGCTCGGTAATAACAGCGTTTGTTAGATGACTTCATTCCCAATACTCGACAGACAGATCTCAACTGACAAACACTGAACAAAGTCTTTCACCAAGATATTGCTTCTCAGAGTATTCACATTTTTTCACCAGCTGTACGAATACTCACCTCCCTTGCACATCCAATTACAATCAAGAATACTGAAAAGAGGTGTTGGTGTGACAGATGATAGGATAGGGTGTAGTTCAACATCAAGTCTTATTTGGTTACCAAGTGTTCATTCAAATGCTGCCTCCATTTAAAATCAAGCATTGATACATCCACTCTCGTCGCATATGATTTTATGGCAATTGAGATGCATATCACTGATATGCATGTTTTTGGTTATATGTGTTGTAGAACGGCTAGCTAGAATTTCAGAGGTCTTAAAACTTATAACCCCTGTGTACCTGAAACATACACCCGGATTCTGTCATGATTCATACTGAGGTATCCTTAAAAAACACATCAAGTCCAACACATGTTTCGAAAGTATAATATCCCGAAAAATCAATTTTTGAATTCACCTCACCCCAAACACCTCATATTGTACTAGAACATCCCATTGCTTCCACTTGTAACGTCGAATGAAATAAACTGAAACAATGAAAGGAAGGACACTGTGGGGTGAGACCCGCCAATACTTTTCAGGCAAACTCCTCTGTACAGACCTCGCTCATCTGATTCTCAGGCGACAGTTTCAGGTTTGAGCGGGACTAATTCCAACATGAGCGACTCAAGTTCCGGCCTCACACTCCAAAGCGAAGGCTTGGTCTGGTGATCACGAGTTACCACCGAGTTATCATCTACCAGTGGTCACGAATTATCACCAGTCAGTGATCCCGAAGTATCACCAGCCATGCAGTGATCATCACCCAGCGGCGTCACCAGCCAACGAAATCACGAACCAGGGAAACAACTATTTATTTACACTTCTAAAAAGAACAAAACACATCCTCGTGGATTTGAATTGGAGCTCATCCAGGTTATCAGTTCATATTGTGTATCAAATATATTTTATTTTTGTATATAGGTACTGATTTTATCGAGTAATTTTAGGATCCTTGAATGTGAATTTGTTTATTTATATTTCAGTAGTTTAATACTGATTATTAAACTTGAAATTCATTTGATTGAGTGGAGTCCTGGAAGTTTGTTGATCTGACCAATTTTATTTGTTGAATGTTGTATAATTTTTTGTTAATTGAAACATAGTAGTTTGGTGGGGAGAGCGCTGAACGAAGAAATGGACTACCGTTTTATTGTTGTTGAAATTTGTTTGAATATACGTCTCCATCCATCTCTAATAATCATGAATGAATACTATTTGATTTTACCGTATGACCTTGGGTATTTCATATAATTTTGTTGATATATTTTTTGAGGTGTTTTTGTTGTGTACTGAGAAATATTTTATTGTTTTGTTGAGTTTTCTTCTGTCAATTCATCTTCAGTTTCCGATGTCTCAACATGAGTGTTGGAGAGGCGCGAATCCACTCAACTTACTCACTACCAGGTAGGTCCAGTTCGATCTCGCATTCTTCCTTTTGAGTAAGTGAATGATTGAATTGGCGTCGGGGAGAATGGTCTATGTCACTGGCTCGCCAAAGGAAAGGTCTAGAGAGAAGTCAGAGTGATAGTCCCTTCTTATCCGGGCATCCATTGAATTGCTATGTTCCACAGGATGACGAACCAGGTGCCATCATGTTATCAGTTGATCTGCTAATCTTCTCAGTCAATCATGCAGTAGATATAAAACGCCAGAGTAGTAGGTATAAAACTCGATTCACCAAAATGCAAAATCAGATTGACATTTACTGCGCTGACACACCAAATGTGTTATGGAGTCGGTCGAAAATTCAGTTCCCATCAGCTATGTTAGTGGATCGAGTTTGAGAGGAAATGGTGCCAGTGTGGGAGTAACACACGTTTTGTATTATACAACACCCATTCATACGTGTCGGACACAGTGAAACAGAAAAAGGTGTTCTTCCTCCAATGATAGCCTCAAGAGCTATAAAAGAAACTCGGAAACTAATCAAACTACTATTGAGGCTACCACTGAAGGAAAAACACCTCTTTCTGTTTCACTGTGTCCGACCCGTATGAATGGGTGGTGGGAAGAACGATAAATGTAGGTAGGTACCAAATCTTCAGGTTATCGGAAAATCATCATTTTTCCAAATCCAGAGTTTTCGGCTAAAAAGTTGAAGAATAATCAAGCAATACTATCGATGATGAACAGAACAGCTGTAAATTGATTGGCGTGACAGCATACAACGTTCTTTCACCGAAAAGGAATCTGTTAAACTAGCGCATTAACTTGAGTCACAACTAAAGTTATAACCATACGAGTGATTAAAAGAGAATTCCACATTAAGAGTGAACACATTGAAACTCCACCTAAAAAGATTCAAAAATTCACGATCTTCCAAAAATTCACGAATTATCCGCCAACAATTTAAATGAAAATTAAAGGATTGTGTCACTCATATTATATTTTCCGTTCATAAATTCGTTATCACAAATTAATACGAAGTTGATGACGATAGCGGACGTTTTATAACAGTAAATATGCCTACATGGCTTACACCAAAATCCTCTACCACATTCGATTTTTCTTCAAAGCATATTGTTTACAATTCGAGATCTGATGATTTTTCTCGATGATCTATATGATTTTGGTTGAGTTGGTCGATGAACAAAGCTCAAGTAGATCACAATCACACTGTAAATTGGTGTACGGGAATAACCCGCCACAAACCCAGTGGATTGACAGTTTAATTGATGATTTATTATATTTTATAGAAGCAGAATGGAATTCAATTTGCTCTAAGTTTTATAAAACACAGAAGCTGTCTGCGAATCCTTCGCCGATGGGTGTTTTTAACGCCCTGAACGGTGTAATAAAAGAATCATTCGTTACGAGATAGGTAGCAGTCACTATCGTTCCCTTGTTTATGTTATCACTTTCAAATGGGGTCATAACGTTCTCATATGGTTGGGAAAAACGGGCTAACGATTACATAAAATGCGACAGAAATGTGTCAACAGTAGTCCCACATAGTGATTATCGTCCACTTCCCTCGCTCCACTTTCTGCTTTTATGGGCCGTGCAGCGATTCCTAGTCAGTTATTGTGAATACCGTGCACATTTTTATGAGTCAACCGATCCGATTGTGTTTTACTCGTCATAACAAAACATTCGTATGTTCTGTATAATATTCTACCTATTCAAATAGAAAATAGGGCGATGATCGAAAATTTCCAAACTGGTAATTTTGTATGGAAGTTCGTGGAATAATAAGGAAGTTCAGCAAGTCGAAATTTCCTATTTTCGACTTCAAAATCGGATTCAGCTCCTCGAAAAACCACCAACAGCCAACTTTCAGTCCATATTCCCCAGTTTACGAACAAACGAAACTTGTAAAAAATATGGACATTTGAAAAAACCGTTGTGATTTGATAATGACGTTTTACCCAGAATAGATCGTTCGGAATACTCACTTGAAATCTCACTTCGGATAGTCCTCGAACTCAACCGTAAAAATTTTAAAAAGTAAAATCAAGTCTAACCACAGCTGTCCGAAAATTAAGTTCTCTGTGTTTTCGTGTTGAGCAAATTTTCCTTTAAAACACGACAGACAATGAACGAGCGTCCCTAGAGTATGTTGAAGTGTTCTCCCGTTTTCTCTGTTGTTTTTTGACAATATAAATTTCGAATGTCTCCCAAAAATAACAGGATACTTAATATTTTTCTCAATCAACCCTATTGTCATCTGTTCCACACCAGGTAAAATGCAAATAGAAATTAATGAAGTTCCGCATTAAAAAATCAAGAACTCAAAACCCAAAATTCTTTTAAAAAATCAAAATACATTGCAGTAGTAAAGCACAGCTACAGTATTAAATATTTTCCCCAAGTCATCGTCGAACGTTTGAACCATCAATACGACTATCAGTACAAATTCATACCAACATTCGATAAGACTTACGGTAAGCTGCTGTATGTGGGAAACCAAGGATTTCTGTCATAGCCATAGACGAATATTTTCATAAAGGATGGTATGGGAACTGTATCCTGCGCCATTCTGTGTGCCATTCTGTGTCCACAAGTACACCACCACACTCACATACCAGTACATACCTTCACACGTACATACAAGTCCACCACTACATACCTCTCATACATACCTGTCCACAAGTGCATACTCCACACATACATACCAGTCCACAAGTACATACCTCCACTCATACATACCAGTCCACAAGTGCATACCTCTACTCATACATACCTGACCACAAGTGCATACCTCCACACATACATACCTGTATACAAGTAAATATATGTCTACAAGAACATATCTGTCCGAAAATACATACCTCCACACATTCATACCAATCCACAACTACATACCTCTCATACATACCTGCCCACAAGTGCATACCTCCACACATACATACCTGACCACAAGTGCATACCTCCACACATACATACCTGTATACAAGTAAATATATGTCTACAAGAACATATCTGTCCGAAAATACATACCTCCACACATTCATACCAATCCACAACCACATACCTCTCATACATACCTGCCCACAAGTGCATACCTCCACACATACATACCAGTCCACAAGTAAATACCTCTACTCATAAATACCAGTCCACAAGTACATACCTCTACACATACATACCAGTCCTTAAGTACATACCTCCACACATACATACCAGTCGACAAGTACATACCTCTACTCATACATACCTGACCACAAGTGCATACCTCCACACATACATACCTGTATACAAGTAAATATATGTCTACAAGAACATATCTGTCCGAAAATACATACCTCCACACATTCTTACCAATCCACAACTACATACCTCTCATACATACCTGCCCACAAGTGCATACCTCCACACATACATACCAGTCCACAAGTACATACCTCTACTCATAAATACCAGTCCACAAGTACATACCTCTACTCATAAATACCAGTCCACAAGTACATACCTCTACTCATACATACCAGTCCACAAGTACATACCTACACTCATACATATCAGTCCACAAGTACATACCTCTACTCATACATACCAGTCCACAAGTGCATACCTCCACACATACATACCAGTCCACAAGTACATACCTCCACACATACATACCTGAATACAAGTAAATACCTGTCTACAAGAACATATCTGTCCGAGAGTACATATCTCCACACATGCATACATGTCCACAAGTACTCACCACCATACGCACATAGCAGTCCACAAGTAAATATCTGTCTGCAAGTACATACCTGTCTAAAAGCACATACCTCCACACGTACATACCCGTCCACAAGTATATACTTCCAGTTCCTCCTCTTCATTCGTAATTCATTTTTGACTTGAATTATGATGTAAAGTCCACAATAGTGAGTTTCAATCTTACAGACAAAGAAGAGGAGGATTTCGACGGTTTTGGAAGCTCCGAGGAATTAGTGTGTATTATTTTAAATGAAGAATAGAAAATATCAAACATTCATTTTAGCGTTTTCCGTAATCGTTTGGAATTCGAGCGCAATGAATGAATTGAAAGTCCGGAATTCTCCATTGGCTCCAAAACTCAAATAAGTGTATGAATATCAGTTTCTAACGGCGGGTTCTTGTCAAATAAATATAGAACATTAATATTGTTGTAAATAAAAGAAGAGGAGTGTCAAATCGCGCTGCAAATCTTCCACCGGAGGATCAGAATTATGAGGAAATGTGATAAGCTATTTCATGAGTCGATTGATGATAGGTTGACTTGTGTAATGGTCGGGAGTTCAAGGATACGACGAGACTTTTTTGTTTACTTTGTATTCGCTCAAGCGAAAGAAGTCAGCATTTTTATTGCCTGCCCCATTATTTCCCTCGACACCTGTTGTATAATTTGCAACCTCTTTGCACCAAACTTTTTTCATCCTTCGCTAGTTGATGGAAAAATCTACACGTAAACGACATGTGTCGCATAGGCTAAAAACCTGCACCATTTGAGTGACACGATTAGAAAATGAATACGTATTACTTATTATCAAATAATAATTTTTGACAGACTTCAAAACACCCAAAAACCTGAAGGAATAATCTCAGTTTCGTGCGTCGTGGAATATTTTTGTTTCGTATTTTGAACATCTTGCATTTTCTTATTTGGGAGCCGAATCCCCTGATTCTTTCTGAATTAATCCATGTTGAATAATCCATTCTTAATATAAAAATAACCCATGTTGGAATAATCCATTCTTTTTGTGAGTATCCATGTTGGTCCCGTATCAACACCTTTTCATGCCGCAGTGTAAAACGTTGATAAAATGGATGAAAACAGTTGAGGAGTTTTCTTTCAAACAGGCTTATATCCACTTGGAATGTTTTGTAGGAAATAGAGAAAAACCAATTTCATGGCGAAGGAAGTTGGCTAGGGTTCACAGATTTTCCAAATTGTCTGTTCATTGAACTTTTGATTGTAAGACCTAATTTCGAAATTTTGGCATGCTTTTTTAGGGAGACATCCATTTCTTATTTGGATACAAACCCGTTTGATAAAACGCTGCAAATTATTACACAAAGGTTTATTGTTTTTCTATATAGATCACTCTTCTGCAAAGATCATGGCTTTTTCATTGTTACCACCAACCAACACGAAGAAAAACATCGAACCATTTTGGTCAGCTAAAATTTGAACGGAGATTAGGCCTCTTTTGCGATTCAGACTCGTGTTTCTGATTTATCGTAAGTCCAACCCTTAAGTTCTCGTAGGGAGCGAACGGTTTGTCCAACAAGGCTCCGCGTGGTCTCTAAAAATTCAAAACTATCTTAAATTGATGGAAAAATAATACTTTTATAAGTATCACAATTTTTTGAGTTAGGGCGTTTTCAAAAGTGACCTACATCAACCAAAATCTTCGGGGCACAACTCGACCCCAAATCAAACCCACATTTGAGTCACTTTGGAAAAAAAGCTATTTTTTGACAAAAGAGAACATTCCCCGCTGGCGGAAAATATCGATGTTTCACCATACGATGTCATCGATGTTGCTAAGAAATGTCGATATTGGCATCGACATCGATATTTTCCGTTCGATGTCTCATCCACAAGTAGAGCTCGAAACCTGGGCCTTCAAAATGATGGAACTTGCATGGTTTCTTTAGTAGACAGTCAATTCGAAGAATAACAGCTTCTTTGCGCGTATGTAACACATTTTATCAACACACTACTATAAAAGTATTTTGACTGCGGAGAGATCTACTGGACCTGGTTCATCACATCGTCACTGAGGTCTCACCTAATACTTGTTTTCGTTGAAGGTGGAGCTTCTCGCCTCCGTTTATTCCAAGGTCATGTGAACACAAAAGACTTATCCATTATTTCATCAAAGGGCATCTGCTTCCCATATTTTCATGATCCTATTTTACGAGTAGAACCTTGTAACTGCGTCTGTTATCAAGTTGAATCTTTATTCATCATGAACTTTGTTATTCTGATCTTACTCTTCGTTTTACACGTATTTATTTATTCATTCATCTCGCATTTTACCTGAATATGATTTAGAGTTTGATGAGCTGGTAGTATGTACAGATTTTATGATGCCATAATGTTAACGAATTTAAGGGACACTGTATATATTGTATGTTGTATGTATGGCGAACAAGAAGCGAAAGTAAGTAAAATTTGCTGTCCGACAAACGTTCTCATTGTTTGTGCCAGATTCACATAGTTTTACTTTCATCTCGTAGGCCTTGAATGTACATTTTCCCCCTCCTCCTCTTGTAAATAATACTTTATCGCCATTATCTTGACACAATATTTATAGTACCTATAATAAAATGTGGCTGTATGAATAATATGTATGTACAGTATTTACTTATACTGTAGGTAGGTTTATGTCATTTTATGAGCCTAAAATGATATTTGGTTCATAACCATTGTACTGTGGTTGTTATTTATGCAAAAAAATATAGACGATTAGAAAAATGTAAGAAACTGGATTCATTACTTCATCATTACCCAACAAAATATTGAAAAGAAGTCTGGCCAGTGGGTGTGGTACATAGCATTAGTAAACATTCTTCACGTCCGTAAAGCGATTCGATAGATCCTGTGAAAAGAGGATAAGCCCAATTATCTCCGAACACATGAAAAGGATGACACACGAAACAAAAATGGTCTAGGAAAGTTATTTATGCCAAAAATACAGACGATTAGAAAAATGTAAGAAACTGGATTCATTACTTCATCATTACTAGGGATCGGATTCTTATGTTTTTACACATTCTTTTCTAGACAATATATTGACAATATTGAAGAAGAAGTGTTTAAATAAGCAACTTTTGAACCGGTTAAGCCTACTTTTATTTTACATATTTTCACATATTTCACTGTAAATTCATATTTACAAATATCTAACTGAAAAAATCCACTTATTTTTTTCATTTTGATCAGTTTTTCATAATTTTGAGGAATTTATTTATTTGAAACAACAATGGCATTAACTGCCAATCACAATATTTACAATAATTAATTTTACAGTAATTATATTATGGAATAATATTATGTAAGGTGGTATGCATTTTTGTAAGAAAAGTTAGGTCGGTCCGTTAAGTCTTGGAAGCTGTAGTAGTGATGCTTACTGCGTGCGGGGATGAAGGAGAGCCCTGAGGCGGAAGAGCGAGTCGGCATAGAAGTCGAATTCTTCACCTTCCATGAGAGCGTTGGCTTCCCTTGGCAGCCGGAGCAGCGGCCGATGGTAAAGGTAGTTCCGATTAGCGAAGGGAACATGGAACAGCTGATGTGATCGGGTGGGGTAAGTTGGCACTGAGAGCTGAACACCAGAGAGAAGTTCAGGACAATCGATTTCCCCTCTCGCCAATCGGAAGAAGAATATCATGTCTGCCCTTCTTCTCCTGGCTTCCAGAGGTTCGAGGGCACTGTTTCTCATCATCTGGGCATAATTTATCTCCTCTCGTGGTACACCAGTTCTGAAAGCAAGAAAGCGAAGGAAGCGACGCTGGATCCCCTCCAATCGGTCCCTATGGATGGCATAGTAGGGTGACCACAAGATGCTGCAATAATCCAAAACAGGTAGTACGAGCGATTTATATAGAAGAACTATGGCCGCCGGGGACGTCAAATATATGAATATTCAAAATGATATTTCTAAAAGCTGGGCAAGTACAATATTCGTATATGCAAGTAGGTACCAGCTGTACGGGTTCCCTAAGCCTGGGAGGTCTTAGGTGCTAAAATCTTATTATATGGTGAAAAGTACAAGGGTATAATGAAATACTCTTCTTCTTTCCAAGTCGATGCATTTCGAGCGGTGGTCTCCACTCTTCATCAGGATATGTATTAGAATGAGATACAAGGCGGGGTGGTTCGTTGTTAAAGATATAGTGGGTACTGCAAAAAACAAATAGTTTTCTGGGGTCAAGGATAGGCATTTATACGAATATAGTCGTAGGGGACATAGTAGGAACCAGATTACTCTATGTTTGGCAAATGGCTTACACTATGGTGAGAACATACCATCAAATTGCAATCAATGTTGCATACATAAGTGTTGGTCGTAGGCAGGGCAACAAATTGCAGGTACAATGGTGGGTAAGTGCAGGCAGCATACCAAAATTCAGACAGAAGCCTTGTATCTCTTTCTAATACATATCCTGATGAAGAGTGGAGACCACCGCTCGAAATGCATCGACTTGGAAAGAAGAAGATTATTTCATTATACCCTTGTACTTTTCACCATATAATAAGATTTTAGCACCTAAGACCTCCCAGGCTTAGGGAACCTGTACAGCTGGTACCTACTTGCATATACGAATATGAATATTCCTTCGTTTGAAAGATGATAATTTGCAGAGAGCCCGCAGATGGTTGTCGTAGCTGAGAATCACGGACCAAGGGCTGTAAACCACATTCAAGGCCCCCATTTTCAGCCTGTGTTTTTGAGCTGACATCGATAGGAGTGGTGTGAATCATATGGCTTTCCATTTGATTGTTGTGATGCGTCGATCTTATTACGATCTTTTTTGGTTTGGTTTCTTCGTTCTTTTGAATTGATAATTTTTGGTATAGAGTGTGATTTTTGTGTTGTGAATAAAAATATTTAAAAAATGGAAGGAATCGGGCCTTGCCTTACTTACTGCTTGAAGCCTTTGGCTAAAATGCAAGAAAAATGGAAAACGCTTTAGCACCGTTTTTCGGCTGAGTAGGGATGGGATGGAGTATAACCCTCGCCTGACACTTTTCGAGTAGTTATTCCAAGGCTAAAGCATGTTCCATGCTCAAATAAAATCTAAAAAACAGACAATTATTGTATTTTTAAATATTAATTATTTAAATTAATTATTGATCGTTAAATATCTGCACGGTGGTGGGGGGGGGGGTTGATTGGGATACTCTCAAAGGGTCAGAAATCTCCAGTGATTGTGCTGCCTTCACTCCCAACGAGATCACCGCCTTCAAGAACGAACCGATAACTTCTGTGGACGTTGAATGGACGTTCAGTAGGTACAAGGCGATTTTTCGTCCAGAACGTCGTCGCTTCACTTTCGAACATTTGAAGTTCTATGTCGTGGCGAATAATTTCAAAGAGAGAAGAATACCCCATTTCACCCTTCTTTTTCAATTAACCTTTTTTTTGTTCTTTGGAACAACTGTTTGTTTTGAGATTATAAACATTTTTGAAAATATTTCAACGTTCTTACATATTTACCGCATATTGTACGTAAATAAATACCATATATATGTTAAATATTTTGCATTTTTAAATACATAAAAATTTGATACCTAATCATTACCCAATGAAATATTGAAAAGAAGTATGGCCAGTGGGTGTGGTACTTAGCATAAGTAAACATTCGTCGTATCCGTGAAGCGATTCAATAGATCCCGTGAAAAGAGGATAAGCCCAATTTCCTGCAAATAATTACACAAACATTTATTATTTTTCTATATAGATCACTCGTCTGCAAAGAACATTGCTTTGCCATTGTTACCACCAACCAGCTTGAAGAAAAACATTGATCGCATTTCGGTCAGCTAACATTTGAACTGGGATTAGGCCTCTTTTGCGATTCACACTCGCGTTTCTGATTCATCGTAAGTACAACAATTAAATTCTCGAAGGCACCAAACGTTTTGTCCTACAGGGCTCCGCGTGGTCTAAAAAATTCTAAAAATTCTATACTATCTTAAATTGATGGAAAAACAAAACCTTTATATCAAAATTTTTGAGTTAGGGCGTTTTCAAAATGTCAACCCTTATTTTTCAACCCTTAGAAGTGACCTACATCAACCATAATCTTCGGGGCATAACTAGACCCTGAATGGAGCCTACATACCAAATTTCATCAAAATCGATCGATGCTAAGTGGGGAAAGTGCCGCGTACGGCGGACGGACGGCCAAATTTTTATTCGATTTTTGGATTCTACATACCTTGAAACGTAAACAAAAAAATTTTGAGGGGGTGTTGAAAAAAGTTTTTATTGGTCGATTCCAAAGGTTAATAATGGAAAATAATAAACCAAAAAGCACGTTTTTCCGCGTTCAAACACACATTTTTCCCCTAAACTTGGTTGTAAAATATTTTTGATTATACCATTGGAAATCTGAAATTTTGACGCAGTTTTTTCCCGTTCTTTCATCTGGAAAATTGTATGCGTTTCATAGTTCAATTTGCGATTGAAAAAATTCGAGGTTTCCCAAACGTAAAATTCTGTTTTCTGGGGGCTTTTTCATGTCTCAAACCACGACTCAAAAAAAGGTGAGACATCCATCCGATAGGTAATTTAATGCTCTTTCCAACCGTATCCTCAAATCGTAATTATCACAGCTATTTAAAGGAGTTATGACAAATTTAATGACGTAAGATCAAAATCGCGAGAAAAAAATTAAAAACTAAAATAACTAGGAAACGAAACCTGTTAAAGAAAATTGCTAGGAAATATTTTGTTGCAGATTAGTTGTAAAATCGACTGGTGTAGTATGGCAGACCAGTTAGGCTCACACCCTGTATAGATTAAGTCATTAATAATTTGAATAGGTCCAAAATCAAATGAAGGTCGATGTTGTGTATCAATGGAAACCGCTAGTTTATTGGGGTATAAGAACAAAAATACCATAAGATGGGTGGAAGAATGACTGAAGGTTGCCTATTTCCTTAGACTAAGACGAGGGTCACAACTACTTCCCGAGTTCTACAGAGAGTTCTACTGCAGCAGACACAATCGACAGCTAGTAAGCAGTAAGATATATAATTCTTCGTTCAAGCATCAAAAACTACCACAACTCAGAACAACATGAACAATGGTGATGTCCATCGTATTTAGAAAATACGTTTGCCAGGTGGGTGTGGCACATAGCTTCCTATCCACAACCTGATTGTACAGATGATCCGATGCATAGAAGGTAATCTCAAAACTTCAATCTCCAAGTGCCTTGTACTACATTCATAGGGAACCATCCTCACGCCAAGCCGAACGATCTTTGAAAAGTTCATCACAATTGGACAATAAATTCGTATTGTTTTGCCCGTTCCAAAGATTTGCGTGCACACAGACCGACTGACAGATACAGAGAGACAGACATACAGATAGCCACGAGACCAAGTTGCTCAGGAAGGTCTAAAATGTATAAAGCGTGTTGAAATTTTGATTTTGGAGAACTTTGGTTCCGCTACCCTGGTAGTCTCGGAAGCAAAATTAATATGATAAACCAAAAACAAAAGTATTTACAAAACAACTTCAACGCGTATGGCAACCGACAAGTTGAGTACAGGAGCTTTCGTTGTAAGTACATCATCAGGCCGTCGAAACAGAGTTTCATCAAAGTTTAGAATGGGGGTCCACCAGTTGAGCTCAAAGCTGGATCAAGCAGAAAACGCTGCAAATTACTACACAATGGTTAAATATTTTTCTATATAGATCACTCGTCTGCAAAGCCACCAACAATCCAACATGGAGAAAAACATCGATCGCATTTCGGTCAGCTAAAATTTGATCGGAGATTAGGCCTCTTTTGTGATTCACACTCGTGTTTCTGATTTATCGTACGTAAAACCTTTAAATTCTCGTAGGGAGCGAACAGTTAGTCCTACAGAGCTCCGCGTGGTCTCAAAAATTCTAAGAATTCTATAGAATCTTAAATTTAAGGAAAAACAATACCTTTATATCAAAATTTTTTGAGTTAAGGCGTTTTCAAAATTTCAAAATTCATTTTTGAACCGTTAAAAGTGACCTACATCAACCAAAAGCTTCGGGGCACAACGAGGCCCCAAATGGAGCCTACACACCAAATTTCATCAAAATCGGTCAATGCTAAGTGGCAAAAGTGCCGCGTACGGCGGACGGACGGCCAAATTTTTTTTTCGATTTTTGGATTCTACGTACCTTGAAACGTAAACCATCAAATTTTGAGTGGGTGTTAAAAAATTTTTCTTCTTGGTCGAGTCCAACGGTTCATTATTGAAAATAATAAACCAAAAGTCACGTACCAATTGAGCGCAGCTTAACCCCCCTTTCGCCAGTTCCCAGTTGAGTAGGTACGAAGGAAAGTAAGCAGAACGTCAATGAATCGAGTGTTACGGTCAAAGTACCTTTTAGTATACAAGAGGGATCTGTTTCAGAAAAACGAGGAGAAAAAACTAATATCAACTAATAACAACAGAGAAAAAGCAAAATCCTACCAATACAGTTTACATATTTAGTCATCAGTGTCTCCCAAGAATAATTTATTTATATTTGATATGAAATAGACAACCCTTTACTTCGCTCGGTGAGTAATATTTCCTGGTTTTCCACTCGTGTGGTGTGCATCCTTAAAGTGTATAGAGACATAAAGAACGTTTGCCAAGTAGGTGTGGCACATAGCTTCCTCTTATCCATAAACCGATTATATGGATGATCCGATGGACAGTAGTTTATCTCAAAACGTCAATTGCACTACCGTATTAGGGGACGGTCTACACGTTAACCCGGGCCATCAATGAACATTTCTTCGAAATCGGAGGGAAAATGTAGAATTTATGGCTGTTACAAGGAATTCACGTTTGCGCATGCGCGATCGCTTCTTTCAGTCCGAGGATGATGATTTCCATAGTGGACCGTCTACACGCCAATCCGCACAACCCTGAAAATTTCATCGAAATCGGACAATAACTTCGTATAGTTATGCCCGTTACAAGGATTTCATGACAGACACACAGACACGAAACAAAACGCTGCTAATTATTACACAAAGGTTTATTATTTTTCTATATAGATCACTCGTCTACAAAATCACCAACCATCCAATACGGAAAAAAAATCAAAAGAATAGAAAAAAAATCAAAATCACCAACCATTGATCGCATTTCGGTCAGCTCTAATTTGAACGGAGATTAGGCCTCATTTGCGATTCACACTCGTGTTTCGATTTATATATATTCAGTTCAATTTAAACCCTTAAATTTTCGTAGGGAGCGAACGGTTTGTCCTACAGAGCTCCGCGTGGTCTCAAAAAATTCTATAAAATCCTAAATTGAAGGAAAAACAATACCTTTATATCGAAATTTTTTTAGTTAGGGCGTTTTCAAAATTTCAAAATTGAATTTGGAACCCTTAGAACTGACCTACATCAACCAAAAGCTTCGGGGCACAACTAGACCCCAAATGGAGCCTACATACCAAATTTCATCAAAATCGGTCAATGCTAAGTGGCAAAAGTAACGCGTACGGCGTACGGCGGACGGACGGCCAAGTTTTTATTCGATTTTTGGATTCTACGTACTTCGAAACGTAAACCATCAAATTTTGAGGGGGTGTTAGAAATTTTTTTTTCTTGGTCGATTCCAAAGGTTTATTATTGAAAATAATAAACCAAAATTCTTAAGAAAGGTCTAAAACGCAAAATGCGAGTGAAAATTTTGATTTTGAGGACTTTTTTTAACCTTGAAAAGTGAAAACAAAGCTTCCGCTTCCTTGGTAGACTCGGTTCCAATAGAAAAATCGGTTCGCAGGAAGGCGCTCGTCATTGAAAATCACAGTGACGGTTGAAATGGAGCAATTTGTACCTTGTAAAGTCAAAATAACAGTATTGGACTAAGACAAAAATATCTCCCCCTGCAACGTTTAATAGACGAAGATGAATATAGACGATTGTCACCGCAATGCTGACAGTGATGGCTAGGAAAAGGGGCTGTCGAGGGTGTAAGTGCTGGAACGGAATTCCTAGGCATAAGAAAAAAAAATTGTACAAACCAACAACCAACAAATTTCTGAAAGGAGAGAAGCAGATCTCGTCGGGCAGCACGTCAGATGCCGACAAAAAAGTAACAGATGTCAATTTTCATAAACACGCGCTCTCTGAAGTCAACGCCTTTGACAACGAGATGAGGTCGCTTCATTGATTAGGCTACAAAACTGGAAACCGAGACCAGGAAGTCTCAAAATGAAGCACAAATCATTTTATTTTTTTCTTCGTAGAAAATTGTTTCGCGGTAGGGAGCGACGATTTGTCGAGGAAGGAAACCATAAAACGAAATTTCGAAGGGTTCAGCGACGGGCGGCAGATCCGTCCAAAGATGAGCAGGTCTGCACAATTAGCGGCAGCTTCTCCTAAGATTGCGCCGCAGCTGGTAACTGACCGGTTCAGTTCCAACAACATCCCACCTTTTGAATGGTCGAAGGAGATCTTTGTTCGGTGGTGTTCTTCGGGTCGTTTTGAACGATCAACGAAGGCTACGAGGCTACGAAAGTTTCACTGAGGCACAGACTAGTAATATCTCATCATCGTGGATTTTCCTGTCACAACCTAACTATAACGTTTTCTGCTCGAATTCAATGAATTTTTACGTGGATTGTGCGGGTTGACATTCCCTATGAGATAGTGCAAGATGCTTAGATATTGGCGCTTTGAAATACTAGCATAGGAATCTATGTGCTTCACTCATATGGCAGTAGTTTTTAGGACGTCCCACAGTAAGATTTGGGCGTCCTGATGTGATTGATCTGGGGTAAAGTTGGACTACACTCAAAAGAAAAAAAGTCTGCCAAGTGGGTGTGGCACATAGCTTCCTCTTATCCATAACCCGATTGTATAGATGATCTGAACAATCCTAGAAAATGTCAAATTTGGATGAAAAATGTAAGTGTTATGGCTGTTACAAGGATTTTATGTTTGCACATCCGCAGAGGCTACTGTCAATTTTAAGGCCTTGATTTTCATAGGGGATCGTCTACAACCTAATCCGCATAATCCCTGAGAATTTCATAGAAATCGGATAGAAAATGTGGAAGTTATGGCTGTTACAAGGAAATACACGTTTGCGCATGCGCAGCGGCTACTGTCAGTCCGAGGGTGATGATTTTCATAGGGAACCATCTACACGCCAACCCGCACAATCCCTGAAAATTTCATCGGCATTGGACATTAACTTCGTATAGTTATACGAGTAACGGGTACATTACAAGGATTTCATGACAGACACACAGATACATAGACACACAGACAGACACGAAACCAAATTTGTTCAGAAAGGTCTGAAACGTAAAACGCGAGTGGAAACTTCGATTTTGGAGAATTTTTTTGTTTTCAACCTTGAAAAGTGAAAACAAAACTTCCGCTAACTTGGTAGACTCGGAAGCAATAACCACACACCAATCCGTTTTAGAGCATTCTGAATCCAAATCCGCGACAAAAACCAGACGTGAATGTCTGTGTGTGTGTGTGTGTGTGACAAAATCTTGTGTACTCTGCCCAGGCCTCAATTTTCTACCGATTTGCGTGTTTCTTATTTTGTTCGACTCAAAAACCTTCCAAATTGCACACTATTTCACCAGAGTATCAAAATTAGCATGGTGAGGGAGCGAGTGGGGGATAATATTCAAAAAATATCCAATTTTTCAATATTGCTTACTAATTGTACACAAGCTTTGAAATTGAGGGAAAATTTTCATTAAACCTCCGAGTTTTCACGAATTATTCTCTGTAACACCATGGAACTAATAATGGTGCCACCATGGTGCCAGGACACTGTAAACCGCATATTCCGTGGATTTTTTTTTTTTTTTTTTTTGTGTTTGAATACAGATGTGAACTGAAAAGTTACATACTAATGAAAGTTGAGAGTTATGGTGCCTTCTTTACAAAATTTGATTACTGGTTGCTATGGACGACACAACTCGAAGATACGACTAACGTTCGCATTTTGGGTCAGCTAAGATGGTAGGATCGATATTTGCAAATTTTGCCACGTTCGTGGGTGATGGTTGAAGGACCTCTGCTTCGTGAAGAATCATCATTACAATAATGATAATAATAATAATATATGAGAATGATGATTTCGACCAAATTTCCCATTACAGACTGGCTAAGGACACAGATGTCTCGATGTTATGTGGTAGGTCTGATCTCTAAGAAATTCATGAAGATAGATAAAAACTTCAGCATCCAACAACCACCCAAGTCTGAGGAAAATCGAACAATTAGGTGGGGAAAAGTCGGTCAAGTAGGTGTGTATTCGTAACACGATTGTATAGATGATTCGATGCATAGTAGATAATCTCAAACATCATTCTGCAAGTAGTTACCTCTATATTTTTGAAAAGTGAGAACAATTCTGCTGCTACCGTGGTTGATTCGGAAGCAAATACGCTGCAAATCATTACACAAAGGTTTATTATTTTTCTGTATAGATCACTCATCTGCGAAGAACACGGCTTTGCCATTGTCACTACCTACCAACTTGATGAAAAACATCGATCGCATTTCGGTCAGCTAACATTTGAACGGAGATTAGGCCTCCTTTGCGATTCACACTCGTGTTTTTTATTTATCGTAAGTCCAACCCTTAAGTTCTCGTAGGGAGTGAATGGTTGGTTCTACAGAGCTCTGGTTGGTCTCATTCGATTCAAAAATTCAATACTATTCATGATAGTCTGTCTGTCATGAAATCCTTGCCACAGCCATAACTTCTTAATTTCTCATTCGATTAAAATGACATTTTCAGGGTTTGTGCGGGTGAAAATCATTGCTCCCACACTGATAGTAGCCACTGCCCATGCAGTGGATGCAAACGTGTATTTCGTTGTTACAGCCATAAATTCTACATTTCCCATGTGATTCCGCTGAGTTGGGGTGGAGATGACCTATGAAAATCATGGGCTCCAAATTGAAAGTATCTTGCGCGCATGCGCAAATGTGAAATCCTCGTAACAGCCACAAATTTCACATTTTCCAAGAATAATCTGAGATTGTGCAGGTTGACGTGTTGAGTCTTCTATGCACGTGCAAGGTATTTAGAGATTGATAATTTGAGATTAACTACTGTGCATCGGATCATCCATACAATCGGGTAATGGATACGAGGAAGCTATGTGCCACACTCAATTGGCAGACTTTTTTTCTTGGACGATTCCAAAGGTTCATGATTCAAAATGATAAACCAAAATTCGTTAAATTTGCCGATTCGATAGTTCCCTGGAGTGCAGAAACTCTGCAAATTATTACACAAAGGTTTATTATTTTTCTGTATAGATCACTCGTCTGCAAAGAACACGGCATTGCCATTGTTACCACCAACCAACAAGAAAAAAACATCGATCGCATTTCGGTCAGCTAAATTTTGAACGGAGATTAGGCCTCTTTTACGATTCACACACTTGTTTCTGATTTCCAGTCCACATCGCGTTGGGAGCGAACGGTTCGTCCTACAGGGCTTCGCGTGGTCTCTAAAAATTCTAAAAATTCAATACTATCTTAAATTGATGGACAAACAATACCTTTAAATCTACATTTTTCGAGTTAGGGCGTTTTCAAAACTTCAACCCTTATTTTTCAACCCTTAGAAGTGACTTACATCAACCAAAAGTTTCGGGGCACAACTAGACTCCAATTGAAGCCTACATAACAAATTTCATCAAAATTGGTCAATTCTAACTGAGGAAAGTGCCGCGTAGGACCGCCAAATTTTTATTCGATTTTTGGATTCCACATACCTTGAAACGTAAACCAACAAATTTTGAAGGGGGTTAAAAAAAATGTTTCTTGGTCAATTCCAAAGGTTCATTATTGAAAATAATAAACCAAAATTTGGAAGTTGTTCGTAGTGGTGAGGATATAATAGCAAACACATACTTCCACATGTCAGAGTAAAATTTCCTCCAAGGCCACTCATTCTTATGATTCAGTTTGGAATCACCCTGTAAAGCAAGTAAAATGACGTTAGCGTCATACTAAAAAGCGTAAAAATGCCCAATAGAAGTTCACGGTATTCTCTGATGAATTCGTCTCAGGCTGGTGCTCAAACGATCGGAATCCGAAGAATGGTTCCACGTTTCATGAGGCTCATTTGAACCATCTGCTTGACCTGCGCGCATTCGTGACGTCATAGCGATTAATTCGAGTTACCCATGTGAGAAATGCCATATTTTGATAGCGAGTCTCGCGGCGGAGGGTGTGACGATGCCCCGTTAAAGCGTGAACAATCGATTTGGAAGGCGCTAAGCTTGAAGGAAGATATACCCGAATTCCTCGCAGCAGCCGCACGCCTCGCCCGTCCATCTGCATGCCGCATCACGCACCGC
The DNA here is from genome assembly GCA_009739505.2 of Apolygus lucorum. Taxonomy (NCBI): domain Eukaryota; kingdom Metazoa; phylum Arthropoda; class Insecta; order Hemiptera; family Miridae; genus Apolygus; species Apolygus lucorum. Next base: position 41,270,290 of record CM019167.2, on the reverse strand, counting down.
TTCCCACATCTTCCATTACGGATCAGCACGAGTTTCAGTTTCTTCCCCTGAGAACAGACTCACCCTCGTTCGAAGGCACAAATGAGGTCGAAGTTGCGAATGATAGGAAACTACCGAGCAGTGGACACAAACTGCACATATCTACATCTCGGTCCCTCGAGAAACCCCACAGAGCACAACCCATACATGGAAGAACGGCAGAACTGTCACAGATCCTACCCTAAAGGACGAAATTACACACAAGGCCTTTCGGGCGCACCACCGGCCAGATTTCGAGTCTACAACTAATTTGCGACATTTTTTGTCTCGTCACTCTTATTTTAACCCCCCAACTTTTTCCACTTTCAAGATGTTTTCCTTATTTTCGACCTTAGGATATTAAAACAGCCATACTCTCTTATTGGTTTATTATTTTCAATAATGAACCTTTGGAACCGACCAAGAAAAAAGATTTTTTAACACCCCCTCAAAATTTGTTGGTTTACGTTTCAAGGTACGTACAATCCAAAAATCGAATTCAAACGCTGCAAATTATTACACAAAGGTTTATTATTTTTCTATATAGATCATTCGTCTGCAAATAACACGGCTTTGCCATTGTTACCACCAACCAACAAGAAGAAAAACATCGATCGCATTTCGGTCAGCTAAAATTTGAATGGAGATTAGGCCTCTTTTGCGATTCGCACACTACACCCCACATGGAGCCTACATACCAAATTTCATCAAAATCGGTCAATGCTAAGTGGCAAAAGTGCTGCGGACGGCGGACGGACGGCCAAATATTAATAGATTTTTGGATTCTACGTACCTTGAAACGTAAACCAACAAATTTTGAGGAGGTGTTAAAAAAAATTGTTTTTAAGTCGATTCCAAAAGGTTCATTATTGAAAATAATAAACCAAAATCGAATAATAATTTGGCCGTCCGTCCACAGTCTGCCCTACGTACACCGCCACTGGCCGTAGGTACGTAGAATCCAAAAATCTAATACAAATTTGGCCGTCCGCCGTACGCGGCACTTTCCCCACTTAGCATTGACAGATTTCGCTTAAATTTGGTATGTGGGCTCCATTTGGGGTCTAGTGGTGCCCCGAAGCTTTTGGTTAATGTAGGTCACTTCTAAGGGTTAAAATTAAGGGTTGAAATGCCCAAACTCAAAAAATTTTGACATAAAGGTACTGTTTTTCCATCAATTTAAGATAATACAGAATTTTTAGAAGTTTTTGAGACCATGCGGAGCACTGTAGTACAAACCGTTCGTTCCCTACGAGAATTTAAGGCTTGGACTTGCGGTAATCAGAAACACGAGTGTGAATCGCAAAGGACGCCTAATCACCGTTCAAATTTTAACTGACCGATGTTTTTCTTCAAGTTGGTTTTTTTTTAATTTTTTTTAATTGGCATCGTACAATTATACATGTTGCCATGCAAGGCACAATGGTAAATTTAAAGATAGTTAAAGAATGGATCTAACTATTCTATACATATAACACTGTACTATTTGACAGGACTCAAAACAAAAATTAAATATGAACCTTCAGGGTTTGAAAAAATTCGAAAATATGTTTGTATACATCTAAATTACATACTAAATCTAGGTAATTGAACGGATGTGCCAGGGAGGGAGAAATATTATTAAAAAGAACCATCCTCTCCTCGCTATATGCTGGGCAAATCATCACCATATGCTGGAGAGTTCCCTCTTCTTCCCCACACGCTTGACATATTGAAGTGTCAGCAACACCAATCATATTTTTAAAAGATGAACAAACTCCATGATTTGAGCGAAGTCTATTTAATAAGACAATCATCCCTCGGCTCGTAAAATCCTTGAACCAACGTACTGAAGGGGGTATGGGGTGAATGTTTTTATAAAAGGATCCGTTTTCTGATGTCTTGTACGAATCCCTCCATTTGTTTCGGTAGTGCATATTGATGTGAGAAAACAAATCTTCCTTTGGTAATTTGTAATCTTTGGTAATTTTGGTAATTTGGTAATTTTGGTAATCTTCCTATTTTCAAGTTGGTTGGTGGTAACCATAGCAAAGCCGTGTTCTTTGCAGACACGTGATCTACATAGAAAAATAATAAACCTTTGTGTAATAATTTGCAGCGTTTTTCTTAAACCCCCCTAAAAATCCGAGTTTTTCCACTTTTAAGACGTTTTTCGTATTTTCGACCTTACGCCATTAAAACAGCCATAACTCCCTTATTTTTCAGTCAAAATTCAATTGTAATTACGCCGTTGGAAAGAACGATAAATTTTCTATCTCTCTATTGCTTAATAAAACTTTTTAAAAACGTTTCAGATGTGAAAAATAAGCCCGAATAGTAAAATCTCGAAAATGTACAGTTTTTATAAATTAGTATGCCTAACTGAAACTGCTATTAATTTCCAGGTGTCTTCCCGCTCTCCATCCAACCCCGAATCCTCCCGTCAAACCGTCGATTTCGTTTAAAAAAATCACGATTTTTGCATTCCTCAACAACGTGACAATTCGTTAGCGAATGAAGCCAAATACCTGGGCATGACGTTAAATTCCAAGCTCAGGTGGGAGGAACATGTGAAAGAAAGAAGAGGACTGGGCTCGCATCGAAATTTAGGCTGATCGGCCGATGTTCCACCATGACCATCGGTAACAAGCTGCTTCTGTACAATCAAGTACTCAAGCCAGTTTGGATGTATGGAGTGCAGTTGTGGGGCTGCACAGCTCCAACCAATAGAAAGATCATCCAAAGTTTCCAGAACTCCGTACTACGATGTATCACTAATGCGCCGTGGTACTTCCGAAATGATGCTCTCCACCGACAACTTCAAGCGGACAGTGTGGATGAAATGATGAAACATATTGTTTAGTAATGCATGCATTCCAGGGGACGTCCCATTGGATAAGTATTGGATCAGTTTAACCAGTTGTTAAGCGATAAGACTGTTTCTCTCGATGTAATTTATTTATTACTTTAGGGAAGAAATAGTGACCCCCCCCCCCCCCCACCATAATGAACCATAATACTTCTAGCGGCATGGGAGCCTCGAATCTGAAGAGCATTTTAAAATCCATGATCTACGACACCCAACATGCGAATTCGAGTTCACCCCCCCCCCCCACCACCACCACCACCAATGGTGCCAGTCTGGCACCAAAGTGGAATTACGTCGTACATTGAACTTTCTTCTTTCTTCTATTAGGTTTAGTAGGCAGTCCGTCGAATGTCACATCCGTATTCAAGGTGAAACACCAAAAAACCCAAGAAATATGAGGTTTATGGTGCCAGGGCACCATGGTGGCACCACTTTTATTTCCATGGTGGTACAGAAAGTAATTCTTGCAAATCCTAAGGTATAATGAGAATTTTTCCTCAATTTCAAGCTTGGATACAATTAGTAAGCAGTAAAGGAACCGAAATATTGAAAAATTGGATATTTTGTGAATATTATCCCCCCACCTATCCCCTCCTCTTGCAAATTTTGGTACTCTGGTGAAATCATGTACAACTCGGAAGTTATTTTAGTCAAACAAAAAAAGAAACACACAAATCGGTTGGAAATTGTGGCCTGGGCAGAGTTTATAAGATTATGCCCGCAAACGTACGTTTTTTAAGCATTAACCCCCCCCTCTCCCCCCCCCTTAAAAGGCGAAATTCAAAATTCCGGCGCACAACCGCCCGAAAAAAAAAAAAAAATCGACCTGCTGGGCAGAATACACAAGATTTTGCCCAAAAACACACGTTTTTTGAGCATTAACCCCCCCTTTCCCCTCCTTAAAAGGCAAAATTCGAAATTCCGGCGACGTAGTGCACAACTAGATAGTTTTCCGCGTCGAACAAAAAAAGAACCAGGAAAATCGGTCGGGAACTAAGGCCTGGGCAGAGTACACAAGATTTTGTTACACACACACACACATACACACACACACACACATACACACACACACACAGACATACACCTATGGTTTTTTTTCGCGGATTTGGATTCAGAATGATCTAAAACGGATTACTGTGTGGTTATTTTTTTTCTGTTGAGTGTTGTCCTCCTTCACCCCAGATCGATCGCATAAGGACGCCCAAGTCTTACTGTGGGACGTCCTAAAAAGCGAGCGACGGCTGATCTTGTCAGACTGAAAGATCGTGTGAATGAGAAAGCTGTAAAGCTCCTAGTTGTGCAAGATCTAACTCGACGTCTTAAGCTTCTAAAACCGCATGAACTTGAAGTAGGAAGTGAATGTGATAGTTTCGAGAAACACGGGACAAAGTTATGTATCTTAGGTCCTGAAAAATGTATTGTAGTAATGTAAGTCAGATTTATATTGTTAATGAGTTTACTCGGTGCAATAAAAGCTTCATAAAAAAAAGTTCATTTCACTTGGCGAGTTTTTACCAACCCTGAGGACGGTTGGGGGGTTGAGGGACCTCAGGAGGCTCGCAGGCAGGTCACGTGTCTCCGATTAATTTCACGACCAACTGTAATTTAACGATGATTCATCGTTCAAACCTCGGTATGGTCTCATTTATTTCTCAAGCTTGAACACTGTTCTAAATTAATGAAATAAGTCAGTAATTATTATTCAATAAGTATGTAAATTCTCATTAGCGAACCGTTAGTTCGACAGAGCACTGGGTCGTGTCAAAAATTGCGCAAACCTGGAACCCTTATAATTGCCATGATTTTTACATTTTCCACCCGATTTATGAGATTTTCAGGGATCGTAAGGGATGCCTTGTAGATGTTCCTGAATTAAGGTAGTGCAAGTTACTTAGAGATTGATGTTATAAGATTAGCTACTATGCATCGGATCATCTTTACAATCGGGTTATGGATACGAGGAAGCTATGTGCCACACCCTCTTGGCAGACTTATTTTCAATGGGATTGACCAAGAAATTGTATAACCCCCCTCTAAATTTTTTGGTTTACGTTTCAAGATACGTAGAATCCAAAAATCGAATGAAGTTTTTCCATCCGTCCGCCGTACGCGGCAGTTTCCTTGGATACCATGGACCAATTTTGATGATATTTGGTGTATGGCTCCAATTCGGGTCTAGCTGTCCCCAAAACTTGATTCTGCTAAGAAACTAGTCGTATCAGAGCGATTCAGAAACTCGTATATTGACACTGATACGGGAATCAGCCTTAGTATTTCGATAATACGACTTCTTGCATTCTGAATCGGTACGATAAAACCTTTTTGCCTCTGAAAACTCAGCATTTAGTGGTGACTTTAATAACCTTTCCTAAGGATTTTTATGTTTTTAAATAACTTTGAAACAATGTTTCAGTTAATTAGGAGAAGGAGAAATGAAAATGATGTTCAATTACTCATTGAGGTACTGGAATAAACGTTTATTTATTGATTCAACTGTTTTTTCTTACACTCTGAACACAGATATGAAATACGATTGACTTTGAGCCAAGAAGGATGACAAAATAATTAACCCATTAACGCCCGAAACTTTTTTCTCAATATATTTTGATAATAAATTTGATATTCCGACTCCAAATAGTCTTTAGAATACGAGAAAAATAATTTCAAAAATCTGGTCGATTTTCATTGGTTTACGTTGGCGCGTGGTAACGCTGGGGGCCACAACAACTGATCTTTTTTTTTCAACTGAGATTTTAGTAGATCGTATCGTGATCTCACCGGATCTACTAGGAACTCTCTTGGAATATTAGATGGGGACTACGTCCAATGTTAGATGAGTAATTCATCTCCTCATTGTCACATTCATAATTAGTCAAAAAATACAACTAAGAGGGGGCATCAGATGGAGTATCGTTCCTCTGATGATAACAACATGGGTATTTGGCAGGATAATTGGTAGTTTTTTTGTTTTTTTTTTTTACTTGTTTTATTGCACCAAGTTACAACTTACAAGCAACATTCTTCTGATACATAGTTGGTGTACGTTAATAAAACTAAAATAATTCACTTAGTTCTTATTGTCCTGAAATTTGCACTTCATGATGTTCACACTAAGTAGATTAGATCGTGTGGCTTGGTTCTCTTAAGTCTTCTAAGCAGATCATCTGTGTTGAGTAGCTGGATGACATCCTCATTTACATGATCTTGGAGCCTCATAAGGTGATTCATGGCTTGGCTGCGAATGACCTCATTGACAGATTCTATCTTCAGCTCGTAGTGAAGTCTGTCATTTCTAAAGTATCAGTATGCATCAACGCAGTACATTATTCTGGAAGCGCTGAATTATGTCTCGATTGCTCTGGGCTGTCCACCCCCACAGTTGTGCACCCTAAGTCTAGACGGGCTTTAGGACTTGCTTGTACAGTATAAGCTTATTATGGACAGATAATTTTGACCGTCGGCCCATCAGCCAGTATATTTTTCTGAATTTAATCAAAAGCTCAGCTTTTTTCTTCTTAACGTGGGACTTCCACCTTAGTTTGGCACCCAGCGTCATTCCAAGATATTTCGCTTCATTGGCAAACGGTATCACCTTGTTATCGAGAAAGACTGGCACATAGTTGATCCTCTTATTCGTGAAATCAACATGCACTGACTTAGTCACATTCATTCTAACTCTCCATCTCACTGTCCAATAATTGGTAGTTCTTACAACCTCTAATCAGGCCAAGTACCCAATCAACTTGAAGATGCCGCATCGTACCTACTTTGCGAGCATGTAATTAGTTATGTGCAACACTTTGCAGACTACTTTGATTTGGCAGGATAATTGGTACAACTATTATCTACGTACCGTATTGGATAATCCGTCGTAACCAGCAAGTCCAGTACAGGAGGCGAGCGCTTTCGATGTAAGGACATCATCTTTAGGCCGTCGAGAGAGTACTAAAGTTTGTCAGTCCGGCGTTCTATTTATATAGTCTGGATGAAAGGGAGGTGAAAGGATCAGGAACGAAAGTGGGCCACGTTGTAAAGAGACCGCGTGGTGAAAGGTTGTTTGTCTGTCATGTCAAGTGAAAGGGGGGGATAAATTAACTTTTAACTAATTGTACATTCACCATATGGTGACCACGAAGTAACCACCCTTTCACCTCCCTTTCATCCAGACTATATAAATATAACGCCGGACTGACAAACTTTAGTACTCTCTCGACGGCCTGAAGATGATGTCCTTACATCGAAAGCGCTCGCCTCCTGTACTGGACTTGCTGGTTACGACGGATTATCCAATGCGGTACGTAGATAATAATTGTATTCTTATAACTAGCGGAACTAACCCGATTCATTTATTACCAGGATAATTGGTAGTTCTTGTGACATCTAATCAGGTCATTTGCCCAATTAAGCTGTAGATGAAGCTTCCTGCTATGTGTCACACCATCATCGCTGAAGATAAAAAAATCAAACAAGATAAATTATCAGACAGATCTGGAGAAAAGGATCCCCAGGATCTAGGTCTTCTCAATGACTAAGGAAGGTGCCAAGCAACCTCCAAACAGAAAGGCCCGCTACGTTGCCATATGGCAACACCGGGAGTTAATAGCTTAAGGGAGGCTCAGTCGGTCGCCGTTCGTTCCTCGTTCCGGATCAGTATTTCAAGAAATTGAAGGCGCAAAACTCAAAAAGTTGTACCTACATTTGAAATTTTGAAGGATTTCAGAAATTCATTAGTGCACGGCCCTTGGGAATTTAAAAGCTGAAATATTGCCGCTGGAATCATCAAAATCGAACAACAATTGCCAGAGAAATATGAGAAAAACTAGGGAAAACTCCAGTAGTTTTTCCTATTTTGGTTTATTATTTTCAATGATGAACCTTTGAAATCGACCAAGAAAAAATTTTTGTTAACACCCCCTCAAAATTTGATGGTTTACGTTTCAAGGTACGTAGAATCCAAAAATCGAATAAAAATTTGGCCGTCCGTCCGCCGTCCGCGGCACTTTCCCCACTTAGCATTGACCGATTTTGATGAAATTTGGTATGTAGGCTCCATTTGGGGTCTAGTTGTGCCCCGAAGATTTTGGTTGATGTAGGTCAGTTCTAAGGGTTCTAAAATGAATTTTGAAATTTTGAAAACGCCCTAACTCAAAAAACTTTGATATAAAGGTATTGTTTTTCCTTCAATTTAAGATTCTATGGAATTTTTAGAATTTTTTTAAACCACGCGGAGCTCTGTAGGACAAACCGTTCGCTCGCTACGAGAATTTAAGGGTTTTACGTACAATAAATCAGAAACACGAGAGTAAATCGCAAAAGAGGCCTAATCTCCGTTCAAATTTTAGTTGACCGAAATGCGATCGATGTTTTTCTTCATGTTGGATGGTTGGTGGCTTTGCAGACGAGCGATCAATATAGAAAAATAATAAACCATTGTGTAATAATTTGCAGCGTTTTTGGTAGACGGAGTTAGCCATCCAGTACTATCTATCTAGGTATGGTTATATATCAGTATATAACTATGGTTGCTACAGGAAGATGAGGTTCAATTTCCCCCGGTCGGCCACATTTGGTGTTTGATTACCAACTGTCTTTGCCGCAACCTGAGTTGACACTCCAGATTCTGAGTGGAAATATAATGTTTTATTCTCTCCCCACTCGGTTGACTTTTTTTCAAACGTTTCGGCACAAAAGAAACAAGAAGTATTGAGCCCGAGGTCATTTCTTTCGCTTCGACAAAAGAGTGGCAGACGCAAGATAAGTTTGATTTAAGGGGAAGAAGTTGTGCTTAGGGGAAATGTGATTCAGAGAGTGGAGCTTATCAAAGTATGCACGCGTGGGGAGGAGATCAGCGGGTGCAGATAAGGCGGGAGGGGGCGATAGGTACCAGTTGGCAAGCGGCCTCCCTAGGGGGAGGTTTGGGGGTGAGATTACTCCAGTTATTTATATAATGTCAGATGAATCACTGGGGGGTGGTCCAGGCCAGATAAACTTCTTGATCCCTCCGCCGTCGGGTCGGAGGCGCGACCGCACCCTCGCTCTCTTCACGGATCCTACCTGTTGTTCTTCGACCCCCGCATGGATCAATTTCCTCTCAGTCCGCTCTTCCCCTCACCCGCGTCTTTTGGTTTATTATTTTCAATAATGTACCTTGGAAATCGACCAAGAACAAAAATTGTTTAACACCCCCACAAAATTAATTGGTTTACATTTCAAGGTACGTAGAATCCAAAAATCGAATCAAAACGCTGCAAATTATTACACAATGGTTTATTATTTTTCTATAGATCACTCGTCTGCAAAGCCACCAACCATCCAACATGAAGAAAAACATCGATCGCATTTCCGTCAGCTAAAATTTGAACGGAGATTAGTCCTCTTTTGCGATTGACACTCGTGTTTCTGATTTATCGTACGTCCAACCCTTAAATTCTCGTAGGGAGCAAACGGTTTGTCCTACAGGGCTCCGCGTGGTCTCAAAAAAATTTAAAAATTCTACACTATCGTAAATTGATGGAAAAAATACCTTTATATCAACATTTTTTGAGTTAGGGCGTATTCATACTTTCAAAATTTATTTTTCAACCCTTAGAAGTGACCTACATCAACCAAAATCTTCGGGGCACAACTAGACCCCAAATGGAGCCTACATACCAAATTTCATCAAAATCGGTCAATTTTTTTTCTTCTTGGTCGGTTTCAAAGGTTCATTATTGAAAATAATAAACCAAAATTTGGCCGTCCGTCCGCACGTTCCCCACTTATTGACCAATTTTGATGAAATTTGGTATGTGGGCTCCACTTGGGGTCTAGTTGTGCCCCGAAGATTTTGGTTGATGTAGGTCACTTCTAAGGGTTGAAAAATGAAGTTTGAAAGTTTGAAACGCCCTAACTCAAAAAATGTTGATATAATGGTCAATAGTCGATGGTATAGAATTTTTTGAGACCACGCGGAGCAGTGTAGCACATTCCGTTCGCTCCCTACGAGAATGTAAGGGACAATCTGTCCCTTCAATTCTCTGTGCAATTTAAGAAACATGAAACTGTCACTCTTGCCAAATAAGATTCGGTGGCTCAAAGATACAAGCATGTTAAACGCACTAATCAAACAGCATGTAGAAATTTCGGCCGCTATTTCCACCTATTTAGAACAACAAACAACCCTCCCAACCGAATTTAAACTCCTCCTCAACAAAACACTGATCTGATCCACAATGACGTATGCATCCCCAATTTGGCACTCAACATCAACAACTTCCCTATCTAAACTACAAATCACCCATAATAAATGCATCCGACTAGCAACCCACACCTCCCGCCGTACAAACATAGATTCATTCCACTCAACATACCAAATAGACAAAATCAAAACATTCATAAATAAACACACAAACAAATTTTCCGACAAATTAAAAAACCACTACTAACCAACATCGACATAAGCCCCAAGGTCCTGGCACCTCCTCCCCTCCGAAATAATGACAGATCTGAGCTCACTCCCATACAAATACAAATCTTTTTTTTTTTTATATATAGTATTTATTTTTTTTAAATGTAAATAATTGTAAATATTGTATAGTATGCAGTGTTTACAATTATTTGCATTTTTTAAAAATAAATACTATATATTATATTAGCATAGGTATTGTACATAATATTAGCCCTAAGTCACTACCACGTGCAAATAGTTTTTCAATAGCCTAATTTTCTCTTATACATATTACTTCCAAATCAATCTCAATATCTTAAGTAACTATAAATGCCTTACCCACCCAACTATACTACAAATAGGGCCGTTAGGCCGGCATTGTAATCTCAAACTTACCTGACGAATATTTTTGTACAAAATATTTCTGTTACATAATAAAACTGTACCTCAGAGGTCAACTATCGTATGTCCAAAATTCTCGTTTTCGAGATTTTTGTTTTGTATGTGCATTCTTTCTATTGTATTTTGTATTCTATTGTATTGGTAGGCATAAACAGATTCTACAGAATTAATTTGAGCATGATAAAGTCATCAGAATGGGCCATAGGGATCAAAATAGGTGTGCCCACAACTTCTTTTGGCTCTGCTGTAAGATCGCCAAAATGTCACTTACGATAATCGACCTCTGAGGTACAGAAAATTAATCTTGATTCTTGATTCTTGATTCGGTGGCTCAGGAGTGACGCGTTAGTCTACCCCCCTGGCGTTCTCGGTTCGAATCGTACTCTCGCTGTGAAATTTTTTGATCCCATCATATCGACTGTTGGTTTATTATTTTCATATCTACTTTCGATCAATGTTTTTTTTTCATGTTGGTTGGTGTTTTCATGTTGGTTGGTGTTTTTTTTCATGTTGGTTAGTGTTTAAACCAACATTATTATAATTATTACCGTTGTGTAATAATTTGCAGCGTTTTACTTTCATCACTCACACAGGAGCCAGTGAGTGCAGGAAAAGTAGTGCAATCTGCTTAGAAAAATATTCTGAAATAGTTGAGGACAGATTTGGGTAAAATTTAATCGCTATTAAGAGGGTGCTTCAAATATAAACAGGCCTTTAGTTACTACAATTTTATTTAACTTGGAAACCAAAAAAACGCTGCAAATGATTACACAAAGGTTTATTATTTCTATATAGATCACTCGTCCGCGAAGAACACGGCTTTGCCATTGTCACTACCTACCAACCAAAGATACTACCTACCTACCACGTTGCTAAGGAAATAAATGGTTGCTAAGGATGCAAAACTGAGTACAACTCGAAGAAACGAACAGCGATCGCATTTTTGGCAGCTAAAACTTGAACGGAGATTAGTCCTCTCTTGCGATTCACACTCGTGTTTCTGATTCGGGGTGCGGCGACTGCGGCCTGACTGGAACTTCCAATCCGAACCCCAGAAGCGAGAGGAGCCAAGTCAACCGGATTACTGCTCCTAGATCTTGAGTCGGAATCAGATTCCGAATTAGAATTTCATGTATTAACAAGTTGGTTTTGTGTCAAACCGATGAAAATTATTATACAAGGGATTTTGGTTAGTGTCAGTCACTTCTAAGGGGTGGAAAATAGAGGCTGTAATTTTCAAAAGTGCCAAAGCACACACACGCCACACATTTTCTTGCATTTAAACTTTATTTACTCATCCAATTTGAATTTTAAAAAAGAAAAATTGATATACCGTTAGAAAGCTGACAATTTATGCATATTTTTTTCTGAAGCAGGCAGGCGTTCAAAGTGAAAACTTCAATTTAAAAAGAGTCATATTTCAAAAAAAAATTGAAGATAGCTTTTTGACTTGATTTTTGAGGAATGGTTTGATTCTAAAAGATTTTGGTTTTACACTAGGTAGCTTGGAAATTTAACGTTCTTTCCAACGATATCCTTAAATTTGAATTTACTTGGTAAATAACAGGAGTTATGACAATTTTAATGACGTAAAGTCGAAAAAGCGAAAAAAAACTACAAAGTGAAAAAAAAGGTATTTTGAGTGGGTTAAGAAAAAATTAAGAAAAGAAAAAATTAAGAAAAAAGTTTTAAAAAAAGTTAAGAAAAAAAAAAGTTGAGAAAAAATTGCTGGAAGACATTTTTTGTTGCATATTAGTTGTACAATCGATCCTTGAAGTTTGGTCCATCCAAATGGTAGACACCCCGTATAGGTGTGATGTCATAGAAGTCACAATTTTAATGCAACTTTATCTTCACGAGGGCGTAAAGAGATTTCAAGGTTTCCTTTGTGAGATCGAGAAATTTGAGGGCATTGGGTTGGTTAAAGCTTCACACATTTCTGAAAATAGTTCTTCCAACAGGAGGGTGAGAAATTCCAATTGTTAACACATCTGCTATCCAATTTGTACCTCTGATGACTATAAACTCTCATCAACCAAAAAACCTTGGGAGGTCCTGCCACTGAGGAGCTTGTTTTGAAATGAGAAGGTTAAGGTAGAGGTTTCTTTAGCGTGAGGTTTCCAATCCTGACGGCTCGCGACCGCACTCCTCAAAGCGGTCGAGTTGCTGGAACAGCGGTTCAACCACCAAGTTGGGCAGATTGTCGTGCTGGAACAGTGGTTACTCGTAATGCGCATGCGCAGGTCGAGTGTGGTCGACTGCGTTCGCCTTGCTGGAACAAACTCGAACACACTGGAAAGTCAACGTTGGACAAATCCGTCGTCGCCGACAACTTAATCGCTCAGGGAAACACCTCGTGACAAAACGATGTGTTGAGTGGAGGAAGGCGTACACTTGTATCCGGAAGTATTTTTCAGGGGAATAGTAGGAGAAAAGGGTGGGATGCGGGGCAGGTTTGTAAACCACCTGCCCATGTACAATCGATTCCACGCTCTTGACTAATGTAGCCGCTGAAGGGCCCAGCCTGCGTCGAAGGAGCCCCACTTGTTTCTAGCCGACACCCCCGGACCACAACCCCGCACCCCCGCGCGCCACAATGGGGCTGACTTCGTACCAACTTCCCCTTGGAAACCCCTTTTTCGGTTCAGGTCGTTTATGCTAACTTTACACGCACCAACAGTTCTCGCGACTATTACCCCCCCCCCCCCCACCCACACACACACACACCAACTCACGTGTTCTCTCGACTGGAAGAAATTAGAGGGTGCTTCTGCTCCTCCTTGTGCCTCCTGCTCGGCGGCATCCTCGTCCACCCCTCGTCAACATCATCATAATCATCACTCCCGTACAAACACTCTCTTGTTATTAGGATCATCGTCGTTAACGTGCGGTTCTTCGTTTAACCTCTCAAAGTCGATTAGACAATTCAATTCCCTCCTGGTTTTTCAATTCCTGGGATTTCGGGAATATCAAAGGCCGATCACGATATCCCAGGATCGGGAAATACTGATTCGAATAAGTCGACGAGGGTTTATCTTTTGGCTGGGTATTTCTAATTGACGAAGATTCTACGAGAAAGTCTTGAGACAGGAAAGCAGTTGAGGAGATCGAGTTATGAGAAAAGTACTGATCGAGGAAAGTAGTAAAGGTACATATTAGCAGGAGGATAATAGTGCATCAAATTGTGATGAGAAAGGATAGTTGGGTTCTAGCCCACTGAGGATAGTTAGGGTCTAGTCCAATAAGGATAGTTGGGGTCTCGCCCACTAAGGATAGTTGGGGTCTAGCCCACTCAGGATAGTTAGGGTCTAGTCCACTAAGGATAGTTGGGGTCTAGTCCACTAAGAATAGTTGGGGTCTAGCCCTCTAAGGATAGTTGGGTCTAGCCCACTGAGGATAGTTGGGGTCCGTTCCACTAAGGATAGTTGGGGTCCATTCCACTAAGGATAGTTGGGGTCTAGTCCACTAAGGATAGTTGGGGTCTAGCCCTCTAAGGATAGTTGGGGTCTAGTCCACTAAGGATAGTTGGGGTCTAGCCCACTGAGGATAGTTGGGGTCTAGCCCTCTGAGGATAGTTGGGGTCTAGTCCACTAAGGATAGTTGGGGTCTAGCCCTCTGAGGATAGTTGGGGTCTAGCCCACTGAGGATAGTTGGGGTCTAGCCCTCTAAGGATAGTTGGGGTCTAGTCCACTAAGGATAGTTGGGGTCTAGCCCTCTGAGGATAGTTGGGGTCTAGCCCACTGAGGATAGTTGGGGTCTAGCCCTCTAAGGATAGTTGGGGTCTAGTCCACTAAGGATAGTTGGGGTCTAGCCCTCTGAGGATAGTTGGGGTCTAGCCCACTGAGGATAGTTGGGGTCCGTTCCACTAAGGATAGTTGGGGTCTAGTCCACTAAGGATAGTTGGGGTCTAGCCCACTGAGGATAGTTGGGGTTGTTCCACTAAGGATAGTTGGGGTCTAGACCACTAAGGATAGTTGGGGTCTAGCCCACTAAGGATAGTTTGGAGTCTGGCCCACTAAGAATAGTTGGGTTCTGCCCACTGAGGATAGTTGGGGTCTAGCCCTCTAAGGATAGTTGGGGTCTAGCCCACTGAGGATAGTTGGGGTCCGTTCCACTAAGGATAGTTGGGGTCTAGTCCACTAAGGATAGTTGGGGTCTAGCCCTCTAAGGATAGTTGGGGTCTAGCCCACTGAGGATAGTTGGGGTCGTTCCACTAAGGATAGTTGGGGTCTAGACCACTAAGGATAATTGGGGTCTAGACCACTAAGGATAGTTGGGGTCTAGCCCACTGAGGATAGTTGGGGTCGTTCCACTAAGGATAGTTGGGGTCTAGACCACTAAGGATAGTTGGGGTCTAGCCCACTAAGGATAGTTTGGAGTCTGGCCCACTAAGAATAGTTGGGTTCTGCCCACTGAGGATAGTTGGGGTCTAGCCCTCTAAGGATAGTTGGGGTCTAGCCCACTGAGGATAGTTGGGGTCTAGCCCACTGAGGATAGTTGGGGTCGTTCCACTAAGGATAGTTGGGGTCTAGCCCACTAAGGATAGTTGGGGTCTAGCCCACTAAGGATAGTTTGGAGTCTGGCCCACTAAGAATAGTTGGGTTCTGCCCACTGAGGATAGTTGGGGTCCGTTCCACTGAGGATAGTTTGGAGTCTAGCTCACTCAGGATAGTTGGGGTCTAGTCCACTAAGGATAGTTGGGGTCTAGTCCACTAAGGATAGTTGGGGTCTAGCCCTCTAAGGATAGTTGGGGTCTAGCCCACTGAGGATAGTTGGGGTCCGTTCCACTAAGGATAGTTGGGGTCTAGTCCACTAAGGATAGTTGGGGTCTAGCCCTCTAAGGATAGTTGGGGTCTAGTCCACTAAGGATGGTTGGGGTCTAGCCCGCTGAGGATAGTTGGGGTCTAGCCCTCTAAGGATAGTTGAGGTCATTCCACTAAGGATAGTTGGGGTCTAGACCACTAAGGATAGTAGGGGTTAAGCCCACTGAGGATAGTTGGAGTCTAGTCCACTAAGGATAGTTGGGGTCTAGTCCACTAAGGATAGTTGGGGTCCGTTCCACTAAGGATAGTTTGGAGTCTAGCTCACTCAGGATAGTTGGGGTCTAGTCCACTAAGGATTGTTGGGGTCTGGCCCACTAAGGAATGTTGAGTCCGTTCCACTAAGGATAGTTAGGGTCAAGCCCACTGAGAATAGTTGGGGTCTAGTCCACTAAGGATAGTTGGGGTCTAGTCCACTAAGGATAGTTGGGGTCTAGCCCTCTAAGGATAGTTGTGGTCTGGCCCACTAAGGATAGTTGGGGTCCAGTCCACTAAGGATAGTTAGGGTCCGTTCCACTAAGGATAGTTTGGAGTCTAGCTCACTCAGGATATTTGGGGTCTAGTCCACTAAGGATAGTTGGGGTCTAGTCCACTAAGGATAGTTGGGGTCTAGTCCACCAAGGATAGTTGGGGTCTAGCCCACTGAGGCTAGTTGGGGTCTAGCCCACTGAGGATAGTTGGGGTCGTTCCACTAAGGATAGTTGGGGTCTAGTCCACTAAGGATAGTTGGGGTCAAGCCCACTGAGGATAGTTGGGGTCTAGTCAACTAAGGATAGTTGGGGTCCAGTCCACTAAGGATAGTTGGGGTCTAGCCCTCTAAGGATAGTTGGGGTCTGGCCCACTAAGGATAGTTGGGGTCAAGCCCACGAAGGATAGTTGGGGTCTAGCCCTCTAAGGATAGTTGGGGTCTGGCCCACTAAGGATAGGAGTCTAGCTCACTCAGGATAGTTGGGGTCTAGCCCACTGAGGATAGTTGGGGTCGTTCTACTAAGGATAGTTGGGGTCGTTCCACTAAGGATAGTTGGGGTCTAGTCAACTAAGGATAGTTGGGGCCAAGCCCACTGAGGATAGTTGGGGTCTAGTCCACTAAGGATAGTTGGGGTCTAGCCCTCTAAAGATAGTTGGGGTCCAGTCCACTAAGGATAGTTAGGGTCCGTTCCACTAAGGATAGTTTGGAGTCTAGATCCGCCGTGTTTCGGGCTCTGACTAGTTTTTAGGATCCTTGGTCACGTTGTAATGGTTATTTTGAGGGGTCTCAGTCGGTCGCCGTTCATTCTTCGTTCCGGGTCAGTATTTTGCAAAATTAAAGGGCCAAAAACTTGAACTTAAAAAAAATTACCTAAATTTGGAATTCTAAAGGATTTTAGAAATGTATTAGTGCACGGCCCTAGGGAATTGAAAAACTGAAAGATTGCCGCTGGAATCATCAAAATCGAACAATAATTGCCAGATAAATATGGGAGAAACCCTTTGTTCAGTTGTTTTTCTCATTTTTCTCTGGCAATTATTGTTCAATTTTGATGATTCCAGTTGAAATCTTACAGTTTTGCAATTCCCAAGGGCCGTGCACTAATGAATATCTAAAATCATTTAAAATTTCAAATTTAGGAACAACTTTTCAAGTATTTGCCCCTTCAATTCCGCGAAATACTAACTCGGAACGAGGAACGAATGGCGACCGACTGAGAACCCCTAAAGGGAAGCCTCCGCCCATATCTCTTGAAGTGCCGAAATTACAACATGTATATTAGGATGTGCCGAATAAAATTTATTGTAGTCAGAATGTTGTAGTCAGAATGAAATCTTTTGGCCCTATTGGTCGTCTTGACGTTGGCAGTCCATTCCCTAGTTCAGTTTCGAGTTACTGAACGCTCTTGCCCCATTATTGCGTTTCAACTTGGGCCCCTGAGGACATTTCCCCAAATCGATTACCCTCCTGAAATCGATGGCGTTTTCAAAGTTACAACCCTTATTTTTCAACCCTAAGATGTTACCTGCATCAACCAAAATCTTCGGGGCACAACTAGACCCCAAATGGAGCCGACATACCAAATTTCATCAAAATCGGTCGATGCTAACTGAGGAAAGTGCCGCGTACGGCGGATGGCCAAATTTGTGTTAGATTTTTGGATTCAACGTACCTTGAAACGTAAACCAACAAACTTTGAGGAGGGCTCAAACAATTTTATTCTTGGTCGATTCCAAAAGTTCATTGTTGAAAATAAAAAAACAAAATAGTTCTCATAACTAGATTTAGGGCCGACATTGCTGAAGTTTGTCCCTTTATTAAAGCTCTCCGGTTCTGGAGGATTCGGTTTGTTTGGGCTTTTGACCCTCAATAGAGCATTTTGCTGCAGAATCGGAATTTTGAAATGGGCCCTGCCAGTAGCTTACTCCATATTGTTGTTTGATATTGATGTTTCTTGTTTTTAAAGGGTTTAATTGTAGCGAATAGGACAAAGCGCTGGATGGTTCGATAGACACTCGAATCGTAACGACCACCGCGGGTCCATTCCCTATCGACCTCAAGTGAGGCTGATGGGTAGGAAATGCAACCGCTGCAGCATTTTTGATTGACGGGAGCTTAAAAGCGGGTTTAAATCAAGTTCCCAGAGGCCTCAGTGAAGCTCAATCGATAATGGACAATCGAGTTTCCCTGGTCGGTTCTCTTCTCCCCTCACCACCGCCGATGGGTTGACTGCGACTGACAGATTCACGGTCGGCCTGGCTCAAGCCCGTCATGTGCATACCCCTGTGTTCCAGACAGAACCGCCTGCCCGCGACCCCACCTTCGCTTCTCCACTCCCTTCTCCATCCTGGCTCTCCCACCCCCTTTCGAGCTGCTAAAGACTCGACTGCCGTCTACCGAGGTGGAAGATATCCAGCACACTCCTTGAGGTACCCCTCCCACAGAACATCACCCTCAGGCCGCCATGCCCGCCTACGATAGTCCCACTTTTATTTTACCAACCCTTCCCACTGACAAATCCAGACTCTGTAATGACGTCAATGAAGGAAACTGAAGTCAAAGGATTCCTGCTCGAAAAGTCGCTCTCTCGAGGGTCCAGATACAGTTTTGCTTGGACTCAGCGGTCGAACGGTTTCCAGCAGTGTTTGATGATAGGGTAAGGGCACCAGTCATTGGCTCTTAACAACGTTTATGTTCATACCCGCTTCATTTTTTATGGTATTTGTTTCTTTCCGGGTGTTTTAGGAAGCTTAACATCCAAATATTACGATACAATAACAATTTCAAACAAATAAAATATCCAGTAAGTATTTTTTTCAATTAGTTTCGTAAAATCCGTTTTCCACCAGTCACTGGCCGGAAGTTCCTAATATTGGCCACCTTGTCACCAGTCATTGGCCACCATATTCATCGTTTTCTGCTCCACTGTGTCGGAAAACTTTACAACTTTTTCTGGCAGGCAGGTGAGAAAGCTCCACAGATGGAGTTGGATATCGTAAAATACCTTAACTAGGCGCCTGACTATTTCGTTCTGCACCGTTTGCATGACCCATTTCTCATAAAGTGACGGAGTTGCTGATTTTTGTGCAGCCCTGTCTGCAGTTCTACTTATATATTCACCAAATGTGATTTTTGTGTCAAACATGACACCTAGATACCTCTTCTGTTGGATTAATTGTTATGTCGGCGTTAGAAATCCGCATCGGAATGATGATAGGTATGCGCTTACGAGTGAATATGACCTGTACCTAGTGCCAGACTGTGTTCTTCCATCCACTCCATTACTTGTGGCATGATCTGCTATCGTTTGGCTTGGACTGAATCCATTGTCCTTGCTAGTACTACTGCTGCCACATCAGCATAATTCTACAAGGAAACAGCCCTCATGTATTTCCAATCGTAGGAGACCATCGTATGATGAATTCCACAGTTGAGGTCCTAGTACATATCCCTGAGCAGCCCCTGATATATGTTTCGTTCTCACCCCTTGAGCAGTCTCCTATGTCTGTGCTCAAATGTTTTCGCATATTTTCATGAACTAAAAGATCGGCTGAACTGAACCAAACGTGGAATTTATAAGTAATGAAACGAAGAATTGCATACAAACTCAATTGAGAACTGAGAAGAACAGAACGACAAACTACATAAAGTACGAAGGCACTTTTTGGCTAAGGCTATTTACTGGAGAGACTTCATTTACCATTCCAAGGTAAATGAATTCACTCAAATTCATTTACCACTCCAACTTCTGAGAAGAATAGAACTAATCAAACGTATTTTCTTGCAGAAAGTAAAGTACGACTGGAGTCCCTGGAATAATTTTAGTGCCAGAAATAATAACTTCTTAACTAAAAATTATCTGTGATAGTTCTGGATGATCATATGAACCATTTATACAAGCACTCATGGTAGTTGAAACCATCTGGCCAATGATTGGGGTAGGAAAAATTCGCATCATTTCAGTCATTAGCCACCCGGCCAATGACTGGAAAAATCACCCTTGTCATCATCCAGTTATTAGCCGGCCATATATGTTCTACAATTTATGAAAATTCCATGTCCTAATGGCAGAAATTAACTAATAATTTACTAGTGACCATGCAAACACAAGAAAAACTGCATCAAGTTTGAAAATAACCACATCAAACCCTCAAGAATGAGTTGAGGTATGCTTATCGTTTTCATAAGAAACAGGTGTGATGATCATAATTCTTGGACCTTCATCTCTTAAAATGAGTTTGGGCTGTTTATGTACTTTCACTTCACTGTAACTTTCAAGATCCCACTGCCTTCTAGAATACACACTCAAAATGAGAAAAACATTCAAAATGATCCAAGAGAGAATTGTGTGGTAAAAAACTAACTTGAAAAAAATTAGGTGGCCAATGACTGGGGGGTGACCAATGATTGGTGCCTTTACCCTATTACGTAATTTATTTGACCAACCTTTTCTACTGACAATCCCAGTCTCTGTAATAACGGCAATGAAGGAAATCAAATCCAAGGTATTCCAGCTTGAAGTGTTGCTCTATCTTGAGTCTTAATACTGCTTCGCATGAACTCCGCACTTTACAGGTTTTCGATTATAGTACCTACCTCCCTCATTCGACCAACCCTTCCTTGTAACAAGCCCAGACTCAATAGTAACAATAAAGTAAACTACGACGTAAACTACAATAATAAACTACAATAAAGTAAACTAAATTAACGCCAAGGACTCTGTAATGACGTCAATGAAGGAAACTGAAGTCAAAGAATTCCTACTCGAAATGTCGTTCTTTCGAGGGTCCAGATACAGTTTTGCTTGAACTCAGCGGTTTCCGGCAGATTTTGATGATATTATGTATTTTATTTGTCCAACCTTTTCTAATGACAATCCTAGTCTCTGTAATAACGGCAATGGAGGAAATTAAGTCCAAGGTATTCCTACTTGAAGTGTTGCTCTTTTGTGAGTCCTAAAACTGCTTCGCATGAACTCAGCAATTTACACGTTTTCGATTATAGTACCTCACTTGTTTGACCAACCCTTCCTTGTAACAAACCCAGACTCAATAGTAGCAATAAAGTAAACTACGACGATAAACTAAACTAACGCCAAGGACTCTGTAATGACGTCAATGAAGGAAACTGAAGTCAAAGTATTCCTTCTCGGAATTTTGCACTTTCGTGGATTAAAATGCAGTTTTGCTCGAACACAGCAGTTTCCAGCAGTTCTTTTATTTGACCAATCGTACCCTCCGACAAACACAGTCTGTGTAAACGTGAATGAAGGAAACTAAAGCCAAGTTATGACTGTTCGAAGGGTTGCTGTTCCACTCGCCCTAACGAAGCTCCGTTCTAAATCAGCTTTTCTTAGGCAGGTATCGTCAGACTAATGGAATTTTCACTATCCGAAAAAATTAACAAACTTTTCATTTTCCGATTTGGGTCCACTCTCATCCATACAATTGGCGAATTCAATAAATTAATACCTTTTGTAGAACGTCAAGAGTGTGCCAAGAATAAACTACATAGGTATAAACACAAATTATTATTACGGCCAAAAAATCGAATGAACTCGCAGAACTTCCTCTTCTTCCGTTAGATGATAACTAACCAACCTGTCATTTTTCTAACAATGATCTCGACAAAGCCGGCGGTTATCAAGGAGCCATTGAAAAAATAATTTCAATTGACTTGTAATATCTACTGTTAATTAATAATATATGGATTATGTAGTAAGTACTAGATGATAATATGATTATTTTAATGTATAACATGACAATTATTTGCTGTGGGAGTAAAATGTTCGACAAAATTGTATTTAAATGAGGAATTAAATTCAATTCGTATTTCAGTATTAAAAGAAACTTCAAAGTACGTAGGTATACCAACTAATAACAACAAATACCAACCTTGGTATATCTTGCAATACTTACCTAGGTATATACAATTCCTTCATTGGCTATCATGATTCGCGAGTTGATTCGTGAGTTTTGTTCGATTTCAACCCTAAAACTTAGAGGATTGGTCAATTTAACATTATAGAACCACAAGACACATAGTTTTAGGAATACTGGATCACTAAGATACTCAGGAGTTGAGTTTTAAGTCTTGTGCCGTTTGGCATCACCGGGTGTCTAATAGTATGGGGTCTTCAATTGGCAAAAATAGGTGCAAAAGATTAGAAACTGCTATATAACCGCATTGTCCTACAGTGCTACGCGTGGTCTCAAAAAATTTTGAAAATTCTCTTCTATCTTAAATTGATGAAAAAACAATACCTTTACATCAAAATTGTTTCAGTTAGGGCGTTTTCAAAATTTCAAAATTCATTTTTCACCCCGTAGAAGTGACCATCATCAACCAAAATCTTTGAGGCACAACAAGACCCCAAATGGAGCCTACATAAATTTCATCAAAATCGGCCAATGCTAAGTAGAGAGAGTGCCGCGTACGGCGGACGGATGGCTAAATTTTTATTGGATTTTTGGATTCTGCGTACCTTGAAACGTAAACCAACGAATTTTGAGAGGGTGTTGAAAAAACACGCCGTACGCCGTACGCGGCATTTTCCCACTTAGCATTGACCAATTTTGATGAAATTTGGATTTGATTTTGGTTAATGAAGGTCACTTCTAAGCGTTGAAAAATAAATTTTGAACCACGGACGGACGGCCAAATTTTTATTCGATTTTTGGATTCTGCGTACCTTGAAACGTAAACCAACAATTTTTTAGGGGGGTTGGTGGGGTTAAACTATTTTTTCTTGGTCGATTCCAAAGGTTTATTATTGAAAACAATAAACCAAAATGGTTCAAATTTGGTAACTTCTACAACTGGTGATAACGTAATGAGACCAGAGAGATGAAGAACATCTTAGGAAAAGTATAGGACATGCAAGAACCTGAATACGCTTGCAAATTGTCAGTCAGAGAATTGAGACTGAGGCTGCACTCCGCGTGCCGTTTGGCATCACCGGGACTTAATGGGTTAACTAAGGAACGATCCAACAGTAGCATCTCATTGAACTTGGTCACTATAAATTATTGTTGCATAGAAAACGATGGCCGGACGTGACTATCCCGCAGTCGACCTACATCTGTGCTGGCACGCCCTTTGGCCCTCTACCTCGGCACAAAGGGCCTCTAATGGATCAGTCACCTATTATTTGGCCACTCGGCCTACATCTGATTCAATGCTATCGACATGCATCGTCCTCGGACGCAACAACTTCTGTTGCCTCAGTCCTGTCACTCACTCGCGGCGTCCTACCAATGGACACTCGGGATTGACGAATAATTGGAAAATTGCGCAACCATTTGTCAATGCAATATAAATCGAGGACGAACATAGTCACAATAACAGAGTTACGTAACCCGAAATGAATATAACGATACGTTTTTCACCAAACACATATTTACCACGTAGGTAATATACCAGATAAGTGTCTTATATATTACTTAGCTGTATTTTGAGCTGTAGGCTCCCCGAGACACGAGATGTGATCAGTCGAGACGAGAAATTTTCAAATTTGTTAACCACAAAACCTCCCTATCACATTCAAGACTTTTCAGGTGCATCTCTCACACCAGTCATGGTACGTCTCAAACACATCACACACATTTTAATCAGAGACGTCCGAAGTACATCATAAAGACCTCGAGTTTGAAATGTGAGAATTCTCACGCGAGGTGTATCAAAGACATAGGTACCTATTTGAGCTGTGTTTTCCCTGTCTGGACTCTAATCCTCGCTCGATCAACCTTCAAATGTTCATTTCGACCCCCACATTGCGGTGCTTATCATAATCTGAACACCTAAACCTCATCAATTTATAGCAAGAGACACCAAATGATGACAGTCGTGCAGTCAATCCTCTTGTATGGAGCGGGGGTATGGGCAGACGCATTGAATGTGGCATATCTCCGACAGAGATTAATAGCTGTGCAGCGAAGAGGAGCCCTACGAATCGCCTGTGCTTACCGAACAGTATCAGAACCCGCTATCTTTGTCCTCACGAGGGTCATACCCATTCAGCTGATGGCTTCAGAGAGGAAAAGAATCTTTGACAGAAGCGATGAAGGAGACAGGGCCCACATAGCCAAGGAAGAAAGGGAGCGCACAATGGCAAATTGGCAAGATATATGGACGGGAGAACATAGAGGAAGGTGGACTGCACGGTTGGTGCCAAACATTCAGACGTGGATGGAAAGAAAACATGGAGAAGTGAACTTCTTCCTTACGCAGTTCTTTACGGGACAACATGGACTGTTTTGTGCCTACCTGCATAAAATGGGAAAGGTATCTGCCCCAACATGTTTACATTGCCAGAACAAAGAAGATGATGATGTGCTCCACACCTTCTTCAAATGCACCAAATGGGCACCTGAAAGATCAGCTGATGGCAGACCTGGAGATAGCTCCCCAGAGTTCAACACCAGAGGCTGTTGTCAGCAGGATGCTGGAAGGTGAAAGGAGCTGGACTGCTGTGGCAGAATACACGGAGAGCATCCTGACAAGGAAGATGCTCTTAGAACGAGAAAGAGAGAGGAGGGAGCATCTGGTCCGCCACCTCACCCAGAACTGATTAAACGCCCCAGGACTCAGCCTGAAGTAATGTGCTAAACGGTTCCGGGCTGAGCTCCGACATGGGGGAAAAAGAAGGTGTTTTTTTTTAGTGGGTTTGAATCCCACATAACCTGGAGGACGCGGACCCTTCCAGGTATCTTACGAGATCCAACTCCACCTACGGATCTTAGAGATTTTCTCACATGCCTGCCGAAGGACAAATTAAAAAAAATAAAAACCTCATCAATCATTCTGACTGTCAAAACATTCTGCGGAGGCTCTAACAAATGGCAACAAATAACAAATCCTTGCCTTGAAAAAACATAAATATGCAATTGTCTTAACCCTTTAAGGTCTGAGTCGGAGAATGTGTTTACCATTATTATTGGTCACTGTGAACCAGCTATTGGACGCCTGAGAACCAGTTATTGGACGTATAAATAAATCGTTTTTTTCTCCAGTTTTTGATCTTAAATTGTTCCGTAAAGGTGTTATAAGCGATTCATTTAAAATTTGAAACATTTAAGATACATTTGAATAGTTTTCAAAATAGAAACGTTGTTACTTCTTGTCCAAGTCGTAAGTAAAGGAACGAAAAAAACGCTGCAAATTATTACACAATGGTTTATTATTTTTATATAGATCACTCGTCTGCAAAGTCACCAACCATCCAACATGAAGAAAAACATCGATCGCATTTCGGTCAGCTTTACTTTGAACGGAGATTAGGCCTCTTTTGCTATTCACACTCGTGTTTCTGATTTATCGTACGTAAAACCCTTAAATTCTTGTAGGGAGCGAACGGTTTGTCCTACAGGGCTAAAAAATTCTATACTATCTTACATTGATGGAAAAACAATACCTTTATATCTAAATTTTTTGAGTTAGGTCGTTTTCAAATTTTCAAAATGTATTTTTCAACCCTCAGAAGTGACCTTCATCAACCAAAATCTTCGGGGCACAACTAGACCCCAAGTGGAGCCTACATACCAAATTTCATCAAAATCGGTCAATGCTAAGTGGGGAAAGTGCCGCGTACGGCGGACGGACGGCCAAATTTTTATTCGATTTTTGGATTCTACCTTGAAACGTAAACCATCAAATTTCGAGGGGGTGTTAAATTTTTTTCTTCTTGCTCGATTCCAAAGATCCATTATTGAAAATTATAAACCAAAAAGATGAAGCATAGTCAAAACATAAAACTGAAAAATATACTATGTCTCGCATTTTCACTGAGATTATTATTGTGGTATTAAAACAATCGTTCTGCGACACACCGATAAGAGTACCAACCTCCTCCTTCCGCCTACAGCGGTTTTGAAGTCGGTCAAAAATGACTTTAAAATATTTCACACCGTTTAGTTCCACACCAGAATCAAATTTAAATCCCACTCTCTGAAAAATAGGAGTTGGACAAATCAACACTGAGCTTTATAGATCTACTATATCAGCTAATTTATTCATAGCCACTAATGTGTGAAATGTATAACTTAATAAAACCTCATCCCTTAAAAGGATCTTGAGATGAAATTGAGATCACTCTTGGTTAACTAGACAAGTACTCAATTAACATGGAAAATTCGAGACATTTTGAAAAATTACCTATCTTGATCTCTTAAATTATTCTTTGAGACAAATTATGGATCAGTCTTGGATAACTAAACAAAATAATGAAATTTCTAGACATCAGGTATGTAAAAGTTATTTTGAAAAATTACAAATGTCGAACACATTTTCAGTCAAACACTAATCATTGCCCTCCATAGTAGGTGCCATTATTTCTTCACAAGTTGTGCAAGAAATCAATTCAGACTTAGGTTCTGTTTTCTGGAATGGTTTATCACCAATAACGCTCGTGTTTCTTTTGCTCGTGGAGTTTCCGATCTAGAGAAGCAGAGCCCTCGATGGTATTTTTCTTCGCCTGGAAACTCCAAATTGTCTGAGCCCTCATCATTAATAACTCGTAAAGGTGAATCAAGAATTTTCCCTCGATTTCATCTGCCAGTGAAAATTGCAGTTGGCGCACAAGAGCGCACCGAGATTTTTTTTTTTTTTCGGAATGTTTTTCTTGTTTTTTGGCGAATTCTTTTGATTTTTATTTCCTCTTGCTTGAGCTTGTTGTCGATTCTTGATTCACTTTCTTCTTTTTGAGTTCGATCTTTGTCTTATCTGACCGTGCTATCGTTCTAGATCAAAAATATTCAAGTTAGAAACCCTCTAAAATTTGACAAAGAGACTCGGAAAAAGACTTCTTGTTAATTCCTAATCACTGTCTAATAAATGGAACCTAGGGAAAATCAACACCCGTCCAATAACTAGATATCATCAACTTTCTGGTTCGAGTTATTGGACACCCCTGTTGTAATAAATTAAAAGCTATTAAACTACAATTTCTGCACACCATTAGCTCGGAAAATTACTCATCTAACTGAAATTAACTCAATGAAAACATAAAATCATCGATGGAAAAATTGAAAAATTCGTAATGGATATAATCAGATTTCCTACCGAATTCACAAGAAACACGACCGACGGGGACCTCATGAAGTTGCAAAGCTTACTAGAAATTGTAAGAGCATTCTGGATATTTCTAATGTACATCACGGAGATCCAGGAAAGTTCCTTTAAAAGTTTAAAAGTTTCGCAGTAAAACTGCCACCCATATTCTCAAAAATTCAGGTAATAAACCCCCCACCAAAGTTCATAAAAATTGGTAACGAGAAAATAGTGTGCGTCACTGAGTTGTGGTTTCCTCGTACGGCGGACGGCCGGAAAATTTTTCATTCGATTTTTGAATTCTACTTACCTTGAAACGTAATTATTCAAATTTTGAGGGAGGTTAGACATTTTTTTTTTTTCAATTCTCAAAATTTGTATGTCTTGCAGGATTCTAAAGGTTGATTATTGAAAGTAATCGAAATCATTAATTTTGAGAAAGAATAAAATATACCACCAAATGCCCAAACATGGTCGTATGAAGGGAGAGATGCCCACATAAAATCAAAACGTTAGTGTCTTGTTCAGTGCACATTACCACGAGGTTGACAGTGTTCAAAGAGACGTCAAACGCTCGAGGTGTGGTGACATGGTTGATCAGATGTGCTGCGTGTCTTCTATCAACAATACTGATCAAGCCGTTGCGAATCATGGAGGGAAAAGCAGGTTTTCGATTTTCACACTTTTGGCCAGATTTTTGAAGTTTTTTGTGTGGCGTCCTCCGAACGGCTCTGGCTACCGCTTCTCTAATTCCACCAAGCCACAAAACAACGTGATACTCGTCGTACTTACCTGAGCGGAAAGACGAAAAAACTACCCGTATACGGGGGATAGCTTCCTAGTTAAAAGGTGATCTTTCAGCCGGTCCGAGTGATTACAAACTCCGATAGAACCACGTTCATGAGGCGATAGGGCCACAACTATTGATAATGGACTGGACCCTGGGAGAACAGAATGGCCCTTCCCAAACCGCCCAGCCCATATCCAAGGAACCAGTGGCCCTTTCTTCTAATAACCAATTATTTTGCATCACGATTTAGAGCGCAGCAGGTGTGATCTCTCTGGGAGTCAACCCCATGAATACTAACTAGACTTCCTACTCGTTACCTCCCTAGTGCTTAATTACCGGTCTTCTTCTCAGGCTCTCAGATGAATCTCCCATGCCCTTCAGCTTTACAGGCTATCGGTGGAACCCAAATATTAAAATAAAAAAGTGTATTTAAAAAATAAAATATTAAAAAGAAGCGTCGGTGAGTACTAAAACTCTCACACGGACGACATCCGGGTTCCTAATCGGTACGTGTCATTTAAACCAGCCAACTCACAATGACTAAAAGGTGACTGAAACCCAGGAAAATGTAACTCTTCAACCAGTAAAAGTCACTGATTGTTAGTTACTCATAAGTTACACATATGTAGTGAGGTAGACAGGATTTTTTTTTTTTTAATTACAATCAACTTTATTAGTGCTGACGATAATGTGTGAATGGTTTTTAACAGGGTACGTGTTCGCGAGGCTCTTGTCCAGTAACAGACCTCAAATGTTAGTATGTGGATCAGCACTTACATATATAGCATTTCCAAGTCAAATTCAACCTTTTCCAAGTCAAATTCAACCTTTTCCAAGTCAATTTCAACCTTTTCCAACTCAAATTCAACCTTTTCCATCTCAAATCCAACCTTTTCCAACTCTAATTCAACCTTTTCCAAGTCAAATTCAACCTTTTTCAAGTCAAATTCAACCTTTTCCAATTCACTTTCAACCTAAACCAACTCAAATCCAACCTTTCCCAAAAAAAATGCAACCTTTTCCAACTCAAATCCAACCTTTTCCAAAAAAATTCAACCCCTTCCAAGCCAAATGCAACCTTTTCACCATTATTAGGGAAATGACGAAAAATACACACAAGCCCTGAATTTAGTACCATTTTTAGTACCAAATTTCGTGACTCGATACCGTTTCTAGTTACCGTTCCCGAAAAACGTAACACTTTTTGCCAGTTAGGTCAAGGCTGAAGCATGTTCATGCTAAAAATTGCCAATCGAATCACTATAGAGAAAACTGGCAAAAGAGGGGTTTTGAATGAGGATTCGAGTGAGAACAAAAAAAAAATATTTTTAATAGAAGAAAATGTACAAATTACAGATGAAAAAAAAAGAAAAGAAAAAGTTCTTCCCCTTCTCCCTTTTGTTGTCTTTGTAGACTGTTGTCTTGTTGCAGTTTAGAAACTATAAACCACAGTAGATTAAACTTGCAGCCTTCCGTTGTGTTATAAAAAAAGGTGCGGAAACATGACATTACCGACATTAATCTTTTTTGCATTGTCAGGAACTGACTCTCATCCTTCTTGCATTGTAGTCCTAAACTTTGACGGCGATTCTAGCCAAGATTCTCATTTTTTTGGTGTCTTTGAGGTCACATTCAGAAACTACTCGGTCAGGAGAAACTATTGCCAACCAAAATTCGTTTTCCAAAAAAAGCTACTTTCATCTTTCTTGGAGTGGACTCTTCAACTAATGACAGTTTGAGATGGAGGAGATAACAATACGGGGGTAGCGAAAGACTAGAATGAGTTAATTGTTGATAAAGTCAGTGGGTCTTTTTCTGTTCAATCGTCGCCTGGTTCGTTCTGGAGGTGGGTTGAGTGCTGCGGATCTGAAACATGCATTTTCATGGGCGATGAGTGTCTGCTGGAACTTGGTGTAGAACGCAGTAATTGTTTCCTTTACTCTCAGGATGTCCACATCTCGATGGAGGGCTTCATTTCAGATGAACATGGCGCATTACATCATTCTAAGGCATATGTTTCGTTGGACTTGCAGCTTTTTTACTTGGGTATTTGATGCTGATCCCCAGAGTCCAGAGGCGTACGTCTAGATTGGGCGAATCATGGTTTGGTACAGCAGACGTTTCGACAGGAGCCGCAACGGTGATCTACTTCCCATCAATTGCGCCAGGAATTTGGTTCTGTCTTCTGCAGGTTCGTTAAGTCTAGCTCCAATCCTGAATAGCGAACTGATTCTTCCAGGTTGATTACGTTGCCTTCGAAGGTAACAACTACATCTTCCACGTTTCGTCTCAGGATGAATCTGACAACCTTAGACTTGCTTGGATTTATTTTGACTCTAGATTTGCTACACCAATCGTTAACTTCATCTAGCTTCAGCTGCAAGTCACTTTGAATGGACTGGCATGTGTCTTTGCTCAGAATGGCAGAGTCATTTGCAAATTGTGCGACTATGATTTGGTTTGAACATGCAGTTGTCGAAGGAGCAGTTATTTCATCATAGTTATCCTGTTCCTTATGAAGCCACGGCAGAACTAAATGGAGGTCAGTGTTTGAAGACACTCAAGAAACAACACTGATTTTTGGAGTTGAACAAATCAGTTTCGGGTTCTAATGGGAAAATAGTAGAGTAGTTTCGCCTGGAGGTTTACTCAAATTTGTGAATTAAGAATCCGATCTTGCGCTATTACATGAAATTTGCACTGTCTCATTGATTTTGGTATATTATTCTCAATAATGCACCATCGAAATCGAACGAGAAACCCCCCCCCCCCCCTCCACCCATCAAAATTTGTTTGTTTACATTTCAAGGTACGTAGAATCCAAAAATCGAATAAAAAATTTTCCGTCTGTCCGCCGTACCCGAAGCTTTTGGTTGATGTAGGTCACTTTGAAGGGTTGAAAAAGAAGTATACAATTTTGAAAACGCCCTAACTCAAAACATTTTGATATAAAGGTATTGTTTTTCCATCAATTTAAGATAGTATTGAACTTTTAGAATCTTAAAGACCATGCGGAGCTCTGTAGGACCAACCGTTCGCCCCGTATGAGAACTTAAGGGTTGGACTTATGATAAATCAGAAACACGAGTGTGAATCGCGAAAGAGGCCTAATTTTCCGTTCAGATTTTAACTGACCAAAATGCGATTGTTGTTCGTTTCTTCGAGTTGTCCTCTATTTTTCTTCAATGGTAACCAGCAATCATATTTCCTAGGCATCCAAATTCCTTATTTTTTCGAGTTGAGTTTGAAGCGTTTATATCTTCCAAACTGACTTGATTGTGAAGTAAGTAGGTAGTACCTATGATTGGTGGGTAATGTCAATGGCAAAGCCGTTTTCTTTGCAGACGAATGATCTATATAGAAATAATAAACCTTTGTGTATAATTGGGGGTGACGCGCGTGTGTCAAGCATATACTCCATGTACATACTCATGATCTTTCAGAGTATTAATGTTGAAGAGAAAATCAAGTTGGTGAATCCATTTAAATGGACATCTAATGTGAAAAAGAGCATGATCCTTCAGAGTAATTTCACTCCTGTGGAGACAATAAAGTTGATATATCATTTAAATGGACATCTGGTCTCAGCAAGAGGTTGATCTTTTAGAATAATTTCACTTTTGAAGAGACTTTTGCAGATACAATAAAGTTGGTGTATCCATTTAAATGGACATCTGGTCTCAAGAAGAACTTGATTTTTCAGAATAATTGTACTTTCTAGTTCTAGGGATGTTGCACGTGCAAATTATTTATTTGTTAGTTTAAAAACTTCGTATATTGAATATCCTTAAAAGTTCTCAAAACCATGAACGGAAATTTCTCAAAACGTGAATGAACAGCACAAGGTACGTCCGGTCATGGTTCTTAAAAGCCGTGAAAAATGAAAGAAAAAAGTACCGGTTCCTTAGAACGGAAGTAGCCTCAACTCTGCAGAATTTTGTGATTTACGATGCCAAAATAAGGTGATTCTTGTGATCGATGGCTTAGAAAATTGTTCGCAGGTAGAATTCGGTTCTCGAGCCAACGCCCGATAATCGGTTCAATAGCCAGTATCGAAGTCGTAATATGTGCTTTCCGCTTTTTTTACGCGACACTTTAATCGGGGGGGTCTGAGCTATTTTGAGGGGGTGGGAACTAAAATTGTTCTAATTGGCTGGATGGTGGGTGACTTCCCGCAATTATTGGAAAGGGTCTCAAAATAATGACGCTAATAGACGGTTAGGAGGGTTCCTCATTCAGTCATTATAGGAAAACCCAGGGCCTCTCCTATACGGCACCGTCTTGACAAATAGTAGCCTTCGACTACTTGGAGGCGCGTACGTGACCCGATGGTGGTGTGGAGGAAGGGAGTGTAGATAAAGAGCTTCCACAGAAAACGAAGAGAGCAACTTCTGATGGTTTCCGAACGGCGAGGATTATACTCTCCCGGCTGACCTCAACGTGGCCGTCCAACTATCGGAATCGAACTGCCTCCCTCCGATTATACGCGTACCATCCGAATGAGTGTCCGCCATGAGGAAATTATACCGCGTTTCGGCCAATTATTTCTATTTTGAGGGAGCCCCGTGATGAAATATGGGAGAAATGTGGGTGTCTACTATCAAGGAGCTAAATCCTTGTTTCATACTATTCGTCCTAGACGGAATCGTGATTGCTGCAATAGGCAGAGGTGGATTCTCTAGTTACTAGATAGTCTAGACTATACTTAGATAGTCTAGTTACTCTGCGATTGTGTTCC
Source organism: Apolygus lucorum (assembly GCA_009739505.2). Classification (NCBI taxonomy): domain Eukaryota; kingdom Metazoa; phylum Arthropoda; class Insecta; order Hemiptera; family Miridae; genus Apolygus; species Apolygus lucorum. The sequence continues at coordinate 41,237,733 of CM019167.2, read as the reverse complement.
TGGTTGACCTGGAGACAATTCGAATCATATTGGTGAATTTGATGAAATGCACTCAGTTTGCAGGATTAGTTTGTTCATGTGCATGGAACTGCTTTTGGTTTATTATTTCCAATAATGAACCTTAGAAATCGACCAAGAAGAAACATTTTTAACCCCCCTAAAATTTGTTGGTTTACGTTTCAAGGTACGTAGAATCCAAAAATCGAATAAAAATTTGGCCGTCCGCCGTACGCGGCACTTTCCCCACTTGGCATTGACTGATTTTGATGAAATTTGGTATGTGGGCTCCATTTGGGGTCTAGTTGTGCCCCGAAGATTTTGGTTGATGTAGATCACTTCTAAGGGTTGAAATTTTGAAAACGCCCTAACTCAACAAATTTTTATATGAATGTATTTTTTTCTATCAATTTAAGATAGTATAGACTTTTTGGAATTTTTTGATACCACGCGGAGCCCTGTACGACAAACCGTTCACTCCCTCTGAGAATTTAAGGGTTGGACTTACGATAAATCAGAAACACGAGCGTGAATTGCAAAAGAGGTTTAATCTCCGTTCAAATTTTAGCTGACGGAAATGCGATCGATGTTTTTCTTCATGTTGGTTGGTGGTAACGATGGCAGAGCCGTGTTCTTTGCAGACGAGTGATCTATATAGAAAAATAATAATTCTTTGTGTAATAATTTGAAACGTTTTTCAGTGTATATCGCACGCATTGAAATAGAAGAGCAAGATAGGGCTGGGTCTGGTTTTCATGGTGCATAAACCATTTGGCCAGTATGTGCGGTTGTAAGTTTACAAAATGCTGCAGTTCTTCCTAGCCAGCAGTTCTGAGCACACTCCTACCATCCAAATGAGCGTGAGAACACACCTTTTTCAAATGCACCAAATGGGCGGCTGAAAGAAACCAGCTGCTAGCAGAGGTGGGGTTCGCTCACCAAAGTTCCTAGAAGGCGAGAGGAGGTGAAGACTTGTGGCAGAGTACACAGAGAGTATCCTGACCAGGAAGACACTGTTAGATCGGGAGATTGATTGAGCGAATTTATTTACAAAACCAGGGAGGGATTAGGGCCCTCTCTTCCATCCTGGCAAACCTAATTTATTACATCCCCGATTTCGTTGTAAGTACATCATAAAATAATATAAAAAATCTATTCTTAAATTAACATAATTTCCTTATAAATTTACCGTCTTGAAAACTTATTATATTCAACATCATTTCATTATTCAATTTATCAACTAACTTTTTTACTTTTAATAATACAATTTCGAATCATTTTTAAATTGTTACTGTTTATATGTTTCGAGTAACATTTTTTTGTACTCATCCCGAATCGCTGAGACTGTTTTATTCAATTCGAACTTATGAGCTTGTAGGTTTTAGATAGCAATTGCTTATAATATGAAAGATTTACTGTAAGATATGGTGTTGTGATTAGGGATCTGTAAGGTAGCAGTTGCTCTGCGGGTTGGAACTTAATGTACGAATGAAAGAAAATGGAAATTATTGAATAGGTAGAGCGGCTTTTTAAATTTTAGTATTTGAAGAGCATTACTGCGATTCCCAGGGTTCTTCGTTCCTCTATCTTAAGCCTGGGGTAGCTCAAGATAAGATGGAGTGACATGGTCATCCAGTCTCAACCGACAAACAAAGGGTTCAGGTCGCAGAAGGCTAATGAGGAGTACTCAAAAAAGGGTATGAGGAGTCCCTGAGCCAGTTGCTTCCTCACGTGCTCAGGAAAAGCATAGGCAATTCTGCGCAACCGGTACAGGCTCCAAAACAATCTTTTACATGTTTCTGCAAAGTGCCGATCCCAGTCTAATGAGTCAGTAACGAGGACTCCAAGGTTTTTGAACTCACTCACAATTCCAAGTTTATTATTACTAATACTGATCGGAACTAGTTCTCTTTTGTAAATTTTGGTAATAATCTTTGAATTTCCCAAAACCATACATTTACTTTTAATGGTATTGATGGACATACCGTGATTGCAACATCATGTGGACAAGCGAGCTAAGAGAGAGAGAGAAGGGAGCACCAGGTCCGTCCCGCCATCCACAACTGATGGAGCGCCTTAGGACTTAGCCTGAAGTAATGTGTTAAACTGTTCCAGGCTGAGCTTCCAACGTGGGAGAAAAGGAGGTGTATTTTTAGTGGGTTTGAATGCCACATACCTTGAAGACGCGGACCCTTCACAGTATATTTCGAGATCCAACTCCACCTGTGGATCTTAAAGATTTTCTCTTCTGCCTGCCAAAAAAAACCAAATGAGCGTCCACCACGAGGGAATGATTACGCGATTGATCAATTATTTGTATTTTGAGGGAGCGTTGTGATGAAATATGGGTGTCTACGAGAATACTCAGTGAGCAGAGTCCTTGTTTCTTACAATTCTTAAGAAACAAAATCACGTCCAGAATTCGTGATTTCTGCGTGAAGCAGTGGTGAATTCTCTGGAGCAGATTGCAATTCGATCAGGCCTCAATTCACGCCCAATTTGGTTCACCCCGAAGTATCGAACATATTTTGAAACTGTACGACCAAGGATTCGAAGATAATACAATAAGGATTCGATGGAGCACGAACACTCCAACACATCGTTCTCGATCACAATTCTACATGAACAGTATAGTTCAGTACTTGGAACTGCTCCATTCAGCGTTTCTGAAGCTGTATTGCTGTACACTGCCTGCATTGCTGTACACTGCCTGTTAGTAGTGTGTGAACATGCCAAGACGCAAACTGAAATCCCTTCGCTCGCTATGTCACCCAATAACTTTATTTACCCCAAGTTCACCTATTTCATTCGATATTCCTGTCTATGAATTCCACCGCGATTTGGTCAGTTACAAAAAGACTCTCTGCCTTTTTGTTGTTGAAAGTGAAACTGTGGAATAAAACTATTCGGCCAGTATTTATGAAAAACCGTCCCTAACTTGGAAGACGTTTTCAAAATGATATTACTGAATATGGAGTGGTGACTGAAGATTCAGAATTGTTAGAGGAATAGAAGCTGGTGGTGCAAGAAACTGTTGGAATTGTTATTGGAAGGGGGAGCCTTGTGAGAGGAAGAGCCGCAGCCTTAGCGCTTGTCCATTTTCTTACTTATTCTAGTACATGTAGCCTCTCCTATCTTGGAGTAGTTTGCTGAGTGAGTGAGAGAGGGATTTGTTACAGGAACGAGTGAGTTCTAGTGAGGGGAAGAGCCGCTGCCTTCTAGTTGCTGAGTGAATGAGAAGGAGATTTGTTAAAGGAATGATTGAATTCTGGTGAGAGGAAGAGCCGCTGTCTTCTAGCAGCTAAGTGAGTGAGAGGGAGAGTTTTTTAAAGAATGAATAAGTTTTAGTGAGAGGAAGAGCCTTTGCCTTCTGGCGAACCTCCTTCCTACGGCTAGCCAACCCACATCCCAGGTAGCCTCCAAGGTAGGTAGGTCCAAGATTGATTTTATCAGCGTTTGAACGGTTGATTTTTTAAAGAAAGGAGTGAGAGAAAAAGTCTTTTACTGAAGAAAGAGTGAGAAAATTATAGTGAAAAAAAGTGTGACTGCCTTAGCACTCCTCCTTTCCATTTCTCCTTCCAAATCTCAGGTAGCCTCTCATCACTCGGAATGGGTCCAACATCAACTCACCAACTATCTTTATATGCCTTTTTGGTTGATATGGTAAGGCTCACCTGAAATTTGTGGGAATAGTTATAGAGGTTTTACTTATCTAAAGCATTTTTGAACATATGAGAATAGATGTGAATAATGATATTCTGTTTTCTGATTTATTTGAAACTAAATATCAAAATCATCAAAATCTCAACCATCAGCAAACTAAATCAAACCACCTTAGATCAGATGATTCTAAGTTAAAATTTCAAAACCGAATAGAACGTTTCGCCCCCTCCTTCACCGACACATTTCGCAAGAGGAAGTGGCATGAACTGCACAACCACTGGGAGAAAGTTAAGTATTTGATTGTGTTAACAACAAATAGTTGGACAACACGTGGGGAGGGTGGCGGCGTCGGCACGTGTCCGACACGTGACCGATAGCGGCAGATCAGTCGCTACTTGCAGATAGCACGCACACTCCGTCTCCCTCGCCGCGGGTTTTCCAGCACTGATTATGCCTTATCGCCCGACTGAAGGGCGCGCTCTCACTATGACATTTCTTGTGCAGCCTGCGGTAACAAATTCGGAGAACGTTGGGGTTGAGAGCTGCTATTCTGCCAACCGATTGGCTCGCCTATCGTCATTTTCAAGGTCGTACTCCTCTTCCCCTACCATCGAAACTTGGAGATTAAAAAAAAGGGTGAAGTAAAAGTAGGAGGAAAGAAACTTCTTTGATTTCTGCTATTGCACCTTGTTGCGTCATCTTTCCCAGGGTTTTAGGGAGGTAGTTCTTCACAAAAATGCGATCGCTTTGAAGCAAAAGATAATCAATTCCCTTGAAAAACGACGGTGAATATTTCGTTCGATTTCAAAAGGTACTAAATCCAGCACAATGGCGGTCTCTTATCCGTTTTGTTCCAAAAAGTACTATATCCACTACGTTTGATTCCAAAAAGTACTAAACGCCACGTTTTGTTTCAAAAAGTACTATATCCATAGATCTGATATTTCGAATCTCGTTCAAAATTATTTTAAAGTTCGAACTAATATACCTTTTTTCCAATAATATTTATTATAATATAGAAATACATTTTTTTTATAGCATCATTGGTTTATAGCACGTTTTTCAGGTCGCTATGGGTTTTCGCGTTTTTCTCACGTTTGACCAAAATGGGTATAATACTTTTTGGAATAAAGCTCCTCAATTCGGTTATGGACCCAACATCATAACCACTTCCAGCCGTCTCCCATCTGCTTATGACAAAATGCAGCGACAGACAGCGGGTTGGGGTGTAGATGGTCCCCTATGAATATCATGGCCCCCAAAGTGAAAGTATTTTGTGCTCATGCGCAAACGTGAGATCCTTGTAACAGTCATAACTTCTAGATTTTCCAACAATATGCAGAGATTGTGCAGATTGATTGTTGTGATCGTGATAGATACTTAAAAATTGATGTTTTGAGATTGAATACTAGGAATCGGATCATCTATACAATCGGGTTATGGATACGAGGAAGCTATGTGCCACACCCACTTGGCAGACGCTTTTTTTTCTGAGTCTACCAAGGTAGCGGAAGCTTTGTTTTCACCTTTCATGGTTGAAACAAAAAGTTCTCCAAATTCAAAATTTTCACTCGCGTTTTACGTTTCTGACTTTTCTGTCTGCCTGTGTGTCAGTCATGAAATCCTTGCCACAGCCATAACTTCTACAATTCTTGCCCGATTTTAATGAAATTTTCAGGGATTGGGTGGATTGGTGTGTAGATGGGCCCCTATGGAAATCATTGCCCCCAGACTGATAGTAGCCACTGCGCAAGCGCAAACGTGTATTTCCTTGTTACTGTCATAACTTCTAATTTTTCCAACAATATTCAGAGATTTTGCGGGTTGACATGTAGAGTCTCCTATGAGGGTAGTGGAAGGTACTTAGAGATGGATGCTTAGAGATGAACTACTATGCATTGGATCATCTATACTATCGGGTAATGGATACGAGGAAGCTATGTGCCACATCCACTTGGCAGACTTTTTTTTAATAAGTTCATATTGCGTATGTTGGTACATGTTCTACATTTTTAACGACACGAAATTCTAGCCCTAGTTATGAGGTTCGCTTGTTCCCGATTCGAATCAGTACCTTTGTCTTCGTAAATATCTCAATATTCTTTTACACCCACGGTTAGTATAACCTAATAGTTTGGCAGGGGATTTGTACATAGCGGGAGGCAACAATTACAAACCGTCCAGGGAAGTTGTTAGTTACAACTCGGAAAGTGGTGTCGGAGGGCTGAAAGGCGTTGAGTCGGGTTTAGTAGCTCAGTTTTCATCCTCAGTTGTTGAACTGTTGCGTGCATTACTCATTGCTAAATAGTGAATGTGGGAGGCGGGAGGCCTGTTGCTGCCATCTGCCATCCGCGTCTCCCACGGGCCTTGTCCCCGAGGGTGAGGGTCGCCGTCGCTTGCAGTGTCCCACCCCCTTGTCCCAATCTCTGTCCCGCCTCCTGTCCCACTCGAACCCCCTGAAACGAGTAGCGTTTCTACTAGTAATATACAGACTCGTAGTCGATTCATTATTAACACTAGTTGCTCTTGGCAGACCCATAAAACCCCATCCCCTTGGCACAACTCCTTCAGTGGCTGAAAAATTAAACATGCAATCAATTACTGGCGATAACGTTGAATAACATACGCGCCTTGTGGAAGAATTTGGGATTCTAACTGCAAGTTTTGATGTGGTAGAAGGAAAAACCACATCAAAGGTTCGTCTTATACCGAAAACCAATTATAAAAAACTTCAACAAACTCACTAACTTACTTAAGAGCACTGTCCAAATGAAAACGCTGCAAATTATTACACAAAGGTTTATTATTTCTATATAGATCGGTCGTCTGCGAAGAACACGGCTTTGCCATTGTCACTACCTACCAACCATATATTTTCCGTTTATTTCTTCCAAATAAACGCTTCACACTCGACTCGATGAAATGAAGAGTTGTGGGTGCCTTCAATGGGAAATATGATTACTGGTTGCTAAGGACGCAAAACTGAAGTTAACTCGAAGAAACGAACAACGGTCGTAATTTTTTTAGATTAAGCCTCTTTTGCGATGTACACTCGTGTGTCTGATTTATCGTAAGGGAGCGAACGGTTTGTCCTACAGAACTCCACGCGGTCTCATTTGATTCTAAAAATTCAATGCTATTCTAAATTGATGAAAAAACAATACTTTTATGTACAAATTTGTTGAGTAAGGGCGTTTTCAAACCCTTATTTTTCAACCCTTAGAAGTGATCTACATCAACCAAAATCTTTGGGGCACAACTAGACCCCAAATGGAGCCTACATACCAAATTTCATCAAAATCGGTCATTGCTGAGTAAAGTGCCGCGTACGGCGGACGGACGGCCACACTTTTATTCGATTGTTGGATTCTACGTACCTTGAAACGTAAACCAACAAATTTGGAGGGTTGTTAAAAATTTTTTTCTTGGTCGATTCCAAAGGTTCATTATTGAAAATAATAAACCAAAAGACGAATAATTTAAAATTCTAGTATCAAAGGATCTGGTACACGTACTAAGCAATTTTTGCGGAGGTGCAGAATCCGGATTTCGAACTCGCGTTATTTATTATGCAGGGTGTTTGAACCAAGCTTGTAATCCAATTTTAAATTAACTTTAAAAAAATTTGAATCATCTGGGTGGTTTCGTTTGTTTCTGAAAATTTAACACCATCTTAAATGAAAGAAAAAAATCATGGAATATTCATCGATTAGGTAATTCATTTTCCTCATTACCGAATGGTTGGGTTTACAGAGCTCTAGGTGATGTCATTACATTTTTTTTTAAATCGTGGAATTTTCAAACTGATGAGAAAATAATGCTACCATTTCGAAAATTTTCGAGTTAGGGCGGTTTGAAAATGTTTTCCCCACCGATGATGTTATATACAATTCCGAACATTTCGATCTGTCAATCTAATCTGTTCATAGCTTCCGAAGCAAATTGAAGAAATTATTTTTAGATTCATATAGAGATTAAACCTAATTGGACCATGGTGTCACTAGTGTCACCGAAAATATCTTAGGAATTCCACAGCTGTCCCAAGGTCTCACCAAATTAACGAAATTTAAATTGTAATTCAAAAAATTAATGGACAGAGCTGAATTTTTTGAACCATTTTTTATGTAAGTTATTAGAAGCCAAAATAAACCAAAATGATGTATGACAAAATTTTTGAAAATGTTTTCATCGATTTCTTTGGAAATTTTTCTCATAACTCTATTTTGAGACTTCCAGTGGCCCACAAAAAATTCTGCTGTCCAATAATTTTACAATTGTAATTTAATGTTGGTTACTCCGGTGACATTTTGAGACAGCTAAGAAGTTCATGAGTTGTTTTCGGTGACACTATTGACACCATGGTCCAATTAGGCCTAATAGCAATTTATTTTATTTAGTTATTTCAAGTTTTACTGGTACCGACTGCATATATGTATTGTATTAATTCTAACTTTCGATTGTTTGAGGAATAATTTTTCAATTTTTTACAGGGAGGATGGAATTGTGCTTTAGCGGGGATGCAGCGCTCAGCTGAGGTTCGCCATTGCTGAGGTAAAATCTAGATACTGGAATACCCAAACTCCAGTTAGAGTGAAATTTCTTAGCGTTAGAATGTTGGGATGGTTTTATCAAGCCGTTGACAGTGGAGAGAATTACTCATTTTCTTCTAATTTTTCTTAGTTTGTAGATCGTTTTGAGGATATATTTAAAACCCTCAAAATTGATTGAGAGGAACCAACAGTTTTGGCACACAAAACCGACAAAACAAATTTCATGAATTTTGACAATTTTTTAAATTATTTTTTGCGTACTTTTAGATGTACCAAATTTTGAGACGGGTTCAAAATATTTTGGTTTATTTACTGAAAACAATGAACCACAATTTCAATGACTAACCATGTAACTAATACGGCTTCGATGCATTGCTCAGAGGAAGGCGAAATGGCTCTCGTCGGAAAAAAAGGTTCCCTTCATTATTTTTGAAGGGCTATTCCTTAAATTATTCCGATAAATTATCGTTAGTAGATCCATGTATTATGCATCACCTACTTGTATATCCGATCAGAAGGGCTTCGATCAATGGTCCAGGCCGGAAGTTCACTCTAGTGAATCCTCCGTGCTCATAAACAATCGACTTCATTCATTTTTTACTGTCCCCCCATTCATTTTTTCAAAGCTTAATTGAGAGCGGTTATTTAAAAAACGGCCTGAATTTTTGACGGGAGTGATGAATGTAGGTCTGGAGCACACGGTAGCCAACGCGTTTACATCGTAATGTGTAACGTCTTGAAGGTGAATAAGCTCCTAGTAAAATGACCCAATAAAGGAGCTTTTCCAGGTACACGGCGGCGAGGAAGGAAGTTCACCCCGCAGCAGCTTCCAGTAATCAGAATCCCCCGATAACGCATTTCGTTTTAAAGGTTACAATCATACCTTAATAATAATAATAATAATAATAATAATAATAATAATAATAATAATAATAATAATAATAATAATAATAATAATAATAATAATAATAATAATAATAATAATAATGTTTTATTGATGCAAAAATGAACAGGCATTGCCTAATTAAACATTATGCAAGTCGTATGAAAATAGATATTAATACAACAATAAAAAACCACAGCATCATTAAAACTTAAGAACAGAATAATAAAAACATGATAATAATAAATAATAATTTCTTGCTCAAGTACTCAATATTCTTTGGCTAATATTTTTGAAAATTAATCTATCTTTACCCAGTTCTTGAGTAAATTATCACAGCGGGGGTTTTATAAATAATTGAATGAATTGAAAAATGTATCTATGTTTGGGTTAAGCTTTGTTAATGAATTATAATTGTTGGCGGTTCTGGCGTGGAGCCTCGCTGCGTGTGAAAAAGTGCGGCTTGGTGGTACAGCAAATAGTACTGTCGCTCTGCTGTTGACGTTGGAATACGAAATTCGAACTTCAGGAGGAGACCCTTCTCATGTTAAATTTGAATACACACAATGGTCTGCCAACTACTCAGAGGTAAGTTACAGAAGAAGTTACGTGACTACGGACCATTCTTTCCAGAATCAAAACCACGGTTTTCAATTATTTTCTCTATTTTTTGACACTTTCAACGCAGTAAAATCAAATCCGTTTGAAACGAGACTACCATGAATACTTTCAGAACACGTTTCAAAAATAATCAGCCAGATTGGTACCCGAATAAAGAAATGCTAAGTGTTCAAACATCAAAAACGCTGATCGTCCCACTAAAAGAATCGGAATTCCAGCTAATATGACCAGCGCCATTCTTTGGAACCATTGAAAGTGAGCCGACCTGTGAAACTTCAGCTATGACGAGATTCTCCGGGTAGAGATGCCAGAAGGAATTTCACTGAACGGCTATGCCGATGACTAGGTGGTGGTGATTGGAGCTCAAAGGATGGAACACCTCCAGCTGCTGAATCAGGCAATGCGCAGAGTGATGGAGTGGATGGAAGCGCACACATTGTCAATGGCAATCCAAAAAACGGAAATTGTGCTGCTAACCACAGAGTCACCATTGAGTGATCTACACCTTTGAATGTGGATGGGCAGGAAATCATCACCTCTCCAGCCATTCGCTTCCCTGGTGTGATGCTGGACGGGAAACTAAGCTTCTCGAGGCATATCAGTGGAGCAGCAGATAAGGCTGCAGATATTGTAAACAAATTGAGCCGACTGATGGCAAATCTTGGGCGCCCATCTCCAGTTAGTTGTGCCACGAAGCTTTTTTGGTTGGTGTAGGTCACTTCTAAGTTGGAAAATAAGGGTTGAAATTTTGAAAAAGACCTAACTCAAAAAATTTGATATAAAGGTATTGTATTTCCATCAATTTAAGATTGTATTGAATTTTTAGAATTTCTAGAGACCACGTGGAGCCCTGTAGGACAAACCGTTCGCTCCCTACGCGAATTTAAGGGTTGAACATACGATAAATCAGAAACACGGGTGTGAATCCCAAAAGAGGCCTAATCTCCGTTCAAATTTTAGCTGACGGAAATGCGATCGATGTTTTTCTTCATGTTGGTTGGTGGTAACAATGGCAAAGCCCTGATCTTTGCAGAGGAGTGATCTATATAGAAAAATAATAAACCTTTGTGTAATAATTTGCAGCGTTTTTATTCGATTTTCGGATTCTTCGTAAGTGGGAAACGTGAACCACAAAATTTTGAGGGGGGGGTTAAAAAAAAATTTCTTGGTCGATTCCAAAGGTTCATTATTGAAAATAATGAACAAAAAACGACGAATTTTAGCGGTGTTAGAAAAAAGGTTGGAGGACCGAATTTGTTGTAGAATCGATCCCTTAAGTTTTGCGAGCCACGTATGTTTCACCCAGCATAGTTGGGATTCTTGGTAACAATAACAACTCCAGATCACGAATAATGAGGAATTTGAATGGAAGTTTCAGTCTGAGTTTGCATTGCTAATTGTTGATTTCATAGTTTAAATAAATTATAACCTCTCCTCCGAAGGCAGATAAATTTATGTTAGGCAGGACTGGGCTGTTGTGTTCTATCACTGACCCTCTTCTATCATTGATCTTCGCTATTCTACACAGACCCCAGACGAAGAGACAGACGGAGGGCAGTTCTAATACTCAAATTTACGTACATATACTTATATAACCCAGGGTTTATTTTGCAAACCTTGAAGAAAGAAAAATTTAATGCAAATAATAGCTTAATTTTCGTCGGATCTCATAATGATCCATGTAGTACATATCCATCAAACTTTTCAGCTTGAATCTCTGTATAAGGCTCCTGTCATAATTAGATATTCCTCTCCATAGACGGCAGGCAATCCCTTGTGTCAATACGTATGTCATCGTACAATTCAAGAAAGTAGGTTATGCTCTTGAACCACCCCCTGCCGCGGTGTCCTCTCTTTGATTTCAAGTGCACTTGGCGATTTCCGAAGAGCAAGTTCGTTGGAGAAGTCAAGCAGATGTGCCTCTCAATCAAAATACGATTATTATCGGAAAAAGAGGGACGGAGGCAGGCTATAGTTTGGCGGGTGATTTAGAATAAAGGATCAGGTGGTGGAGGGGGGACCCCCACGGTGTTCTTGCTATCAACAGTTGGACTTGTGTCGGGGACATCTGTCTATTACACACTCCACTGACACAACAGCATCCCTGAGTCACTAAGACCTTGAGGGGTAAAGGGTTTTGCGTTTGTGCTGTATACAACAAGCCTTATTTCCCGATCGACCTGAACTCCTCCAGTTAATTCAAACACAACTTTGTCTTCCGGTGATGGTTGACAATTGAATTGTCAACTATTGGGACTGGGGTCATCCAGGAAAATACGCAGTTATTGCCTAGCTTTCGGAAAGTACGATATCTTGGGTCGACACTAGATCCGAAACTCACGTGGGCTCCACATATCAGCGAAACGGTCGTCAGAGTTAGAAGAAGAATTGGCCAAATCAAATGTCTCCTCGGCTCACCCCATCTCTCCTTGGATCTGGAGCGTCTGCTATACCTCACACTTGTGAGACCCTTGTGGCAGTACGGCTGCGCTACATGGAGCTCAACGTGCGACACTCAGTTGAAAAAAATTCAAACTGTACAGAACCGAGCCATCAGGATTCTTACAGACTGCCCATGGTTCATACGTAATGAATGCCTCCACAACGACCTGGAAATACCCATGGTTAAAACCATCCTCCTAACCTCATACAGACAGCTCGCCCTAAGTATATCAGGACATCCTAACCCAATAGTGAGAGAAATCCTGGAAGACAGACGTCCCGAACAGGCTACACGACGCCTAAAAAGAAAATGGCACTCAGACCTACTGTAGCCCTACTGAACCACTGACCCCACTTACCCCAGCGACCTATGTAGCCCTCCAGTTGTATATACCCTTATTATTGTTATTCGAAATTCTACCTAATTGTTATCATCTTCTTATATCTATCTGTTATTGTTAAAATGAATTAATTACCTACGTGTCTCAGCTGCCAAAGGGCAGACTGAGTTCCTCATGTTACATGTTATTTATTTATATATTCGTAGGATTAGCATACTTGATAGTGTTGTACACAAAAAGTAAATAAATGAAAAAAAAAAGAAAAATAGCTTTCGGAAAATATATTTCCATCATCAGGGCTCAAACAGCAGTCAAACATGCGGGGGCTCATCCGGTTCTCACTCAATTGGCAATGAACCAAAAACGCTGCACATTATTACACAAAGGTATTATTTTTCTATATAGATGACTCTTCTGAAAAGAACACGGCTTTGCCATTGTTACCACCAACCAACTTGAAGAAAAACATCGATCGCATTTCGGACAGCTGACATTTGAACGGGATTTAAGCCTCCTTTGAGATTCACACTTGTGTTTCTGATTTATCGTAAGTCCAACCCTTAAGTTCTCGTAGGAAGCGAACGATTTGTCCTCTAAAAATTCTAAAAATTCAATACCGTCTTAAATTGATGGAAAAACAATACCTTTATATCGAAATTTTTTGAGCTAGGGAATTTCCACCCTTATTTTGCAACCCTTAGATGTGTCCGACATCAATCAAAAAGTTGGGGGCTCAATTAGACTCCCAATGGAGCCTACATACCAAATTTCATCAAAATCGGTCAATGCTATGTGAGGAAAGTGCCGCGTACGGCGGACGGACGGACAAATTTTTATTCGATTTTCGGACTCCACGTACCTACCTTGAAACGTAAACCAAAACATTTTGAGGGGGGAGGGGGGTTAAAAAAATTTTCTTGGTCGATTCCAAAGGTTCATTATTGAAAATAAACCAAAAGTCAAAATTTTTCAAAATGAATACAGTAGTCCTCTACCGGAGATTGGCTGAAGCGCGATGGGAACTGAACATCTACCAAGTGATGATAAATCCTACTGAATCATTCCGGCACGAAAATTCTGTCGTCGGATACAAATAATAAAATCATTTGAGGAGTTTCCTCCCAAAAAAATATATTTAAAATTCAGGTGTTTAAAATTAGATTACAAGCAAAATTTACTGTGGAAAACTATAAAACTCGGTTTACCAAAAATGGTATCTATAGTTTTGAATGATTACCACAGTAAACTTTGAGTGTTATCTATTTTATACGCCTAAATTTTAAATCTACTGTTTTTGTTGAGAGCCTGTTGCTGTATTATTTGCTTTGGAAGTTGAGTGAGAACCGGATGGAGAGTATGGGTTGGCAGAAGCCCTCTTGTGTTTGAGCTCTGATGATGGAAATATATTTTCCGAAAGCTAGGCAATAACGGTGTATTTTTCTGGATGACCCCAGTCCCTTTTAGTCAACAATTCGTTGTACCGTGGGTCGACACACACAACATCTTATACTATGAAGGTGTACAGTTGGCATGTTTAAATACGGCGTGCCGGCGTACGGCGGTACCTGAAGACTCGAATTATTTTGCTTCCGAGTTTACCAAGGTAGCAGCAGATTGTTTTCATTTTTCAGGGTTGAACAATTTTTGCTCTGCGAAATCAAAATTTCCACTCGACTTTTTCGATTTACTCTTCCTCAACTATTTTGGTGCTGTCTGTGTGTGTGTTTCATTCCTGACGGGTAAAACTGTACGATTTTATGGTCCGATGTCAAAAATAAAATTTCAGTGATTGTACGAATTGGCGAGTAATTGGTCCCCTACGAAAATCATCACCCCAGGACAGATAGTAGCCACTGCGCATGCGCAAAAAAGAATTCCTCGTAACACCCATAACTTCTAGTTTCCATCAGATTTCGATAAACATTTTCAGGGATTATGCAAATTAGGGTGTATATGGTTCCTTACGAGGGTAGTGCAACGTACTCAGACATTGATGATTTGAGATTAGCTACAAGCACCGGATCATCTATCTAATTATGGATACGAGGAAGCCATGGGCCACACCCAATTGGCAGACGTTTTTCTATTCAGACGGTGGTGAAAATTTCTAATCCGCTTCAGTTTTCTGCCAACACCGAATCCTTAATGTATGTATATGAGAGCACATCGGTTTATTATTTTCAATAATGAACCTTTGGAATCAACCAAGAAGAAAAAAATTTACCCCCCCCCCCTTCAAAATTTGTTGGTTTTCGTTTCAAGGTACGTAGAGTCCGAAAATCGAATAACAATTTGATCGTCCGCTGTACGGATGTTGGACTTAGATAAATCAGAAAACGAGTGTGAATCGAAAAAGATGCCAAATCTTTGTTCAAATTTTAGCTGACCAAAAAGCGATTGTGGTTGTTGTAGAAACCAGTAATCGAATTTTATAATGAAGGCACCGGAACTTCCTATTTCTTCGAATTGCGTGTGAACCTTTTATTTTTTCCAAATTAACTTGATTTTGAAGAAGGTAGGTAGTACTTGTGTTTGGTACTTCCTACTTTGGCGGCTGGGATGATGAGAGGGAGAGATTATACCACATGCCGAGCGACCAGGGTATGAAGCCCGACATCGTAGCCGTCAAGCCTGACAGGTCTTGCATATCCTGGATGTCCAGGTTGTCAATGGCAGCTTGGACATGGAGCAGACCTAGCGGGCTAAGATAAGAAAGTATGATAGAGATGATTCACGGCAAGTGGTGGCCCGGAGTGTGGTGCAGAAAAATGCCACGGAGTTGTGCGAGTTTGGCATCTCAGTAGGTGTACTCCGTGGTATCACCACCCGCGTTCTACTCGGCTCTTATTTGAACAGGTCATTTTATAGAGGCACCCCTTCATCCCTCTCTCCCACCTCCACCTTCCTCATCATCCCTCATCCCTAGGACCGGCGTCTGGTAAGTCCTGGGCGTCCTCCCTTGTAATATTTGATTTATTTTGTTTTTAATTTATGGCGTGCCCCCTCCGTCACAAAAGACAATTTGTCTTTGAGGGGAGTTAAGGGAGGAAAAAAAAGAAAAAAAGTGACAATGGCAAAACTGTGTTCTTTGTAGGCGAGTGGTCTATACAGACAAATGATGAAACTTTGTGTAATAATTTGCAGCTTTTTTTTTCAAAATCATGCCACATTGTGCCAAATTCCTTCATTTAATATGCATTTTGAATCATTGAAGAGCTGGGCCAAAAAGGGGTACATGTCACTTTTTTCAAAAAAAAAAAAATCAAATTGAAACTTGAAGTAGGAGGAATAGGATAAATGCAAGGAAATTTTAACTTCATGCCTGTTTTTTGACGTGATAACGTCTTATAAATTGGTTTACCGGGAGACACTTCAAGAAACTGCGTTACGCTCCGCTCACGGAGGGGGTGCAGCTCGACGCTTCCTGAAGGCGGGAGCGCCCCGCCCCCCTTCCCTGGCACTCACTCCCCCCCCCCACACCCATGGGAAATACCTACTCTGTGCAACTTGACAAAGAATTTTATTTTATCCTTCTTCCTACTATACGAATGAATATTAACATTAAAATTATTTTACCACTCAAAGTCGTTGTCACGTAAAACTTTCGCCCGTATACCGACTTTACAGGCAACAACACAGGGTTTTTTGCGATGAGAACAAGCGAAAATGTGATGCCTCCACTAGACGAAAAGGGATGAGAGTAGTTGTTTTCTTCTCGTGTTTCTAGTGAACGTTTTCAGTCGTTTAATTAATTTTGATACCTATTAGTTTATTTTCGCGTTTTCTTTGAGAATGGCCGGAGTTATTTTGACGACCAATGATGTGGATAGACTGAACAAATCTCGTACTCGAACAATAAACTTTTCCGACTGGAAGGACACCTCCAGGAAGAATCTGCAAACGATCGGTAGGATCTTTACCGATGGGTGTAGTTCAAGTAAAGTTTCAACTTTATTGTTTCAAACAAAACTCAGAACACTCAGAACTCTTTCTACAATCTACTAAGTAGAATAATATTTACACCAAATATTTTATAAAAATATTGAAAATACGACATTTTATATTTTAAACCCTATTTTATCCTTATTTATGTGGTTTTTTATATTCCTGTAAAATAAAAACTTATTGTTCGGCAAAGCATAAATTTCAGGGAACGTCCTTCAGATAGGGAATAGAAAGATAACTCCCTCAAATAGAAAGCTTCGTTATATTATTGTAGGTGCATTCAGGCGAGATCATGATGTAGAGCATTATTCATCAATCTCAAAATGCGCGGAAATTTTGGTAGGTATGCTATATGGTGCTTTTAGAACGGTGGCAACATAATATCTTTAGCTTGCCAATTCATGACCAGGTGATTCAGGATTTGTTTTTTGGCTCTCCTGTGAAATTCAGTAAATGAACATGTACCCTTTTTCGGCCGCGCTCTTCAATTATTGTACGAAAAATAAAATTCAAATATTTAAATAAACTATTACGCAGACTTATATTATAATACTAGATGAGATCCGTATTGTAATCAGAGGTGATGAAAAATCAGAAAACACTCTTTCACAAATTTATGTCAAGTCCACTAGCACGTCCTAGTTTGAGTGACTTCCCGCAATGAAAAATGTAGAGAATAATTGAAGGGATGAAAGTGGTTATTATACAGGAATTGTCAATAGTTGATTTCACTGTCCCAAGTCACATAATTGGGCGAGCAAAGATGGCGTGTGTAACCTTTGCGTGCGGCCGCCGAAACGCGATGACCCATCAATATCCGGGGGACCCGTCGTGGATTATTCAGGCCGCTCACATCACCTACCCGAATTATCTCATCATGACGATCAACTCATGATCAACTCATTCTCTGCCCAGCTATTGCACTCATGAGTCCTTGTCGATGAGGTGCAGTGATGATTCAAGGGTGCCAGTGATAGGCGGATTCAGAGGTGAAAGCTTGAAGCTCGAAGCTTACAAAGGATAGCGAAGGTCTTTAAACGTTATCCATAAGGAATCAATTGAAAAACGCTGCAAATTATTACGCAAGGGTTTATTATTTTTCCATATAGATCACTCGTCAACAAAGAACTCGGCTTTGTAGTGTGACCACCTACCAACCATAGACACTACCTACCTGCCACGTAACTACAGCGATCACATTTTGGTCAGCTAAAACTTGAACGAAAATTAGGCCTCTCTTGCGATTCACACTCGTATTTCTGATTTATCATAAGTCCAACCCTTAAGTTCTTGTGGGGAGCGAACGGTTTGTCCTACAGAGCTTCACGTGGTCTCTAAAATTCTAAAAACTCAATACTATCTTACATTGATGGAAAAACAATATCTTTATATCGACATTTTTTGAGCAAGGGCATTTTCAAAATTTCAACCCTAAATTTTCAACCCTTAGAAGTGACCGAAATTAACCAAAAGCTTCGGGGCACAACTAGACCCCAAATGGAGCCCAACAAATTTTGAGGGGGGGGGGGGATAAGCTTTTTTTTATCCATTCCAAAGGTTCATTATTGAAAATAATAAACCAAAATAAACGATCCAGAATTTTTACTTCAGTTGAATGAAAAGATGTGCTTTTCCCTTTTATCATTATTTTTATTGGAAATTGAGGGATCTAAAAGACATTTTAAAATGGGTGGAAACAGCGCCTGCTCAAGTCCCTCTAAGTATACAGCATGCTACAATAAAATGGAACTAAGTGAAACAGGAACAAATATGTTTAGATGAAATTCACAAAACTACTTGGTTTTATACAATAGGGAGTTTGTCTTGATATGAACATGAAAGATGTAAAGCACACACCCTCTCCTCCCCTTCCCTCTCACCTAGGAACCAATCTACCAATCAAAGGCGCCAAACCATTCAAGCTCAACGCCAAGACCGCCCTGACTTTGGATACTCCAGTACCTACCAAGTTTCACCCAAATAAGCAATCAAGATATTAGGACAAGCGCTAGTCGCAAGTCAAAAGTACCCTCAACATCCTGTGTTGCAGCTTCTCCGCCTAGACCTCAATTTCCAACCAATTTACTATTTTTGCTTCCGAGTCGACCAAGGTAGTGCAAGCATTGTTTTCGCTTTTTATGGCTAAAGAAGTTCTCCAAAACCAAATTTTTTACTAACGTTTTACGTTTCAAATTTTCCTGAACAATTTTTGGTATCGTTTCTGTCTGTCTGTCTTGAAATCCTTGTAAGGAGCATAATGTCGATAATTCCAATACTGCTACATCATAGCTTGCCGAAAGAATTCGAGAATCGCCGGGGAATTGTTGTTGTCCTATCGACTCTAGGGGTGATTAGCCGACTCCAGAAGCTCTACGAACGAGGAAACTGGAAGAATTCGATGCATCTAAGAGTACATTGAAAAACGAAGCCTCAGATGCGTTGTTGGTCGGAAACTACAAGAAATTTTTCAAAAAGAAAACTACTGAAGTTCAAAACGAATCTATGTTATAAGTGTTATAGGTCATATCGTTGAAGAAACAGATTAAAACAAATTGTGCCAACAGTCTTTGATCAACAGAAAAGTCGACAGTGGTGTTTGGATAGCAGTTGTAGTACTCATTTTTGGGGAAAGGCTTCGGAATTCACTCAACTGGAGCCTGCTGAGAATATGAAACTCAATCATCGACTGACATTCAAGCTGGAGATTCAGTTGAATTTCATGCTAAACCGGAAACTCAGAACTCACAGTAACGTTGGACAATGCACTGTTAGTACCAGACTTGTGAAGTTACCTTTCTGTATAAAATTCATAGACAATAGATAGTGTGCAGTTCACGAAAGAAAAATCACTGATAATGGATCAGAAAAATACTTTCCTTTCGGATGAAAGGATAAACTATAATTCCGAAACTTCTGAACAGGCGAATAAAGTGGAAGAAATACCAGTATTGACCCTTCTTATGTGGCACAATCGCTTCGTTCACTCGTGAATGATCAAGTTTCGAAACGCTGCAAAGTATTACACAAAGGTTTATTATTTCTATGTAGATCACTCGTCTGCAAAGAACAGGGTTTTGCCATTGTCACCACCAGTTAATTTGGAAGAAATAAGCGCTTCACACTCAATTTGAAAAAATAGGGAGTTGGGGTGACTTCAATAGGAAATATAACAAAACTAAGAGCAACTCGAAGAAACGAACAACGATCGCATTTTGTTCAGCTAACATTTGAACGGAGATTAGGCCTCTTTTGCCATTCACACTCGTATTTCTGATTTATTTATTATTTACAGGTCCAACCCTTAAGTTCTCATGGAGAGCAAATGGTTGGTTCTACAGAGCTCTGGTTGGTCTCATTCGATTCAAAAAATTCAATACTATTTTAAATTGATGAAAAACCAATATCTTCATATGAAAATTTACTGACAAGGGCGTTTTCAAAATTCAATCCTTATTTTTCAAGCCTTAGAAGTGACTGATATCAACCAAAAAGTTCGGGGTTCATCTAGACCTCAAATGGAGCCTACATACCAAATTTCATCAAAATCGGTCCTTAGGAACTTAGGAAAGTGCCGCGTACGGCGGACGGACGGTAAAAATTTTATTCGATTTTCGGATTCTACGTACCTTGCACCGTAAACCGACAATTTTAAGTGGGGGTTAAAAATTTTTTCTTGGTAGATTCCAAAGGTTCATTATTGACAACAATAAACAAAAAATATCGTAAAAACGTATATTCGTTGTACTCAAAAAATGCAATGGTCGAGTGGATAGTCTATGAGATCGTGGAGACGAGTAGAACATGAATATGATCAGGAGATCATCCTCAAAACGTACACTGTGCATACGGTCTATTGATATGGTATACAGAGAATAAGAAAAAATAACAATTTACGTATGCTATGCGCCACACCCACAAGGCTGATTTGCGATCGCATTTTGGTCAGCTAAATTTCAACGGAGATTACGCGTCTTTTGCGATTCACACTCGTGTTTCTGATTTATCGTAAGACCAACCCTGAAGTTCTCATAGGGAGCAAACGGTTGGTCCTACAGAGCTCCGCGTGGTCTCATTCGATTCGAAAAATTCAATACTACTATAAATTAAAGAAAAGACGGTACTTACCTTGACATCGAAATTTTTGAGCTAGGGCGTTTTGAAATTTTCGTCCCTTACAAGTGACCTACATCAACCAAAAGCTTCGCGGCACAACTAGGCCCCAAATAGAGCCCACATATCAAATGTTTTCAAATTCCGTATTTTTTCCTATTCGAATTTCGAATTCTACATACTGTCAAAAGTAAACCATACAATTTTTTGGTGGGGGGGGGGGAAGTTTTTTTCTTGCTCGATTCCAAAGGTTCATTATTGAAAATAATAAACCAAAATATAAAGGCGCAAGATATTGCCGTCGAGAGATCTTTCATTCGAATTGATGATTGATTTGCTTATAAAGCCGGAATCGCTCATTATTTATGTGGAAGATTCGGTATATTCTCACTATTCGCAGTATTATTGTCTGCTAGTCAACAACCAATGCTTCCGTCATGCTAGAAATGGAGAGGGATGGTCTCGCGTGTATGCTGATAATTACAGGAGAACCCCTGATTGCTGTATAGATCCGTGGTGACGAGTAGTTTCAAGCATAGTTTTCTCTTCTCTCAGGCTCTTATAAAAATGTAGTTTCAACTTGACGGTGCTCCTTCAAAACCAGGGGTAGAGTAAGTAATCAGCTCAACTCAGAGGAGATGCAGGGCTGGCATCAACCGGATCGCCGCGCCTCATTGTGTTTCGAGATGATGTCGAAAATACAAACCTTTTCATTTACAAAATTAGAATCTGGATACAAATTAATATGTATATATATTATATATATCTAAATGTTGATAACGTGTTCAGTTCTGGGATGGATTTTGTCCTAGTACGAGTAGGTTCATGGTCAATTTTTCCAACAACATGGTTACTCTTGGTATGTGATTAATTCCCAATATCTCAAAGCTTCTTTAATATTTTGATTGCTCCCAGTTGTCTTAGCAAGAAATGAGAAAACTGCTCCAAGCAAAATACCCATCACCTCTCATGCCTCCTTTGAAAGCGAATATTTCAAAACGTATGAAAATTGCCAATTTACCAACCAATTGCATTTTCAATTGTGCCTAGAGGCCAATCCCGTTGGTATTTCTTGGAAATAGACGTGACCCAATTTTATACTATTTGAAAAGTACACCAAAAACGCTGCAAATAATTACACAACGGTTTATTATTTTTCTGTAAAAACCGCCCGACTGCTATGAACACAGCTTTGCCATTGTCAGTACCTACCTACAATATTATCAAGCAAGGGTAATAATCATGTTTATTTGGACAGAAAGTACCTACCAGCAAAACATGGTTATCTCAAACTTGTGGGTGCCTTTATTACGAACTTTAGTTTCTGGTTGATAAGGAAGAACAACTGAGTGGTTGAAATTTAAATTTGAAGAAACGAAAAGAGATCTGACGCCAACCGTCAAGGCAGGAATATGGACTACAAAGAAAAATCAAAGACGTTTGAGGGGGGGGGGGGGGGGGGGGGGGGGCTCGGGAGGTTCGGAGGCTGTCACATGTAATCCCGATTTATTTCACAATCAACTCCCACAGTCTCGCGGAAAACCGCGAAGAGGAAACATTGGACACTTCTTTCACAAATAAGAACAGTTTTCAGTGCTCTGCGGAAGAATATTTGCGAGGCCAAAATACTAGCAACCAAAACGACGAACAGACTATCGCAGATATTATCAAAATTCAAATAAATCAAAACAACTGATTGAAGACAACCGAAGAAGAACCTTTGTATCCTCGTAACAGAGTACCTTCATAAATTCTGCTTTTGAAAAACTGTACTCCAACGTTTTCGCACCTTGTGAGTTCCGAAACCAAGCTAATATTTTTTCATCAAACTTTCGAAAAATTAATAGAAAAAAATCGAGTCCGAAAAAGGGGAATCGCCAAAATCGGATCAAAAAAAACTCTTCCGAGTGGGCGTGGAACATATCCTCGTTCCCATAACACGATTATATAGATGATCCGATGCATTGTAGATGGTCTCAAAACTTCAATCTCCAAGTACCTCAACTACATGCCAACCCACACAATTTCTTTGAATTTCATTGAAATCAGGAAGCAATTATAGGAGTTATGGCTATTACGAAAGTTTTACGCTACTCTCGACCCGAGGGCGATGTTTTTCGTACTTGGTACACCTCAACCAGCACAATCCCTGAAAATTTCATCAAAATCAGACAATAACTTATTATGGTTAAACCCATTACAGGGATTTCATGACAGACAGACACCTAGACAGACAGACACGGAACCAAGATTGTTCAGGAAGGTCTTAAAACGCAACTGGAAATTTCGATTTTATCAGCAATTTTTTCTTTTTACCTTGAAAAGTGAAAACAATGTTTCCGCTAATTTGGTAGACTCGAAAGCACAAACTCAAAGCAGGCTTCTCTTCAGAAGTAGCGGTTCCTTCTAAAACAAACGAAATTGCTGCACCTAAAAAAGTGCAACATCATAACAAATCACCGACAAATATTTTTCCTCCTCCTATAACAGTTACTGGAGAGCCGAAATTCAAGAAAATGTACGTTTTAAAGAAATCTGATAGTAAGATAGAATGCAGTAAAATATATTCGCCCCAAATAGCGATTTTTACCGAGCCCACGGAGTAGAATAGAGAAAACAGCTTCTGTGGTATCCCTACGAGACTAAGAATGAGAGACCCATGCAAGGGGGCTGCACCCACCATGTGACCCAACCCACATAGTTTATGACCTCAAGACACTGCGATTTAAAATAATTGAATAAACAAAAAAACTGTAAATTATTACACAGTTTTATTATTTTTCTGAATAGATCGCACGCCTGCAAAGAACACGGCTTTGCCATTGTCACTACCTACCAACCATTTTTTCGCTTCACATTCAAGTATATTTTGAAGAAATGAACGCTTCACACTCAATTTGAAGAAATAAAAAGTTGTGGGTGCTTCATTACAACATTTTATTACTGGTTGCTAAGGACGCAGAATTGAGTACAATTACAAGAAACGAACAGCAATTGCATTTTGGTCAGCTAAAATTTGAACGAAGATTAGGCCTCACTCGTATTTCTGATTCATCATAAGTCCAACAACCCATAAGTTCGCATAGGGAGCAAACAGTTCATCCTACAGAGTTCTGGGTGGTCTCATTCGATTCTGAAAATTCAATAGTATTTTAAAGTAATGTTTGGAATCCAGTTTCGGAAGGGATCAAAATCACTCATACAAGAAAAATGAGAAATAAAGGAGTTTTAATCCGTACTGCCGGAAAGCAGGATCGTAATGCTATATTGGATTGCACAAAATTAAAGGAAATCGGTCTGCACGTTTTTTGAGTATTAACCCCCCCTTCCACCCCTTGAAAGGGAAAATTCGAAATTCCGGCGACGTAGTGCACAACTAGATAGTTTTCCGCGTCGAAAAAAAAGAACTACAAAAATCGGTTGGAAATTGAGGCCTGGGCAGAGTACACAAGATTATGCCCAGAAACGCACGTTTTTTGAGCATTAACCCCCCCTTTCCCACCCTTAAAAGGCAATATTCGAAGTTCCAGCCACGTAGTGCACAACTAGATAGTTTTCCGCGACGAACAAAAAAAGAATCACGAAAATCGGTTGAGAACTAAGGGCTGGGGAGAAGACACAAGATTTTGTCACACACACATACACCTATGGTTTTTTTCGCGGATTTGGATTCAGAATGGTCTAAAACGGATTAGTTTGTGCTTATTTTTCTTTCTGCAGAGTTTTGTCCAACTTTACCGCAGATCACATATTACTAAATCATAGTCGGTCAAAATGCATACACTACTAAACAATAAGGTTTGATAGATAATTATTTTTATCTCCCAAATTCGTTAATTTTTTAACATATTTTTGATGGTGTGAATAAAACAGCCTTCATTCACGGACGAGGAAAGGGGGAGAATCGAAGTTCTCTTGAAAATAAAAAAAAACGTTATAAACGAGGAGTCAGATGCAAAACGAAGTTCAAGACTGGTAGTTTATGGAGGACTCTAATGGCTGACGACTGATTTAGTGAGCTGCCCTGAGAAGAAGGGAGGAGGTTAACATGGACTGATTGCTAGACCATACACGTGAAGGCCGGAGCCTAACGTGGGCCTCGGGCGTTTTACTCGAGTGAGAGAAATGCCTGTTGGAGCCCGTCATTAACCAGTAGCCAAAGGTAGTGAAATCCATAATAACGGACTTGTGCCGTGTGGGGGTACACTAACAAGTGATAATACCGGGCTAGGTGCCTCTTTTACTAGTGCCCTCGAGGCCTTCTTCGGAGCTCCGACCCGACCAGTTTTTCTCGAACTGATCATCATCAAAGTTTGTTTCGCGATTTTTAAAACGAGAGGGGAGCCAATAAATTGCAATCGAATTGACGGCCTTTCTTGTTCTGCTGGATCGCCCCATATTTTTGAAAAAAAGTTGAAGAAATGAGTCTTCAACGATTTATTCACATTGTATCAGGTGAAAATATGGCGTAACTGCAAATCTTGTTCAATCTCAGGCTCGTAAATCAATCATACAGTTATTAGAAATCATCTCGTTTAAGTACCTACCTGAAAACATTTTACAAAACCCATAAACTTCGGAGAGTTGTGGAATCTGTAAATTTACAATCCGGTTCCCCCGGCGTTGCACGGACCCATATGAACTAGGTTCTGTCGTGTTAGTTCATGCTTCTACTGCTTAAACACTCTTAACATAATCGTACTAAATTTCCTCCAGGAATTAATAAGTGAGAGTGAGTAATTTCGAGCAACTGTCCTCATAAAAACGAACTGAACGAAATCGAAGGTCTCTTGAGTATACAGGGTGTAAGCCTAACTGGTCTGCCATACGGTACCAGTCGACTCTACAACTAATTTGCAACAAGAAATGTCTCGTAGCAATTTTGTTAGAGGCTTTTTTCCGAGTTATTTCAATTTTAAAGTTTTTTTCCGTGATTTTGACTTTATTTCATTAAATTGATAATAACTCCTTTAATTTGCTATGATGATTACAATTTAAGGATACCGTTTGAAAAAGCAATAAATTTCCTATCTCCCTAATACAAAATAAAATATTTTCAGTTGAATTTTACGAGAAATAAAGCAACCTAAAAAGCGAAATTAGTAACTTTTTGAATTTCAACGCCCGTGATGTCTAAATAATTCGAGATAATGAACTATTGCCGGTAAGCCTGAAAACTGTGCCAGAATCTTAGCTATCCAACGGTGTAATCAACAAATATTTTACAATCTAATTTGAAGGAAAAATTTGTGTTTGAACGCGGAAAAACGTGCATTTTTTTCTACGAAATCGGCGGTGTGACTTTGTGCTTTGGAGGAGCCGCGATGGAGTCTTTCCGTCAAACCATCGATTTCGTTGGAAAAAATGAACATTTTCCGCGTTCAAACACAAATTTATACCTCAAATCGATTGTAAAATATTTGTTATCATTTATTTTTATAATTGGTATCACGAATTATTTGGATATTTACGGGCGATGAAAAACGAAAAGTTTTCGAAAAGTTACTAAGTTCACTTTTAAGGTTGTTTTAATCCCCGTAATATTCAACTGCAAAGATCGTATTTTGTATTAGGAAAGCAAATTAAAGGAGTTATTACCAACTTAATGACATAAGGTCAAAATCAAGAGAAAAAAACTTTAAAATTTAAATAACTCGGAAAAGACGCCTTTAGAAAACGCTGCAAATTATTACACAGTGGTTTATTATTTTGCTTCCGAGTCTACCAAGGTAGCAGAAGCATTGTTTTCACTTTTCGAGGACGAAAAAAAAAAATTCTCCAAAATTAAAATTTTCACTCGCGTTTTGCGTTTTAGACCTTTCTGAACAATTTTGGTTCGGTGTCTGTGTGTCTGTGTGTCTGTCTGTCTGTCTGTGTGTCTGTCTGTCTGTCTGTTATGAATTCCTTGTAACGCGCATAACTTTACGAAGTTATTGTCCGATTTCCATGAAATTTTCAGGGATTGTGCGGGTTGGTGTGCAGACAGTCCCCTATGAAAATCATTATCCTTGGACTGATAGAAGCGACTGCGCATGCGCAAACGTGAATTCTTTGTAACGGCCATAACTTCTACATTTTCCATCCGATTTCGATGAAATTTTCAGGGATGTTACAGATTAGTATTTAGATGGTCCCCTATGAAAATCATCATCCCCGGACTGATAGAAGCGACTGCGCATGCGCAAACGTGATTTTCTTTGTTACGGCCATAACTTTTACATTTTCCATTCGATTTCAATGAAATTTTCTAGGATTGACCAGATTAGCGTGTAGATGGTCCCCTATGAGGGTAGTTCAAGGTACTTAGATATTGGTGTTTTGAGATTAACTAGTATGCATCGGATCATCTATATAATCGGGTTATGGATACGAGGAAGCTATGTGCCACACCCACTTGTTTCTATATAGATCACTCGTCTGCAAAGCCACCAACCATCCAACATGAAGAAAAACATCGATCGCATTTCGGTCAGCTAAAACTTGAACGGAGATTAGGCCTCTTTTGCGATTCACACTCGTGTTTCTGATCGTATTTGATTGACTTGATCGTGTTTCTGATATCGTATGCCCAACCCTTAAATTCTCGTAGGGAGCGAACGGTTTGTCCTACAGAGCTCCGCGTGGTCTCAAAAAAAATTTAAAATTCTATACTATCTTAAATTGATGGAAAAAAATACCTTTCAAAATTCAAAATTCATTTTTCGACCCTTAGAAGTGACCTACATCAACCGAAATCTTCGGGACACAACTAGACCCCAAATGGAGCCTACTTACCAAATTTCATCAAAATCGGTCAATGCTACGTGGGGAAAGTGCCGCGTACGGCGGACGGACGGCCAAATTTTTATTCGATTTTTGGATTCTACGTACCTTGAAACGTAAACCATCAAATTTTGAGGGGGTGTTAACAAATTTTTCCTTGGTCGATTCCAAAGGTTCATTATTGAAAATAATAAACCAAAATTGCTACGAGACATTTTTTGTTGCAAATTAGTTGTAAAATTGATCCCTTGGAGGAATGAGATCTGTTTTGTAGACACCCTTATAATAGATAACTTAGCTTCATAACTTTAGCTAAACTCCTCTTCTAAACTCTCCTAAACTCCTCAACATGTACTAATTGAAACGAATTACTTGTTATGCGATGAAGTGCAGCATTAACTAACCAATTTTAACTGTTTGTTAACCAAGATTATACGTATTTTTGATAACGGAGTATTTTTGATTATTTTACCCAGGATTAAATTTAAGACCGCTGTATAAGGCAAATAATTATAGGGCCAGAAAATTGACGAACCAACTGTATAAAGTTCGAAAATCCTTTCTATGGCTTGCGTTAAACGGACTTCATCCAAAATTAGATTGAAATATCCACATGTTGCTCCTGACAATCTAAGACTGATCCCATCAGTGTAATGAAGTGATAATTTAAGAAAAATCCTCAAAGTCCTGATGATGAGGTTTCCCGTGAAAAACGGCCCTCAGGGCTTGAGCCACGCAACCTGTGCATGTAATCGCCCATCAATCGACTGACAAGTTTCCACGCTGTTAAGAAAGTATGTAGAAAAGTTAGGGAAAACTCCAAGACTCTTCAACTAGTACACCACAATGTAGATGTACCTAAAGGCGTTATTATCTATAGAATTTATAGATACCTACCTACCTGATATATAGATAATATACCTAAATATATTATACCTATATGGTAGTGTTATCGATTTTGAGACATAGAAACAAGGCTTTGAGTTAGCAATATACGGAGCCATCCAGAGTCTCTCATTTAAAAATTGAAATGCAAAGTAATGATATGAAACACGACCAATTTAATTCTATATTGGTATTACTTATTGTTTTGATGAACAGGACATAGCTTACCATTCAACTACCCAGAAAATTCTTCATGTGATTACACGTATCGCTTCCCTTAGGTCACTTGATTGTCTCTGTTCAAGTTTTCCACGATTCCACTTTGGTATTGTGCTCCACTGAATCGATAAATATATCCAGGACTTAATTGTTGAGACAATATCACTATTGTTGGCAAAAACTTCCCTACTGCTGTTTTGGAAATAATTGGCTCATAGACATTTTATTAAGCCTTCGCAGGTCTACTCCATTTTCAGCGTGGTTCATGAGAACTAGGCGTTAATTAGAGATTCATCAATTCGTCTAAATTGTAAATTTTCAATTCAACGCACTTTCATTTGAACGGAAGAATCTGGATGACTTCGTGTATTGCGAAGGAAAGACCACTTTCTTTTAGGGATACAAATATCACATTCTTTCAAGTGTAGGAAACGCTCTCCTGATGTTAATGATGCGGTAGAAAGAGCTGCAAAACAAATTTCACAGTTTCCTTACTGCTGACAAAGACCAAATACAGTTCTTGCTTCAGTATGTCTGTAAATATCGGTTGTTTGTACCGTGACTGTAAGGGAGAGAAAATAAAGAGAAAAGTTGTAGTAGTAGTTCTCCCAAGTGAATAGTTTTTCAAGACCGTCTTTAGGTTAATTTACATTGTGGTGTACTAGTTGAAAAGTTTTGGAGTTTTCCCTAACTTTTCTCCATACTTTCTTAACAACGTGGAAACTTGTCTGTCGATTGATGGGCGATTACATGCACAGGTTGCGTGGCTCCAGCCTTGAGGGCCGTTTTGGTTTATTAATTTCAATAATGAACCTTTGAATCGACCAAGAAAAGAAATGTTTCAACCCTCCCTCAAAATTTGTTGGTTTACGTTTCAAGGTACGTAAAATCCAAAAATCGAATAAAAATTTGGCCGTCCGTCTGCCGTTGTGCCCCGAAGATTTTGGTTGATGTAAGTCACTTCTAATGGTTGAAAATTGAATTTTGAAATTTTGAAACGCCCTAACTCAAAAAATTTTGATATAAAGGTATTTTCTTCCATCAATTTAAGATAGTATAGAATTTTTAGAATTTTTTGAGACCATGAGGAGCCCTGTAGGACAAACCGTTCGCTCCCTACGAGACTTCAAGGGTTGGACATACGATAAATGAGAAACACGAGTGTTGAATCGCAAAAGAGGCCAAATCTCCGTTCAAATGTTAGCTGACCGAAATGCGATCGATGTTTTTCTTCATGTTGGATGGTTGGTGGCTTTGCAGACGAGTGATCTATACAGAAAAATAATAAACCATAGCCTAATAATTTGCAGCGTTTTTCACCGTGAAATCTCAGGTTCAGTTGATTCAAACGTTTCTTCGTCCCACTCTTCTCAACCAACTGAGTTCAAATTTTTACCAGAGCTTCAGCAGACCTTTTCAAACAACGTGTGAAAAGTTGGACTCAATCGGAGAAGAAAGAGACACAGGAAAAATGTTGGCGTTTTCGTAATAAGCTAGTGATAGTAACTACTGCGCATGCGCAAACGTGAATTTCCTTGTATCATCCTTAACTTCGACATTTTCCCTCCGATTTCGAAGAAATGTTCATTGATTGATTGGCCTGGGTTGACGTGTAGCCCGTCCCCTAATACGGTAGTGCAATTGACGTTTTGAGATAAACTACTGTCCATTGGATCATCATTTAATCGGTTTATGGATGAGAGGAAGCTATGTGCCACACCTACTTGGCAGACGTTTTTTATGTCTCTATATAATTTAAGGATGCACACCACATGAGTGGAAAACCACGAAATATTCCTCACCAAGCGAAGTAAAGGGTTGTCTATTGCATATCAAATATAAATAAATTATTCTTGGGAGACACTGATGACTAAAATTTAGTCATCATTTAGGTTTTATATATTTAATAAATAAACTGTATTGGTAGGATTTTGCCTTTTCTCTGATGTTATTAGTTGATATTAGTTTTTTCTCCTCGTTTTTCTGAAACAGATTCCTCTTGTATACTAAAAGGTACTTTGACCGTCACACTCGATTCATTGACGTTCTGCTTACTTTCCTTCGTACTCAACTGGGAACTGGCGAAAGGGGGGTTAAGCTGCGCTCAATTGGCACGTGACTTTTTCTGCTTGATCCAGCTTTGAGCTCAACTGGTGGACCCCCATTTTAAACTTTGATGAAACTCTGTTTCGACGGCCTGATGATGTACTTACAACGAAAGATGCTGTACTCAACTTGATGGTTGCCATACGCGTTGAAGGTGTTTTGTAAATACTTTTGTTTTTGGTTTATCGTATTAATTTTGCTTCCGAGACTACCAGGGTAGCGGAGTTTTCTATCCGATTTCGATGATATTTTCAGGGATTACGCGGATTAGGTTGTAGATGGTCCCCAATGAAAATCAAGTCCTTAAAATTTACAGTAGCCTCTGCGCATGCGCAAACGTAACAGCCGTGCATTTGTCGCCCTCCCAATTCTTTCCCCGCTTAATTTCACATGTGCGACGTGAGAATCTCAAATCCTATATGTCCCATCATCAGGCCCCAATAGCTCAGATGTAGCGCATTGTACTCCCACCCAGGAGTCCCAGGGTTCGCCTCCCAGCCAAGCCAAGAAATTTGTTGATCCAATCACATCTTTAACCTTTGACACTGTGCTCAAACTCCCAGATTCTTACTAAATTCTTACATTTTTCATCCGAATTTGATTAAATTTTCTAGGATTGTCCAGATTAGCGTGTAGAAGTTCCCCTATGAGGGTTGTGAAAGGTACTTAGAGATTGTGTTTTGAGATTAACTACTATGCATCGGATCATCTATATAATCGGGTAATGGATACGAGGAAGCTATGTGCCACACCCACTTGGCAGACGTTTTTGGGAGGGGGGGAGGGTACTTTGGTACCCAATGGAACAAAATGAGGATGTAAGATCTTCAAATAATTAAAGTCGTAAAACTAGGGACACCCTAATGTCGGTTGGTGGTAACAATGGCAAAGCTGTGTTCTTTGCAGACGAGTGATCTAAATAGAAAAATAATAAACCTTTGTGTAATAATTTGCAGCGTTTTTGTTTGGTAATGAGGTAGCAAAACTGTAAATAAGATTGGTTTATACGAAGATTCCCCAATCTGTGGGAGAAGAGTGATTTGTTCGGATATTCTTTCCCAGCTCCAAGGAATATCGTACTGGAGGGAAGGGGTAGCTCGAGACCAGACCCCGCTTCCACCCACCAACCCCAGCAAGAGGATGAAAGACTCGCTTGCGATGGGAGAGGTCGAGAGAGAGAAACCAATTATGAGAGGGGTTCGATGAAGCAGAAGAGGAATAGGAGGGGGACGGGGGGCGTGACTTGGGTGAACACTAAATTACAGGTGGTGGTCTCCTTTCCTCCATAAATAACTCGGATGCTATAATATTATGAAAGCCAATAATTAACAGTTGCTGGTGATGTGGTGGCAGGGGACGTGATGCTCCCAGAGAAGTTCGTAACACAATTCATTACCTCCGTCCAACCACAGACACTCGCGTAGAGCTTCGACTTCCCCACCCGCACAATAAAATTTAAAAAACTTCAGGAAAAAAGGCGCAAAAAAAGGAAACGGAAACCTTTCGGTAGTCTTGCACCTTTTAAACGTCTACCGTAAGAATTCATCAAAACCCTAATCACGGGTTCAGAGATTTTTTTGGTTCATCTACCCACTGAAAACTATGACTACTTTGCACGATTGCAACTCAATCAAGATGGCGAATTACCTTCCACGTTCTATTAATTACGGGTATTACGCAATTTTATTGATTCCATTATGACGTAAGGGCCAGAGGAAATATTGTTTGTATTGCGATATCCGTCAGATCGAGTGGAAACATGCCACTGATCCTCATTTCAGAGGGGAGTGTACTTTCAATTACAAGGTTTTGCGATAACCAAGATTTCTCGTATTTTACTTTTTGAACCTCCCTGTGCAATTTTGTTTTCGTGTCTGTCTGCCATGAAATCCTTACAATTGGTAAAACTGTATGAAGTAATTGTCTGATTTCGATGAAATTCTCAGGGATTGTTCAGATAGGTCTGCAGATCATCTATGAAAACCATCGCCCCCGGATTGCTAGTAGCTTCTGTGCATGCGCAAACTACTTCTTCAATACGTTATTGGTTTTTGTTTTAAGGTACAACATCAAATTTTGAAGATTTAATTCCAAAAATGCATCAAACCTACTACAAGTAGTTACGGTTCCTGCGTTTTCCACCCACGAATCTAGGGAGTTATGACTTGTCGAAACGCCTAGAATCAGATTTTGGAGGACATTTTCGTCTCCCCCCTCCCCCCCCCCCCCCGAAATATTCTTCGGGCACTACTTGACCCCAAATGGAGCCCACACACCAAATTTCATCAAAATCGGTCAATGCTAACTGAGGAAAGTACCGCGTACGGTGTATGGCGGATGGCGGACGGACGACCAAATGTTTATTTGATTTTTGGATTCTACGTACCTTGAAACGTAAACCAAAACATTTTAAGGGAGTTAAACTTTTTTTCTTGGTCGATTCCAAAGGTTCATTATTGAAAATAATAAACCGAAATTTGGCCGTCTGTCCGCCATCCACCGTCCGCCATACGCGGCACTTTCCTCACTTAGCATCGACCGATTTTGATGAAATTTGGTATTTAGGCTTCATTTGGGGTCGAGTTGTGCCAAGAAGCTTTTGGTTGATGTAGGTCTCTTCTAAGGGTTGAAAAATAAAGGTTAAAATTTTGAAAACGCCCTAACTCGAAAATTTTTGATATAAAGGTATTGTTTTTCCATCAAGTTAAGATAGTATTGAATTTTTAGAATTTTTGTCGTTGTAGCTCAAGCACAAAACGAAGTTTTAGAAATTATTTTATAAGTTCTTTTGTAAGTAAAGATGAAAAGTAGCCTAATAGTATAAAAAAAAGAATCATTCAAATCGATGGAGTGAGAGCCGAGATAAATGTACCGAAAAATGGTCAATATTACCATACAAGTAGTGAACCCCCTTAACAAAAGCCCATCTCTGACTAGCAGTAAATAGAAAGTAAAGGTTGTATCTTTCTATTTACAGTACCACCCTGTACTGGTTGGATTTTCGTCGACTGCTATTCCTGGCGTCGGATGTCATCAGCTGTCTTCCAAAGAGAAGAGCAGAATTTGTTTGGCTTCTCATTGCCTCACCGATCTGGGTTGGGACGAGGGGGGCGATGAGAGCCCTGGATGCCAAAAAACGCACGCTGCCGGCGATGAGCCTTGAACCCACGCCCTCCGCAGAAGTCGGTCCAAAGTCCACCGCCAAACAACGACGCCCCAACGACTGTAGCCACACCGCTGTCCCCAACAGAGCCTCTATAACAAACTCGATTGCAGCCTGAGTGTGTCCCGAAGTCACCCAATTTTATGATACCCCTCAGGGGCAGCTACTGATAGGAGCATAGGCGCATGGGCTTGGTTTGAAGAGTAAGTTGGCTAGTGACAGAAGACTCGATCATAGGTAATGTGCTAGTTGAATCTACGCGCGAAAACAGAGGCGGGGAGCTCCCTCTTTCTTTACCAATCACACCCGTTTGGAGCATCACCTCTTCTCTGCTCAGTTTTTGAGGAGGGTGACGTGTTTTGAGGGAGGCAGGTACGTCAGATTGACCAACCACAGAGCACGAAATGTGACCTTGGGGAGCAGCACTGCAGTTGTGCTCCTGGCTCTCTGGTTTTCCAGTTTCCTTATCAAGTAGACGAGTAATAAGTAAACAAACAAAACTGATAAGGATTTATGTTTTTCGTTTCCAGTCTACCGGTTTGTTCAAAGTATTCTGATTATTTAGGAGTGTTGCAGGAACCATGAATAATTCGGTGTATTACATTAAAGTAAACTATTCGTGTTTGTCGGTCGTGGAAAAGTGCAACATTCGAGAAACTGGCTGCCCCTTGCTGTCCCTACCTGGACTCCAGCAGACGTTGAAATTTAAAAATCGTGCAGATTCGTACCATAAGTTTAACGTCGAATATTATAAGAAGCTAGATTGGCTTTGTGGGTGTGAAGTGACTAACAAATTATTTTGCTTTCCTTCCGTACTTCGTTCTACAAACTGAAATGAGGCTTGGATTAAAGACGGCATAAGTGATCTCCCCATCTAGCCAAAAAAAATGAAAAACGCATTGGCTGTCTCCCATGAGAACGCTCTGGTAGATTTGCGTTTATTCGTCGTATAGGTCGTAAAAATAATGCAACAACTCGACAGTGTATATCGTCTTAATCTGATGCAAAAATCCGTAACTATCTCGAATCATTGATAGTATCAAGTTCTGTGGTGTTTTCGAGCTAGCAATGCGTGGGCATGATGAGAGGTAAGATTCTTCAAATCCCAGAGTCTTCAAGGGGCTCGTTAATTTGTCTACCGAGATGGACGATGTTTTGAATCGTCACGGGCAAATATACAGCTATTGCAATTAGAAGGATGCATTTTTTGGGTTTAGACCTTTGATGATTAATGATTTCAGAATTTCTGTTAAGCACATTTTTCGTGTCTGTTGTACCTACGTATTTAGTACCGTTTGCAATTTTAAGATGAAAAAGTTACCAAGATTTATCCCATTTGCATATCGTTGAAATTTCTGTTTGACAGAGAAAAGCACCAGCTATTCTGTCCCTTCTCCATAGCTTCTCCTGATCCCTGTGCACCCCCTGAGTTTCGAGGCAGAAGCCGCCACTGGATTGGTATTACCTACCATACATACAGCCGTCGTGGTATTACAAATATTTACATTTTATGTTCTTGTTACATTATTAAGTATACAAATAATTATTATTCTGTGTAAATTCACAATTGAAAATTAAATGGTTATATTTGATGGTTAAATTAAATGGTTATATTTGAGCTACATAAAAAATTGAAAATTGATTCGTAGATGTATATCGTGATTTTTCGAAGACTGGTTGAGGCTGAACGGTCGAGGGATGGTTGGTGGGAGGCTGTTGATCATAACATCTCTTTCTGCAATGAATTTGTTGCATTCGATACGATATGTGATGCAACGTCTCAGGCTTCTGACAGATTTGACACACGTCGGTATTAATAATTGCATTAAAAGAAAAAATGAGTAACCTGCAAAAGCCCAGCTGTCGCAGTTCCATATCCATTATAGAGAAATAGTAATGACGGATGGAGAACACGTGCAGATGCCATATTTGAGCGAAAAGTTTCATCAAGTCAGGTGGAAAATGAAGATGAGAGGAGGCCTGTTGTTCCTCAACAGGCCTCCAGAACAGAGCGAACAGAGCTGCAATGGAAGTGCTCATTATGCAACACGGGTGAAGTTGAGGACGTATTGCAATTTATGGGTCGTTGTTTAGTTCAGGCAGACTGGAGGAAAAAGTGGTTTGGATCGGAGAGAATGGAGAAGGAGAACTCCCTCCCACTGAGTACTGGAGACAAGTAGACAGAGGAGAAAGCTAATATTAATATGGTGTGCAAAGCATTTTTGAGGCTGCTTCATTTGCGCGATCTACATTCAGCTAAGGAACTTCTAAGAAGTGGTGGGGGGAGGTCAAACTCTCTTCATGCCGCTTCTTTTCAATTGACCAGAACTTGATTACTTTTCGTTTCATCGTCATTTAGATTAGCAAGAATTGCTTGAAAATCCAATCGGGGCTAAAGGTATTTTCCAAATTGCTTACAATAGTTGTTGTCCCTATTGCCAGTAGTTCAAACGTTCAATCGACAACTGCCACCCATAGAAACGTTTGAAACCCCGTTTATTATTGAAAATCGATCGATTTTTTCATACATATCGAGAAAATTACTAAATTTTATAAAATCAATTACTTACATGCGAAGAGGTTGGGAACAAGCGATCATGAACGCGATCTGTTGCACTGATCTAAAACTACGTCCTGGAGCTCCACCAATCAGAACGCTTCTAGGGCTCCCAACTTCAGCTTTCAGCCCAGTGCTGATACCCCTGCATTTCGCAAACAAATGTTCGTCCTGCCATTTTTCCGGTAGGCACAATAATTTGCTGTGTACCGGCGTTGAAGTCGAACTTGACTTTCTCGAAATCAGCTTTCAGATCTTCAGGGGGTGATGCGTCTTTTATCAGCCACATCGGATTCATGGAGGCAGCCCTCGGGCTCCGGAACCCCTCCCACCTGACGTTACAAATCCTTTGTCCGGACGGATCAACGAGGGCAGCGCCCCCCGCGGACAAATGTTCGATAAGATAATAGTCGAAGGAAAGATAAGAGTTGAGTTCACGTATGCGGAAGAATAGGATTGAGGGTGGTTGCGGTCGTCCCCAGGAGCGTCAGCCGCTGACGAGGGGTGCTTCCCTGCTCTGCAAACAGCCCTTCCCTTCCTCGGCACCACCGATCCGAACAAAAGATAAGGACAAGAACGCCGAGAGGGGGCCCCGGGTACAGTTGTTTATAAACGATGGCTGGTTCAACGCGCTCCGAGGCAATCAAAACACGGCAAAAATAGGCGCCCCTTTGAAACTGATCCAGTTCGCCGTGTTTACCTAAGGGGATCCTTCCTTCCACTCAATAAATATTTCATAACAATAGCCATTTCCCCGCTCATCTGTTTTAAAACCAACTCGAGTGGGAGTTGATGACAAAAGGCACGGCATCGCACTCACCCGGGTGAGTACCCACCAGTGCGGCACTCGAACACTTCAAGTCCCATCGCTATTCACGGTCAGCCAGCTTGGAATCCTCCTGATATCAGGATTATGTGGTGAATGGGGTATTTCGGTGGGTCGGAAATTCAGGTTTTTGACCTCGAATTTGGATTCAGCACCACTGAAAACCTCTAGACTCCAACTTTTTGTCCATTGATACTATAACATGTGGTGGAAAAATTAAATCAAGAGATCACACGTTGGGAAAAACGCTGCAAATTATTACACAATGGTTTATTAATTTTCTACAGGGTGTTTCACGAAAAGGTTACACCCCCTTCATTTCCGCAAAATACAGCGTAAAAAATTCTGACCAACGCAATTCTTCATGATTTTTTGTGAAGATCTCAGGAAAAATACTTTTGCGCAAAAAAGTTGCGCACAATCGTGCGCAATTGACACTAACTTCATTTTTTCAAATGGAACCCCACTTTTTTATTACAGCATCGGATTCTACATCAAAATTCATGAAAAATTCATACCCGAATCGATTGGTTTTATTGCGCGCAACCTGGCTTTTTGAACGCTCTAAGTTGCGCAACTCCACAATTGCTCCAAAATTAGGTTTTGGAGAAACTTAAGTGTGGCACATGTTTTTGCATTATTTTTTGACGCTGAACCACAGGGTGTCATCCGTTTTGAGGAAGACCAAAATTTCAATAGGTAAAATTAACATTTCTTTCACGAAAACGTCATTTTTGTGGTCGAAATCATGTTTATTTTTATTTTCTCACCTCCTTTTGAACCACGGGCTTGGGGCCGTCTACGGTGGAGTTGGAAATAAAAACGCTGCAAATTATTACACAATGGTTTATTATTTTTCTATATAGATCACTCGTCTACAAAATCACCAACCATCCAATATGAAGAAAAAAAATCAAAAAAAAATCAAAAAAAATTAAAATCACCAACTATCGATTACATTTCGATCAGCTCTAATTTGAACGGAGATTAGGCTTCTTTTGTGATTCACACTCGTGTTTTGATTTATATATATATTTCAATATAAACACTTAAATTTTCGTAGTGAGCGAACGGTTTGTCCTACAGAGCTCCGCGTGGTCTCAAAAAATTCTAAAAATTCCATAGAATCTTAAATTGAAGGAAAAACAATACCTTTATATCGAAATTTTTTGAGTTAGGGCGTTTTCAAAATTTCAAAATTGATTTTGGAACCCTTAGGAGTGACCTACATCAACCAAAAGCTTCGGGGCACAACTAGACCCCAAATGGAGCCTACATACCAAATTTCATCAAAATCGGTCAATGCTAAGTGGCAAAAGTGCCGCGTACGGCGGACGGCGTACGGCGGACGGACGGCCAAATTTTTATTCGATTTTTGGATTCTACGTACCTTGAAACGTAAACCATCAAATTTTGAGGGGGTGTTAAAATTTTTTTTTCTTGGTCGATTCCAAAGGTTCATTATTGAAAATAATAAACCAAAACTGGCAGCACGATCATGCTTGAACTGAATAAAATTGCCAAAAAACTCATAACGATTTAAAAAGAGCGATTTTTTCACTAATAAAAACCGACTTTTTGGCCGCAATTTAGAAAAATTCCAGTCAAATTGGAAAACGGATGTGACCATGTGATTTAGCGTTAAAAAATTATGAAAAAACATGTGCCACACTTAAGTTTCTCCAAAACCTAATTTTGGAGCAATGGGGTATTTCGGTCAATTTTTTTTATTTATTTTTTCAAAAGAGTATGGCTCAGGAATAACGGTAATCGGGTCTGTTCGTCGAGAAAATGTTTTTAAAAAATCAGAGAAGCTAAGGAAAGTTGAAGATTTGAATGGTGTGACGTAGCTAGCCAATCGTGACGTAGCTAGCCAACTGTCTTTGAAAAAAGTATCCATGCACAGAAACCCTTGGGGGACCCCTTGGATACTACAAAACACCACTCACACAGGCGCGCGGCGTAATCCGTGGCGTAGTCCTTGCCTTGTGTGTGTGCATTTATAGCGGCCCGCCTTTTTCAAACGTGTGATCTCTTTAATTAATTTTTCTACCACATGTTATAGTATCATTGGGCTAAAAGTTGGAGTATATAGGTTTTCAAGGGTGCTGAATCCAAATTTGAGGTCAAAAACCTGAATTTCCGACCCACCGAAATACCCCATTGTGGAGTTGCGCAACTTAGAGCGTTCAAAACGCCAGGTTGCGCGCAATAAAACAAATCGAAAAATTCATATTTTTCATGAATTTTGACGTAGAATTCGAATCTGTAATAAAAAAGGGGGGTTCTATTTGAAAAAATGAAGTTAGTGTCAATTGCTCACGATTGCGCGCAACTTTTTTGCTATAATCTTAAAAGATAATAATATGTAATCTTATATAAATAATGCTATAATAATATAAATCGGTCAATGCTAAGTGGGGGAAAAGCCGCGTACGGCGGACGGACGGCCAAATTTTGGTTAATGAACCTTTGGAATCGACCGAGAAAATTTTTTTTTCAACACCCCCTCAAAATTTGTTGGCTTATGTTTCAAGGTACGTAGAATGCAAAACTCGAATAAAAATTTGGCCTTTTTTTAAATTTGAACTGGTGACGTTGTGTTATTGTTATTGATGTCCTAAAAGTAGTTTTATTTGGTTGATAGATAGTTGGTAATGATTAGCGTAATATGAATGAATTTTGACGATTGTTATGCCACTTGATGGATTCTGACAATAAAAAAGTTTTGCTTTGATTACTGTCCCTACCCCTCTTCCCAGCATCCGTCCTGGCTTCTCCAGCAATTGCACTAGTAGTTTTTTCGTTCTTCGCAATCGCTGTCTCAAGAACCGGATATTTCCCACAACATGAATTCAGAATACGACAACGATCTCGCCTAGGTGCACAATCAGCCGCGAAACCCTCCAGTTTATAAGCGACCAAATTCAATGTTTTGACCATCACTTCCACGGGGTTTCTTTTAGCCATCAATCCTTTGTTTTCAGAAGTACGAGGATCACTCAGAAACGGAGTTAATCGTTGTCCTTCTTCAAAGCGTCCAATTGGCGTGAGGCGATGAGAGACACACCCCAGCTGTTTTCTAACGATTTTCATCACTTGAGTCAAAGAATTGATTTGCTTGCTTCTGTTAGCAACTACTGCTTCTTTTTTTTCAAATTGAGAGGAAATGTTGGCAGTCATTCCAGCTTTGTCTTTCATCAGTTCTTCGAGTCTAGACCCTTCCACTCCTTGAACGTGGATTAGTTCCTGGATTTCATTGTAGAGCATGACCAGCTCCTCATCTTTTAGCTCCAGGCTCCTTCCTCACTCTAACTTCTCCTTCTGCAGCGTACGAGTTCTCTCAACTTCTTCCGCAAGTTTTGAAACGTATTCTTTTTTTCAGTCTACCAAATTATCTAATAATTGACTCTGGTTCGTCCTCGTAAATTCCAAGCAGTTTTTTGATTGCTCATTTTCTTTCAAAACTTTAGATTTTTCTTTAAGGACGTTTTCAATCTTTCCATTCCAGCTCATGGTTTTTCGACCTTGAAAAGTGAAATCAGAGTTTCCGCCACCTTGGTAGACTCGGAAGCAATAAGCACCTGCCACCTACCTAATGGTACGAGCATGAGCCAGGAGGGAGTAAAGCACCTGAAGCCCACGGCCATGCTTGCTCTCTGTCTCTTTGACCTCAATTGCAATAGTGCTTGCGGGCATACAATCCAGAAATCAAACAGAAATCCAGAAATCACTCAAACTACCCAGACATGTTTTATTCCCTAGTAAACGAGGTTTCACTAAAAAATGGCCATCGAAAAGCTGAGGATTCAAAATGTTTTCCCGAAAATACTCCCAAAAATATGGATCCTTAAATGCTCGTAATACCGTGAGCGTATATCTCTACAGTTGTAGATGTAATATAAGTCATATTAATGTTGATAATAAAACATAATGTCTGATAGCCATTACAGCCTACTCAATAACATCAAGGCTAGCCTGGGATTGTCTGGACTCCCTG
This sequence comes from Apolygus lucorum, assembly GCA_009739505.2. Classification (NCBI taxonomy): domain Eukaryota; kingdom Metazoa; phylum Arthropoda; class Insecta; order Hemiptera; family Miridae; genus Apolygus; species Apolygus lucorum. The sequence continues at coordinate 41,196,663 of CM019167.2, read as the reverse complement.
AAGGCCGCGGCTAGGGGCAATAAGTTGATTTCGCTCTGGGTCCCATTCCACGAGGGAGTAGATGGCAATGAAGAAACCGATCGACTTGCTTAGCAGGGATCGGAGTCCTAATGTTTCGGTCCTGGACCCCTACTTGGAGTTTCCAAGAGCTTCATTTCTCAACAGGTCCAGAAATGGAAGGAAAGCAAGAGAGCTGCATATCTGGCGCAACACTCCAAAGCAGAGGCAAGCCAAACAGTTGATCACCATCTCTAAAAATGGAGCAAAAGCTCTGCTATCACTAAGGAAGAAGGGCCTTTGCACCATAGCGGGTCTCCTGACTGGCCATTGCCAGTTGCAAGGCCAGGACAGTTGATTTTCGGCTCTGCACATCCTCTGCGCGTGCCCTGCTGTAGCATCTACCAGATTCCAAAATTTCGGCATGGGAACTCTTGTCCCGGCCGAAATTGCTAGGGAAACCAGAGAGAAAAACTCCCGAAAACTCCTTCACTTTGTGAAAGAAGAGGTTTTCAAACGGGCACTTGAGTGAAAAGGGAATCCTGTCACAATAGATCAAACTTATAGTCTAAGTGACTAAAGGCCCCGTCCCAATACTATCTACGAGGGTGGATCAAATATAAACGGGACTTTATTTTTTTTTAATTTTATTTGTTAGAAAATAAAAAGCGGGTATATGTCACTTTTCTACATAGTCTCCTGCTTTTGTGACACATTTTTCCCAGCGAATAGGAAGTTTTTTAATCCCAGCATCAAAAAACGATGAAGGTTGCGTCTGAAGCCAATTGCGCACGAACCCCTCGACCCCCTCATCATCCTCGAATCGCTGTCCGCCTAGGGCTTCTTTAAGTGGCCCAAACAAGTGAAAATCACAGGGCGATAGGTCAGGGCTGTAGGGAGGATGATCAAGTGGAGTCCAATGCATTTCTTCCAATTTTTGAACAGTTAGAGCTGCAGTATGGGGCCTTTCATTGTCGTGGAGGAGGATGACGTCACGAATTGGTTGATTCCGTCTTTTGCTGCGATATGCAGCCCTCACCTGAGTCAGCAGCTCACAATAGTAGGCAGCATTGATTGTTCTTCGCTCATGCAAAAAATCAATGAGCAAAACGCCTCGATAGTCGAAAAAACAGTTGCAAGGACCTTGCCAGCAGACAGTCGAGTTTTTGCTTTCACTGGGGCTGTCTCCCCCTTCCTCCGCCACTCCATACTGGCTTGCTTCGGTTCGGGTGTGTGATGATGGACCCATGTTTCGTCGCAGGTGACGATGCTAGCCAAAAATGCTTCCCCTTCTTCCTCAAACCTTGCAAAAAGCCTCTGACAGACCTCCAAACGTTCTCTGATCTGCAGTCAAAAGGCGAGGGACCCATCTGGCACACACTTTACGGAATCCTAGGTGCTCTGTAATGATCGTTTGGCAGCTCCCATAACTTACCCTCACCTGCTCAGCGATTTCGGAGACAGTCACACGTCGATCATCTTCAAGAATGTCACGAACCGCTTGAATGTTCTCATCCGTAATGCTGCTCCGGGGACGACGATCGTGTTCCTCATTCTCTACTCGTTCTCTTCCCTCCTGAAACTCTTTGTGCCAGGCAAACACACGGGTCCTAGAGAGGGTTTGGTCCCCGAACTGGGCAGTCAACCTTTGAAAAATTCCCGAAGGTTTGACTCTTTCACAGGTAAGAAATTTTATGATAATTCGTTGCTCAATGGAAACGGGCACCTTTTGTTCAGACATCGCGATAACTACTCATGAAAGGTTGTAAAGGGGGAGACGCCCCCCTCATCCACCTTCTAATGAACCTGTTCAAACAATCTCGAAGTGACAGGCCCGCTTCTGTCAACCGTCGGCGCTCAGAGGTCAGAGTCCCGTTTATATTTGATCCACCCTCGTATAATAATAATATTTAAAAAAAAAATAAAAATAAAAAATGTTGATAATCTAAATTCTTCCAACAAATGTTAATCAGCATAAATTGTTCTAATTTCATCCACCAAACCAGAAGACCTACACAACAACCAAATACACTGTTCATGCTTTAGGATGAACTAACTATAATCTACCATAAATTAAAATGGTATATAGCAGATCTGCATATTTGATAATAAATACAACAATAATTTACAGGTCTGAAACGTAGCGTTAAAAATCTCAAAGCTTTGCAATTTTTTCATAAGTTTATTGATTTTGTTTACTAGTATTGTTCAGTAATACCTAACTAATACAGAGTCAGTCATACCGACAAATTCTATGGTTTCTAATAACGTGTTGATATAAATGTATACTGTAGGAATTACTCTATGGACTTCAAGAACATGAAATAGGTGTAGGAGGTATTGAGCATCTGAAACAAGAAACAGAATAATTAAATGAGAGTTTATCAAGTGGGCAGTTGTGACGGCATGTCTTGAACGAGAATGACTCACTTTAGATACCAACTGAATCTTAAATTCACAAATAACCGTGATGAATCACAAAACGTTTCTTTTGAAGATGAGGAAACGAAGCAGTTCTTTTAGGAAAGGGAAGGTGTAAAAGAAGAAGGTGGAATTCTTGAGAGAGGAAGAGTCCTGCTGCCTTAGCCTAATCCTCAATCCCCTTCCACCTTATTCTAGCGTTTCCCTGGATGCCCTCGAGTCGGCTTTTACCAGGAATAAACACGACAAGTGACGAAATATGGCTTCAAAACAGACATACTGAAATGATCGAGAGCATTCTTACAGCAGAAAGATATCGTATACCTTAGCAGCACTAGGAACGTACGAACATCTCAATTTCCAGAAACAAGGTTATGTGCCCTTGGTGTAGAAACCGTTGTCTCGTGTCTCAGGTAGCTTGTCGCATATTTTAAAAGCCGCCTAGGTAATTATGTGGAAAAGCTGTAATGAGGATGAGGAGCGCTGCCTGAGCAACACCACACCTCGGTTTGCTTTCAAGTCTCAGGTTGCACCTTATTTTCAAGAGGCGTCTTCTGAGTTATCTAATGGACGAGTAGGTTGATCGATGAGTGTGTAAGTTGTCAGTCGAATCATCGTTGGAAGTCGCTCTTACTATCACTAAAAGGTATTCTAGCTTCCTCACAACAACATCACAATATTAGGACGCAACATCACAATACTGGAAGCATACAACATTATAATTGATGACAATTCAATTGTTCTAGAATATTACTGGCATTACGTAAAGGACTTACACTCATGAAATTTTCCATATCCAGAGGTAGAAGGCCGTAGAAATGTATACGCAAAGGATTCCGAGCCACGCCCAACATTGTCACCAAGTATTTCCTGTCAGACGGTCGTAGTGTGTACCAATTCATTTCGTACAATGCCTCGAAAACTTCGGAAGTCTGCTCACGAAAATTCAAAAATGTTATCAGAAATTGGCAAGAATTTACGTACGTTGGAGTTTACTAGGAGTTACTCTACCATTGGTGGTGGATGTCCAATGTAATCCAAGTCAATGATGGTAATTCCAGAAGACAAAGTACTCAAGAATACAGGAAGGTGACGCTCAAGTACTCACCGTGTTTTTAACGTGCTGGGCCACGTGAGCTGTACTTGCGAGGATCATTAGCACTGCTATCATGTTGAAAACATATATAAATTGTGACAAAAGAGTAGCGCCATTCTGAAACACAAGTAGCATAAATGTAAAACTGATTTAAAAAAAATTGGTGCTTACCGCATTTTTCAAGGAAAATGGGAGATTTCCCGATTTTCCCTGAACCTTCCCTATGCCCATTAACCCTTCAACCGGTCTCTACGTTAACCGTACTTAGCACCAGCAGTCTTTTTTCATCAAAAATTACTTATAATGCCTCTATTTACGACGTCCCACAGTAAGACTTGGGCGTCCTTATGCGATTGATCTGAGGCAAAGTTGGACAACATTCCACAGAAAATAACCACACACTAATCCGTTTTGGACCATTCTGAATCCGAATCCGCGAAAAAACCATAGGTGAAAGTCTGTGTGTGTGTGTGTGTGTGACGAAATCTTGTGTACTCTGCCCAGGCCTTAGTTTTCAACCGATGTTTAGTGATGGGGGCGAGTGGGAGGGATATTGACAAAACATCCGATTTTTCAATATTTCGGTTCCTTCATGGCTTACTAATTTATTGTACCTCCCCTATGTTATTTGTTTGAATTGAGGAAAAATTGTCAATATACCTTTGGATTTTCATGAATTATTCTTTGTGCCACCATGATGCCAGGATTCCGAAAACCACGTATTTCGTGGGTTTTTGTGTGTTTCTCCTTGAATACGGATGTGAATATCGACGGACAGCCTAAACGGATGAAAGTTTGCCGTTACGACGTATGACCCTTGGCGGTGAGGAGGGGGGGGGGTGAACTCGAATTCCCATGTTGGTTGTCGTAGATCATGGATTTTAAAATGCTATTCAAATTAGAGGCTCGCATGCCCCTACAAATGTTATGGCGGCTAATGACCGGGGGGGATCCACTATTTCTAACTCAAAATACTAACGAAATTACGTACATTGAGTGAAACAGTTTTGTGCAGTAGGGAGGTAAATAAAAATGTGTTTTATCGCTCAACAACTGGTTTAAATTGACCTAATTATTATCCAATGGGACGTCCCCTGGAATGCATGCATTACTTAACAATGTGTTTTTGGCTAAGTTTGACTTTATAAATAGAGATAAGGCCAACCATTTGATATCGTTATTTCACTTCGATCGATTGTAAGGCACCATAAAATGTTTAAATAGTCTAAATAATTAGCGCGATCTATGAGACGAATACGTAATTTATCGATTCTCGTGAACGTCCTTTCATTATTATTATTATTTTACTTTTTCACGAAAGTAGATTGTACTCGTACTCTGAGCATTTTGACGCCTGCTTCAGTTTCCAAGCTAGCATAAGTACCTTCTTATCCAGGATTTTTTTTTTGTATTTTTTTTTTTTTTTTTTTTTTCAATTTTCTGTATAAACACCCCACTGGGGAAAATCCCCCACCGAGGCGGGAAGGGTCTAATGACGTCACAGTTGCACGAAACTTTGTACGAGCAGTGAGTACAAACTAGGTAGTAGCTAGTAACTAGATATAGTTTCTAAATACCTAGATACTATGTCTAGTCGGAAGTACTGCTGGTGTCGATATTTTCCGAACCAAATCAACTTTTATTTTTAAAAAGTCCATTCTTGCAGCATGAGTTAACAAGGACATTTTCATGGAAATTTCCAAATCTATTGTTAAGAAAATTGAAATATCAGCTATTTGAGAGAATCAGCTTAGAGGGTGTGGCAAATAGCGCTAATCGTTAAAAATTATACATTCAACCCCTTGGTTAAACATTTTTAAAAAACCTTAAAAAATAATTTCCACGTAAATCGTTTAAAAAAATTAACTTAAATCATAATTAAATTAAATGCCATTCCTATTTGCTGTACTAGTGCCATACCCCCATATTGTCTGATAAAGTATCTCTTAAAATTTTTAGTAATCCACATTTATGCTCTCCCCGTCACCCCGAACTCATGGAGTACCTACACGTATATTGTCGTTTTTTTCTATTTTCTGTATACCATACCAACAAACTGTATGCACTGGGAATGCTATGAAGATGTTGGGAGTACATATTCATGTTCTATTCGTCTCCACAAACTTATAGAGTACCCACGTACCGTATTGGAGAATCCGTCGTAACCAGCAAGTCGAGTACAGGAGGCGAGCGCTTTCGATTTAAGGACATCATCTTCAGACCGTCGAGATAGTACGTGGATTCTCCAATACGGTACGTAGATAATAATTGTATTCTTATAACCAGCGGAACTAACCCCATTCATTTAATATCATAGATCAAATTTTGTGCTTAATCCGAATATACCATAATTACCAACATGGATGGTGTTCGGCATGTAGGGCGATCTTTCTGTTAGGTGTTAGCGCCCATTCAGTGAAAACTTATTCTGTAGGAGTGGTGGTACCGAACCCCTTCCCCCAATCACCTCTGCTGAGGGGAGAACACATGTGTGCTCCCCCCCCCCCTCTCACTCTTCTACCTCCGCTTGTACAACCGCAACATCTCTCTCTTAACTTTCAGTCATAACCCGCAAATTTTATCCTGAATTCACTAAATCACCATCTTCATCGTCCAGGAAGCTGTACTACCAGACTCTACGCCCAGGGGCCCCTGAGGTATGCAGCGCGCTGCCCAAAGGTACGAGTGAATACCATTCTTATTTCCTTTATTCCCACACCTTCACTGTTTAATTTGAAACAAAACCCTTTTTCGTACGATCCTATCAGCCCTATAGATAATAAAATAGATTAATAACAAAATACAGTCCACTCAAACGCGCCGCTTCATAAGGATTCGCAGATAACATAGCCTTGTCTTATTTTTTGGACTGTAGATTTGAAAACTAATATTGAAAATAACTTTAAATAGGTAGAAATGAAAAAAGTAGGTTTTGACAATAAATGATATAATAAAGTAGTATGGGTAATGATACCTTCCCGCGGTGCCCGATATGGCGTCGGAGTCTCCACGAAGACGGTGATTTCCGATTCTGGGGTATTTGATGGAAATGAGTTTCCACTCACCTCTCTCTCTCTCTCTCTCTCTCTCTCTCTCTTCAGTCGGTACCTTGGTAGACTCGCAAAGCTACTCGTCCAGCAAAGTTCCTCCTGGTCAAGGCAGGAACCTCGAGAGCAGCAGGTAGGTAGGAGGCACCTCAGGAGCAGCCAGATCAGAGAGTTTCGTTTGAAGGGCTCCAAAGGAAGCTTGAGTGCACGAGATGATGACAGAGTTTTTCTGACAAGCAACGGCTTTGAACTGAACTATCGAATCAGTGGAGGATTTCCAGAACAGTGGAGGTAGAGAGGTGTAGATTACATTCCTTCTCTCGTGGACTTTGGTGGTTTCAGGAGATTATGGCCTTGCATGATGTTACTCACTTACACACACACACACACACACACGCACACATAGACTATCTCTTCTAATCCATAGTCAGAGGGAATAACAACCTAGTCAACATAATCTTCTTCACCTAGGTCTCAAACACATGGTAATATCCATAACACTCTGAAAACACGTTTTTTGACCTGTGTTTTGAAATTTGGACCCCATAGGGTTGTCCAGAATTCCTGTCTAACGAACGCCTCTTTTGGTTTGTTATTATGAACATTTAGGCAAAAACTTGGAATTTTTCCGAAACAACAAATTACTCAGGTTATTGTCCGGAGTGGCTTACAGATACATGATTTTGATTGTCCTGTGATTTCTGTAAAAACTTCAGGAATCGTTTTAAAATGTTTCCAAACGGATTTCAGTGAGAAGAGAGAAATTCAAAAAAGTCCATGCTGAAAATTTTGAGTCCATTGCAATATCTTCGTTTTCTTTGGAAATTCGCTAAACATTAGATAAACGCGTAGACAACGCCAATGTTTGCTAGTTGCTGCTACTTTTTACTGAGGAAGCTATAATACTGCTAAATTGTACATCAAGACTGAATGGAAATATAGTTTCACGCACCTCTGACATGACGTAGAGCAGGGAGCAGATGCAGAAAGAACCCAATAAATTCTGGACGAAGAACGGAAATCCGAAGGTACGTCTTATCTCTGTTTGAAGTCTGTAAAAGTTTATAGGGTTTATAGGTTTATAACGAGCTAGCGAAATAGCGACTACCAACAAGAGTGTAGCGGGATTGTTGAGAGGTTAGTTTACCATTTCACAATGGAAAAACACTATTTTTTAAATACATTTTTTCTGGTAAAACAAAAACCGAAGTCTCCAAGACTCGAAAATCTACCTACATTTTAATCTATACTAATCTATACATCTCCTTGTCCATTTGTCAGTCTGTGCGGAACCGATTCCAGCGAAACCTATATTCACCGATTTCGGCAATGTACCCTGAACGTTTGAGTATACAGGGTGTCCAAGTAACTACGCTCCCCCCACTTATTTTATCCAATGGGGAGGGCGCATGGGTCGGAAAAACTTTTTATTGTTATTTTTAATCTAGACTAGAGAATTCTGAGAATTTTGACACCAACCGTGACCTTCTAGCGTATGAAGACCTTTTCCTATGATTTTTCAAAGTTTCGAATGTTTATGACGTCACAATGGGCTGGGGGCCCGCCTAGGTGGAGGGGGAGGATGACGTCATAAACATTCGAAACTTTGAAAAATCATAAAAAAAAGATCTACACATCCAAAAAGAGAACGGCCGGTGTTAAAATTCTCGGAATGAGGTCTACTTTGATTAAAAATTTTTAAAAAATCATGCTCACCCCTCATTGTGTACGAAAAAAGATCTGATCAATCCTATTCTTCATAATTTTTCGCGTAGAATTCAAAGATGTCAAAATTGTGCTGCGCGCAATTGCGCATCCATACGCTACCATGATCAACTTTGTTTTTGGTTTATTATTTTCAATAATGAACCTTTGAAATCAACCAAGAAAAACAATTTTTTAACACCACCTCAAAATTTTTTGGTTTACGTTTCAAGGTACGTAGAGTCCAAAAATAGATCCGAATCTGTAATTAAACATATTGTTAAGTAATGCATGCATTCCAGGGGACTTCCCATTGGATAAGCATTAGGTATAATTAATACGAGTTAGAAAGCGAAAAAACTTTCACTCGATGTAATTTATTAAGTATTTTAGGCAACAAATAGTGACCCCCCCTCACCATTATCCACCGTAACACTTCAAGCGGCATGGAAGCCTCGAATTTGAAGAGCATTTTAAAATCCATGATCTACGATACCCAACATGGGAATTCGAGTTACCTTCCCCCCCCCGCCCTTCCGAACTCAAATGGTGCCAGTAGGGCACCAAAGCGGTAATACTTCGTTACGTTGAACTTTCATCTATTTGTTTTGGTAGGCAGACCGTCAAAGTTCACATCCGTATTCGAGGTGAAATACACAAAAAAACATGAAATATGCGGTTTATGGTGTCCTGGCACCATGGTGGCACCACTATTAGTTCCATGGTGGTTCAGAGAATAATTCATGAAAATCCGGAGGCATAATGAGAATTTTCCCTCAATTTCAAAGCAAATAGATGGAAAAAAAAATGAAAATAGATGAAAATGAAAATAGATTCCTTTATAGCTTACAATTAGTAAGCTATAAAAGAATCGAAATATTGAAAAATCGGATATTTTGTGAATATTATCCCCCCACTCACACCCTCCCCATGCTAATTTTAATACTCTGGTGAAATAGTGTGCAATTTGAAACATTTCTGAGCCGAATAAAAAAGAAACACTCAGATTGGTTGGAAATTGAGGCCTGGGCAGATTTTACAAGATTATGCCCGCAAACGCGCGTTTTTCGAGCATTAACCCCCCCTTTCCCTCCCTGCAGCACACACACACACACACACAGACACAGACACACACCTATGGTTTTTTTTCCCAAGGATTTGGATTCAGAATGGTCTAAAACGGATTAGTGTGTGGTTATTTCTTTTTACTGTTGAGTGTTGTCCTACTTTACCCCAGATCGATCGCATAAGGACGACCAAGTCTTGCTGTGAGACGTCCTAAAAATGGGGGTTCCCCTTCGAAAAACCAAGGTTAATCATGTTTGCGATTTTGTCATTTTTGAATTCTACGCAAAAAATAATGAAGAATAGCGTTGGTCAATATTTTTTTTGGTACCTGATTAGATAAAATAAGTGGGGGAAGCGTTGTTACTTGACACCCTGTATATCTACATCCAGTGACGTAATGAAACAGTGAAATATTTGGTGAGTAAATTAATAATAAAACTAAGAATGTTACAAAAGCGAACATCGTTTTCTCTTGACTCACTTGTACAGAGCTTGTTGATGAGCTGCAAGTAGTCTAATATGGGCTGTTGTTTCCTCGGGCCTGCACGGAAAAGAAGGCGTTCAAATGAAATAAATCCGCTAATCAGAGACTGCAGAAGACAATATACTTGTCGATAAAATTTTCCCGTGAGGTGGGCTTTATTTTATTATGTAACTCCTCTTAGCAGGTACATAGCTCTGGTAAGTCGTATATTTCAAGTCTGAGATGTGCTTGGGAGATCCCATAATATATTTACTGTGTTTGATTCAAACACTTAATCTGCTGTTTTGATCAAATCCTTATACTCGTACCTTCTGTCACTTGCATACTAGAACTGAGACTCGGAACTGAAAATATTGGAATTTACGGAGGAGTTACAAAAAGATGAAACGTGCTTTAAGTTAAGTGATGTTACCACCATAAGCAATTACATCAAATCAAAGTTGGCTGAACTTATTGGGAAAAGCATCCGTACATCATACAAAAACACGAACTTCAAATTTGGATGCGTGAAAAATCGCAAAAATGCGTGAGTGTAAAGTCTCGTAATATGTAGGCCTTACGTGGAATTAGGAGGCACTTTCAACTGCTTGCAGAACGTCTTGACCATCGAAGATAATGAATAGCAAGACACAAACAGAAACGTGTCGACTCCCATTTGAGTCACTCCTCCCAAGATGGTCCAGCAGTTTGAGAAGAGGACGACAGCGAAGTATGTTGCGTCTCGGACCGGCTCTTTGTCGACCATTGAATCCATTCCTATCGGTATCCTGAATGCTGTTGGAGTTTCCCACACGAACCAAACGACAAGGTCAGCGAAAAACGGGAGAGACATGGCCGAGCAGATGCCGACAATCATAACGATGTACACCTTCAAATTAAACATGGTTTACAGTGAATTAAAGACATTTAGAAATACACAAAGTTTTTGAGTTTCCAAACTTACAGCTCTGTGAACTCAGCCGATGTTCAGACACTAAATCTTCTCCGTCCGAGATTTGACCTACACGGAACATTCTTTTGCGATTCACGCTCGTGCTTCTGCTTTATTATTCGTCCCAACTTTAAGTCCTCACAGGGAGCGAACGGCTGGCCCTACAGACCCCCCCAAAATAGATCATAAAAATGCAATTCTACTCTAAATTGATTGAAAAACAACACCTTCATATCAGGAATTTACGAGCCAGGGCGTTTTGAAAATCTCATCCCCTACTTTTGGTTTATTATTTTCAATAATGAACCTCTGGAATCGACCAAGAAAAAAAAATGTTAACACCCCCTCAAAATTTGATGCTTTACGTTTCAAGGTACGTAGAATCCAAAAATCTAATAAAAATTTGGCCGTCCGTCCGCCATACGCCGTACGCGGCACTTTTGCCACTTAGCATTGACCGATTTTGATGAAATTTGGTATGTAGGCTCCATTTGGGGTCTAGTTGTGCCCCGAAGATTTTGGTTGATGTGGTCACTTCTAAGGGTTCCAAAATCGATTTTGAAATTTTGAAAACGCCCTAACTCAAAAAATTTCTATATAAAGGTATTGTTTTTCCTTCAATGTAAGATTCTATAGAATTTAAAAAAAAATTTCGAGACCACCCGGAGTTCTGTAGGACAAACCGTTCGCTGACTACGAGAATTTAAAGTTTGGACGTACGATAAATCAGAAACACGAGTGTGAATCGCAAAAGAGGCCTAATCTCCGTTCAAATTAATTCTGACCGAAAAGCGATCGATGTTTTTCTTCATGTTGGATAGTTGGTGGCATTGCAGCGTTTTTAGGCTGTAACTGAAAGACCTTCGGGGCAAAACTAGACCACAAAAGAGCCGCCAAATTACATCAAAATCGGTTCAGGATGATAATAATAACATGAAAAAATATCAGAATAATAATAGCATGAACAAATCACTATATGAACATTCACCATATTTAACGAATCATTAGTACCATTGTATCCCCGTTATTCTAACTAGTTGCAGTAGTAACGAGGACTGTCACTGGACAGCAACCTCTCCACGTTCCATTGTTACTACAACAAATATTTATTATGTTATATCATCCTAACTATATAGTGTTTTTATATTCACTGAAAGTTGTAACAATAATTTTTAAAAAATCGGTTCATGTCAACTGAGGAAAGTTCTGTATAATTGCGTAATTCTGCGTAAACCTTCCGCAATTTCCCATTCGATTTTTGTATTGTACGTACCTTGAATCGTAAACCATCAAATCTGAAGAAGGGAGGGGGGAGGGGTCATAATAGGGTGTGCGCATGGGTCGGAAAAACTGTTTATTGTTATTTATAATCTAAACTAGACCTCATTCTGAGAATTTTGACACCAACCGCGACCTTTTAGCTTGAGAAGACCTTTTTCTATGATTTTTCAAAGTTTCGAATGTTTATGACGTCAAAGTGGGCTGGGGGTCCCACCCAGGCGGGAGGGGCGCGTGACGTCATAAACATTCGAAACTTTGTAAAATCATAGAAGAAGATCTACTCATCCAAAATGAGAACGGCTGGTGTCAAAATTCTCAGGATGAGGTCTACTTTCGATTAAAAATGTTTAAAAAAATCAGGCGCACCCCCCATAGAAAATAATAAACTAAAATTGACCTGTTTATGCCTTATAATACCAACTAACATTGAATCACCACATAGTTGATAATGTTTACAAAAACATTAAAATTAAGATCACCTTGACTACTTTCCACATGAAACGAGTATAATTCTTGAACTCAATGTCAGTCCCTTTTTGATAAGTGTTTCTGATTTCTTGGAACGTTGCAATTATGGCTTCCGTACGTGTTCTGTTCCTGTACATGTGAAAGTGCTGGACGGTCGTCATTATGGTCAAACACGCGTAGGTCATCTCGATCCCCAAGCTTGATCTAATGAGAACGCAAACACTTCATCAGCATCACTTTTATCGTAGTAGGTATGCGATATAGTCTATATGGTTGGATCTGATATATCTATAAGGTTGGATCCAAAAATAGTCCCCATAAAAGAGACCTAATTGACCTCGTATTTTGAACGTCTTGAAACTGAGAGGGTGGCATTGAACAGGTTTGTTTTTTCCTTGTTATTTTTGATTACCAGATAGTGGCCTAACTGTGCACATAGGAACTTGTAGTAGTTTATTTCACTTATCAAACGTGCGATGTAAGACAGAAACCCAGTTAAAACTAACTGATTGAAAGGTGCGGAGCAGCTGTTCTCTCACCATCCATTTCGATAAGCTACTGAGAATTTTGGGAAACGTCTGAACTAGGAAGTGTTGGCGAGTGTAATATTTTATAGCTCCTAATTACCCCTACTACAGGCTCTGCACTATCTACTACAAGCTACAGGCTTTGCGTTTTTGTGACTCTCTAAATAATTATTTTAATTGGTCATTCCTTCTTCTTTCCTATTTAATCTACGTTTGAAATTACACTCTTACACTTACAGTCGGAATATGAAATCAGGTAATGTTAGTACGTTTGAAGTGATCTACATACCTTAGCCCTCCAATCGTTAATGCCCAGACAGACATCGACATTGCAGTGGCATTGATGATTAAGCGTAGCTTTTGAAAAGCCCTGATAAAGTTAGCCCAACGCCCGCTGACATTGTAGTAGTGACCCGAGTATTTGAGAATCTTTATCAGATATGGCAGGTCAGGTACATCCATGTCCATGTTTGTCATTTGAGTGCCACTACAGTTCTTTCGCTTCATCAGTCAACTAAGGATGATCAATTTTTCACGAAACGAACACGCAAACTTGCCCGAAGTTTAGTTGAGTAACTTTTCAATTCAAAGTGACCATTAAACACAATTCAGAACTCAATTATCGCCCAAGTGCAAGAAGTCAGCCAATTAAAAATTGAGTTTCTTTGCGTGAAGGTCTTCGTCAGAAAAGTATTTTTCCTCAGGTGAGAACTTTTTAATTTCAGAGGTGTTGAATTATGAATTTTTCTGTTTCTTGTACCTAGCACAAAGAATTGAATGTCATACTTCGATAAAATACGTGGATATGCAATGTTATTTAGGGTAAACGTTGCACCATGACGCCAAAACCATAAATTAAATATTTACCTACATCCACCGGGAGTATTAGATATTTACCCGAGTTGTAACAGGGTGTTCCACCTACTTCGAGTCTCGTATTTTGCTTCCTATACTAGACAAAAGAACTCGAGTAAAGTACTTCTAGGTGATTTTTGTAGAATCCAAAAAATAAAACATTAACAAAACATTCTAGATGTTTTTTAGTTTTTTGTTCTAATTAATAAAACATTCTAGATGGTTTTTGTAGAATCCAAAAAATAAAACATTAGCGTGCCACACTAAAGTGGTATGGTTTGCAACACGCACTAATTTTACTATCGATATTTACATTACTAGCCACAGTCTATTATTAATTATTCTTACAAAATATCTCCATCATAATTGAAAGAACCGACTTGCCAACTTCAAGCACCAGGTAAACTTAATTGATTCTATTATAAACTCTTTTTAATGTCTGCAATATATTCTTCTTTCCATGCTGAAAGAAGGCCTGCCTGACTGAATCCAATTTTCTCTCCATTAGTTAGTGAACGTGCTGTCGCACCTAGTTAGAAGTTCATAGTGTTGATTTGAAGGTTTATCACCAGCTCAGGTTTGTAGCTGTGTACTTGATGTGCTCAGATGGACAGGTCTGCATTCGACGATTCAGCCGTCAGGCTTCTCTGCAATGTACCGAGATCGGTCAGACTGGATCCTTGGGTGGAAGGGTCGGGAGGTTACAAGCAAGTGCCTGTCGTGGAATTCAATTTTCGCTCCTTTCCAAAGGGTGTGTCCTAACTAGTAGTATGTAAGTAGTAAAGTAAACAACCATTTCAGGTTGGATTTTCGTCCGACTGACATTCCTGGAGTCGCGGACGTCATCAGCTGTCTTCCTAAAGGAAGATCAGAATTTGTTCTGATGATTTCGCTCATGGCTTCCCATTGCCTCACCGCCGTGGGTTGGGACGAAGGGGAACTGCGACCGGCTTACCCAAAAATATGCTCCCGAGGCGAGCCCCGAACTCATGGCCCTGCAACTGGTTCGAGTCTCGTATCCAGAGACTCATTCCGCAACTCGCTCGGCCACAGCTGAACCCGAGAATGACCACTAGAAGAGGACCACTAGACGCATCAGAACACCCTAACTATAGGTCTACCACAGAAACTTTGCATCCGTGTGGCGCCCCCTAGATGGCGCATCCGCGAACTATAACGATCGAGTCAACCTTCCATGGTGAAACCTTGAGCAATTTGATGTTCCTGTAGTGCCACGGAATTTCAATTTCGGAAATGCTCGAACTTCAATCTGCAGTAGGAGGGGAATCATGTCACTTTTAAGGGGAGAAATTTGCGAAAAATTATAGTACGCTCTGGAATTTGCTTGATGATAAGAGATGAGTAGTTCTATGTTCTCCAGCAGAATGCGCCAAAGGAATGCAAAGTTTCTCTGGTAGACCTATAACTATATCCCACTTCCTTTCTCAGATAGTCAGAGATGGGTGGTCTAGTGTGTTCCTTCCAAAAGTTTGTGGATGTCGGCGACTTGGTTGCGAGGAGTCGTGGGTTCAAATCTCAATGCCGGCGTTCGTGTTTCCGGGCTCGCCGCCCCCCTCTTCACGACCCAGGGCAGTGAGGCAATAGGAAGCCATGAGCGAAATCATCAGAACAAATTTTGATCTTCCCTTAGGAAGACAGCTAATGATGTCCACGACGCCAGGAATGGAAGTCGACGAAAATCCAACCAGTACAGGATGTTTAATTTACTTACTACTTACTGCTAGTCAGAGATGGGCTTTTGTTAACATCTTCAGTGCTGCTCCTGATTTAAAATCCAGTTTTCCGTCCATCAAATTCGGATATCAGGCTCAGGCATTTATTGACCAAGGTCTAGATCTAGCTGATTATTCTTGCTGATACTAACCAGGTCTCATCCGAACAGCAGGACGGATTTTGAGTTTGATTCAAAGCTTCGTAGCTTCGTCCTCAGACTCATTTGAGTGGATCTTCAGACCAGTCGAAGCAAAGCATTCAAAGCGCCTCTCGTCAAACATTTTTCGTGAGAAACGTCCATGTCTGCTCCACTAGCAGCCGCAAGCAGACTAGGTAGTACCCAGAAAGCAGATGTTTCTACTTCCTCAATCTACTAGTCAATCAACGTTATCTAGTTTTGAGGACATTTCTTCCCGTCTCACAGTACTGTGAGTTTATGGGTCAAGTGATCAAAAATCAATTTGTGGAGAGTTCTGTTAGAGAAGGTTGCTCTGATCTTGGATTTCATACTACTTCATATTTCAAGGAAAGAAAATTGCACAATAAATAATATTAGGAGAAGTTTATGAAAAATATTGAAATTTTAAATTCAAAACAAAAATCACATTTCACCAATTTTACAAGTTTAGTTTTTACCAAGTTTAGGTACCGAAACATAGGTAATAATTAGATGTCTTTAGAAGTGCATTACACTGATTGATGAATCTAAATCGTCACTGTCATTATCGCTGCTGATGCTGGAGAGAGCGCTTCCACAACTCAGTTCCATAGCGTTAGAAGTGCTTGGTACAGCATTAGGTAGGTATCACTTTTGTGGATGGTGGTCGTGCCAGTGAAGTTATCCCTAATCAGATACTGGTTGATGACTTCATAATGTTTTCTGTTCTATTCTGTCGATATGAGAAATGCGAGGATGTGGTTTTTTTCCTCTCCACACGTTCCAGCGTCTTTAATTTTTCAAAAAGCTTTCCATTAGGATTGAAAATTTCATAGAAAAAAAGTCGCCGCTAGTCACGGCAAATTCCAACGGGATTGAGTCAAGGGATAGTGCCAGAAAACATTCATCAAATGCTCTAATTCCTCATTTATCCTCTTTTTGAGAAATTCACTATTTAATGTTAACGTATAAGAAGAAAAATTGGGAATTATTATTGTGACGATTTTACCGAGTGCTTAGGGGAAATTCATACTTCAAAAATCATTAAAATACGTGAATAAAGCACATACTTATGCTGTGACTCGTCATGAAGAGCAATAAGACCCAACTTGTCGATATGACGGTATCCGCACTCATAATGAGCAGGTAGTTCATCGTGAGCGTTTTGAGTGAAATGAGTTATTAACATAAATGATCGCGGAACATGCCTTCTGGTGATCCGTAAGAGGCTTGTGAGGTCAGGAAACCTATTTACTGTGCGTTTTTGAGAAAGAAGAACGATGTCCGTCCGAGTAGTCCGTGTCATTGAGGTACTCAATCTTGGTGAGACGCGATGCAACACCTCTACTGGGGTCATTGTCGAAGGGAACACTCAGAATCTCGCCGATAGCTGTTAGAAAGAGAATCAGGGAGTGAATATATCCCAGTCTCGGAGGGAGAACCTGCCTTGGTGAGGCCTGACTGGACGAGAGAAGCTTTACAGGTTAACGACTCATATTGTATTCTAATCATATCAATCAGCTTTTCTGATCGATTCCTTCACCCATCAATACACATTGGGCCGCCAAATTCTCTTTTCGTAACTCGCGAATTCGATGTTCATGTACTCGTGAAATTCATTGTTCTGCACAACGATGATACTGTTGATCTGGTTCACCTTATAGATATTCTACAGCAGAAAAATCCTGAGTATTAATATTTAAAATTCGAAAGAAGTGTTGGAAATGGCTTTTGCCATATTTTCATTTGGAAGCAAAAGTTTATCTTGTAATGGAGTTCCTCTCCACAGAAATCACATTATCGGAGTAAGCCACTTAGAGCAGAGAGGGAACCAGGACTATTTGCAACTGTTGCGACACATGTTGCTCGTCGGAATCGAATTATGGGTGAAAAGAGGATGGTATTAGAGATTAATGACAAGTGCATCTCTTCTCTCTGTATGTCGAGAAGAAACTCAATTTCTCCCCTCTGCACCGGGAACTCACCGTAAGCCTCTTCTGCTCTCTCCCATATGAGATGGGGGCAGAGTCAACCAAATTATGATGATTCGGCCCTAGGGGGAGGGCCTGCTCAAACGTGAAATTGGGTCTATGATCCACCCCTCGGCCAATGCCCCGGTCTTCATGCCCCTTCTGCGTTTTCTTTTTTCGTCTTTTTACCACATGTTGCGGGGAGAACTGAAGGGAGAAACGGATCTTTTGATATAAACGAAAAGTGTGATTACGGTCGTTTTTCGAAGAATGCATATATCGGCAATTACTTCAAACTTATCGGGGTTTCCTAAAGACATAGTCTGCCCTTGATTTAGATAGAGACTGGTTATCCCACGCGTTGAATGATCACAGTATAGTAGAGGTCAGTTGATGGGCTATCCGTTTCCTGCAAAATCACGTAAGTTCAACTTGATATAATTTACGAATGAATGTAAGTTTGACATTCAAGCGCAGACTAAAGTTTTTATTTGACAACATAACAACAACTACAATCACACATGACTTAGACAGTACCTATAAGTTTGGACTGGAATTATCAGCACGTTCCAACACGCCCCCTCAAGTTCAAACTTCCTCTGGGATGACTCCTGCTTGGCTCGAACAGAAGTCCAATTTGCAATGGTTTCGTTAGAAAATCCGCAACCATATTTTCTGTTGCCAAATATTTCAAATTGATCAGGCCTTCATGAAGATTTTGCTTTATGAAATGGTTCCTGATGTCTATGTGCTTCGTTCTTGGCCTGTAGGTAGGATTCTTGATATGTTCTTGCGCCCCCTGGCTATCATTACATAGAACCATCGGCAGCTTCACAGGAAATCCTAGCTCTCGAAGGAACTTCTCCAAGTAGATTGCTTCTTTCACGACTTCGGATAGACCCATCAGTTCAGCCTCTACGCTCGATAAACCAACTGTGCTCTGCTTCTTCGACGTCCACGAAAGTGGACAATAGTGGCGCAGTGGAAGAGTGCTGGGCCCATAACCTGATATAAATTACGAGTGAATGTAAGTTTGACATTCAAGCGCAAACTAAAGTTTTATTTGACAACATAACAACAACTTCAATCACACATGACTTAGGGAGTATAAGTTTGAACTGGAATTATCAACACGTTCCAAAACAACTTACACTAATTGCACGCCTCCTTACAAAAGGTAGATCTTTCCTTATTTAATATACTAATGCCTATATTTACTTATCTTCTTGAAAAGATGGTGACTTCAGTTAGAATTGATATGATCCATTTGACGAGAAATTAAAAGTTTACTTCCAAACAGCATGAGATGAAATTATTAATAATTACCGACCTACCTACTACATCCCATTTAGACTTATTACCCACCTACATCCCATTTAGAATTATTATACTGTCATGCCAGCCATTATGCTGAACACGGTTTTTAGGGATGATAATCCTGAAACTAAGAAATTGGAAAACCTGAGTAACGAGACCAGCAACAGACATCACTGTTAACTGGTTTGTCCGAGCTATGTAATGTATTCCGCGATTTCCAACTATTGTTTTATTATTTTTCAATAATGAACCTTTGGAATCGACCAAGAAAAAAAAATTTAACCCCCCACAAAAATTGGTGGTTTACGTTTCAAAGTACGTAGAATCCGGAAATCGAATAAAAATTTGTCCGTCCGTCCGCCGTACGCGGCATTTTCCTAAGTTCCCATGGACTGATTTTGATGAAATTTGGTATATGGGCTCCAGTGGGGGTCTAGTTGTGCCCCGAAGATTTTGGTTGATGTCGGTCACTTATAAGGGTTGAAAAATAAGGATTGCAATTTTGAAAACGCCCGAGCTCAAAAAACTTCGATTTAAAGGTATTAATTTTCCATTAAAGGTAGTAAATACTATTAAAGGTAGTATTGAATTTTTAGAGACCACGCGGAGCACTGTTGCACAAAAGGGGCCTAATCTCCGTTCAAATCGCTGATCAAAATGCGATCGCTGTTCGTTTCTTCGAGATGTACTCAGTTTTGCGTCCTTAGCAACCAGTAATCAAATTTCCTAATGAAGGCACCCCCTTCATCCCTGTATCTTCTTCACTGAGTGTGAAGCCTTTATTTCTTTTAGATAAACTTGATTGTGAAGTAGGTATGCGGTTAATAGGTAGTGACAATGACAAAGCTGTGTTCTTTGCAAACGAGTGATCTACACCTACTGAAAAATATTGAACCTTTGTGTAATAATTAGCATCGTTTTTTCTCTCATGCAACAATTTCTCAATTATTAAATGAAATCCGACCCACAGTAACAGGTCAAAAGAACAACTAACAGACACAGATAAAACTGGCATTGGAATTAATTGTACAAACCAAAGGGAAAGGGATTAGCTTCTTTTCCAGCAATAAAAACGCAGCAAAATATTACACAACGGTTTATTATTTTTCTGTAAAAATCAGCCTTCTGCGAAGAACACGGCATTTTCCGACCCTTCCAGTTTAGTGTCTGTCTGTCTGTGTGTCGATGAAATTGTCAGATAGTGTGCGAGTTAGGGCCCCCTAAGGAAATCTTTGCTCTCGGATTGATAGTAGCCACTGCGCATGCGCAAATGCATAGACCTTACAACAGCCATAACAACTTCTACATTTTCTAGGCGATTTGATGACATTTTCAGAGGCAAATCATACAGTTGCAGAGTAGATGGTCCCCTATGAGGGTAGTGCAAGGAAATCAGAGAATAATGTCTTGAGATTAACTACTATGCGTCGGATTATCTATCCAACCGGGTTAAGGATACGAGGAAGCTATGTGCCACACCTATTTAGCAGACAATTTTCGGCATTGATCCTCCTCGCCTATTCATAGCAATCTCTAATTCTGTTTAAAATATGCAAAATCTAGATCATTTTTGGCATCCCTTTTGGTTTATTAAATAATATTCAATAATAAACCTTCTGAATCGACCAAGGAAAAAAAATGTCAACCCGCCCTCAAAATTTTTTGGTTTTCGTTTCCTAGAATCCCCACTTTCCTCAGTTCCCATGGACTAATTTTCATGAAATTTGGTGTGAGCTCCATTTGGGGTCTAATTGTGCCCCGAAGCTTTTGGTTGATGTCAGTCCCTTCAAAGGGTTGAAAAATAAAGGTTGCAATTTTGTTAATACCCAATTTTGGTTGGTGGTAACAATGGCAAAGTCGTGTTCTTTGCAGACGAGTGATCTATTTAGGAAAATAATATCTATATAGAAAAATAATAAACCTTTGTGTAATAATTTGCAGCGGTTTTGAAATACAAGTCCTAAATTGCGAGACTGTCCTTCAATAACGGGACGGTCATCTTATCGACAGATAATAATATCATACTAGACTAATGATGTTTTCATGGTGCCCAGGTTCATCAGTGATGCAAGATGAATCTCCAAGAACGTGGGTGATTCGATAATACCTAATAAGACATGGGTTTAATTAATAGTGGCCAGCAATAAGTGTTATAGGTACCTAGTATATACGTAAGGCAAAGATGGAGGACGGGATCAGATCTTGTACCCCGCAAAGAGCGGGGCGGGGATGGGATTAGGGGGAGACGAGATAGCTGGAGGCAACCCTGGTGGAAAATAAGCAATCTATATGCATAGATTCCCACCCCCGTCAGTGGCACCCTCCACAACTGCATTACCGCTCCCTTGGCCCATGGCCACCCCTACCATCCCCCCGCCATCGCCATCTCCTCTCCACAGCCCTTTCACTGATAAATAGTGTTTCAACCAGTCATATATAAAGGGGCGGCAATCTCACACACTTCGCTACGCATCTTAACACTTGGGTTCATGCAAAAAAGTATGGGTCGCAGCACTTGGCAGGGCGAAACTAGGAAACTGGCAACTCGTACATCTCAGAGTTCTGACGTCACAAGGGCGATGTATTATCGGTCAAATTTTACAATTAATTTCGAACGAAATCCAGAACTTCTAACCACTTTTTGCTTCCGAGTCTATCAAAGTTTTCAGAAAATCCTCAATAATTTTGGTCTGTCATGAAATCCTTGTAACGGGTAAAACTATAAAAGTTATAGTCCGATTTCGATGAAATTTTCATGGATTGTGGGGGTTGGAGTGTAGATGGTCCCCTATGAGGGTGGTGCAAGGTACTCAGAGATTGATGTTTTGAGATTAGTTACTATACATCGGATCATCTATACATATAATGTGGTAATGGATACGAGATAGCTTATGGATTTTGCATCCATAAGCGGAAGCAAAGAGTTAACTCATCAATTTCACGTTTTAGACCTTCTTGAACCTGTCTGTGTGTGTCCTGGCAGATCTTTTGGTTCAATGAACCTTTGTACTCGAGCAAAAGGAAAAAATTATGTCAAGTGGGTTTGGCACATAGCTTCCTCGTATCCATAACCCGATTGTATAGATGATCCGATGCATAGTAGCTAATCTCAAAACATCAGTACCTTGGTATCTAAGGTAAGGTATCTAAGTACCTTGAGCTACCCTCATAGGAGACCTTCTACTCGTCAACCGGAACAATCTCTGAATATTTTTTCGAAATCGGATGGAAAATGTATGTAATAATCAAACCTTTCATAAGCATAAGGTACATGTATGTACTGATAGGTACATAGTCTGAGATCATGGAACGAATAATTATGAGAGTAGAATTTGCGAGTGAGATCGGATACATGTGTTTTGTGCGTGCCTAACAACGGCGTTATAATAAAGTGGCAATGAAATATTATGACATTCTCCCCTCGTTACTTTGAAACGTAGTTCTTGAGATATGCTGGCGGATTCCTGGCTCTTAGAGACCTCCTAGGTCCTTCAACGACAGTAGGCGGCGTAGCAACATTCGAAGGAGATCAATTCTGGGATGTTGTGGTTGTGATGAATTCTGGCATGACTGGAAGTTGTGGTGACTCAGAGGGTTCTTGTGAATTGTGAGTTCGGTTACTAGTTCTTGATTCTTCATGACCGAAGACAGAATCGTCCCCTCTAGGAGCCAAGTGTTTCAGAGAGACTGTACTTTCCCTTCCATCTTATCTGCATAAATTGAATTAGTGCATAGTCTGGATTTGCCTCTATCAAGTCCACTTCTTCTACTAACGGGCTGTACTTCGACGTACGGACTTGAATCTTCATTAGTACCTTCCCAGGATTGGCAAGCCATGAAGGGATGGTTACACCATTTGTCGAGCGTCGTGCATGGGAAAACATTCTTTCATGGAGACATAGAGCAGCTGGTGTATTAATAGCAACTTCGTACTCAGTGCATTCGCTAATGAACTCATATTCGTTGGAAGATAGAAAATTCAGAAGTACCTTCAATTTATCAGGAGCTTCGACTTCGGCTTTTTCGATGAAGTTGACGAATGTCTGGTACCAATGAAGCCATTCCCACTGTGCTGTAGGGTTGTCTGGTTCCGTAGAAAATCTATCAGGTCTATAGAGTTTGTCCATTTTGTTTTATTTGATTAAATTTTAATATTCAAACCTTTCATAAGCATAAGGCTTTAATCAAATACAACTGATACATAGTCTGAGAACATGGAACGAATAATTATGAGAGTAGAATTTGCGAGTGACATCGGATACATGTGTTTTGTGCGTGCCTAACAACAGTGTTATAATAAACTGGCAATGAAATATTATGACAATGTAGAATTTTCAAGTTACGGCTGTTACGAGGAAATTCATGTTTGCGCATGCGCAGTGGCTACTATCTGTCCGAAGACAAGAGTTTCATTTCTACACCCTAATCCGCATAATTTTTGAAAATATCATCGAAATGGGACAATAAATTTGTATAGTTTTGTCCGTTACATCTGAAATGGTGTTGGTGTCTCTACAAAAGTTCATCTCTCACATCGAGAGCAGCCTCGGCGCATGCGCAAACGTCAGTTAAGGTGCGTTTAGACGAGCGACTTTTTACGACAATTATTGCTCAAACGAGGATTGCGGCTTCCCGGGATCTGCTCCCTACTGGGAGAGTCTACGGCTATAATGGGGTATTTCTGTGGGTCGGAAATTCAGGTTTTTGACTTCAAATTTGGATTCAGCACCCTTGAAAACCTATAGACTACAACTTTAAGCCCAATGATACTATAACATGTGGTAGAAAAATTAATTAAAGAGATCACACGTTTGAAACATATTGTTTAGTAATGCATGCATTCCAGGGGACGTCCCATTGGATAAGTATTGGATCAGTTTAACCAGTTGTTAAGCGATAAGACTGTTTCTCTCGATGTAATTTATTTATTACTTTAGGGATGAAATAGTGCCCCCCCCCCCACCATTATAAACCATAATACTTCTAGCGGCATGGGAGCCTCGAATCTGAAGAGCATTTTAAAATCCATGATCTACGACACCCAACATGCGAATTCGAGTTCCCCCCCCCCTCCCCAACGCCAACAATGGTGCCAGTCTGGCACCAAAGCGGAAATACGTCGTAACATTGAACTTTCATCTATTAGGTTTAGTAGGCAGTCCGTCGAATGTCACATCCGTATTCAAGCTGAAACACCAAAAAACCCAAGAAATACGAGGTTTATGGTGCCCTGGCACCATGGTGGCACCACTTTTATTTCCATGGTGGTACAGAAAGTAATTCATGCAAATCCTAAGGTATATTGAGAATTTTTCCTCAATTTCAAAGCTTGGATACAATTAGTAAGCAGTAAAGGAACCGAAATATTGAAAAATTGGTTAGTTTGTGAATATTATCCCCCCACCCATCCCCTCCTATTGCAAATTTTGGTACTCTGGTGAAATCATGTACAACTCGGAAGTTATTTTAGTCAAAAAAAAAAGAAACACACAAATCGGTTGGAAATTGAGGCCTGGGCAGAGTTTATAAGACTATGCCCGCAAACGTACGTTTTTTAAGCATTAACCCCCCCTTTCCCCTCCTTAAAAGGCGAAATTCGAAATTCCAGCGCCGTAGTGCACAACTAGATAGTTTTCCGCGTCGAAGAAAAAAAGAACCACGAAAATCGGTTGAGAACTAAGGCCTGGGCAGAATACACAAGATTATGCCCAAAAACACACGTTTTTTGAGCATTAACCCCCCCTTTCCCCTCCTTAAAAGGCAAAATTCGAAATTCCGGCGACGTAGTGCACAACTAGATAGTTTTCCGCGTCGATCAAAAAAAGAACCAGGAAAATCGGTTGAGAACTAAGGCCTGGGCAGAGTACACAAGATTTTGTTACACACATACACACACACATACACACACACACACAGACATACACCTATGGTTTTTTTTCGCGGATTTGGATTCAGAATGGTCTAAAACGGATTACTGTGTGGTTATTTTTCTTTTCTGTTGAGTGTTGTCCAACTTCACCCCAGATCGATCGCATAAGGACGCCCAAGTCTTACTGTGGGACGTCCTAAAAAGGTGGGCCGCTGTAAATGCACACACACTAGGCAAGGACTACGCCGCGCGCGTGTGTGAGTAGTATTTTGTAGTATCCAAGAGGTCCTCCAAGGGTTTCTGTGCGTGGATACTTTTTTCAAAGACAGATTTTTTAAAAACATTTTCTCGACGAACTGACCCGATTACCGTTATTCCTGAGCCATACTCTTTTGAGAAAAAAAATATAAAAAATTGACTGAAATACCTCATTGCCTGGTGTTGCTCCATATTGTCGTGAAGCCGGCAACTTCGCCAGTGGGCTTCAATTGCTCGTTTTCGGCAATTTTTTTGTGGAGAGACAGGGAGGAAGATGACATTCAAAGAATTCACAAGGAAATACAATAATTGATTGATTTATACTTTTGTAAATATGGATTCGAATATACAAGTATACATTTTCCTGTGAAGTATTCACATTTGTCTTCTTTCTAGGAGATTATAGAATATAACTACTATGCACGTCAAATATTCTGGGAATAGGTTATTCTATCTATGGCCCTTCAAATTGTGAAGAAATACATAACTGTTGTTATTATTATTTTGTTGTACAAAATGATTCGATATCCATCCAATAGGCATACTATTTATAAATAATACACTATAAAACAATGCTATATAAATGTATACTATACGCTAAACTTATAGTCGATTTCCCTGGTCTTCGATCTATTATATTATTGTAATCGATTCGGTGTAAATGTTGTTTCGAAATTTCAATGATTCCGTGAATCACAGTATCGGGACGGGAGTCTGTGAATAGTGACGACTCAATGGACTCAACCGATATTTTAGAATCGATATCGATGTACTGTATAAATTATGCAATGGCGAAATTTATAAACAAGAAATTGTCTAACAGGAGTTCAAAAACGACCGCCAAACTCCATTCTCGCTGCGCGAAGTACTCTCGCTGCCATAACTTTCTTCTCCTTTCGGTTTATTATTTTCAACAATGAACCTTTGGAATCGACCAAGAAAAAAAAAATTTTTAACACCCCCTCAAAATTTGATGGTTTACGTTTCAAGGTACGTAGAATCCAAAAAACGAATAAAAATTTGGCCGTCCGTCCGCCGTACGCGGTACTTTTGCCACTTAGCATTGACCGATTTTGATGAAATTTGGTATGTAGGCTCCATTTGGTGTCTAGTTGTGCCCCGAAGATTTTGGTTGATGTAGGTCACTTCTAAGGGTTCCAAAATCAAATTTGAAATTTTGAAAACGCCCTAACTCAAAAATTTCGATATAAAGGTATTGTTTTTCCTTCAATTTAAGATTCTATGGAATTTTTAGAATTTTTTGAGACCACCCGGAGCTCTGTAGGACAAACCGTTCGCTCACTACGAGAATTAAAAGTTTGGACGTACGATAAATCAGAAACACGAGTGTGAATCGCAAAAGAGGCCTAATCTCCGTTCAAATTAAAGCTGACCGAAATGCGATCGATGTTTTTCATCATGTTTGCAGACGTGTGATCTATATAGAAAAATAATAAACCATTGTGTAATAATTTGCAGCGTTTTTCTCCTAGATGCAGCCAGGACCACCACAGCAGCAGCAACATTTACTTCTTCTTCCCACGTCGTATTTCTTTCCTCAAGGGACAGTGTTTGAAGAGCAACTGATAAAAAAGTTGAGCAAATCCAGGCAATTAATTGCTCGGAGTTGCTCAACTTTTGAAGAAAGGGAGAGAGGGAAAAAATGCGGAACTGCCGGCAATTTTAGTTGCTCGGAATTTCCTGGTTTCGGCAATTTTAGTTGCTCGTCTAAACGCACCTTTAAATCTTCAATGGCAGATACTGTGCATGAGTAAACGTGAAACCCCTGTAAAAACCATAACTTCTACGCATTCTGTCCGATTGGATGAATTTGTCAGCGATTATGTGTTTGAGATTCTGGATTGTCCCTGATAATAATGCCATCATCGCCTGATGATCACATTAGAGGGATTTTTTTCGGCAGGCAGGTGAGAAAATCATTAAGATCCACAGGTGGAGTTGGATCTCGTAAGATACCTGGTCCGCGTCTTCAGGTTATATGGGAATTCAAAACCCACTAGAAAACACCTCCTTTTCTCCCATGTTGAAGCTCAGCCCGGAACCGTTTAACGCGTTACTTCGGGCTAAGTTCTGGGGCAGTAAATAAACAAAGCTTCAACCTTCAAGTACCCACCAGTGAGCCCCAGGACTCATATTACTGCTTGAAGATTGAAGCTTTGTTTATTTACTGTGCATTGGACCATCTTAACAATCTTGCTATGGATACGAGGAAGCTATGTGCCACGCCAACTTGGCAGTCGTTTCATTCTTGCTCGATTCCAAATATGCATTTTCAATATAATAAACTACTTAATATGGATAAAACTCGGTGAATAAATAATTTTTCAACATTTCGTTAATTCACTGATGCTGGGCGAATTGGTGCTTTTCATCACTCACAGTCAATTCCTGTGT
Source organism: Apolygus lucorum (assembly GCA_009739505.2). Taxonomy (NCBI): domain Eukaryota; kingdom Metazoa; phylum Arthropoda; class Insecta; order Hemiptera; family Miridae; genus Apolygus; species Apolygus lucorum. Next base: position 41,169,064 of record CM019167.2, on the reverse strand, counting down.
AGGATATCAACTCCACTCTCACCAGGCCAAACACATTATGTTTTAACACACACAAGCACATTATGTTTCACTGATGCTGGGCGAATTGGTGCTTTTCATCACTCACAGTCAATTCCTGTGTAGGATATCAACTCCACTCTCACCAGGCTCCAGCCAAACACATTATGTTTTAATTTCATCATTTGGTTTTTTTCTCTATTTCTCGATTTCAATAATAATATTGAAAAAAGTACAATTTTGCTGCAAGAAATACTGTTCTAATTTAATAAAATTAGAAGTGTCTCAAATTAGTAACAAAAATCTCTATAAAAAGGCTTTGAATTATTCCATATTAGGGATCGAGTTGCATTAGGTATGAGTTTCGAAATAGTGGAGACCGTGGCAGGACTCTTTGAAGGAACCTACCCACTTTCCCTAAGTATTTTTTTTCTTTTTTTTCACAATGCCTGTTCCTGTGCGTTTGCGAACGGTTGCTAGAAAAGCATTCAACATTTCAACATTTGCTGATGAAATTGAGCGGATGCGAGATCATCAAGATGTGGACAACGACGTGAGGCAAGAAGTGTACAGTTATTCGGAAAAGTTTACTATAGGAAACGTACTGTGTTGAAATCTGGGTTTTCGAACAGCATTGTTGACCAACACCGTAATGAGTTGTAGGCGCGTATTCATAAAAGAGCATCGCCCGGAACATGTGACTAAGCCAGAAGTGGTTTGGTCGGCTAACACCCTCGCATTAAGGGTTGCGCGGTCGACTCTAGTGGCAAGCATGTAGACACAAGAGGGTCCCGGGGGGGAGAGTTGTAAAATCGCTGGGGACAGCAATTTGTTTGTAAGTATGTAGCGGTGGACAACTGTTGGCAGCAGATGGTGAACCCCAGGGACCCACCATGGGGATGGACTCAAAGCCCGTGAAATCTGTGCAAGTCCGCCCCACCACCACCCTCAGTTCCCTACAATGAGCCGTGGCCTGAGTCATACCTTCTATCCCTTCTTGTCACATCTTATGCTCAACCCCCTCTGAATAATTGATCTCTTAGTTATACCCTTTTCCACAGAAACCCCTACACTTGTTGAGTTTCCTTTAGTAAGTAGGTGGTTGCGGGTTCTAAAAGATAATCAACAATCACGGTGATCCATTTTCCAGAGACCCAGGTAACCCATAGGCAGCGCCGCAGCCAGGGGGGGGGGGATTAGGGGGACGCGTACTCCCCTCCCCACCATCCGAAATGAAGGGAAAAAATATTTAAAAAGTTCACCAAGTGGGTGTGGCACATAGCATCCTCGTATCCATAACCCGATTTTGCCATACCTTGCTCTACCCTCATAGGGGACCCTCATAGAAGGATTACAAGGATTTCACGTTTGCACATGCGCACAAAATACTTTCAATTTGGGGACCATGATTTTCGTAGGAGACCATCTCCACCCCAACTCGCATGAATGAAAATTTCATCGAAATCGGGTGGGGAATGTAGAAGTTATGGCTGTAACAAAAAAATGCGCGTTTGCGCATGCGCAGAGGCTAATATCAGTCTGGGGGCGACGATTTTCGTGCACGGTAACGCGCACAATCCCTGAAAATTTTATCGAAATCAGACGAGAATTGTAGAAGTTATGGCTGTGACAAGGATTTCACGTTTGCGCATACGGCAGCGGGGACCGTTGTACGAGTAGCTATGGTGGCTGAACGTTGTTGGGCTGTGGAATTCGGACCGACTTTTGTGGGGGTCGTGGGTTCAAGTCTCATCGCCGACAGCGTGCGTTTTTCGGCGTCCGGGGCTCTCATCGCACCAATCTCGTCCCAACCCAGGGCGGGGAGGCAATGGGAAGCCATGAGCGAAATCATCAGTACAAAAATTCTGATCTTCCTTTAGCAAGACAACTGATGACGTCCGCGACGCCAGGAGTGGCAGTCGACGAAAATCCAACTTGAAATGGTTGTTTACTTTACTTTACTTTACTTACTTGTAGAAGTTACAGCTGAGGCAAGGATTTCACGTTTACACATGCGCAGCGGCTACCTATCAGTCCGGAAGTGATGATTTTCGTAGGGGACCATCTACACGCCGATCCGCACAATCCCTGAAAATGTCATCGAAATCGGATGAAAAATGTAGAAGTTACGGCTGTGGCAAGAATTTCACGTTTGCGCATGCGCAGTGGCTACTATCAGTCTGAAGGTGGTAATTTTCATAAGGGACCTTCTAGACGCCAATTCGCGCAATCCCTACAACGTTCATCGAAATCGGATGAGAAGTGTAGAAGTTACGGCTGAGGCAAGGATTTCATGACAGACACATAGACAGATAGTCACGGAACCAAAATTGTTCAGGAAAGTCTGAAACGTGAAACGTGAGTTGAAATTTTGATTTTGGAGAACCTTTATTTTTCAATCTTGAAAAGTAAGAACGAAGCTTCCGCTACCTTGGTAGACTCGGAAGCAATTATTTGAGCTGGGAAGGTCACAAAAATAGATCATGAAGTTACTAGGATATAGTCATGGTTGTTACTAGGATTTCATGTTTGCACATGCGCACAAAATACTTTTAGTTTGGGGACCATTATTTTCATAGGAGACCATCTCCACCCAAACTCGCAAAATTCCTGAAAATCTCATCGATATCATATGGAAATTGTAGAAGTTATGGCCTTGGCAAGGATTTCTTGTTTGCGCATACGGCAGCAGGGTCCGTTGTAGCTACGGTCGCTGAGGCGAGCGCTGGGGCGTTGGAATTTGGATGACTCTTGCGGGGGTCGTGGGTTCAAGTCTCATCGCTGACAGCGTGAGTTCTTCGGCGTCCAGGGCTCTGATCGTCCCCCTCTTCCGAACCCAGGGCGGTGAGGCAATGGGAAGCCATGAGCGAAATCGTCAGAACAAATTTTGATCTTCCTTTAGAAAGACAGCTGATGACGTCTGCGACGCCAGGAATGGCAGACGAAAATCCAACCTGAAAAATGGTTGTTTACTTCACTTTACTTTTACTTACTTGTAAAAGTTAGAGCCTAGGCAAGGATTTCACTTTGCACATGCGCAGCGGCTACAATCAGTCCGGGGCGATGATTTTCATAGGGGACCATCTACATACCAACTCGAACAATCCTGAAAATTTCATCGAAATCGGATGAGAATTGTAAAAGTTATGGCTGTGGCAAGGATTTCATGACCGACAGACAGACACACGGACAGACACGGAACCAAAATTGTTCAGAAAGGTCTGAAACGTAAAACGCGAGTTGAAATTTTGATTTTTGAGAACTTTTTTATTAACTTTGAAAAGTAAGAACAAAGCTTCCGCTACCTTGGTAGACTCGGAAGCAATTATTTTGAATTGGAGAGGTCACAAAAATAGGCCATGCATCTTAAGTAAAGAATCCGTTAATATTATAAAGGTTCACCCTATTCTGCTTTTAATAGTGTTCATCTTATTTTTGGTCATACATGTGTAGGATATTTCTGTTTTCGACTTTCAATTATGAAGGTACCTACTCTGGTAGATGTCTGATTATCTCCATAGCGTCTACATAACATCTTTGTATACCTAACGGTTTTCCCAAGTTTCCCCCCATTATGTACGTATTTTAAACTGTATACTAGATGTCTACACTACAGCTGGACATAAATCCAGGGGTCGATTCGACAAGGTATGTTCTACAAAATATGTTTCATAACAATTTTTTATTTTAACCCCTTATTTTTCCGTTTTTTTTTCAATTTTCGTTTTTTTCGTGTTTTTCATTTTATATTATCAAAATTAACATAATTACCGTGTAAATGTAAAACCAAGGGTACCGTTGGAAAGAGCGATAATTTTTCCATCTCTCCAATACTAATCAAATGCATTTTGAGAAGATCGGAAAGGGAAGATCTCAAAATGAAATTTTTGAAAGTTTCCCAAAATTTTATATTTTTTGACCCTTTTAAAGCCCTTATTACATAGTGTTTTTGAGAGATACTCCAAGGTAAAAACTACCTCAATACGTCATTTGATCATCAAATTTGGAGGGCAGTGGTAAGTATTTTTGGAGCTTGAATTATTTATTGTTCACGGTGCATCTGAAGATCTATACAATCGTGTGATCCACTGGAATGAATTCTTAATTACTGTACAACCCGATGACGAAAACAAGATAAATCTAGTTTTTCTTATTCCCCCTTTCAAAACGTCCTCTCTCCACAGCTGGTACTTCCAGTAATAAAGCAATTACGACTCGATAAACTATTCAAATAACCAATATACTTATACAATGTTGGCAATTCCAATTCCTGATTCGTAGAATAAGGTAGATAGGGGGAGGGGGTGTCAGAACTTAATTGTAAACAATTTAAAAAAAATACCTACTATAAACTTATCTGTAAACGCAATCTCGACAGTGTTCTGGCTCACCTCAACAGCAAAACAATACTTATTACAGGCCATGTAGCCATGTAGATGCGAAATTGCGGAGGGAGGGACATGTCAAGAACAAAAAGGCGGAATTTGTTCTAAAATTCAGAAAAATGTTTTGGGCAATAATTGGCGCTCAAAGGTAGGTCTAGAACAAATTAACTTTGCACAAATGAGTCTTCAGGCCAGTTTGAAGTTAGGAGTCCAGTGGAAATGCACTGCTCAAGGTAACCGCGATGTTATATAGCGGTTCCGAAACGTGTACTGAGGAGCCGATTAATAAAGAATTTTTGAACCCAATTTGGTACCAAGCGTAAATGAAGTCATCAAAATTCAAGTCAGTACGCGGTTACGAAGGAGCTGTCCAGTTGCTCGACATTTACGACCTACTCAGACGAGAAGAGAGAAAACGCTCAAAATTTACATAACAGTTTATTGTTTTTCTCTGTAACACGACTTTTTACTATTTACCTACCAACCATATTTTTGCAATGTTAACTATCAACTTCATTTTTACAAAAACTACCAAGTACCAATAAAACATCGATCTCAGAAAGTTGTGGGTGCCCTTATAATCATAACGGAATTAAGTTCTCTTAAACGCTCTAAGGGAGGACAGCTGCATGACATGAAACTTTCATCAAGGAAACGAACAAAGATGGCATTTGAACGGATTTTAGACCAATTTCAGTCTCTGAACATTCTTTTGCGATTCACACTCGTGTTCTGAATTATTGTAAGTCCATAAAGGGAACAAAAGGTTCGTCCTTCAGAGCTAGGATGGAAAATTTAGATGTCATGGCTGATTCAAGGAATTCACATTTTCAACAAGGAGCGATAATTTTCATAGGGGTCCATCAACACCCCAATCGGCACATCGATAGGTAATCAGACTTCGAATAGTTTTGCTCGTTACAAGGATTTCATGACAGACACGGAACCAAAATTTTTGGAGACAGTTTTTTCAACCTTGAAATGTGATACACTCGGTAAACACAAATTAGTGTTTACCAGAAACGTTTACTTGAAATAATAAACTAAGGTGTGAAAAAAAGTTCTCAAAAATCAAATTTTCCACTCGTGTTTCACATTTTAGGCTTTCCCGGGCAATGGGGAATTTGCCTCACATTTTTTTTTTTTTTCGAATGAGGGTTTATTTTTATGGAATAAAACCATAGTGAGCTGCTCGAAAACGCATCCAAAAAATTTAGAGAATTTAAGGAAGATGGAAATTTTAAATTTGGTGGCAATGTGTAAGAGGCAGCCATGTTTGAAACGTGACGGATATTCTACCAATCTGACTTCAAAGGAGGTTCTGTGGCGCTTACCACAGAAGCGGAACATACGCGAACTTTTACCTTCCGAGTAGTGCGCACGAACTGGCAGGAAGAACCCAGACACAAAATTGACCAAAAGAAACAGTAATACTCACTTTTTTACAATACGAATCTATCTACTAGTTTATCAAGCATTATTATTCTTCATCTTCTCTTATTTAGTTTCAAGATTTGAATCACATTATTCGAGTAGCCATTTCACTGGATCGTTTTGTGTGGCGTGCTAGAACTCTGTCTGTTGTCGTTGCTTTCGCGTCGTTTTTTTTTTTTTTTTTTCGTATGACGTCAACAATATTCCTCGATTTTCGTGGTGTTTTGTAACAGAGGTTCATTTGTTTAGTCATTTTCTCCTACGGTAATTTTTTTCCGTTGGTTATTCCTAGTGTTAAACGTTATTCTAGGGCCCTATAATAGGATTTGCCTTGAAATTCCAGAATCTAAAATTGAGGCAAATTCCCCATTTTGGTTCCGTGTCTGTCTGCCATGAAATGGTTGTAACGGGCCAAACTATGCGAAGTTGTTTTCAAATTTCGATGAAATTTTCAGGGTTAGTACTACGGATTGGAGTGTAGATGGTCCTCCATAAAAATCATCGCTTCCGAATTCGATGAAATTTTCAGGAATTGTGCGGTTTGGAGTGGAGATGGTCCCCTATGAGGGTAGTGCACGGTACTTAGAGATTAGCTGTAATTAGATGTTTTGGGATTAGCTTCAATGCATCGGATCATCTATACAATCGGGTAGTGGATACGTGGAAGGTATGTGAAACACACACTTGATAGACTTTTTTCACGTTCTCTCAGGTCCTGTTGGGTCATCAGGAACTCCCTCCGGTGAGTTATGAAAAAACAATACTGTTGTGATCTTCGGTGAGTCCCTAGAACTGTACCCTAGGTCTTAATATTAACTATTATCGGACACAGAAACACGTCAGATCAAGACCAGAACAGAACTCTATCTTCTATTTCGCAAAACAACTTACATTTCCTCAACACCTGATTAATAACGGTAACAATAATAATCCATGGAGTACTCAACTCCCTAACAATACAGTTATACTTAAAATTTTCGAGATGTTTTTTTTTGCCAATTTCTTCAACCAATTTTCACCAATGGAAACAATACACCAAATTTCATCAAAATCGATCCATGCGAACTGGGCCACAAACGACATTCAACTCACGGACGGATTTGAGGTTTATTATTTTCAATAATGAACCATTGGAATCGACCATGAAAAAAAAATTTTTAACCCCCCCTCAAAATTTGTTGGTTTACGTTTCAAGGTACGTAGAATCCAAAAATCGAATAAAACGCTGTAAATTATTACACAAAGGTTTATTACTTTTCTATATAGATGACTCGTCTGCAAAGATATCAACCAAACAACATGAAGAAAAACATCGATCGCATTTCGGTCAGCTATAATTTGAACGGAGATTAGGCCTCTTTTGCGATTCACACTCGTGTTTCTGATTTGTCGTACGTCCGACCCGAGATGTATCGTACGTTCGGGGCACAACCAGACCCCAAATGGAGCCTGCATACCAAATTTAATCAAAATCGGTCAATGCTAAGTGAGAAAAGTGCCGCGTACGGCGGACGGACAAAATTTTATTCAATTTTCGGATTTTACGTACCTTGAGACGTAAACCAACAAATTTTGAGGGGGGGGGGGTTAACAATTTTTTTCTTGGTCGATTCCAAAGGTTTATTATTGAAAATAATAAACCAAAATTTGGCCGTCCGTCCGCCATCCGCGGCACTTTGCCCACTTAGCATTGACCGATTTTGATGAAATTTGCCATGTGGGCTCCATTTGGGGTCTAGTTGTGCCCCGAAGATTTTGGTTGATGTAGGTCACTTCTAAGGGTTGAAAAATAAGGATTGAAATTTTGAAAACGCCCTAACTAAAAAAATTTCAATATAAAGGTATTGTTTTTCCATCAATTTAAGATAGTATCGAATTTTTGTGACCAAGCGGAGTCCTGTAGGCCAAACCGTTCGCTCCCTACGAGAATTTAAGGGTTGGACTTATGATTAGTCAGAAACACGAGTGTGAATCGCAAAAGAGGCCTAATCTCCGTTCAAATGTTAGCTGACCGAAATGCGATCGATGTTTTTCATTAAGTTGGTTGGTGGTAACAACGGCAAAGCCGTGTTCTTTGCAGACGAGTGATCTATATAGAAAAATAATAAACCTTTGTGTAATAATTTGCAGCGTTTTTGCTTCCGAGTTCCCCAAGGTAGCGGAAGCATTGTTTTCACTTTTCAAGGTTAAAGAAAATAATGTTCTCCAAAATAAATTTCCACTCGCTTTTAACGTTTTAGAACTTCCAGAACAATTTTGGTTCCGTGTCTGTCTGTCTGTCTTAGTATCAGTCTGTCTTCAAATCCTTTCGGACGAAACTACTCGGAGTTATTGTCCGATTTCGATTAAATTTGTGTGGTTTGGCGTGTAGACGGTCTCATATGATAATCATCTATGCAACGGGTTATGGATACGAGGAAGTTTCGTGCCACAGGCTAGGCAGCCTTTTTAAATTTTTAACGCTGATGTCTAAAAATGATTCGAAAAGGGAGTTCAAATAAAACATTGATAAAGATGTTAAAGTTTCTTCAAGTAAGTGACCCAATTAGGTAGAGATAAAGTCGTAGCATGAATAATGAGTGCGTGTCGTTTTAGTCTGGAAAATATATGCTGCTTCATTTAAACTCAATAAATCTCGTAAAATTTATTGAAAATGAGCTTGAAACTATTGCAGTCAGCTGAATACATCAATTCTGCACGTCCAAGATGTTACCTATTGCATGAAAACCGGGCTATTGTTGCATGAAAACCTTGGAGGGATGTGCGATTCAAAGGCTGATATCCCATGAAAGAGCCATATTGAAGAAAGTTGGACTATTGGATGCTCATAGGTAGCTAACTCCTCAATGTGCACTATTCTAGAGCTCAGCCCCAAATTACCGTTGAAGGAAAAACTGATACGCGCATAAGTAAATACGTTTTCGCACATGCTGCAGTTTATCCGATGTTGATAAAATTCATAAGGGACCGTCTCAGGGTTTAAGATTCATCAATATCGGACAAATAACCACAGATAAACAGACCGACACGGAAACAAAAGTTGTCCAGACATCTCTGAAACGCATACGAGGAAATTGAATTTTTAAGCAATATATTCAACGGTGGAAAACGTCTGCCAAGTGGGTGTGGCACATAGCTTCCTCGTATCCATAACCCGATTGTATAGATGAACAGGATGCATAGTAGTTAATCTCAAAACATCAATCTCTAAGTACCTTCCACTACCCTCGTAGGAGACCATCTACACGCCAATCTGAACAATCCTAGAAAATTTCATCAGATTTGGATGAAAAATGTAAGTGTTATGGCTGTTACAAGGATTTTACGTTTGCGCGTGCGCAGAGGAAATTGTCAATTTTAATGCTATTTTACTATCAGTCTAGAGGTGATGATTTTCATAGAGGACCGTCTACACGCCAACCCGCACAATCCCTGAAAATTTCATCGGTATCGGAAAATAACCTCGTATAGCTATGCCCGGTACAAGGAATTCATGACGGACGGACACACGCGGAACCAAAATTGTTCAGAAAGGTCTAAAACGTGAAAGGAAATTTTGATTTTGGAGAACATTTTTTTTCAATCTTGAAAAGCGGAAACGAAGCTTGGTAGACCCGGAAGCAAAAGTTCTCAAAAATCAAAGTTGTAGTAACCTGATACACATAGTATTACTGATTGCTAACACTGATGGACCCCACATGCCACATTTCGTTTTTGTTATATGTTAATATTGATGATGTTTGTGGATTTGTAAATTTCGGTAGAATTGAGAGGGTGTTAGCAATTCTCCCTAGCTCTAGTAGGTGGACGTGGTATGGTAGGAGAATCAGTCCGTTTGTAATAATTCAACTTGTCCCGTTCATAGTCTCGAATAAATCCTCTTTTACTTGATTTTGTACGGAGTTTCTTTCATCAACCACGACCCATCAATAGACTGCCAAGTTGGTGTAGCACATAGCTTCCTCGTATCCACAACCCGATTGTAGAGATTATCTCAAAATATCAATCTCAAGCAGTACCTCGCACTACCCTCATAGGAGACCGTCTACACGCCTTCCGCACAATCTCTGAAAATTTCATCTAAATCGGACAATAACCTCTGAGTTCTGCCCCTTATAAGGGTTTCATGACAGACACGGAACCAAAATTGTTCATGAAGTTCTAAAACGTTAAAAGCGAGTGGAAATTTATTTTGGAGAACTTTTTCTTTTCAACCTAGATAAGAAAAAACAATGCTTCGGCTACCATGGTAGACTCGGAAGCAATAACGAACCTTCGAGTTAGGGGGGTGCGCCTGATTTTTTTTAAAGTTTTAATCGAAAGTAGACCTCATTCTGAGAATTTAGACACCAGCCGCTCTCTTTTTGGATGAGTAGATCTTTTTCTATAATTTTTCGAAGTTTCGAATGTTTATGACGTCATGCACCCCTCCTGCATGGGCGAGACCCCCCCAAGCCCACTGATACGTCATAAACATTCGAAACTGAAAATTCATGGAAAAAGGTCTTCTCACGGTAGAAGGTCGCGGTTGGTGTCAAAATTCTCAGAATGAAGTCTAGTTTATATTAAAAAACCCTGTGTTGTTGCCTGTAAAGTCGGTATACGGGCAAAAGTTTTACGTGACAACGACTTTGAGTGGTAAAATAATTTTAATGTTGATATTCATTCGTATAGTAGGAAGAAGGATAAAATAAAATTCTTTGTCAAGTTGCACAGAGTAGGTATTTCCCGTAGGTAGTAGGTATTTCCCATGGGTGGGGGGGGAGTGAGTGCCAGGGAAGGGGGGCGGGGCGCTCCCGCTTTTGTGAGCGCCGGGGAAGGGGAGGGGCCGCCCGCCTTTAGGGAGCGCCGAGCTGCACCCCCTCCGTGACCGGAGCGTAACGCAGTTTCTTGAAGTGTCTCCCGGTAAACCAATTTATAAGACGTTATCACGTCAAAATAACAATAAAAAGTTTTTCCGACCCATGAGCACACCCCATTTGCTATTTGTGTAGTGTGTAGTACTGGTTCGCAACCTGTTGGACTTCAGGACGTGCTGCAAATGAAAATCCAAAGTGAAATTCCTTCCAAACGTATGTTTTCAAAAAAAATAATCTTTAAAAAAAGAGTTTGTCCAATTGGCTGGCAATGGACCATAGGACTTGTCTAAACTACTCAGGTAAGAACAATATCTTATGGACAAGTACCTAAGTCAAAAAGTACCTAGGTATCAGGTGTAAGGATCCAAAAAAGTAAAACGGCATTTTTCACTATTTTATAATATATAGTGGTATTCTATTCAACAGTACAGAAATGGTTATCAAACACATCACACAGAACCACCAAGCTTCATAAGTCATGGTGTCAATAGATCATGTGAGTAGGGCTCACTTTGAATTCCACCAAGTTTCACGGATTTCAGAAGATTGACTCTAATATAGCTAACATCCTGTTCTCTGAAGAAGAGATCCCACGTAGTTGACAGGTGTGGGGGAAGAAACACTCCAGAACGACAATGATAGCAACTAAATATTTTAGAATGTATATCATTTATGTCAACATTTAGCACACAGATGGGTAGGTTATGTTCCCTCACGAAAGATGTCCACACCGAACACAAAACATTGAATGATAGGTAGCTAATTACATGTTAGGTATTCCTTTTTTAGCAGATAAGTTCAGTGTTAGCATAATATGTCTACTAATTACAAAATCTCTCTGTAACCCTTCAAACTTTACCGCCTCAAGTAAGACCAATAAATAATTGAAATGGCAAAATCACATTCACTTTGGAAGGTAGTGCGATTTCCATCCACAGTATGAACAAAATTAAATTTCCATCATTTCCAATATGTAGTACTGTCGATATCATATTAGGTACGTTACAACAACTTGCAATTTAAAAGGATTTCAGTCCATGAAAACATCAATTTTCAATACACAGACTCATATGCAGCAAAATGCCTCATTGATCGAATAAAACACGCAGGTATGTATTGTACCCACTTGATTGCTTGTAGGGTATTGAAACTGTACCCCAAAGTACTACACGCAGTCAAATCTTAAACACCTATAGAGACAACAACATTACAACGGGAACATTGTTATGGGATTTGAGGTTCACGTCTGAGTGGGAAAGAAGCTATAGTACCTACTTTACTGATGGTCAGGAACTGGAATTAGGCTTCGACAGTAGGTAGTTAGGTACCTATTTACAATAGGTAGCAAGAATCATCCACAATTATGAGTAGGTAGGTATATTATGTAGGGTGTACCTATGATATTAAATAGACAGGTAGATACTTACTACACGGAAAATGGAGTTTGTTCGCCACGAGTAAATTCAACTGGTACACCATCCAAGTTACACAATGGAAAACTTATCAGAAAATAACTTCTCACGTCATAACCACCTATTTGATCCCACCAAGCATCATAATGATGAATAACAAAGTTGTAAGATTGATGCTATCAGTAATTCAATCATAGGTAAGTAGGTGTTCTTAAGATGAGTCAATCTACATCCACTAGAACGCAGATAACCAATTGATTGGGCAATTTCATTGAAGATTAACAAGCACAATACAATATGGTGAAAGAACAACCAAATTGATGATCGTTCTATGTGAAATCAAAATGATTTATTTTATTCATCTTTCAAGTAGTAAAAACTATCGATATTTCAGAAAACCAACACCTACCTACCTATCAATGAGATAAATTCAATTGAGGCTATCAAAATTCCAGCTTTTCATTCGACAGAGGGGAAAAATAACGAGGCATCTGCCAATCCGATGAATTAGTGACACCTACTCAACTCAAATACCAACATAGGACTAACTAATCGTGGAAGGTTTGGTGTTAGGTATTCAATTTATACTGAAGCCCGAACCGACTAAAGGCAAAATGTCTTGAATTAAATAACAAAAAAAATATCAATTCAACAACAATCGTCAATTTTGGTATAAAAACAAAAACTCATAACAGGGGATCAACATATCGCCGCATTTTCAAGATATGTTTTCAACGATTTAATCCTATACTTACATACATATACATTTATACAAACATATAATATTTACAGAGGTAAGATCACTACAAATCACCCTTTTAGTCCAATATTCGAATATAATAATATGTCAAAAAACAATTCAAAGACCAGCTGGGTTTACAATGTATGTTCTTACAGCTATCGTTCATATATACATAAAATAAATACAGCTGGACGTGAAAGCCCGATAATATTTATATAGGTAGCGTACAAATCAAGCATCCAAAAGCAATAAGCCCATTTCGTATACCGACTCATTTTGATACAAAGCGTCGAAATTCAACACCTGAATTTGGATTTTGTAGTGCAGAAGCAACTCCCAGAGTAGGTAACTACCCAAGTAGGTAACTGAAGGCTTGTAGTCATCATCAGTGGTTTATAAAGAAGTTGTCATACTCTCCACTAACCCTTAGAGTTAGGTAGGAAATCTTGATGCTTAGGGTAGTTTCTCGATTCAGAAAATCGGTTCATCCATCTGCTTTATTCGTCCAATTTATTGATTGAAAATTATGGAAGTGACTGGTTCCTTCTCTACTACTATGAATCCCGCAACTGATTGAACTGACTTTGATCCCGATATTACCAGTAAGTTGGAACACAAATGGGTGGGTACCTGAAAAAAATCAGTAGGCTGCCTGGCTGATACATTTCCAAGTGTTGAAACCAAATACTCTCTTCGCTTTCAAATCGGAGACACAAGTAGACAGCACTTTCACAAGCCAAAATAATTCAGTTTCAAAAGATACTATACAAAAGTAGTTGACGAATTACTACCGACCTAGTATTTCCTTCCTGATCACGTACGTTCTTACTAACTGTTCCCAACTGAAGAGATGCAGGTACCTAACTATAAAAACACGTTAGACGTGATGAGCTGAACTGAAGGATAAATTGAAAGACACGTCGTTGGCATGCAAAGCATACCCACCACCTACATTTTTCGTTACTACCATGACGAGCAAGGTCACCTTATTTTTCACCATCTACGAGTATGTATCCATTCAGAGAGCATATTAAGGAGCAGCAAGAGCATATCAAGGTCTCAATTCGTTGAGTCATCTTCGGTATCTCTGCTATTAGAGTGAGATAATGAATATAAATGAGCCTTGAAAGGATCCTGTTGAGTTTTATCGTAAGTTACCTCCTCTCAATGGGGTATTTCGGTCAATTTTTTTTATATTTTTTTTCAAAAGAGTATGGCTCAGGAATAACGGTAATCGGGTCTGTTCGTCGAGAAAATGTTTTTAAAAAATCAGAGAAGCTAAGGAAAGTTGAAGATTTGAATGGTGTGACGTAGCTAGCCAATCGTGACGTAGCTAGCCAACTGTCTTTGAAAAAGTATCCACGCACAGAAACCCTTGGAGGACCTCTTGGATACTACAAAACACTACTCAAACACGCGCGCGGCATAGTCCGCGGCGTAGTCCTTGCCTTGTGTGTGTGAATTTATAGGGGCCCGCCTTTTTCAAACGTGTTATCTCTTTAATTAATTTTTCTACCACATGTTATAGTATCATAGGGCTAAAAGTTGGAGTATACAGGTTTTCAAGGGTGCTGAATCCAAATTTGAGGTCAAAAACCTGAATTTCCGACCCACCGAAATACCCCATTCTAGACACGAACAACAAGTTTTTCAACCAACAAGAACAACAACTTATCAACAAGTTGTTGATAAAGTTTTTCAACTTATCAGTTGGTGGAGTAGTACAAAGCCACGTTTAAGAGGGGCTTGGTCAGTTTCCGGAGGGAGAGAGAGTTTCAAATATAAAATCACTCACCAGATGCTTTTCAACCAATATCAGCCCTTGATAAAATTGTCATAAATAACCCAACCACACTACGCTAATGGCAGGTTTATCTCCAACCCATTGCTCATCAAGTCCCCATTTGATTAGGTTACCCATCTTTACCTTCAGGTCAAAACCACCAAAGAATTTTTCCGAACATTTCCGAGGAACAAACGCGATTTTGGAATGGTACATCTAGTTCACTTCGAGATGATATTATACATGCGATGCAATGCCATGTGACTCCAAAAATGTGTTTAGGTGATATTTACCAGAATGGTAGGTGGTGTTTGTGGCCTGGAGGTATCGACAACAATGATAAGGTACTCAATAACAACGGACACTGAATCACTTAAAATCACTTCGTGGAGCTATACTGTTTCGATCAGGAGGGAAATCGATTGATCAAACGTGGACATCAAGCATAATTTTGACTAGTATGAATGAACAGAACAATGGAGCAAGAGAAGAGAACGAAGAACCCTTACACAAACATCAATGATCCAAGAGAGGAACAACTAAACCTACTCGGAGTTGAACCTGAATGATAAAGATTAACACCTGGGAAAATGTACACCAAGTTTACACTGATAAGGATATTCAATAGATGTCAACCGTATGTTTCAAAATGCAGGAACACTAAACTACTCAACATACATCTTCGATACCACTTAACACGAAACAGGATAATACCAAAACAAATCAAACAATTTTTCAGTCTTTTTAATGTAACAATAAATGATATATTAATAATATTGAGATGAGTCAAAATATTGGGAGATAATTCAATAGAAAAAACATTTTCAAGTTATGCACTATGAGAAGCATATTACATCACCGATATAGAATTGTAAACATCATACTCACAAATTAATGTAAAATAAATGGGAAAGATGAGAAAGGCTGACTGCCTGAAACATACGCACTGCTCAAGTATAGTTAGTTCGGATCACAAATAGGTGCCAGCTCATAACCGTAGGCATCAATGTGAATTTTAAGGAATAAAATGAATACAGGTTTTTATGCAGGTAATAATTTACTGATCAAAAAACATAAGAAAAAAGTGAGTTTGCGTATTTTTATTAGTATGAAATTATTTGAATCGAAATAAAGACTAGAAAACGCCAAATTAATTATATTTTCCGACTTCAAGTCAGTTGGTTTGAACGTGTTAAACGAAGTTCAAATGGTTCACCAACATACATATGCGACTACGTATCATTCATGGAACATCTCTCAGCCGTATTCCAAGTGACAAAACATGAATCACCGAGACTGGTGATGAAATCAACACGACAGCAGCGCTGTTGAGAGTAAGGAAGGGATTTCCCAACTGTCATGCTGATCAGTCATCCATCCAGAAATGCCACCACTCGGAAATGGTGCAACCTCGAAAATACTCGTACAGTAAAGAGTGAAATTTTGAACCAAGTAAAACTACAACCAACCAATAAAGCAAAATCAATACAAGTTTTTTTTTCTCAGTTCGTATTTTATCTGAGTGGCTAACGAGCGAAATTGTTCAAAAACTCAAGCAAGTGGTTGGTTTCTTGCCAACCAAATATGCATTCTGAAAAATAGTACACCTCAACTCAAGTCACTCTAGGATCCCATCATACTCCTGAAGTGGCCATGTAAATATATAAATGAGTGAATGTGAGTAATCATCAAAAATCAAAAATATCGATAATTCAAAAATATTCGATAGTTAATAATATCGAGAGGTATAGAAGTGGTGAACGATTCCCTACTGTTTATCACCATGGATGAAGACAATATTTTACAAACGAATGAAAACCCTTCGAAAGGTGAACTGAAAACATACAAAGCACCTAATTTACTTAGTCTGAGTGAAAGATTGGATCGAATGAATTGACATGTAGAATAGGGGGGGGGGGGGGGGTACCTAACGTACTGGTCAGTAACATCTACAGTGAGAGACTGGAAATTATTCAACAGAAAACATTGACTGACACTTCAGTCAGAAAATGGTTGCACAACAATCTTTTTGAATCCAACTGGTACTCCCCGCAAAAATCAATAACAACAAAACACCTGGTACCTATCAATCGAATCAGGGAAGCGATGATTGTAAATGTTACATAGGTATTGCTCAACTCTTCGAACATCCGTTAAAATTTACGAATAAAAATGCAAGCTTCAAATAAAATTGAAAAACTAGTTGAAAGAAGAACAATTCAGTAAAAGAATAACGAAAATAGAAGCAAAATTTATAAAATTGCTAATTTACATGAGCAAATGAGTAAAACCAACTCACATTCATGCCAAATTTTGGCAACAATATTTCAAAAATGGCAAAGCATTTAATGTAGTAGCCTTATCCGTACTTTAAAACTTTTACAACGTAACACCAAACAGTTGAATGTATCAAGCAAAGACATATTTATATGTAGGAACACTATAATTAGTGAGATGGGCATATACTTTTGATGCTAAACATGTAGCGTATAACATTAATATATAGTTTAATCTTTGGCCGTTAACAAAACAGGAATATTTTATCAGTAATACCACTAGCTTGTAATTTAATTTGAACACAATTTCAACTTAATACGAATCCTCACGAGAAATTTATATACACAGGACGAAGGTAACGAAGAATATTTGTTTGATGTATGACATCAACAGTCGGGGGGATGGCTCTACAACACTTGAGCCATCAGAAGCAGTTATCAGGAAAGAAATGCGAGATTCCATCCTGAAAATCACATCCAACATAAGCAAGAAATAACGACATTTCATATCAAGACTGAGAGAAAATAATTTGATTGACAGTTTTAAAAATTGTGAAATTTGATGAAAAGATTGATGAAAAGAAGATTGATGCAACCCGCCAGACAGGTAATTCATGAAATGGTAGAAATGGGAACTTGGAGCCTAATCAAAGGGCTTCTATCCTGGAAGGGCTATACCTTCCTCAAAGTAACAGTTCCAAAGGAATGATGGATATTTTTTCAAGAGAACAAATCCCTGCACACAGTAAAATTATACATTCACCCGTTTCTAGAGGCCACGATCGCCTCTCCACCCCCACCCCCTCCTTTCCCAAGTTAACAGGCCCCTTCAACTGGGTAGCATCCTCTGTTGCTCGTGCTAGTCTCCTCCTAATGGGGCCTGTCAGATTTTGGTAGCAAACACTTTCTATTAGCACGAGCAACGACGATGCTACCCTGTTGAAGGAGGAGGTCCAGGTAACTATGGACTGGGAGGGCGGGGAGGTGCTCGTTCCAGGGGGGGGGGGGGGTTGGTACGGGGGATTGTAAAAGGGGGCCTTTTATCGTCACCCACTGTTAATGGGAGGCAAATTTACAGCCCCCCCCCCCCCCCCAAGACCCCAAGCTTTGTGAAGAGGTTCCAAGGGCCCTGGTAGAGGCGTACAAAAACTCTCAAATTCACGAACATTATACGACTTTCCCATTGTTTGGGTTCTTATTAAGGCTTACCAATTGTACCCAAGCTTTGAAATTCAAGGATCATAATCTATAAATCTCTATACATGTCTTTGTGCCACTGTGGAACAAATCAGTGGCGTCACCATAGTGCCAGGACAACAGAAACTGCGTATTTTGTGGGTTTTGGGGTGTTGCAACTTGAATATGGATGTGATCTTCAACAGATACATACCTACCAAAATTAACAGATCAAAGCCCAACGTTAGGACATATTACCACTATGGTGCCAGGCTGGAACTGTTGTAGGAAGAGGGGGGAAATCGCACGTTGTGTGTTGTAGATTAGATTTTAAAATGCTGTTCAAAATAGCGAGAAATGTTATGGTGACTAGGGGGAGCGGGAGGGGAGGGGTGTTGCGGAACTAATATTTCTGACTCAAAATACAAACTACATTAACTGAAACAATTTTGTGCGGTGAAAAAGTAAATTCAGCAAGAGCGGTCTCTTACAATCATCTCTAGTCTCTCAGGGCTCATAGTGTGGACTCAGGTGACACAGCTCTACGCAATTAGTGTCGCTCTAGCTCTCCCCGTGTAGACCTACCTTGATATTAGTTGTATTTACGCTTATGAGTCACTTGAGGTCAATCAAGGATTTCGAGAGCGAGAACAGTATTCTTTTTTGCCAATGACTTGAAAGCGCTAGCAACAGAGAGATGCTGAACAACCATAAATGATTATTGTTGACGCCTTGGATACCCTGGTGGGGATTGTTGCAGGGCTTCCAACCAGTTCCAACTTTGTGGGATCAACAAGATGAGTCAATTCCAAGCATGGGACCCAGAGGTGTGGGCAAGAAGAAATCAAAGAGGACCTCGAGAGATAAGAATGGAAGCAGGATATACAGGGATATTGGGTTGTGGCAATGAAGCAGAAGATGGTACACGGAAAAAGTAGATAAACTGCACAGAGGGTCGAAGAAGTTATGGAGATAGGATGGGAGAGAAGGCAAAATGGTTCGACAATGGTTGGAATTCTGGCCAGAAGCGACAGATGTCAGGTATTCTTCATCAGATAGCTTCGGCTATTCTGATGGTACAGATGGAGGAACTGGAAACTAAACGATGGATGAGTTATGTAAATACTAGAACATCAACAGTACCCCACTTGTTATTCTGTTGTATTGTTGGTGGGATGTTTTAATGCTTTCAGTCAGAATATTCTAGATATGTAGCAGTTTTGGGTCGGGATAATGTTGAGCTGAATATGGCGAATTGTATCAGTGTAGTGTTCAAGAAAGTACCACCATTTTGAAGCAATGTTATACTGAGCTACTGAGAATGCACCACTAACTCCATAAAGTACTCATCAATTGCAGCTCAGAATAAATTCCAACTCGTCTTAGGAAGCAGGCGTTGTATGGAAGTAATGGTTCAATAATTCACAAAACAGCTGATGACAGGAGTGGACAGGGGGAATGAGGCAGCCCATGGATTGTGAACGCTCTTTCTGGTACACCATATCGTCATGATTGAGCTTTGAGTTTTGAGGAGCAACTAGCAAGTTTGGTCGCTTCAAGAACTACCACATCACAATCATTATGAATCACCTCTCTACCAAACAGATGTGGTAGTGTCAGCTTGAAGCAACCACACTTGTTGATTGCTCCACAAACTACAAGATCAAGTTATAAGCATGTTCGTTGTCTGCATGGATATAATAAAACAATTTAGACTATCCATTATCACCTCATTCCAAAACATCTCTTCAGTCTTCTCGTAAACTGTAATTCGATTATTAAACGTAATGAACTGTATATTCGATATAATGATTATAATAATTCAACAACTGCACCAGTTGACGAATTCGAATGTATTTTGAGCTCTACCCGCCAAGTACTTACTGTCAAAGTAAAATTGAAATAATTAGTCAGGAAGACAAGGCGTAATCTCCACTGCTATATACTCTAAATGTATACATTAATGCCTAATTGATAAGAGCTTCAGTACAACAAAACCATCATAAACATCGTCAAATCAAATCGAGGGAATAGAGAGAACGACTGGAATTGAAAAGGTCAAAATCATACTTGTGCATCCATGTCGAAGAGAGATCAGGACAAACTATCACAAGGATGGCGGAATAGAGATTCTCAGTATACAGCTTCGTAATAATGCTACTAATAATAATATGTACCTGGCTTAATAATACTTTTAAGAGAAATGGCCGGTATTGTGGAGGAAGGACGACAAAAATGACCATGATTCGATTCTCAGGGAGGACGCCTGGCGGGAGATCAATGTAGTGCTAGGGGCAGATACTGATGCGATCAAGAAGAAGATGGAAAGTTTACAAGGTTTACGACGAAGAGGGAAGCATAGAGTTACCACGAGCCAGAGGTAAGGGGAAAAAAATATTGGTAACAGAACTTTGCTGAAAGCAACAACCCACCTTGTCATCGCTCTCCATCTCTGAACTGCTGAATGGAACGTACAAAATGGATCGCTGCCTCGTGCAGTGCCCCCGTTCGTCGCATCAGGACCAAAGAAGGCAACGCACGCAAAGTATTTTTGCTGCCTCGCCTCGCCTCACTTTGCTTCATGCGCTGCCTCTTACTAGTTATGCATATACTAGTTACCAGAGTATTATAAGAGAACTGTACACTGAGGATCTCTATTCCGTTGTCCTTGTGATGGTTGGTCCTGATCTCTTTACCCAAATTTGATGCGGAGATGCACTCCATATCCTAAGTCAAATATGTTTGGTTTCTTCGAAAACTACGGAACATAGTAAATATGAGATTTGTCTTTCTTACCTTGATCCAGAACACCAGAATTGTGAGCATCAACAATCTAAGCAGGTGACCTTAACAGGTCCTCCAGCAGCCTGAGCAGCCAACTCGTCCACAACTTTATTCCACTCTGTAAAACATACATACGTAACAACGGGAGGCTCGCTTGGAGGGTGCAATAACAGGCTGGTGGGACGATTACAGAAAAGGCCCTATTTTTACACAATTCAAGACATTTTGGATACTCAGGTTGGGGAAAGACAACATATAAAATTTCTAAAATATGTTGAACTACTAAAGTTTACTACTAAATTCATATACAGCCCCCCCCCCCCCCCCCCCTGCTAAAATCGTCCAGATAGTGGTTTGTTGAATCTTCATGATTTTTCCTAAGGAACTCAAATATGACCACGGTGCGCAACGCATACCAACTTCGTTTTGTTTTCAAATGAGACCCCTATTTTTTATTGCAGATTTGGATTCCACGTGAAATTTCATGAACATTTCACCCCTCAAACGATTTTGTTTATCGCGCGCAACCTGCTCAGCGTGCACTCAAAGATGCGCACATTGCGAGGTTGCGTCAAAATGTGCATGTGCCAAGTACCCAAGTGTGACATGATATTTTAGTATTTATTTACGCTGAATCACGTGGTGATGTTACTTTCTTAACATGGTCTCAGTCGGTCGCTGGTCGTTAGTATTTTGACAAATCAAAGGGGCAAAAAGTTAAAAGTTGTACTTAAATTGGAAATTTTAAAGGATTTTAGGAATTCATTAGTGCACGGCCCTTGGGAATTGAAAAACTGAAATATTGTCGCCGGAATCACCAAAATCGAACAATAATTACCAGAGAAAAATGGGAAAAACTACTGAATAAACGGTTATTCCCACGTTTTTCCCATATTTCTCTGGCAACTTTTGTTTGATATTGATGATTCCAGCGGCAATATTTCAGTTTTTCAATTCCCTAGGTCCGTGCACTAATAAATTTCTTTCTAAAATCCTTTAAAATTTCCAATTTAAGTACAACTTTTTAACTTTCTGCCCCTTCAATTTGGCTAAATACTAACCCGGAACTAGGAATGAACATCGACCGACTGAGAACCCCTTATTTTGACTGCATTTTGATCAAATTATCGACAAAAAATAAACTTTTTAAAAAGAAAATGGCCTTTTTTAAGGGCTAAACCATTCTGTCTACCTAAACACCCAGTCCCCAGTCCGTGTTGAGAAAGGAGGAGGGAAAGATAAATTTTTTGTAGTTGGTACCAACTCTTCACATGTAAACATTCATAAGTTAACTGAAGAGGTCTTCAAGTAGTGAGTGAAAAGGCCATTTTTTTTTTAAAGTTTATTTTTCGTCGATAATTTGATCAAAATGCAGTTGAATTAAGAAACTAACATCACCACGTGATTCAGCGTAAAACAATACTAAAATATCATGTGTCACACTTGGGTACATGCACATTTTGACGCAACCGTGCGGTTGCGCATCTTTGAGAGCGTGCTGAGCGGGTTGCGCGCGTTAAAAAAAATCGGTTGAGGGGTGGAATGTTCATGGAATTTTACGTAGAATCCAAATCTGCAATAAAAAATGGGGGTCTCATTTGAAAAAACCGAAGTTGGTGTGCGTTAAGCACGATTGCGCACCGTGGTCATATTTAAGATCCTTGGGAAAAATCATGAAGATTCAAAAAAACAAAATTTTTTTTACCACTATCTGGACGATTTTAGCAGCCCCCCCCCCCCGGGGACGTTTTCTGGGACAGCCTGTATAATAATGAATCATCAGCTCTCTTTATTTGACGAAAATAAACTGGAACTTTTGAAAAAAGGAGCGGAATTCAATCTCCGAGTAGGAACAAACATCAAGATTTGAATTTCGCAAAATTACATTATGATACCAGAAGCAGTGCCACTCACCTTGAAGTACGTAAGCAACGACTGGGTCAGCACATTTCACCATCTCAACAGGTTTGAACGAACTAGTTAGCGATTGTTTTTCGGCAGTTTCTTCTGACTCTGAAGAGTTTTCTCCTTCTTCTTCTTCTCCTTCTTCTTCCTCCTCCTCCGCCTCCTCCTCTTCCACTTCCTCCCCTTCTTCATCGCCATCTTTTTCTTCCAGTAGCTGATGGTTGATCTCAAATCCGAATTCAAGACCTTGTACGTCACAAGGAGAGCACGTCGGATCACATATTATCACAGGGGGTCTTTTTTCAGGAACACAAATTATTTCAGTTGGTTTGGCCGCGGTTTTCGACTTTGAAGGAGGAAGCTTGACTATTACAGTCTTCTCTACATTAACAACAGTTTCGTACACAATTTTTTCTTTCTTTGGAACACTCACGGTATATTCAACATACATGTCGTTTGACGATTCGTGGTGGAGTGGGGGGTAATCTTCATTGGTTATTCGTATGTTTTGACACTTATCTTTTCTAAGGGGCAACTGAACCATGACAGTCGGGATAGATTCAGGCGATGGTGGTTCTTCAGGCGAAGAAACAGTTTTATCAATACATTCTGCCTCGCTTTCAGAGTATGGCTTTGAAGGTGAAGGAACGGCCCTTGCAATGGCTGCATAAGATGCGTTTTTAAGGCAATTTTCCCCAAGAGATCTCATGGAACACGACTCGCTTGATATCGGGAGTGAATGAACACTGTCACCATCAGAACTTTCATCTGACTTTTCAGACGATGGCACAGATGAAGTGGATTTCCTTCTTGAAATACGTTGTCTTTCTCTCTCAATAACACGAGCAAACGCTTTTTTGGCAGATAATGCCGTAAAATTAGGAATTTTGTTTCTTTGAGCTTGGTAAGAATTGTTCTTCTTCTTTCGCTGCTTTTTCTTCACAGTGAGGAAATCTGAATCAGCGTCTACATCTCCTATTTCCTTCTGAAAAACCGATGGCGAGACAGCAGTGGAATTATTGTATGTGTATGCGACAGTTTTGTCCATTGAGGCAAAACCGCTTTCCTGACTAGTATACACGTCTAATCCACGACCTTGAGAACGGTTTCTTACAGAATTATCCAGAGCAGAAATAAATCCTTCTTGACTCTGCTCTTCAATGCTCGAAGTGAGATCCTCAAACGTCGAAATACGAACTTCTTCAAGACTGCTACTTTTCTGGAATTTATTCTCCTTGGATTTCCTCCCTTTACGAACGGTGTCTGAACTTTTATCACGAACTGGTCGCAACTTGTTAGCAATGCGCGACGAACTTTTTGGAAAATTCATCCGCTGTCTAGTAGTCTTTCCATCAGTTCGAGTAGGGGACTCAATGTACTTCATCACTGCATCAATGTCCTGAGCGATATCACTTCTGTGTCCTTCAATATGTTCTGACAAAATTGTATTTTTATCATTCTTCGCCTGTGAAACAACAAAACGGATTTAAAATTTTGGTTAATGAGGAATATCAAACTGAATAAGAACAAACTGAGGAAATGCTGTGATAAAAAAATCAGTATCTCCTTCAACCTTTTGAACCAAAGCTTGTGTCAACCAAACCCAGATATCCCTTCTAGTTCAAGGAAGTAGAAATTAAAAATTAATTTATTGAACAAAATTTAACCGTAACCCCGCCCTTTCTGATCATGCTGTTTGAGAAGGTTGTACCCTTGCGTTTGTTAGTTCAGAAAGAGAATAGGAAAGATAAAGGAAATGCCCTGGGTTATCACACAGTTACTCCAACTAGGCTCAGCGCCGATTTCGAGGCCTAGGACATACTGCTAGGTTAAAAAGCTAAATACCAGTCAAGTCATAATAGCTAATTATCAGGATTTATGAGCTTTTTCTTCCTAGGTGTACAGAATTAAAAAAACTCCAACCCCTAATAATGGGTGGGGGAGCAGGAATAAACTAGAAACGAGTAGAATAGCTACAAGAAATAACAGAAAATAATTTACCTTAAGCCGGCGACACTTTCCTTTGCGTTCTTGTATAGCACTGAGGGAGTTTGCATTCTCATCAAAATTTTTGGTCTGAAAATAAAACATATAATATATTATGTGTTTATCAATAGAATGTATACCCACCAACCTATTCTATAGTTAATTTGAGTCAATACATTTCCAGAGTTGATAGCCTCTGGCGTTACAACACCTTCAGTGAGGTACTAAAAAACAAGACCACCCTCTCACAAAGGCGATAAAATTAATCAAATATTTTTTTTTCAAACAGCACATTAAATTATCTTGTCTATTCAGCTGAGAAAGTGCTGGTACAGGTTTCCTCTTCAACAGGATACTACTGAAGACAATGAGTATCTAGGCAACCTTTTGGATCCCCTACAAGAGCCATTCAACAAGGTATGAGTGGGGAGATTAGATTTGCAACGATTTCGGTATTGGGTGCGCACCACGTGAACATTGAGCGCAGTTGGCTTGAACGGTGTTGCTTCCACGGGAGAGCACGACACACACATTCACAGAATGAGGAACTTTTAAGTGAGTAAAATTATTAATTATGCAGGAAAGACATGTAGGTGAGGCGACACCGAGGCCAGGCCAGGATCTCCTCTCCCTGATGTCACTTGACCAGAAATTGAAGACGTCGCAAACATACGAAATTCGTATCAAACAATTCGGGAACCTTCTTTTCTGGATGCCCCATGTACGAGGAAACTGCGAGAAAAGAAAATTCGATTTGTTCATAAATAGATAACAACTAACTAAATGAAAAAGAAACAGACGATTCGACGCGATCAAAACCCGATTTTAGGCTGTATTCACTATTCAAATCAGCGATAAAAATCATGTAGAATTCCACCTCTAATTCTTCGACCTTCCCGAATCCAAAGGGCCAAAAAAAAACCTGATTTTCATAAGTGGAACCAGGTTTTATCGCATTCAAACGAATTGTTTTCCAAAATTAGCGCAGTGAAATTCAAACTGATTATATCATAGGAAAGCTGAGATCATTGCTTTGGGTGATGAGATACCTACGTGAAAAACCTTGCGGAAGTAAAAACTAACTACAACAAGAGATTCTGCCAGTTTGACGAAAATTACTTTACGAGTTCATTTTTCACACGTTAGGACCCCGAAAATATTTTTTGTGGGCGCTAGAAAGATGGGAAAATTGACGTCCGCTCCAACTTAGAAATCAGGTTTGAATTTACCAGTACATCAAGGGAGTTGAGCATCATTATGACTCAAGGTCGAAAACATGAAAAAAAATCTTAAAAGTGAAATAATTCGGATTTTCGAGGAGTGAAACAAAATGTTATGGGGGTCTCAGTCGGTCGC
Organism: Apolygus lucorum; assembly: GCA_009739505.2. Classification (NCBI taxonomy): domain Eukaryota; kingdom Metazoa; phylum Arthropoda; class Insecta; order Hemiptera; family Miridae; genus Apolygus; species Apolygus lucorum. The sequence continues at coordinate 41,142,969 of CM019167.2, read as the reverse complement.
CGTTCGTTCCTCGTTCCGGGTTAGTTACTTAAATTACTGTCATTCAAACTTTTAAAAGTTTTACATAGAATTGAAAATTTCAGGGAATTTCGAGATTTATTAGTGCATCAGCCTACGGAATTGAAAAACTAAAATATTGCCGCTGGAATCATCAAAATCCAACAATAATTGTCGGCGAAAAATAGGGAAAACCCTAACTGAATAAACGGTTTTCCCATTTTTCGCCAGCAATCATTGTTTGATTTTGATGATTCCAGCGGCAATATTTTGGTTTTTCAATTCCCTAGGCTGATGCACTAACGAATTTCGAAAATCATAGAAAATTTCAAATTCAGGTACAACTTTTAAAGTTTGAGCGCCAGTACTTTAGGGAAATACTAACTTGGAATGAGGTACGAACGGCGACCGATTGAGACCCCCTTAAGGGACACTTTCTTACTGATTAGTTGTGGAAACGACTCATGAAGTTCTGAGGTCCTCAACATGGGACACCCTGTATATGAAATCGCCTCAAAGGTGGGAACACAATCTAAATGAATAAATAAATGATTTATTTGATTTAATCTGATTTCAATTGGGAGGATGCTCAGAAGTTATTCAACGTCGACCCTAGAGATGAGTGAAGATGAGAAAGAAGGGTGGAAGAAAGTGAAACGACCACCAGTTTTAGTATGAGCCAGGCAGAATGTTGGTGGCGATACTACAGAATACACCAACATAGAGCCTAACGAGAGTAACACTGTAGAACTTTTCCCGCACCACACTCCGCAGCATGATAAGGTTGCAGCCATGACCCTGTTGCTGTTGGGTGCCACTTCTTTTAACTCCAACACTGCTTACCCTAAATCATCTCAATCATACTTTCCTATCCTAGCCCACCAGGTCTGCTCCCCCAGCTGCCATTGACAACTTGGGACATCCAGGATAATGCAATAGTTTGACGGGTAAGCTTGCCCTGGTCACTCGGCTTGTGATACAATCTCTCCCTCTCAACATCCCAGCTACTAGATAACTATATAACTTTACTAACTTGAACCGGATAACATTATACAGGAAAATCGAGAAACATTTTTTCCCCCTTTGTCAGCGTTGGTCGCCGAATTTGACAATACAGGGTGTAAGCCTAACTAGTCTGCCATACGGTACCAGTCGATTCTACAACTAATTTGCAACAAAAAATGTCTCTTAGCAATTTTTTTTTAAACACTTCGTTTTCGAGTTATTTTAACTTTAAACTTTTTATCGTGATTTTGACCTTATGTCATTAAATTGGTCATAACTCCGTTAATTAGCTGTGTAAATTACAATTTGAGGATACCGTTGGAAAGAGCATTAAATTTCCTATCGGATAGATGCCTTAACTTTTTTTTGAGTCAAGGTTTGAGACATGAAAACGTCCTCTAAAAAGAGAATTTTACGTAATTTTGGAAACCTCGCATTCTTTCAATCTCAAATTGAACTACGAGAACCCATACTTTTTCAAGATGCAAGAACAGTGAAAACTGCGCCAGAATCTCAGCTTTCCAATGGTATAATCAAAATATATTCTAAAACCGTATTTAGGGGAGAAATTCGGGTTTGAACGCGGAAAAACGTGCATTTTTTCAACGAAATCGGCGCTCCGCCTAGTCGATCTGAGGGGTCGGACGATAGCAGTGGGTGGGCGGGCGCCGCAGTAGACCGCGAGGCCTCCGGAAACAGGAGGCCAGAGCGCTGATTTCGTTGAAAAAATACACGTTTTTCCGCGTTCAAACACAAATTTCTCCCCTAAATTCGGTTGTAGAATATGTTATGATTATACCGTTGGAAAGCTGAAATTCTGGCGCAGTTTTACTGTTCTTGCATCTTGAAAAAGTATGGGTTCTCGTAGTTCAATTTGAGATTGAAAAAATGCGAGGTTTCCAAAATTACGTAAAATTCTCTTTTTAGAGGACGTTTTCATGTCTCAAACCTTGACTCAAAAAAAAGTTAAGGCATCTATCCGATAGGAAATTTAATGCTCTTTCCAACGGTATCCTCAAATTGTAATTTTCACAGCTAATTAACGGAGTTATGACCAATTTAATGACATAAGGTCAAAATCACGAAAATAAAGTTTAAAGTTAAAATAACTCGAAAACGAAGTGTTTAAAAAGAAATTGCTAAGGGACATTTTTTGTTGCAAATTAGTTGTAGAATCGACTGGTACCGTATGGCAGACCAGTTAGGCTTACACCCTGTATACTCGTACTAATCAGTTACAAATATTTTACAGTATAGTATAATATTACCTCATGTTCAAACGAAGACAGTAATTTGCCATACTGACACAATACCCCATCTCGACTTTTTAAAGAATCAAAGCAAGGAAGTTATCCTCCTAAAGTTCTGTTCCTACCAAATTGCTGCGTACTTTTATTGATACCCTCAACCCCTTATTTCTCTTAATTTATTTTTTTAACTAGTACTCGTGTCAAGATTGTCCTTATTGCATTAGGTTGATTTAGGTAAAGTAAGTAAAAAGTAAAGTAAACCACAATTTCAGGTTTGATTTTCGTCTGACTGCCATTCCTGGGAAGATCAGAATTTGTTCTGATGATTTCGCTCATGGTTTCCCATTGCCTCACCGCCCTGGGTTGGGACGAGGGAGGCGGCGAGCCCCGAAAAGACGATAACACGCCCCAGGACCGAGATTTGAACGCACGACCCCCCGCAGTAGTCATTTTGTGTCTCACACCACGAAACGCATGCCCGAGCAATCGCGGCTGTACTGGACTCCTGGTTGATTTAGTCATACATCCCATTAAAGCTACGAGAATGACAGTCCTTTATAACGTGCTTATTACAGTTACCGTTGATGAATCTTACATATTTTTTTATAATACAAGTATAAGTTAGTAGGTATCTACGGATTTCAATTCCACATGTGAGAAAACGACATACTATCAAAACGATGAGAATATTATTTTGCTTCAAAATCCTGGAAGTTGCATCTCCGCACAAAAAATGGGGAAACCCTATCACATAGTATTACAACTTGTTGCTTACTTTGTCAGTGAACTTTTCACGTAATGCAGGCGAAGACAGCTCATCTACAAAATAACACAAAAACCACAAATTTAGACTTCTATTAAAAGGATGAAGAGTTGATGAAATAACATCTCCGAAATAGGTTTGTGCAAATTACTGACTTCGAAAAACGTTTTGCACAACCCTAGCTCGTCCTAAACTCAATAGAGAACACTGAAATGGATAAACGTAACACCCAATGGACTCCATTACAATGTTAACACGGTTGAACGAATTTGAAATAATCCAGTACAGGTAATTTAGTATGTAGTTCAGTTATATGTGAGGCAGGCGATGAAATTTGACCTCCTGCAACCCACCAAATCAGTAGGAAGTGGCACATATGACGCCATGCCCGCCCTGCAAGGCAATGAAAAAGGCCTCATTTAAGAAACAATAAGCAAGAGATGTTGTGTTTGGGGACGTTAAATTGTTTTGTCAAATAATCAATGGTTATTTAATCGAAGTCTGTAGGGTGAAATTAACTAGATAATAAATTATTAACGTTTTTCTTACTGAGAATTTCAAGGTTGATGTATTTTCTTTCATTGAGGCGAATCAATGAAAATGATATTTACGAGTAGTACAATCTTTTAATCATTTTAGAGAATTTCCGACCAACTGCTCGGGAATTGAAGGAAGAATCAAGGGAGCTTCGTACTTCAGAGTTATTGTCTTCTCTAAATGGTGAAAAAACCAAGCCAGGTGCATTTTTTGTATTGTGGCGGGAATCCGACGCACAATTCCTTACCGACGTGATTGCACCCAGCAGTAGGCTCCTTATTAGGCAGGAACCAACTACCGCTCAAGGTCGATAGAGCGGCGGTACGCGACGCCAAAATCTTACTCTAGAAATATAAGAAAATGAATGGCAGTCTGTCCACTAGGTCGACAGTGCGGCGCGCCTTGGGTGAGTCGAAAATTGTTTGCTCTTGACCACTCTCCAAACTTCTGGAGCACGGCTCGAAGCACTGCCAAAACACTCCACACCACCCCATCAACCTAGTGAAAGGAGGTCTAAGGAACCTCAGCCATTTTCGTCAGCCCTTGTGCGACCTCAGTCTCTATTTGACGAATTACTGTAAGTAGTAAAGTAAAGTAAACAACCATTTCAGGTTGGATTTTCGTCCAAGTGCCATTCTTGGTGTCGCTTCCAACAGGCACAAGGTCGAATGAGATCGCGATCCACTCCAAACACTGTTGTTCGGGAGGAAAAATGGAGAGACGTAACAACGATAACAAATGGGCTAGGCAGTGGATGGATCCCAAATGGCAGGACAGGTTTGCCAGCGGAACAGCACAAAAAGTTACGTGTTTTAGGGATTTTTACCCCAAAATATATTTTCTGTGAAAACGTTGAGATTCAGCATCCTAATAAAATTATTGTTCACCTGTCCCAAATAAATGAACACCTACTAAATATGAGGATATCAGTTTGATCTTTAAAACAAGAACAAACTTTAAAACAATATTCCAAGATTCAATACAACTAAAAATGGGTTGCAAACAAAAAGTGGTCAACTTTCCTCTTTTTGAAGAAATTACTTTTTAACCACAGAAACTCTATAAAATTCAAATCCCACGGCAAACTAGAAGGTCTTGATGAACCCTTCTTCAGCTTTTCCAGTAACCTGGCGAAAATGATATAGTGCTGAAGATTGGATTTATCAAAACACTTCATCGAGGATTGAAAAAATTGTAGCAGGCAAAAGGTTTTTTGCGAATCAAACGATGCAATCCTACTTGAAAAATCAAATAAACTTTTCAGAATTTGAGTGTTTAGAAATGTCTGTTCAATAATGGTGAGTTCTACGGTGCAGAGCCATCTGACCAATTTAGTACTCTATTGCCATATTAGGCTTCTAGCACTTGACCACTTCTGCATGCAACCGGTAACAATCAGTGTAAAATTACCTTTGTCTGACGATTGACCAATACTTCCACTGTTCATGCTCTTATAAGAATCTGAAATTTCCAAGTAGGGTTCCTCTTCAAGACATCCAGATGAGAGGGTTCTCTGCAAACAACACAATAAGGCTTTCAGTTTCAATTCGGTAACAATAATTTCAATAATTCAGACATAACCAACGATAAAAATGTTGGTAGATCGTAAATTTCATAACTCAGACATAATCTACGATGAAAGTAGATAAATATCGAATGAATGATCCATTTAAGAAATAACTAGCAGCATTTTATACTAGTCCATTTCATATTATCATCGCTATAATGTATATTTATGACCAATTCGACAGAAAATGCTAGGTAAAGGTGCTATTTTCCTGACGCGGCTGTGGCCGCGACCCGACTGGTCTAGTGAGCAGTCCAGCCACGCCGCCTTCGCGGCTAGGGTATGCAAACCCGCAATGTTTGTTTTTAAATTTTACTGTGAGTAACAGAATGGAGTGTGCGCCTGGGTTGGAAAAACTGTTTATTGTTATTTTCAATCTAAACTAGACCTCATTCTGAGAATTTTGACACCAACCGCAGCCTTCTAGCGTGAGAAGACCTTTTTCTAGGATTTTTCAAAGTTTCGAATGTTCATGACGTCACAGTGGGCTGGGGGGTCCCGCCCAGGCGGGAGGGGCGCGTGACGTCATAAACGTTCGAAACTTCGAAAAATCATGGAAAAAGATCTACTCGACCAAAAAGAGAACGGATGGTGTCAAAATTCTCAGGACGAGGTCTACGTTCGATTTAAAAAAAAAATCAGGCGCATCCCCCATTACCCCATAACATGAACTAGCGAGTCCAAAGCTCTTTTCTCGCTCATATCAATACCTTAAAGCACAAAGGCGCTATGTCCAAAAATGGAGTTTTGAGAAAAACGTAAAAGAAATTATCACCAATGCACAATTCCTAAAATAATGGCTTATTACACTAAACTCTTTAATTTCCTCAATAAAATTTCAAGCTATTATCGTCAAGAAAACGCAATAATAGTTTCGTTGAATTCGAGTTTTTCTGTTTTTTCAAAAAATAAACCAGTTGGTAAGCGAAAAAATCTTTTTCACTCGATGTAATTTATTAAGTATTTTAATAATTTTAAATTTAAAATTAAAGAATTTAAAAAAAAAATCAGGCGCACCCCCCATTGAGCCTGGCGTGTATGGCAATGAATTTGTGAGTCTGTGACCTTGGTAGACTTAGAAGCAATGCTCAGCCAAACTGGCACACAGCTTCCTCATCGCTGACATGCACAAGGGCTTTAAATTCATTTGGGAGAGTCTAGGATCTACCCCTCTTACTCGCCTCTTACTCGAAATCGGATCAAAACTGCAGAAATAGGAAGGTTCTGGAACTCCCTCTCTACCATATTTCATCAAGTCTTTTCTAACCAACAAAATGATGAGGTCAAACTATTTGAAGTTCAAAAGAAAGAACGATCTGAAAAGTTGTTCATAATTTCTCAGTCAATGAGAATATTGTAAAATCCCTGTTCTGTTCTTGCCAAAAACATGGGTTCACTGAGGCTTCATATCCATCAACGATACTTCCTCCTATGCCAGTGAATGGGCCACAACAATAATCTCGCGCGACATGATCGAAAGTGAAAAAAAAGCCGCGCCGCACCTCTTGAAAATGCTGTTCCACGGCGCGGCACAGCGCGACTGGTGGCTGAACAGGTACATGACAAAATCGCCAGCCACCCACCGCAGACGCGACAGGGAAATTATACCTTAACCTCAAGAAAAACACTGTTTTAAATAGCAAATACACGGATTTTGGAGATGAGAGTGAAACCTACAATCCAACTATAGAAGAATATTCCTGCTCAGCTCTCCACTCAAAATATAGAGTTCGCGAAAACTCGAGAAACACAATGACAAAAACCCTCAAGTTTGTATGTAATGGGAGGACTTTATTTATTGAACCTTTCGTTTTTTCAATACCGTGGAGTGCAATTCATTATTTATAAAGGTCCCTTATTGTTTGCCCGATTCCATTTAACCTTCATGTGCTCGCGCTAGCACGGAATCACTGCATTCTTAAATTAGAGCGGTTAATTATGTTCCCAACTGTTGAACACAGTGCTTGGTCCGTGATGTAATCCTCAATGAGATACAACTTCACTAGTTGGCACCTGAGTAGACGGTCTTCCCTCCAGTCCGACAGCACTTCATAAAGTCGCAAGTGCCGAGGAAAGTTCCTCTTTTTATGCCACCTCTCACTGAAAATGTAACTAAATATCCTCCTTGTTTTAAATACAGTGGTCGCCGCGTAGTTTGGTGGGCGGTTTATCAGGTGAGCGGCTTATTACGATGACAATGAGGAATTTCACCATGTCGGAATTTCCTATTTTTGACCCCAAAATCGGATTCAGCACCTCTAAAAACCCCCTAAGGCAAACTTTCAGCCCGAACTTCCTAATTTACGAATAAACAAAACAGTGTAGAAAATAGGAATGTTTAAAAAAAAACGGGAAAATGACGTCATGCTGGAATAGTTCATTTATGGCCGCTTGAAGCGCTGAGATCGAGAAATCCATAGTCCCCAGATGCAAAATTTCATGAAACAGTAAAGTTCGAAATCGAAAAACTGAAGAAAAAAATAGAAAAAGCGAAATGGGGAAAATTAGGTTTCCTCTGTTTTTGTTTGATAACTTTTCTCTTAGAAAACACGATTTCGTCGTCCCAATGGGCAACACTGGGAGGAGACGGCGATCCGAACAGCCCAATCAGCGAGCGCTCCCGCTGCACGTCTGTTTTCCCAGTTAGTTTTGAAATTAAAAATTTTGATTGTCTCCCAAAAATAACAGGAGACTTATTTTCCGAAATCAGCCCGATTTTCATCTATCCCACACCATTAACTATTCAGGAAAAATGCAAACAGAAATCGGTGAAATTCCTCATTGGTAAGAATGGAACGGAAATGCCAAAATACAATGATGTTTTTCCGATTACCTCGGTAGCGAGCGCGGTTTTAACCAGTGTTTTTGTATCCGCTAGGCATGGTATAAACAGAAATTATTGCTGCGGCGATTGGCAATCAATGAGATACCAGTTGATGATGACGACGATGGACACTCAAACAGGGCCTTGCAAAAGGGTGGATATAGTGAAGGCTGTCGACACACTATGTAGAGCACTTGAGGAAAACAACAGGTTTTAGAAAAAGAAAAGAAAGAAGAAAGAAAAAGAAAACTTGAGGTTTTAGAAAATGTTGAAGGTTTCAGGTTAAAAAATGTCGCTGTCATGTGTCAGTTATTCTGCACCTAAATTTCCAAAATATGGATGCGAGTGGGAAAAATCAAGCTGGAATACACAGGCAGGGGGATTCCCACAACGTGAGCACGACACGTTTTAATTTAAAGCAGGAAGGTTAAACATGCTTCAAGTACATGAATAACCGAGTAAAACTAATTTTTGATGTTTCATTCACTGTTCCTATTTTAATGATTAATGTTTAGAAAGATTTGAGGAAGCTTTGCAGGTCAGGTTGGCTTCGACCAATCTCATTTCGTAAAAGAAAAATAGGGAGTATACTCACTCTGATTTCTGGGAGATCAAAAGAAGTGCTGGCAGAACCTTGCTTTTGAGAACCAGACTTACTGGGACCTCGAAGTTGGTATATGTCGTCGTAGCTTCCATTTTCCACCAACGTTTGACGGGAAAAGCCTGCCTGGAAAAACCAAGATGAACAAAATTTATATTGCTTCAACGTTAATTCGAGAGTTAATTTTTTTGAACTCAAAACCTATTCCAGCCCACGTTAGGTAGACAGGGGTGGCACTAGCTAATATCATTGGTGAGGGAAAGGGGGACAAAAATTGTGCCAACTTTATACCTAAATTTGCGTTCAACTGTACACAGGTCTACCTCACTTCTCCCAAGGGAAGTGACAAACTAGGAAGTTTCATCACCGCGGTTCCTCCAGGGACTCACGGGTAGTGTGATGGCAAACTAGAGGTGGCATCACTAGGCGGATGAGAAGAGAAAATACTCATCTACTACGGAAAGTAGGCAGTTCTCTTTAAAAACTACAAAAAACGCTGTTTTTTGACATACTGGACACTAATTCAATTTGATCGCTCAGCTTCAGAAATTTGATCACCTACACAAATGGGGTATTTCGGTCAATTTTTTTTTATTTTTTTTTTCAAAAGAGTATGGCTCAGGAATAACGGTAATCGGGTCTGTTCGTCGAGAAAATGTTTTTAAAAAATCAGAGAAGCTAAGGAAAGTTGAAGATTTGAATGGTGTGACGTAGCTAGCCAATCGTGACGTAGCTAGCCAACTGTCTTTGAAAAAAGTATCCATGCACGGAAACCCTTGAAAGACCTCTTGGATACTACAAAATAGCACTCACACACGCGCGCGGCGTAGTCCGTGGCGTAGTCCTTGCCTAGTGTGTGTGCATTTATAGCGGCCCGCCTTTTTCAAACGTGTGATCTCTTTAATTAATTTTTCTACCACATGTTATAGTATCATTGGGCTTAAAGTTGTAGTATATAGGTTTTCAAGGGTGCTGAATCCAAATTTGAGGTCAAAAACCTGAATTTCCGACCCACCGAAATACCCCATTGATCACTCGGCATCAGATACCCTCTGGATACTGATACTTCTGGAGGGACTCATACGAACGAAACAGAGTTGAAATTTTGCACATTAGAAATTTTGAAGCAATCACAATAGTTTGCATTTCCCAAACTTACAATTCTTTACTTTCCAAGCTTTTGTTTATAATGGAAGGATAAACATTCACCTTTGAAATAGAAGTAACCACTTATTTCCCTTCATGCTTTTCATTTCTTGGATTCTGAGCTCCTCGAATTAAGTAGTACATTCTCTTAGTACGTCAGCTTGCATTTGCTTACACAGCAAGTCTCCTAAAAAAATGCGGTAGCAACAACTGCTCCCCATCTTATAAGTCGCAGTAGTAGAGCCCATTATATGTTAAGCTACTAGTTAGTATATCCTGTCCACCTAGTAAGTTCTATCCAGAATCTATTGCCGCCGCGGTTTTTCCTTGGTGATACCTCTGGTTAGTCACTACACTTAGAATTCAGCAATGGCACGACCCTGGAGTGTTATAAAAAAAAACCCGTACTGAACATACTGCATTGCCCAACAGCAGTGGCACAAAATCAGAGAATTCATAGAACAACGGTCAGAACTCATATACAAGGTTTGAGTGTGAATCTTCCCTCACTCACTCATGAGGAGGGTCTCCCGCCACTCAACGGCCTATATTCATAATATTGAGATGGTCCAGATTCAACCATAAAGGACTATTCTAAACCTACTCGAATAAAAAAGTTAACACTACTAAAAAGTTAAGGCTGGGATTACTGTGGCGTTTTGTCGCGACGGTAAAATACCGTCGGTGTCTCGCGTTTATACTGCCGCGTTTGTCGCGACGTTTTCGACCCCCTTTTCCCCACTGCTGCACACTTAATAAAATCGAATGTACTAAAAACTTTAAATTTTATTAGAACTTGGCATTTTCCTTTTGTTCAATATCGATGATCAACTTGTGCTGGACGAAATCATGGTCCGATTCTGATGAATTTCTCAGAGTTGATGTGGGTCGGCCTATGATTTCCAAATCCATTAGACCAACAGTACATATAATTTTCTATAAACATAAGTAATTAATTTTTATAATAATGTACATGAAAGGGTAGCTTGGGCTGGGCTCAAGGGGAACCACATTAATTTCATCATCTGAACTGAACAGTAGGAACAACGGTAGATGTGAAAAGTAAAAATCATCAACTTAATCACGATTGACTTTACAATCATGTTTAATGTCTGTCGACTCAGAAAACCATCAACATCAAGTAGCAGTTTGTATTGGTGAATTTATCACTGTTGCTGCTTAATAATTTTTACGTCAACTAATTCGATGAGATCAAGTGAGGAAGCTCTACTGCCCACCCTACTTGCCAGACTGGCTTCTTTTGGTGGTAGTAGGATCAAATTTGTGTACTTATTATGAATACTCATGAAGAAGTACTGTTGTGATCAGCGACCTCTTCGCATTTCTGTCCATTCGCTTCCTTAGCTCAGTGGTAACGAGCTCCGACTCAGAAGTGTAAATATAGTTTAGTCGGACGATAGGAGATCGATCCCCGGTCGAGGGAAGTTAATTTTCCTAATCCTACCGACTGCGCCGATGAATCATCAAAAATTAACTTCCCTCGACTGGGGATCGATCTCCTATCGTCCGACTAAACTATATTTACACTTCTGAGTCGGAGCTCGTTACCACTGAGCTAAGGAAGCGAATGGACAGAAATGCGAAGAGGTCGCTGATCACAACAGTACGTAGAAGTATTTTGATCAAAATTCAATAATAATTTTCCAAAGATACTCCATGTTTTCGCATTATCACTCATGGTTTTATTCGAGTTCCTCAACCATTAGTGAGTGTATGCATGTAACAAAGCATGGGAAACTAAAAGATGTTTCAAAGCTTTCTACGACTTGAAGTGAAAATAACAGTTCAGTTAGGTAGGCAATGTTTCAACTTGCTGAGCGAATCGTGATGAAATCGAAATGCAATCATATTGAGACCAGCGAAATGAGGCAACTAAATGTTGAGAAATTCATACTTTAAAAAATGACGTTAGCTTCTGAGCACAATGGCCTTGAAATTCATAGGAGCTAACTCGCACAAAACCTGAAAATTTCATCAAAATCGGTTCATGATTCCATAAGTTATGCCTGGAGCAAGCAATTAACCCCAGGTAGACTGTCAGAAAGACCTTTGTTGTTCAGCAAGATCTAAAAGGAACTGGGTGCAGCTCAACGAGCTGGATCAATTTATCATGGTCCGTAGACATCATGATAAATTGGAAACAAAAACTAAAAAGAAAATATAAAGAGAGGCGACCTGTCGCTACCGTCGCAATAACAACACTGCCATTAGATTCAATGTGTTGAACGGGGCGAGCGGCTGCGGGGGTAGGGCGACAGTCGCTTTACCGCTAGCATGCAGTGACACTTTTGGTGTCGCGTGACCCAGCGGCAGTCGCCAAACGTTACCGCCGCACTGTAAACCGCTCCATTGGTTTCTTTGTGCTGTCGCAACAAAAAGTTGGGGCGGTAATGTACTGCCGCGACAAAATGCCGCAGTTTAAACCCAGCCTAAGAAAGTAACTATCCACTTATTACTAGATCACGAAAGAACATACGAACCACCATAAAAAAGGGTAATTGACTCGTTGTACACAATGTTCAGTGGGAAAATCTGATAATAGCTACGGATGAAAAATCAGCACTCAGAAGTTCGCTACATAGAGGGCAAGCCTCAACTCAAAGCTGAGTTCGGTTTATGATTTCCATTGGAGTGCCCCCCTTAAGGCTGTTGGAATCAGCAAGTTTAGTAGCAGATGGTTGGAGAGCAGCTTGTAAACTCGCCATGTGGTATCAAGTCACTACCTGAATTGTGGACTAGATTACTAGCGGCAAGTAGGTGCTAAAGCGGCCAGCATTGTATGAGAGCCTTTAGAAATAAATCACACTGAGTGCTCTTTCAGGGCGCCCTCAAATCTAGTCGAGTGCTGACTTATTGATGCATTTGAAGGCGCTCTCAGACATGAGTCTCTATGAATTCCACCCTACGTTAAATCGAACAGTAGAAACTTTTGGTAGCACTTGCCTTGAATGTTAAGTAAGCAGTAAAAATGAATCAATTACCTCATCGTAACCTTGTGCCAACAATAAATCCTGCACGTTGATCAACTGCGGAGATGAAGAGCTGCTCGGCTTAGCTGCGCCAGATTTCCAAGAAGCAGAATCTTTACTCCTGTGGTCTCCCTCAGCCGAATTAGTCGAGTTGGACAAGACGTTATTCAAGTCTTGCAATGAACCATGGCTGCAATAAGACTTATCGGAGTCTTTTTTGCTTGTCTGTCGTTTGGGTTTTCGGGAGCGTTCTGACACTCTCATCGGATTTATATTGTCATTATCCACGGAATGGAGTAGTTCCTATAAAAACACGCAAAAAAACATTAATAAAACACAAAAAAGTTCGGAACGAATACAGGGAGTCTACATAGGCATGGGTTGCGTTGACCCATTCAACTCGTATGAAGTAATATTATCTCATGACACTCCACTTCCTTTACAGATGGAATAATAAATCAAGTGGAAAATGTAGAAAAACGATATGGCTGTTACAAGGAATTCATGTTTGCGCATGTGCAGCGACTACTTTCGATCAGGGAGCAATGATTTGCACGGTACCATCCCGCACAATCCCTGAAAATTTCATCGAAATCGGACAATAACTTCGTATAGTTTTGCCTCTTACAACGATTTCACGACATACACGGAACTAATTCGGTTCAGAAAGGCTTAAATCGTAAAACGCGAGTGGAAATTTTGATTTTGGGGAATTTTTTTCAACCTTGAGAAGTGAAAAACAATGATCAGCTACCGCGGTAGACTAGGAAGCTAAATGTTAGAGTTTATTTAAACACCAAATAAAAACTTGAAACTACTTGGTCGCGAAGGAAGGCTTGACAAACAACGGGAGGATACTGACTTGAGCAGCAGTCTTGGCACTTGCCTATTTGAAGACGGGATGCGACATCAGCATAATTGCTGATATAACATAATATATTACATTCAATTACTTTTCACAAAGGTTTTGTGGTTTACTAGGTAAAATATAATATGTCCACAAGGCCATTAATTTACAATGAGCGAGGTAAGTTACCAGCCTACCAATGGGGTGTGCGCATGGGTCGGAAAACCTGTTTGTTATTTTCAATCTAAACTAGACCTCATTCTGAGAATTTTGACACCAACCGCGACCTTCTCGCGTGAGAAGACCTTTTTCTACGATTTTTCGAAGTTTTGATTGTTTATGACGTCACAGCGGGCAGGAGGGTCCCACCCAGGCGGGAGGGGCGTGTGACGTCATAAACATTCGAAACTTTGAAAAATCATAGAACAAGATCTGCTCATCCAAAAAGAGAAAGGCTGGTGTCAAAATTCTCAGGATAAGGTGTACTTTCAATTAAATGTTTTTTAAACAATCAGGCTCACCCCCCATTTAGACAATTGGTTCATCAAACTTTACACATCTTGATCATACATTTTGGTTTGAAAAAATTACCTCATGGAAAAGTCAATGTTCACTGTCTCCAGAATTAATTGGTCGGATCTGAAAGACTCCCAAGGGTGGTAAACACCACATATTTTGCGAAAAATACTTCAAAATACCAGAATTCATTCTTTGTTTAATATCAAACTCCTACGAAGATTACGAAGGTCGACCAATAAGTGCCCCCTAGCGTGGGCCCAGGTTGAAAATTCGTGTTTTTGACCAATTGGGATTCAGCAATCCCAAAAGCTATTTCTTCACTTCATCTTTGCGAAAGAGAGATAATTTAGAATTATTTGGGCGCTCACGTTACCCCCAGTCCAACAGTTTGTACTCTGTAGCATGATAGTCAAATACAGTTGCAGTAGTTCTATTTCAACTAAAAGGCATCGAAATTCCAGTTTATACATTTTCAAAATACCACCAAGAATACAAAAATCATTAATATGTTGTGGACTTTTTTCTTTTATTCATATAAGTTGGGGTTTTCTTAACAATAAAATTCCTTTGTTGTTTCCAATCACTTGTATTTGTGGAGAGTTTTCGACAACCCTCTGGTTATCATTGTCAATCCAAGACAACAGAATAGAAAGAAAAGCTCAAGAATGTAACAATGGCAATAGGTACTTTGAAATTATGGAGTGGAATGAAAAAGTGAATGGATTTTCTAAACAATTTTGAACGGATGAGAAGAAGATTCAGTACTTACCAACAGTAAGAGGAGCACTTCTTTATTTCACTCCATAGTTCCGAAGTACCTATTGCCATTGATAACTACTCAAGTATTTATTGTCAATCTGTTGTCTACGATCGACAATGACAACCAGAGAGTTGTCGAAAGCTCTTCACAAATAGTGATTGGAAACAACAAAGGACTTTTAATGTCAAGAAAACCCCCACTTACTAGAATAATCATTAATCGCTAACCATAATTTAGCTAAAATGTTTTTGAAAAGCTTTTGGAATGCTGAACTAAATACGAGCATACATACAGCTGGTATGTACTAAAGGTCAGCTACTTAATTAAGGACACTAGAACAACCAATTAGGATCGTGTTTAAACTTAATTTTATATAAAAAAAATATTGCGTATCAGAATTGAGAATTTTGGAAAATCGGGAATTCGGGTGGGGACATGATACTTTTTTCAACCGAATGAATCTGTTCTGTAAGGGGGTCTCAGTCGGTCGCCGGTCATTCCTCGTTCAGGGTCAGTATTCCGCAAAATTGAAGGAGCAAACACTTAAAAAGTTGTACCTAAATTTGAATGTCAAAGGATTTTAGAAATTCGTTAGTGCACGGCCCCAGGGAATTGAAAAACTGAAATATTGCCGCTGGAATCATGAAAATCGAACAATAATTGCCAGAGAAATATGGAAAAACCAAACTGAATAAACGGTTTTCCCATTTTTCCCATCATTGTTCGATTTTGATAATCCCAGCGGCAATATTTCAGATTTCAATTCCCTGGGGCCGTGCACTAATAAATTTCTAAAATCCTTCAATATTTCAAATTTAGGTACAACTTTTCAAGTTTTTGCTCCTTCAATTTTGCGAAATACTGACCCGGAAGGAGGAACGAACGGCGACCGACTGAGACCCCATTAAGTAATAACTTTTTATTCCTCTGAGTTGCCTTGGGAACATTTCACACATCCAGACATCAATGAGATAAGTAAGGATTTGTGCCTACATATTTGCATAACTACTCTAAGTATTCTCTCGACAGTTTATCCCCTCATAAACATATTAGATCGCTTCTGAGAAATCGAAAATAAAATAGTTCAAAAGTACTAACTTTGAATAGTTCACTCTTTCCTTGCGCGTCTTTTGGGGTTTTGTAGCTTATAGCTTCATCGAGCAGGGCTCTCAGCCCAGGTTCATCCAAATCTGAGACTGCAGTTCGCTCAGGAGCCGGAGCCGGAACAGGAGCAGGAACTGGAGCTGGGGGAGAAGGATTCTGGAACAACAGCATTCATCAAAATTAATGATGTCCAACTGAGAGATCACTGAAATTTTACATAATTCATCAAAAGATATCGACCAGATAACAGATTTTCTGAAAAAGATACTAGATCTTGCAATCAAACAGTCGATTCAACAAATCAACTTCATGAATCTCTCTTTTTCGAGAGGACAGAGAGTGGGAGAACTGCGCGGAGACTGCGGACTAGGTGTACCAAAACCATCTTCTCACCCAAACCCAGCCGGACAAGGGAGTAGTTTTGCTGAAGGTTGTTCGATGTGTTAGAATCTAGTCATACCCGAGCTCAGGGAGCAGTATAGGGTCTCCATTAAGACAATGAAATCTGCTAAAGCAGCCAAAGTCAGACAGTTTCTATCAAATCAGCACAAACTAGCAAACAACTCCCACGAGGCTCTTAACTAAAATTTTCATTTCGTGTTCATTTCTGTTCATTTTGTCCAAGATATTTTCCGTTTACATGTCTATTAGGATTTATCCACTCAGGTGATGGTTGGCAGCACTGAAAAGTCAGCCTCCACCTCTAAGATTTCAGATGTCAGGTTAAATGATACATTTTGGTTCATTATTTTCAATAATGAACCTTTGAAATCGACCAAGAAAAAAAAGTTTGTAACACCCCCTCAAAATTTGTTGGTTTACGTTTCAAGGTACATAGAATCCAAAAAATCGAATAAAAATTTGGCCGTCCGTCCGCGGCACTTTCCCCACTTACATAGAGCGATTTTGATGAAATTTGGTACGGCGGCTCCATTTGGGGTCTATTTGTGCCCCGAACATTTTGGTTGATGTAGGTCACTTCTAAGGGTTGAAAAATGAATTTTGAAAATTTGAAAACCCCTAACTCAAAAAATTTTGATATAAAGGTATAGTTTTTCCATCAATTTAAGATAGTATAGAATTTTTTGAGACCATGCGGAGCCCTGTAGGACAAACCGTTCGTTCCCTACGAGAATGAGGAATTTCACCATGTCGGAATTTCCTATTTTTGACCCCAAAATCGGATTCAGCACCTCTAAAAACCCCCTAAGACAAACTTTCAGCCCGAACTTCATAATTTACGAATAAACAAAACAGTGTGGAAAATACGAATGATTAAAAAAACCGGGAAAATGACGTCATGCTGGAATAGTTCATTTATGGCCGCTTGAAGCGCTGAGATCGATAAATCCATAGTCCCCAGATGCAAAATTTCATGAAACAGTGAAATTCAAAATCGAAAAACTGAAGAAAAAAATGGAAAAAGCGAGATGGGGAAAATTAGGTTTCCTCTGTTTTTGTTTGATAACTTTCCTCTTAGAAAACACGATTTCGTCGTCCCAATGGGCAACACTGAGAGGAGACAGCATTCTGAACAGCCCAATCAGCGAGCGTTCCCGCTGCACGTCTGTTTTCCCGGTTAGTTTTGAAATTAAAAATTTTGATTGTCTCCCAAAAATAACAGGAGACTTATTTTCCGAAATCAGCCCGATTTTCATCTACCCCACACCATTATCTATTCAGGAAAAATGCAAACAGAAATCGGTGAAATTCCTCATTTAAGGGTTGGACGTACGATAAATCAGAAACACCAGTGTGAATCGCTAAAGAGGCCTAATCTCCGTTCAAATTATAGCTGACCGAAATGCGATCGATGTTTTTCTTCTTGTTGGATGGTTGGTGGCTTTGCAGACGAGTGATCTATATAGAAAAATAATGAACCATTGCGCAATAATTTGCAGCGTTTTTTTCATAAAGTCAGTTGACACTGTGTAGTTACTCTGTGTTAGTCACTCTAATAAACATTAAAGCGTTCCTGAACTTGAATGATTTGGCGCTCATCTTTCCTCGGTTTAATGTCACAAGAAACCCGTGAAAATTACCTATAATATAATAATTGGGAACGTAGTGTTAGGATGGTGCAAATATTTCTAATGTACAAACTACTGCCAGTAAAGTTGAGTTAAGGGTGTCTACCTATATAAGAATGAGGAGACAATCAAAATTTATTATTTCAAAAAATAACCGGGAAAACGGACTTTTTCAACGTGAAGCGGGAACGCTGTTCTGATTGTCATCTCCTCCCAGTGTTGCCCGTTGGTATGACAACATCCTTTTATCTAAGAGGAAAGTTATAAAAAAAATTTAAAAAAAACAGGGGAAACCTGTATTTGTCTATTTGATTTTATATTTTTTCTCTTCAGTTCTTCGATTTCGATCTTTACTGGTTTTGTGAAATGTTGCATCTGGGGACTATGCTTCACGATCTCAGCGCTTCAAGCGACCGTACATGAACTATTTCTGGTTGACGTCATCCTCCCAGTTTTATTAAACGTTCATATTTTCTACACTGTTTTGTGTATTCGTAAATTAGGAAGTGCGGGCTGAAAGTTTGCCGTAGGAGGTTTTTCGAGGCGCTTAATCCGATTTTGGGGTCAAAAATAGGAAATTCCGGCATGGTGAAATTCCTCGTTGTATGACTGCCTGCATTTGAGGATTATCAACGTTTAGAATGGTAAATTTGAAGAACAGCAGCTAGGTTCCGAAGCAAACATTTTTTCCACCCCCGATCTCCGCTCAAAGATTGATGGTGACGGAAGGGGCACGCAATGAATCAAAATAATAATAATAACATGTAAGGGGGGGGGGGGGCAATGAGAAGTAACTACCTACCCACCTAAATTTTTAAAAAAACATACAAATTTTGAGGATCAATTTTGTGCCCATCACAAAAAACACTAGTAAGTGGTGAGACTGTCTGGGCTGAATTTACGTGGGGTGCTCGACGTCAAATGTGCCAACACTGCCACACTGATTGTCCTCGACCTGGTGACTTTTACCCACCTGTGACAAGTATAAGGTAACTCCTAGGAAAAAAGAGCTCATCGCCAAAAGGTGCCAACTACACGAAGAAAGAAGTCACCACCAGGTACCACTGCGGATAGGCAACTGCGGAACTCCCGGAGGAACCATGAGCGGTTACCGTTAGGGCGTCATCAACTAGTAAATTTTAGAAAAGCACGTGTCAAAATGGCAGAAAGATGTTCCGTCTGAATGGGGTATTTCGGTCAATTTTTTTTTTTTCAAAAGAGTATGGCTCAGGAATAACGGTAATCGGGTCTGTTCGTCGAGAAAATGTTTTTAAAAAATCAGAGAAGCTAAGGAAAGTTGAAGATTTGAATGGTGTGACGTAGCTAGCCAACTGTCTTTGAAAAAGTATCCATGCACAGAAACCCCTCTTGGATACTACAACATTCTACTCACACACGCGCGCGGGGCTGTCCGCGGCGTAGTCCTTGCCTAGTGTGTGTGCATTTATAGCGGCCCGCCTTTTTCAAACGTGTGATCTCTTTAATTAATTTTTCTACCACATGTTATAGTATCATTGGGCTTAAAGTTGTAGTACATAGGTTTTCAAGGGTGCTGAATCCAAATTTGAGGTCAAAAACCTGAATTTCCGACCCACCGAAATACCCCATTGTCAATAGACGATTTCTAGTAATGAAAGTGGCAGTGCGCATGCGCGTCCGGGAGGTTACAATCTCGCAGGTTTCGGTAAACGGCTTCTCCGGTTTCTCGTTGATTCTGTGTTTGTTTATGGCTGGATTGTTCCGTTTTCGAAAGTTTTTATATCAATTTTGCGATCCTAAAGTACTCGAGACAGTAAAAATGGTTTACCATTAGTGCTACGGCATATTATAGTAGTGATTCCAAGTCAGGAAGGCCGGGTAACGATCATTCCGCGAAGTTCTATAGATTTCTCCAGTCGTGTTTATTTCTACGTGATAATGTTCTAAACTGGAATGACCAACAAGGGAAATCTCACGTCAAAGGCTGTTTCAAATGTAACATTTGTTGGACGTGGATAAATTGTTGCAACGAAATGACTCCAAGTTTCAAAAAGTTCGTCAAATCTACAAGGACTATGATTCGCTCAGTGAAACGCCCATAATTTTCGCCTAAAACGCCTCAATTTTCGGGAACCTTTAGTTAAATAGTTGAAATTGTACAGTTACGTAGCAACTGCATGTATTATTGTACCTATAATTAAAATCATCCCTTATTTTTATCAATAAATTGTTTGAACCTTTCCGTTTACTTTCTTTCTTTGTTTACCTTGGCAATGATCCCTTTCAATCCAACTCTACTGGGTGAGTATACACCTTGGGCTTTGTTCTTATTTAAATTTCAATACTAGTTTTCATTGTCTGGATTTCATTCCATTTTTGAAATCACGGAGATTCCTGACGCATTATATTTTTATCATTAAATGATCGTAAATTCTACGATGAATTAATAATTTTAGGTTGCACCTTTCTATATTATTATTAGGATAAACCCATCTTTTAACATGCGTGTGACTTTTATTGGGATTAAAGAAGTACCTTTAGGTGAATTACGTTAATATGTTGATGTTGTATAGATATCGAATAAAAAATCTAAAACCAAAATAAATGCGGATCCGTCACTTTCCAAGTGAAGTTCATTTGCAGATATATCCAAGATACATTTTTCTTCCTCATTGCATTAGAAAATGAAAAAAGATATGTCTGACAGGCGTAGGTAGGGGAAAGGTGCCTATTATGGGGGTATTCTTAGTATGGGGAGGCGCGAGTTTCCCTGCTCTACGGCGATTCCGGTAGGTGGGGGTGACCTCAGTGTGTTCCCCAGTTGCAGCCATTCGGTCAGAGCGAACATGTGGCGTCCACTGACGTAGCTTTCGGATAATGTACGTACTCGCTTACGAAACCTGTAGCAAAATTAGCTTAAGGATGAATAATTGTGTCAGTGTGAATGTATTTAGAGGCGTTCTTTCTGCATCTTTTAAGCGGTAGTAGACGTTTCTAGCTCTCGATTTGCGGCCAAGACGCCATGTTTTCTGAAAAGTAATGTGTCCCCGAATATGGGGAGTGAATATGTCTTTTGCAATTTCCTAAACATGTTCATGATAAATGAATGTTCAAGTCCATTCAATGGAATTAAAGAAGTCTGAGTTATAATGGTTGTGAAAAATAGTTTTATTAGGACGTTATGCATGGACTTTGAAGTCTGAATTAAGTATTTTAGTGACGTAGTCATTTGTAAAGGCTGTTTTTGTAAGTTCCTAACGCAATTTTGAGAAAATAAACAGTTGAAACCATTTTCTATGATTTATTTGCCCCCTCTACTTAATTTATGTTGTTATTTCATGAAAATATCTGGAAGATTTAGTGATATTCTAAGAATTAAAGCCCCAAAATAGAGCTCCCCATCCAACCTGCCCCCTCTCTCCAGTGTAGGGACGTATCCCTTCATACAACCTGAATGGTTGCGTGTTATGGGGAGATTTAACTTTTTTCAAAAATTGTGTTATACTTCAGCCCCAAATGAACATTTCAAAAAACTTTGGTGTGGATCACTTAGCTAGATAAATTTGCTACATTTTGGTTCACAAAGGAATCTGAAAAACTGAAATAAGCAAAACTTTATGGGCTAAAACCATGACCCTCCCCATACCAGGCACCTTTCCCCTACTACATTCTATTTCGGTAGCGGACTACAACAATATAATGTGAGGTTGGGAAAGACGAATTTTATTCGTATAAAAATGAAATAACTCTTATTATTTAACAGCTAAGGGAGTTTAAACAACCCTATATCACAATATTTGTTTATTTTAAATTAGTACCGACTAAAGTGAGGAAGCAGATAGATGAGTAATAACTCTTCAGTGAGAAAACAGTGGCTCACTTGCCTAGGTACTGTAGAGACTGAGCCACTGCATTGTATTTTTCATATAGGTATGTTTTTCGAGGTACTAATTGAAAACTAACAATTAAATCCTTAGTTTGACTTTCAATTTCAGATAGTGAAGAAAAAAAAGGCATGAGTCTTTTTTACGAAATACTTTTATTATGATCGAAGTAGGAACGCAAGAAACACATTTGCAAACCAAAATTTAAAAATATTTGGAAAAAAAACTTTTGTAAAATTACTTAGCCATCACAATTTTCTTTTTGCATCTAATAAACTTTGAAAAACTCAGTTCTGTTCATACCTATCTGGGGATCTGACTAGGCTCCAAAAGTTTTTCGCAGGTACAAAGGGAAATTGAGGGCAACGACAAAGAAATTGGTAACAATATAAAACGTAACTAGACTGGATCATCGACAAACTTTCAACCCATAGTAATATGATAAATGAGGAATTTCACCAAATTCTGTTTGCATTTTTTCTGAATAGTTAATGGTGTGGGATAGATGAAAATCGGGCTGATTTCGGAAAATAAGTCTCCTGTTATTTTTGGGAGACAATCAAAATTTTTAATTTCAAAACTAACCTGGAAAACAGACGTGCAGCGGGAACGCTCGCTGATTGGGCAGTTCGGATCGCTGTCTCCTCCCAGTGTTGCCCATTGGGACGACGAAATCGTGTTTTCTAAGAGAAAAGTTATCAAACAAAAACAGGGGATACCTAATTTTCCCCATCTTGCTTTTTCTATTTTTTTCTTCAGTTTTTCGATTTCGAACTTTACTATTTCGTGAAATTTTGCATCTGGGGACTATGGATTTCTCGATCTCAGCGCTTCAAGCGGCCATGAATGAACTATTCCAGCATGACGTCATTTTCCCAGTTTTTTTAAACATTCGTATTTTCTACACTGTTTTGTTTATTCGTAAATTAGGAAGTTCGGGCTGAAAGTTTGCCTTAGGGGGTTTTTCGAGGTGCTGAATCCGATTTTGGGGTCAAAAATAGGAAATTCCGACATGGTGAAATTCCTCATTGTTAACCAGGTACCTCAACAGGACTCACATAATATAAATATTATTTATTTATATTTATATTATTATTTATTAAGTACACAGCTTTTAAAAATTGATTTAAGGATTGACCCAAAGTCCTGTGCAAATAACTTGGTTTCCAGTGTATCATTCACTAGCGAGCCTTCTCTTCATTTTTCGAACTCCATTCAGTGTACACGTTGCTGAAACAAGATTCAGACATGAATAAATATTAAATTCATTCAATTTATTATTAACTTTACTTTTTTGACATAAATTTGGTATATTATTTTCAATAATGAATTCATGGAATCGATCCAGAAAAAAAGTGTAACCTCTCCTCTTTTCTCCTGATTTTCCATTTTCCCATCAAGATAAATATTCATTAAAATTTATTACGAGTTAGGGTGAGACTTACATAGGATGGAACAACAACAATATATCAACAACACATGTGCATAAAAAAAAATCAAGTCCCAAGTTTCTTTGTATTTTGAGGTGATGAATCCGAAATGATCTCCTTTTTTCTAGAGATATGGTCAATTTTAAGGGTTATGCGTGATTTTGAAAAATGAGATTTTTAACGGAATCCAAAACTTTAAAAAAATACATTTCTTTCTGGAAATTTGATGCTGATTACGAATACAAAAGTATTTATGTGAGTTAGGATCTCAAATCTTGTCGAACCTATAGGTAAGTAGGTACTTTTTGCAAACAAAAACGCGAGAATTTGTCATTTTTCTGTTCTTAGAAAATAGTTTTTGCCCCTAGATTAGAGAGGTATGGCAAGTTAAAAAATGCTAAAGGCGACAATCAAGCGTTCAGAGCAGGCCATTCCCCTTTGAATGAGACCCATCGTAGCTTTGTAAGTTCATAGTAGGAGAGCTGCGGTTTTTGGAAAAATTAACGAATAATAAAAGACAATAGAACATTACAAAATAAAAAGGTTCACTTACCAGAAATGTTGTTTCTTATAGTAGGCAGGTACATCTTCAACTTAGTGAGTGGGTCCCAAATGTCATTCATCTGCTTGCAGCTAAGTACTAGTATAGAACGATAACGGTGCCACTTTCGGAGAGTTTTCTCTACCAGTGTGATCAACTCAAACTTCTTTCTCTCAAATCACAATTTGTTCTTCATTGAACACGTCGAACGTCCAAGAACATCTTCAAAACACAGAGTGTTTGCAACTACGATCGGATTGGGTAGGACGACTACATCATTTTCGTTTAGACGAACCACTTTAATTGGGACCCGGACCGCCATTCTAAGTAAAAACAACGTCCTTTTAAAGAAATAACACAAATTAAAACCAAAAAAACCCAACAAATACATAAGAAAAGGAGATACAATGCACTAAACTTCATTGAAAACTAGGAAACAACTCAATCCAAGTACCGAAACCTGCTCTTCGCGGAAGGTTGCAACCAGGCTATATGGGGTTACTGCGCAGGCGCGCAAATCGTCTATTCGCAATCTGATCAAATAGGGTGTGCGCCTGGGTAGGAAAAACTGTTTATTGTTATTTTTAATCTAAGGTAGATGTCATTCTGAGTATTTTGGTACCAACCCCGACCTTCTTGTGTGAGAAGACCTTTTTCTATGATTTTTCAAAGTTTTGAATGTTTATGACGTCATAGTGGGCAGGAGGGCCCCGCCCAGGCGAGAGAGGCGCGTGACGTCATAATCGGTCGAAACTGAAAAATCATAGAAACAGATCTACTCACGCTAGAAGCAAAATTCTCAGGATGTAGTCTACTTTCGATTAAAAATCTTAAAAAAATCAAGGCGCACCCCCCATTGCGAATCGAGAGAACTGGCAACAACTGAAGTGAATTTGCTATCAGGTTGTGTGGAAACATGATTCTCGATAAGGTATTTGCCTACAAAGGACAGGGATATGTAATAATAAGTAGTATATTGCGAGACATAAAAGTAGCTCTTCACTGGATAAGGATGCATCGCAATAAGGCAGATTAAATAGATAATAAAAAGTAGGTAGGTACTCCACGCGACCACCACCGAACTGTACTGAGAGACATTCAACCAAGTAGAGGATAGTAAATTGATTAATTTACCTTGAGATAGACATAGTAAACTACTTCGCAATCATTTTCGTAGGAATAGAGAACAGGGATGTCTAACGGAGGGAAGTTAACACGGGTATCCCTGCTAGTACTCGGTACCGGGCTCTTATTCCTCAGAGGCCGTTTCTCCTTTTCTTGCGACTCCTTTTTTTGCGACTCCTTTTCTTTCTTCTCCTTCCTTCCTCTTCTCGTTGTCAGTTTAGGTTTGACGCGTTTCATAGTAATGATTTGAAAAGAGGAATGAACTTGAATGTTTCAAGCCGGGTAACTGATACTGATTTATCTACCTACACGGGAGAGGATTTAGCATAAAAGAACGTAACGCGGTCCACATCACGACTGAGGGCTGCCTGCACAAAATGTGGACTTAACATCCGAACCGTCGTTTTTACGCTCAAAGTTCACAGTGAATCTTTCAGATAAACATAAACAGAGATAGCATAGGTTGAGGGTAGGGGTATTGATGTAGGGGATAGGGGTCAGTGTCATTTCTTCATTCTCTGCGGTATTTACGAATTCAAAGTTCGATTTCATGAGATGTACCAACGAAAGGGTATTAGCACCTCCATCTAGAAGTAGGGACGGGGCTCCACCAACCTCCCTTCGTTCATTTTGCGGTTCATTAGTACTGTTTATTCAACTACAATCGTAACGTACCTCTTTCTGGGCCTCAGTCGTCGGCTCACAGCGCCCTCGAGCTTTGAAGTTCTCGATATTATTGAGATGGGTGCTCTTATCTGGTGCTTTCGGTTCCATCCCATCTTTCAGGCACTCGTCCATCTTGAGAGTTTTAAGCACTGAAATCACCGCGTATCTCCGTTCGCAGTAACTTTAAACTGGCACATAAGTGAGCGGCTTGGGGCCTCCGCTCCGCTAGCCAAAACAAAACCTTTGATTTCCTTCGTTCCGGCTTCATTATATTACTAGCATAAAGAAAGGCATCTTAACCTTAACTCACAATGCCTGAATTTCATGAAGAGATAAGATACATGATACATCGTTTATTCCAGTGATGCCGGAGATGGAGGCGAGACTTCACAACAATAAACCAGGGTTGCCCTCGCCGATTCTGTCCCTCGGAAACCAGGATCGAGGATGGATGTGTCCGGAGTCCGTACTTGGGATGAGCATCGATACCCGATAATTCAAAATATCGATACCCGGTAGTATCGAAACTGAAAAATGAGAAGGAAGCTACTCGACCCACAAAGAAATGAACCCGATTATCGTCAGATATTTATTTACGGAAAAATATCAGATAATTTATAAATAGGATAAATATCAGATAATTTGTACTACGGATAAAACTCATTTAAATTAGGGAGAAAATGTTCAATAGCATTATTACTAAATATTGATGGCATGTTGTGTAGATACACTCTTGATAAAAAAAAATAAATATACATTGTTAAAAAACGCTGCAAATTATTGCACAATGGTTTATTATTTTTATATTGTTCACTCGTCTGCAGAGCCACCAACCATCCAACATGAAGAAAAACATCGATCGCATTTCGGTCAGCTATAATTTGAACGGAGATTAGGCCTGTTTTGCGATTCACACTCGTGTTTCTGATTTATCGTACGTCCAAACTTTAAATTCTCGTAGTGAGCGAACGGTGTGTCCTACAGAGCTCCGGGTGGTCTCAAAAAATTCTAAAAATTCTATAGAATCTTAAATTGAAGGAAAAACAATACCTTTATAACAAAATTTTTTGAGTTAGGGCGTTTTCAAATTTTCAAAATTGATTTTGGAACCCTTAGAAGTGACCCACATCAACCAAAATCTTCGGGGCACAACTAGACCCCAAATGGAGCCAACATACCAAATTTCATCAAAATCGGTCAATGCTAAGAGGCAAAAGTGCCGCGTACGGACGGCCAATTTTTTATCCGATTTTTGGATTCTACGTACCTTGAAACGTAAACCATCAAATTTTGAGGGGGTGTTAAAAAAAAAATTTCTGGGTCGATTCCAAAGGTTCATTATTGAAATTAATGAACCAAAATATCCTTGAGAATATCGGTTACTGTGACACGATTTTCCATGTTTTGAAATATCGATAATCATGTCAAACGATTCTTAGAATATCGATGCTCGAATACTTTTAAATTTCCTTATCACTTGACCGTTGGAAAGCCGATGAAACGGAGCATTTTCTAAGCTTTTGAGGGCCTCTAGCCATGTTTTAGCCGGGAAAAATCACGAAAATATTTGAATAAACAGAAATTTCTTGATTTTTAAGTTTGAAGAAGAAAAACTAGTCTAGAGTACAGTTTTTTCAAACTGGCCGAAAGCTTATAATATGGGAAATTAAACGCTATTTCCGACGGTGTAGTCTGATTTGAATTTGCATGGAAAATGAGGAAGTTATCTCAATTTTAGTACCGCAAGGTCGAAAACACGAATAAAAATTCAAAATGAAAAAAGAAGCATTTTTAGCGGTGTATAGAAGGAAGAAAAAGTTGTTACAAATTAGTAGTTGTAGAATCGATTCCTGAAGTTTTGTTGATTGGTTCAGAGACACCCTGTGTATTATTATTTCATTTTCATTCTTGTCCCTTGATGCGTCCATATTAAATATTTTATTATTCTAGCTCTTAGGTGTCCTATTTCCATCAATATATCATTAACGGGGTGGCCTCAAACTGGAAAGTAGAAGAAAATCTGGGAAAAAGGAACTTCCAGCATCAGCAAGTCAGGAAATTTTTTGAAAATGGTCATACACTACAAAAAAAAAAAAAATCAAAACAAACAAATTTTTAAAAAATCATACACTACAAATCGATATTTGTTCCCATTTCACTTTCTATGCAGTTCACTAAGATAAGTAGAAAGTTTGATAATCAAGGTGGTAAAGTGGTAAAGTATGTTATTACAAACTGGCGTAGGTAGGTACAGTTTAAATGTGAAATTCCTAAAATTACTCACTTGATTATTAGGCTTGTTATTTCAAGTTCACTTAACACACTGCATAGTTAGGGTGGGGTAAAAAAAGTAATTCTACCAGATTTAGAATTTTATAAGGAACCTTCTTTTATACGAGTTGAGACTACCTTTCCAGTGAAATAATCCAATCAAAAGTTGTTTAGTCGAGGTGGAATGTTCAATTTACAAAATTGTAATGAATGTTTTGAGCCTCATGTTCGATCCAAGTCTAACCAAGTCTCCTAGGGTAATGGTGGTTCCTAGGGTAATGGTGAGTGGATGACAATGGAAGTAGAAATAGCGTAATTTATTGTTATTTCCTTCCATGTATGACTTAAAAACTTTGGTATCACCCACGTAATAAAATTCATTAATTATCAATGACCCTATATTTAGGTAGTTCTAGGGTCTTTATTAATAATTAATCAATTTTTACTTCCATGGTTGAAATGGTAACTCCATGGAAGTAGTACCCACTTAATTCCATGATGATCATTCCGCTCATGGAATCAATTGACTGTAACCATGGATGGTGTGAACCTTCCATGCTGTAACAAACTAGTCGTCCAGATATATATTTTTTTCCATAGAAAATTATGAAGAAAGTGTAAAACATCCATGAAGTTACAAAAAATTATCAAAAAGTGTAAAAAACATGCAAACTGTGCCTTACGTGGAATTTATACCGATGTAAAGGCCCTAGTTCTAGGCATCTGACTCCACCAACATGGACTTAGCATCCATGGACTCCACGGTACCACATTCCTCACACACACACACACACATGCTGCGTTATCATGGAAGATAACACAAGTTGACGAGTTGACAAACATAACACAAGCACAAGTCATACCCGAATTCTAAGCTTGGTTATTTTACGCATTATTCGGGAAAACTTTTCCGGTTCCGATAGCATACACGCGCACAGGTAGGACGTGTATGTCGCCTGCGTGTGGTAATTCATGAGTTTGCATTCCAGTGGACAATAGCATCGGATATCACCGAAGTCGGCTTCTTCAAAATGGTAATGTCATACAAATAAATGTACTCCATAAATAATAAGTTTTACTATTACCTAGCATATCGTTCTCTTGCTATGATAAGTGAGCTACCTAACAACGAAAGTCATATGGTAGGGACCTACTTATACGAGGGTTAGACCCCCAGTAAGTAAATGGAGTTGTTGAAAATTAGAAAAAATTAAATTTTTAAACAATGATCTATATTCGTTAGAGTCGCGTTACTTCTCGACGTAGTCACTAGCCCGTTCGAAACATTTTTGGAGGCGAGAGTTGAGTTTTTTTGATACCCCTGGTGTACCACTGCGAGCCCTTCCCTCCGCTTGTTCACAGATGAAGAACGCACGTACTTATTGCCGAAGCGAACCTACGGGTTATTCTTCGGTAGGGTTATGTCTAGCAAGTTCGCTCTACTGTGAGCGCTTGGCTGTATTTCCCGCCTGGTGTCCCAAGTGCCAGCCAGCACTTGCTAGCTTTTAGGATTTCGTGCTGCTGCTGATCTTGACTATGTCAGGCAGTGCGACCAACCGACACCGTCTGCTTCTAAACCCATTTCGTCGGGTGAGTTCGCTGCTGCACTTCATTAGTCGGTAGAAAAGAAAACATCTCTCCAAGTAGGTGTAGTAGGCACAGAGTAATGGAGACAAGTTAACAGAGAAGAAAGCCAACGTTAAAATGGTGTGCAAGCATTTTTGAGGCTGCCTCAGTTGCGCCATCTACTTTCAGCTAGGATTGAGGAACTACTACGGAAGTGGTGGGGAAGGGAAGGCCACACTCTTCATTTCAAATCCTTTCGAATGACCAGAAATTGATAACTTTTCATTTCATCATCATTTAGATTTGCAAAAATTACTTGGAAAAACTAATCGAGGCGAAATGTATTTTCAGAGTTCCTCATGCAATTGTTGTTGTCCCTATCGCCAGTAGTTCAAGTATTCAATTGACAACTGCCACCCAAGAAACGTTTGAAACCCAGTGTATTATTGAAAATCACTCGATTTTTTCGTACATATCGCGAATATAACTGAATGTTACCAAATTAATTACTTAGATGCAGCCGGTAACGCACCAAGGAGAAAAATATGTGATAAACAAGATGACTTGTTGTGATGAGGTTGGGAACAAGTGATCATGAACACTATCTGTTGCTTTCTGCTATAACTACGTCCTGGAGAATCAGAACGCTTCTCGGGCTCCCACATTCAGCTTTCAGCCCAGTGGTAGTAGGCCTCTGAGGGCATCGGAGCCTGCGACTACCCAAACTTTCACGCCGGGCTCCGCTAGTCTAGTCACCTTGGTGAGGTGGGACAGTAAAATACCATTGCTGTGCCTGCTGGGGAAAATATTGAAACCCCTACTAGCAAAAAGTAAAGAAAAACAACCACCTCAGGCTGAATTAGGAATTTCACCGATTTCTGTTTGCGTTTTTTCTGAATAGTTAATGGTGTGGGATAGATGAAAATCGGGTTGATTTTGGAAAATAAGTCCCCTGTTATTTTTGGGAGACGTTCAAAATTAATGATTTCAAAAACTAACCAGGAAAACTCGCTGATTGGCTGTTCGGATCGCTGTCTCCTCCCATTGTTGCCCGATGGTACAACGAAATCGTGTTATCTAAGAGGAAAGTTATCAAACAAAAACAGAGAAAACCTCATTTTCTCCATCTTGATTTTTATATTTTTTCTCTTCAGTTCTTCGATTTCGATCTTTACTGGTTTTGTGAAATGTTGCATCTGAGGACTATGCTTCACGACCTCAGCGCTTCAAGCAGCCGTACATGAACTATTTCCGGTTGACTTCATCCTCCCTGTTTTTTTTTTTAACTTTCATATTTTCTACACTGTTTTGTGTATTCGTAAATTAGAAAGTACGGGCTGAAAGTTCGTCGTAGATTTTTCGAGGTGCTGAATCCGACTTTGGGGTTAAAAATAGGAAATTCCGACATGGTGAAATTCCTCATTCTCACCCAACAGCCATTCCTGACGTCGCTGACGTCATCTGTCTTCCAAAAGGAATTTCAGAATTGATTCTGATGATTTCGCCCATGGCTACTTATTGCCTCACCTGCCTAATTGGAGCGGGAATCACCAACGACCCAACCTGAAAGCTTATCAAGAGCTGCGATACCGCCCTCGAGCATTCACCAATCCAGATAATCTTTCAGGCTGATTAGCCTTAACTGATCTCTCAGGAATCGTTAAATTAAACCAACTAACGGCCTTTTTCAAAACCTCTACCATGAGGTGCAGCAATGAGGAATTTCACCGAATTCTCTTTGCATTTTTCCTGAATCGTTAGTGGTGTGGGATAGATGAAAATCGGGCTGATTTCGGAAAATAAGTCTCCTGTTATTTTTGGGAGACAGTCAAAATTTTTGATTTCAAAACTAACCGGGAAAACGGACGTGAAGCGGGAACGCTCGCTGATTGGGCAGTTCAGATCGCTGTCTCCTCCCAGTGTTGTCCATTGGGACGAAGAAATCGTGTTTTCTAAGAGAAAAGTTATCAAACAAAAACAGGGGAAACCTAAGTTCCCCCATCTTGCTTTTTCTATTTTTTTCTTCAGTTTTTCGATTTCAAACTTTACTGTTTTGTGAAATTTTGCATCTGGGGACTATAGATTTCTCGATCTCAGCGCTTCAAGCCGCCCTTAAATGAACTATTCCAGGATGACGTCATTTTCCCAGTTTTTTTAAACATCCGTATTTTCTACACTTGTTTATTCGTAAATTAGGAAGTTCGGGCTGAAAGTTTGCCTTAGGAGGTTTTTCGAGGTGCTGAATCCGATTTTGGGGTCAAAAATAGTAAATTCCGACATGGTGAAATTCCTCATTTCCACGAACTCATGCGGCAGGATCCTACGTCATAATGAGGTTGCGAAGCAGATAGCTGGTGCTTTGCCAGTTCTTCACCTTTCAAGGGTTATTAGCTAACTTCTATTACTGGGTGTCCCAAAACCATTCTGCGATACTTCAGAAATCGATTATACAATCAATTTGGATCAACTTTTCCCTCCTAGGACTTTTAGCATGAAACATGATTTAGCCTTGGACTAATGACCTGAAAATTGTCCGGCAGGAGGCTGACGAAAAGTGTCATGGGGGTTTATTGATATAGGAGAAAACCATAGTGTGCTGCTCGAAAAAGCATCCAAAAAATTTAGAGAATTTTAGGAAGATGGAAATGTTAAATGTGGTGGCAATGTGTAAAAGGCAGCCATGTTTGAAACGTAACGGATATTCTACCAATCTGACTTCAAAGGAGGTTCTGTGCTGCTTACCACAGAAACGGAACATACGCGAACCTTTAGCTTACTAGGATTAACACAAGAATGCGTGAACTAGGAAGGAGGGCAGAACGCAGAACTCAAGACATGAAAGTGACCAAAAGAAACAATATTACTCACTCTTTTTATAATACGATTCTACCTACTATCAAGCATTATTAGTCTTTATCTTCTCTTATTTAGTTTCTATATTAGTTAGTATCGTTATTTGAATCACATTATTCGAGTGGCCATTTGACTGGATCGTTTTTTGTGGCCTAGCTTGAAACTCTGCCTGTTGTCGTTCTGTGGTACTATTTCGGAGTTGTTTTCGTGTCGTTTTTTGGGACATCCCACCGTAAGACTTGGGCGTCCTTATGCGATCGATCTGGGGTGAAGGAGGACAACACTCAACAGAAAAAAAATAACCACACAGTAATCCGTTTTAGACCATTCTGAATCCAAATCCCCGAAAAAAACCCATGGGTGTATGTCTGTCTGTTTGTGTGTGACAAAATCTTGTGCCGTCTGCACAGGCCTTAGTTCTCAATCGATTTTCCTGGTTCTTTTTTTGTTCGGCGCGGAAAACTATCTAGTTGTGCACTACGTCGTCGGAATTTCGAATTTTGCCTTTAAAGCGGGGGTTAATGCTTTAAAAACGTGCGTTTGCGGGCATAATCTTGTAAACTATGCCCAGGCCTCAAATTCCAACCGATTTGCGTGTTTATTTTTTTTGTTTCACTCCAATAACTTCCGAGTTGTACATGATTTCACCAGAGTATCAAAATTCGCAAGGGGAGGGGATGAGTGGGAGGATAATATTCACAAAATATCCGATTTTTTAATATTTCGGTTCCTTTACTGCTTACTAATTGTACCCAAGCTTTGAAATTGAGGAAAAATTCTAATTATACCTTAGGATTTGCATGAATTACTTTCTGTACCCTGTAAAAGTGGTGCCACCATGGTGCCAAGACACCATAAACCTCATATTTCTTGGGTTTTTTGGTGTTTCACCTAGAAGACGGATGTGAACTTCGACGGAATAACTTCGATAGGAATGCCTACTAAACCTAATAAATGAAAGTCCAATGTTACCATGTATTTCCGCTTTGATGCCAGACTGGCACCATTGTTTGTGGGGGGGGGGGGGGGGGGGGGTTGAACTCGAATTCGCATGTTGGGTGTCGTAGATCATGGATTTTGAAATGCTCTTCAGATTCGAGGCTCACATGCCACTAGAAGTGTTAAGGTTTATATTGGTGAGGGGGGGGGGCACTATTTCTTTCCTAAAGTAATAAATAAATTACATCGAGTGAAACAGTTTTATCGCTTAACAACTGGTTGAACTGATCCAATACTTATCCAATGGGACGTCCCCTGGAATGCATGCATTACTAAACAATATGTTTTTTCTTATGACTTCAACTATATTCCTCAATTTTCGCGGTGTTTTGTGACAGAGGCTTCACTTGTTTAGGCATTTTCTCCTACGGTAATTTTTTTCCCCTGGTTA
This sequence comes from Apolygus lucorum, assembly GCA_009739505.2. Taxonomy (NCBI): domain Eukaryota; kingdom Metazoa; phylum Arthropoda; class Insecta; order Hemiptera; family Miridae; genus Apolygus; species Apolygus lucorum. The sequence continues at coordinate 41,109,324 of CM019167.2, read as the reverse complement.
TTCCTGGTTTTAAACGTTATTTGGAGGGTAGGGTCCTATTATAGGATTTGACTTGAAATTCCAGAATCTAAAATTGAGGCAAATTACCCATTGTCTCTGAAATAACACGTTTTTTCTCATTCAATCACCTCGTCCACCTCTGGAGAAAACCCTGTTTGAACAGAAAAAGTCATCAAAATGTTGGAAAAACACGGAAATTATTTAGTTTGAGGTAGGAAGATTATCCTAGTGGACAGTTTTTCTGATCTGGTCAAGAGCTGATAACATTGGACATTTAACGCTTTTTCCAACGTTTCCAGATTTGAATTTTCTTTGAAATTGAGGAAGATGACCACTTTAGTGCCGCAAGGTCGAAATGAAAGTGGCATTTCAAGTGGGGAACTGCCACAGAAAGACAAGTTGTTGCGAATCAGTAGTACAATCGATTCTGGTGGGTTTCGGGACACCCTGTATATCGTCGCTCAACCAGTAGCACATCTAATAATTGGTTACTTTTCATGAAAACAGAAGAACTGATTTGTACTCAGACTACTTGTGTTTTTTACTTTTGCCTTTTCTTTCTGATTCAATTGATTACGTTGCAATGAAAAGTCGCGTCATGATTTAAAAATTTGGTGTAGGTAGATTTGCTTTATGACGTAATTTGTCAGTTTACTTGTTCTATACTGCTACTCAACGCCATCGATTTTGATCGATTTCTTAATAACAAAAATTAAATTATTTCGGTCGATCACTCTGGTCAACTTGAGGTATCCCAAGTGAGTGACGCATTTTGAGGAAAGCTTGCAATCATTAGTGTTAAGGATCATGAGTCAAAATCGAAAATTTTTCGACTTTTTCGTTTTTATTTTTATAAAATTCTGCAGGTTTTCCCAGACATTTTGGTATGTAAAAATATTAAATTTGAGCAGTGGAAAGCAGAGATTTGAATTTTCAAAGATTGAGGAGCCAATCGCTGTTTCCCGGGGAAAGCTGTTTCCCGCTCCAGGTTCATAGTTTCTATATTTCTGTAACTACCTACCGTTCTTTTGCTGTTCATAAGTTCTGATTGATATAATATGTCCTACTCCACGGTTCCAGCACAGGTTACCATGCCACCAAATAGTAAAAAAATAGCATAGCACTAGATTAATGAAGAAATCAAGTGAACCAATAGTGTGTAACCATTATTCTTATCAGTACTACGTGATATGAAATAACCTTACCTAACCGGTGCAAACACTGACTGATAAGAATCATAGATAAGGAATAATCGGACCTCATTTTCAATTCCTTCAATATGAAATAATTACGAACTATCGATCAAATACCTCGAAAAACGGTAACCTTTCACAAATCGCGGTTTTTCTCCAAATCGGAAAACCATTGTTTTTCGTCACTTAGGTACCTGTATCTCGACAGCCAATAGAGCTGGCAACTTCATTTTTTTTTTATATTGTCGAGAGGGGTTTATTACAGTCATTGAACAAGTTTGGACGGAAAACTCCCAACAGAAATATGGCTAGAATTAAAAAAAATCATAAGCATGAAAAATACGAAAAAACTGTTTTGCTATATTGTCTCCAGGTAAAATAATATTTACACAACAGAGTTGAAACTCGCTTAGTGGTTATGTGAAGAGTAGATAAAGAATATTTTTTAAAAAGTATGAAGATATCATGCATATATCAAGAGAAACAGGTACATGAAAAAGTGTTAAATTAGAACCGACTCATGAACCCCTTAAGTTTTGGACATAAATAATAAATTAATGTTATTTTTGTTGAAATGAACAAAACAAGTTGGAATATGTATGTGAGCATGACTGTCTTTCCTTGAGTTTTTAAAAGCGAAATAATACGTTTTATAACATTACCTTTCAGTTACAAACACGCTAGCAACCAAGAAACGTTGCAGTATTTTCGTTATACAAATTGTAGTCCTCTCCAGTCTTGAAACATTTTTTTTTTAATTACCTCATACCTAGGTACTCGATTTATATTGAAGTACTCATAATGTATAACAAATCCAACTTTACCGATGAATCGAAAAATAAAAAACCAAAAAAAACCACTACCAATCTCGAAAAATTGTAGATGTGCGATGCTGGTTCTTGAGCGACGATATTTTGAAGAATACTCACACAATGAGGTTACTTACATGTACACGTATTGGAAATTAAATTTAGTAGATACATAAGTTAGCAATTAGTTATTAGTTAATTGGTTTCAACAGGCAAAGGATGTTATGATCCGCTTCCCAACTGCTAGTTGATTGATTATACACAGGACGAGACGTGGGAGACAAACAGTAGCTGTTAAGTTTCTACTGTGAGATTATGGAAATTGAACTATGAATGTATGAAACTGAAAAAGTATGTATTGAAAGTGACGTATTTTTACCTCTTATGGCAATGAGAGAGCAGTGACCCAGGACAATTGGAGTGCATTCACAGGGTTATAGAACCACTGATTAATCGCTTTGGGATCATCATTACTGGATGTTTGTGTACAACTGAATGAGAAACGTTTCAACAAGCGTTGGTAGCTTATGGCGATAACAGAATTGAACCCTGTCCGTCCTTAGGTGACTATCGTATGATAGATCGGTATTGTAAACTTCCAAACGGAAATAACAGTTTATTTATCCGTCCTCTTCGGTGTTTTGGCTCCGTGAAAAGTATTTTGGGTTCCTATTTATTAGTGTGATTCATTATTGAATGGAGTCGTGAGTTCGGATGGGTTTATTTTAATTTATTAGGTGTTCAGCGCGACCTCATTTTGCTCTTGAAACATCAAAATCAAGAATAAATCAAGTTAGTCGCAAGATTTTAAATTATAATTGGGCAGGTATGTGATTTCCTATAAGTTCTGCTATTGTTAGGTTCCTGCAATTCATTTCCTCTTGAATTGTCGGTAGATTCAGACATAATGAGGAATTTCACCGATTTCTGTTTGCATTTTTCCTGAATAGTTAATGGTGTGGGATAGATGAAAATCGGGCTGATTTCGGAAAATAAGTCTCCTGTTATTTTTGGGAGACAGTCAAAATTTTTAATTTCAAAACTAACCGGGAAAACAGACGTCCAGCAGGAACGCTCGCTGATTGGGCTGTTCGGATCGCCGTCTCCTCCCAGTGTTGCCCATTGGGACGACAAAATCGTGTTTTCTAAGAGAAAAGTTATCAAACAAAAACAGAGGAAACCTAATTTTCCCCATCTCGCTTTTTCTATTTTATTCTTCAGTTTTTCGATTTCGAACTTTACTGTTTCATGAAATTTTGCATCTGGGGACTATGGATTTCTCGATCTCAGCGCTTCAAGCGGCCATAAATGAACTATTCCAGCATGACGTCATTTTCCCGGTTTTTTTTAAACATTCGTATTTTCTACACTGTTTTGTTTATTCGTAAATTAGGAAGTTCGGGCTACAAGGTTTGCCTTAGAGGTTTTTTAGAGGTGCTGAATCCGATTTTGGGGTCAAAAATAGGAAATTCCGACATGGTGAAATTCCTCATTATCTGGTTTGGTATTAGTTTTGTGGTATACCTTACTGTCGTGACCTCCCTCTTAGGTATACTTTATAATAAAACCGTTGTTGATATGCATGAATGTAAATATATTTTATTGAACAGATAATTTTAACATAATTATAAATATTTAAACATATGAAATGACAATAAGTGTTCCTGTCTGTCAGCGTTTGCTTCACATATTAAATAATTTTCAAAAAAGTAACAGCATTTTAATAATTTGCGTAAGATTTTGTAATTTAACAAGGTAAAACATAATTTAATTTAAGAATCACATAATTTGGTTGCTCACTTCGGTACTTAAAAACTAATAAATTAAGGGGGTCTCAGTCGGTCGCCATTCGTTCTTAGTATTTCGCGAAAATGAAGGCGCAAAAACTTGAAAAGTTGTACCTAAATTTGAAATTTTAAAGGGTTTTAGAAATTCATTAGTGCACGGCCCTAGGTAATTGACAAACTGAAATATTGCCGCCGGGATCATCTAAATCGAACTATAAAAGCCAAAGAAAAATGGAAAAACTACCGAATAAACGATTTTTCCCATATTTCTCTGGCAATGGGGTATTTCAGTCAATTTTTAAAAATTTTTTTTTCAAAAGTGTATGGCTCAGGAATAACGGTAATCGGGTCTGTTTGTCGAGAAAATGTTTTTAAAAAATCAGAGAAGCTAAGGAAAGTTGAAAATTTGATTGGTGTGACGTAGCTAGCCAACTGTCTTTGAAAAAAGTATCCATGCACAGAGAAGCGATGAAACCCTTGGAGGACCTCTTGGATACTACAAAATACTACTCACACACGCGCGTGGCATAAGTATGTCTGCATTAAGAGCGGGCTGCCGAAGAAGCGCCAACTAGTGCGGCGGTGAAAAATACAACTGACTAGTTGTAATTTTCACCGCCGCACTAGTTGGCGCTTCTTCGGCAGCCCTTTCATATATTCTCGACTTGGACAATCGAGAGCTAGTGAGGGACTACCCGAGGGGAACAGGTACAATACTTAGGTAGACTGTCCCGTCGGCTATTTATAGAATCTGACTGCTCGTATAATGAGCGAACTCAGAAAACGAACGTTCCTACACCTTTCTCCGGGGAGGGCTGAAAGGAAAGCTTATGACTAGGAAATTGCGTTTTTGCTTCCGAGTCTACCAAGGTAGCGGAAGCTTTGTTTTCACTCACTTTTCAAGGATGAAAAAAAAAGTTCTCCAAAATCAAAATTTTTACTCGCGTTTTGCATTTTAGACCTTTCTGAACAATTTTGGTTCCGTGTCTGTGTGTCTGTCATGAAATCCTTGTAACGGGCATAACTATACGAAGTTATTGTCCGATCTCAATGAAATTTTCAGGGATTGTGCGGGTTGGTGTGTAGATGGTCCCCTATGAAAATCATCATCCCCGGACTGATAGAAGCGACTGCGCATGCGCAAACGTGAATTTCCTTGTTACGGCTATAACTTCTACATTTTCCATCCGATTTAAATGAAATTTTCAGGGTTGTTACATATTAGTATTTAGATGGTCCATTATGAAAATCATCACCTTCGGACTGATCGTAGCGACTGCGCATGCGCAAACGTGAATTCCTTGTAACTGCCATAACTTCAACATTTTCTACCCGATTCTGATGACATTTTCAGGGATTACGCGGATTAGGTTGTAGATGGTCCCCAATGAAAATCAAGGCCTTAAAATTTACAGTAGCCTCTGCCCATGCGCAAACGTAACTAAAGGTTACGTACTTCTAAGGGTTCCAAAATAAATTTTGAAAACGCCCTACCTATCTCAAAAAATTTTGATATAAAGGTATTGTTTTCCCTTCAATTTAAGATTCTATAAAATTTTTAGAATATTTTGAGACCACGCGGAGCTCTGTAGGACAAACCGTTCGCTCCCTACGAGAATTTAAGGGTTTTACGTACGATAGATCAGAAACACGAGTGTGAATCGCAAAAGAGGCCTAATATCCGTTCAAATTTTAGCTGACCGAAATGCGATCGATGTTTTTCTTCATGTTGGATGGTTGGTGGCTTTGTAGACGAGTGATCAATATAGCAAAATAATAAACCATTGTGTAATAATTTGCAGCGTTTTTTTTTTTTTTTTTTTTTTTTTGCTCGATTGCAAAGGTTGTACATTGAAACAAATAAACCAAAAGTTACACAATACATCTATTCTGGAAATAGAAGATAGAAAAAATAAGAATGATGAAAAAAGGTATTCCTCATGCGAAAATTGAATTCACGTTTCCCCCTTCTCTTTAAAAATGTAATTTTTTCTCAAATTCGCGTAAGTGTGAAAAATGGTTGTAAAATGCGTAGGTACTCAGGAATCGTTTTAGATTTGCCTGAAACAGATTTCAATGGATATAATTTTCAAACGAATATCATTGAAGAAACCCTTCGACTTTTTTAATTAGGAGGCCTCCTCCGAGATATCAACAATGACAAGGGGATTACCTATTTTTAGTCAGAACCCCTCAGGTAGCTTGCACTGTCCTTTGACAATGTCATTCCACCCAAGGGGAGAGAAGAGAACTCTATTGGGAAAGCCTCGAACTGTTTCTCGATTCCACCCTTCTAAAACTGGGATAATGCCGCCGAATTGCAAGCCCATGTTCCCGACATCATAACTTTTTTTAAACTGGACGGTTTCTAAAGTTCAAGCGCTTGAAATAAAGGTTGGGATCTCAGGAAGAGATCCGCCTTTTCGGATTCTCGATTTCTTATCAGCCAAAGAATAAATGACCACTTGAACAGAGCAACTCCCTATCCTCCACTTCGAAAGGTGATTGACGCTCTCAGTGGCATTTTTCTTGCAAAGTCGAAAGGCCGATCACTAGAGATTGCTCTAACTTGAAGAATATAAAAGAAATCTAGAAAAACGGTGCATAATTCGAGGAGCTATGATGTCGGGAAAGTAACGTTGATTCCTTATGGGAGCAGAAAACATGGCCGACTGGGCAGCCCGCTCTTAAGGGAGGCCCACCTTTTTTTGAAACGTGTGATCTCTTCAATTAATTCTTCTACCACATGTTATAGTATCATTGGGCTTAAAGTTGGCTTATTTAGGTTTTCAAGGGTGCTGAATCCAAATTTGAGGTCAAAAACCTGAATTTCCGACCCATCGAAATACCCCATTATGGTTCGATGTTGATGATTCCAGCGGCAATCTTTCAGTTTTTCAATTCCCTAGGGCCACGCACTAATGAATTTGTAAAATCCTTGAAAATTTCAAGTTTAGCTACATTTTATGGGAAAACATAACTGAATTAACGGTTTTCCCCATTTTCTCTGGCAATTATTGTTCAATTTTGATGATTCCGGCAGCAATATTTCAGTTTTTCAATTCCCTAGGGCCGTGCACTAATGAATTTCTAAAATCCTTGAAAATTTCCAATTTAAGTACAACTTTTTAAGTTTTTGCCCCTTCGATTTCGTGAAATACTGACCCGGAACGAGGAACGAACGTCGACCGACTGAGACCCCCTTAACTATCTATCATTTGAAATTGCACGATCCGCCTAAGAACTCCCTCGCGGGCTCACGGTAAAACCAGGCTTGTCGACAGTATCTCACCAGACCCTGCCAGTTTTGTCCGTTCAAATGCTAACTATGACCTCATGAGATAATATCCTTCTCTCTGAAGCTGCAACCCGAAACTCCCTCAGTACATGGCACCTCTCAAGTAAATAGGCGACGTTTTCTGCCTCCTCGAGGTTACACAGGGTCTAGTCTGATTCTTGGTTCCCACTCATAAGGACGGGACTTCAAGGATAGGAGGGCACCCATCAGTCTAATAAGCCACCTGGCTCAATAAAAAGGGTATGCATTCTCCTGAAACTAAATCGACACACTGAAGATCCATGTTGAGTTGGTTGATCTTGGGGTTACTCGAGTGCAAAGCCCTTTCCCTCTGCTCCACCCTCCTGGAACCGTTGACCTCCTCGACTATGCAATTTAGCTGGTTTTCAAGGAAGGGTCCGCTTGATTTGAAAGAAACCATCAAAGGCGCATCCATTCTTGTCAGCTAGAGCTTCCAGGCCTTTGTGCCAAAACAGGACGCATGTAGCTGCCTCTCTGGCAGTGATGATTGGAAGCTTACTGCAGCATGCCCCAAACTTTTCATTTGCGTCAAGGCGGAGGCTGTACGTGAATAAAGCTGTTTCACAGTTGAGAACATAGTTAGATGAAAAGCTAGGGAGACGGGCGGACTTTTTAGTCAATTAGTGTAAAAAGCGTCAAGATGGTAAATTCATTTGAGACAGTATTTACGAAGTCAACACTTACTTAGTCTCTTTCTTGTTTTTCAGTTCTCGTTTAATATGTTTCCCATCATACCACGGCCTTTCAACACTCAATATTACTGCTTCTCGGTAGCTATGTTGCCTGGAAATGAGAGAGAGGACGTCGAAAGAGGAGGGAAAAGTAAGTAGCTACTTCTAACTTTACAAAATATGTATTGAATGTTGATGAAAGTACCTAATATGTTGAAACTATTTTATTTAGGAGGCCAAATTACTAACCACTCCATACTAACATGTCCATACCGAGGTCAGAAAGGACCATCAAAGTGAAATATCCAGTTATTGAAATTTTGAAACAGTTTTAGCAGATTTTAATTTTGAAAAATTTCAAATTAGTTACTAAATAAATGTCTCGTAGTTTGATCTTAGGTATGTATGGCATACATACATATAAGGTATGGCAAATATTTTTTTTGGGTGCCTAATCTTGAGTATGTCAGCTTTATTGGGATTTGGGTCCAACAACAAAATCCTCCTCTTTCACCAAATTTTCGAAAAATTTATTTTCTTCATCAGGGCTCAGAGGATGAGTTTAGGTTTGAACATCAAACCACAGTCGGGAACAAAGAGGTATAAACCAGGAACACTAATAATTAAATTGGTGTTAAAAAAACTTGACTATTATAATAAAATTTGGAAAAACAACAATAACATCAGGCTTTAAATTGGTAAAAAACAAATCAAGACAGTCAGATAGACACAACCACAATAATAATGACTAGAATAGATAGACTGTCTTGATTTGTTTTTTTTACCAATTTAAAGCCTGATGTTATTGTTGTTGAAAATTTGGTGAAAGAGGAGGATTTTGTTGTTGGACCCAAATCCCAATAAAGCTGACATAATTTACATCGGGTCGATTGTCATACACTACTAATCTTGAGTAATAGTGTTAGGATATGACTCATGAATCACCTCAAATCATTAGACTGTACTTCTTCTATCATGCTGTATTATGATTTGTTTTTTTTAATCTACCTAATTGTGAAGGATACCTACCAAAATAATATCTTATCATGATATATTTGTTCCATTTATCCAAAGCTTAAATAATGATTATGTTCCAGTTATTATGCCGCCCTCTGCTCTTGACCACCTCACACGCCTTAACATAAACTACCCCATGCTTTTCAAGCTGACTAACACAGCCATGGACCGAGTCACTCATTGCGGAGTGCTAGAATTCGTCGCAGGCGAAGGCAAGGTCTACCTCCCACATTGGGTAAGCCTGTTTGAAATCTGATCTTCATGCACTAAAAGAGTTGGTTACGTCAGCCGAGATTTATTTCCATATTATTACTGTCGGGATTCGGCCTTGTACTCGATCCTTTCACTGATGTTTCAAAGAGTTCCAGTTTTCATGCCGTTAATTTAAGCTACCTAGTAAAAATGTCCATAACGTCTCAATCTAGCTTCTATCTTGATGTTACGAGATACCCATAAATAACACAAATATGAACCATTGAAATATTTCACAATTTACTTTTTTTGGAAAGTTAAGTTTATATGAACCAAGCTGCTCGTATTAGTTCGAAAAAGGCTGTAGATGTAGAGATGCAGGGAATTTAAACTTGAACTTGAATTGTGTTGTGGTGGCAAGCCAAGAGCTCTTTGTAGCCATGTTGTTACCATGGAAGATGATAGGAGGAAAGCTCACTTCAATGGGCTCTTGCGTGCGCCTTTTCTCCTCATTGCGACAGTAGTGTTCTCTTTAGGTGGCGAACAGAGTTAGGAAGTATACTATTCACAGTCACGAGAGCTCATAACGCTTCCCCTCCCCCAGCCCTGATAACGGTTACGCTAACCTATTTATCTGATGTTTCTCATTGCTAACGCACGTTTTCTCATCTTGCAGTTTGACAGTGGTTCGTCTCTTGAAGTTCAATTTTCTCGTATTTCTGTTCATCTACAGTAGTTCGTCTCTAGATTGCTTTTCATTTATTCAATACATGAAGTAGAGTTGGAAGATGTCAATTCTGATAACTTGAGACCATCAGTAGGTACGCCTCTACAGAAATGCAGTGATAAGAGTGGTGCAGATGATAGATGATGATATTGTAAAGTAATTACAGTCCCTGGAAATTATGTTTTGTTGGCATTTAGTTAGTTTTTTATATTTAAAAAGTTGTTGTTGTGTTTTTGATCTTGAAAAGAAATTACACTCGTCATATTTTGTGCCAATCAGTGGTTTTCTTGCACAATATTTTTGTTTTTCATTTTATGGTAGGTATGTACGTATGTACTTTTCTCCTGGTATCTTTTTTCTATAACTATATGATAGTTATAGAGGAAAGAGCGTCCAAAATCGTACTCCACAAGTAATATGATGAGGTGTAATTTTTAAAAAACTGCGGGAATGAGCAAGAGTGACGAAGCTGCGCTCTAGCGACTGAGCAGTATACTATTGGGGGACTATGTTTTCCTTTCGCCACCTAGAGGTTGTGCTGAAAGCGGTGGGCGATTTTTCGTAACGTTGTTTAACGTGGACTGAGCTTTCCTCCTACCTTCTTCCGTGTTGTTACCTTCTGATTTAGAGTATAGTTGAACACAAATGAATCTTGTCTCAGGTTGTTAGTTTTCCCCTTCCTAAATGGAGTAACCACCAAAAAAAAAAAAAAAAAAACAAATAGTTGTTTTCAAGATTTGAACTTAGTAGATATTTTGGCTTGTACATGGGCTTTGTCTCATTGTTTTTGTTGGAGTAGACCCTGTTGCCCTTGATGGATTTTCTTTCTTTTTTCCCTCGCACATACTATATTACCTACTGAAATTTGTTTCAGATGATGCGAAATTTAATGTTGGATGAAGGTGGTGTCATCCAAGTTGAAAGTGTTTCCTTGCCAGTCGCAACATTCTCCCGATTCCAGCCGCAGTCCCCTGAATTTTTGGACATCTCAAACCCCAAAGCTGTTCTTGAAAACTGCCTGAGGAATTTCGCGTGCCTCACAGCTGGGGATATTGTAAATATTAAGTACAATCAAAAGGACTACGAGCTTTCTGTACTAGAAACCCAGCCTGGCGAAGCTGTTAGCATAATTGAATGTGACATGAATGTAAGTATTCTCACCTTCTACTGAGCTATTTCTTCTTGAATAGGAAAATAATTTACTATGGATGTTTACTTTTCTGAACCAATCTTAAAAGTGAGAAGTAAAGTATTTTAATAGAAAACTGATACTTATAAAGGTTGCATTTTTTATTTATCTTTGTCAAGGTTGAATTTGCTCCACCATTGGGTTACCAAGAGCCAACAACTCGCTCTAAGAATAGTGAGACTACGATTGATCCTGTTGATTTGATGCCTGAACCTGATGGATTTGTTAAATTTCGAGGTGATGGGTACAGGTTAGTATTTTTCAACTATCAGTAGAAACATATGGATACCTTTTTAACACGTTACCTTGCACCAGTTCACATCTATAGATATTATTGACCATTGGCCCTCCCTTTTGGCACACACCTTGCACCATTTCAATGGGGTGTGCGCATGGGTCAGAAACACTGTTTATTGTTATTTTAAATCTAAACTAGACCTCATTCTGAGAATTTTGACACCAACCGCGACCCTCTAGCGTGAGACGTCCTTTTTCTACGATTTTTCAAAGTTTCGAATGTTTATGACGTCACAGTGGGCGCTGCCCAGGCGGGAGGGGCGCGTGACGTCATAAACATTCGAAACTTTGAAAAATCATAGGAAAAGATCTACTCATCCATAAAGAGAACGGTAGGTGTCAAAATTCTCAGGATGAGGTCTACTTTCGATTAAAAATTAAAAAAAAAATCAGTGAGGCGCACCCCCCATTGGAAATCAAAAATCGAAATTGTCTTTCATCAGCGTCCTAAAAATGTCTCCAAAAATTTTGGTGGCTTTGGTCACCACAGCGTGATTTTTCTTTGCCTAGCGCAGTCTCACAGAAGTACATAAGTCCATATCAACATAGAACCTCAATGTAGTCTATCCAAAACTCCGCATTTGACTAGGAAATATAATGTAATGCTTGTTGATCTTAATTTTTAGGTTGGATGGAAAGAGAAAACGATTGAGTGAATCTGAAGGAAATCAAGGAAAAGTAGCTTATTCGAAAGGAATACCTGACTATGAATGGCAAATTGGGACCCTAAATTTCATCAGAAATATCCGCCTCCCAACTGAAGAGGTAAGTTACACAAGTTTTGCTGTATTCTAAATTGACTGACTTGCACTTACCCGTGTTTTGTCGCGAGTTCTAAATAACGTTTTTTACGAGCCATCTGCTGGTAGAAAAAACAATTACCGTGGTTTGAGAATTTACTTTTTGTAGAAACATTGTTGTTGGAGATGGGTATCGTCATCAAACAATCAATTAATGGAATCGACGATTATTTTATCAGAACTTATAGAATCACCAATTATTAATCGATATAAATCTATAAATAGATTATTTCTAAAAGCGATGGTGTCAAAATGTTCTAAACAACACTAATAGTTACAAAATAACGTCCGATTAATAAAACCCAGCTGGCTCTTACTGACTCTACTTAAAACGCTACAAATTATTACACAAAGGTTTATTATTGCTTCTGAGTCTACCAAGGTAGCGGAAGCTTTGTTTTCACTTTTCAAGGTTGAAAAAAAAGTTCTCCAAAATCAAAATTTCCACTTGCGTTTTTGCGTTTTAGACCTTCCTGAACAATTTTGGTTCCGTGTCTGTGTGTCTGTCTGTCATGAATTCCTTGCCACAGCCATAACTTCTACAATGAGGAATTTCACCGATTTCTGTTTGCATTTTTCCTGAATAGTTAATGGTGTGGGATAGATGAAAATCGGGCTGATTTCGGAAAATACGTCTTCTGTTATTTTTGGGAGACAATCAAAATTTTTAATTTCAAAACTAACCGGGAAAACAGACGTCCAGTGGGAACGCTCGCTGATTGGGCTGTTCGGATCGCTGTCTCCTCCCAGTGTTGCCCATTGGGACGACGAAATCGTGTTTTCAAAGAGAAAAGTTATCAAACAAAAACAGAGGAAACCTAATTTTCCCCATCTCGCTTTTTCTATTTTTTTCTTCAGTTTTTCGATTTCGAACTTTACTGTTTCATGAAATTTTGCATCTGGGGACTATGGATTTCTCGATCTCAGCGCTTCAAGCGGCCATAAATGAACTATTCCAGCATGACGTCATTTTCCCGGTTTTTTTAAACATTCGTATTTTCTACACTGTTTTGTTTATTCGTAAATTAGGAAGTTCGGGCTGAAAGTTTGCCATAGGGGGTTTTTCGAGGTGCTGAATCCGATTTTGGGGTCAAAAATAGGAAATTACGACATGGTGAAATTCCTCATTCTCATCCGATTTCAATGAAATTTTCAGAGATTGTGCGGGATGGCGTGTAGATGGCCCCCCTGTGAAAATCATCACCTCCGGATTGATAGTAGCCGCTGCGCATGCGCAAACGTGAAATCATTGCCACAGCCACATTTCCTTCCACATTTTCCATCCAATTTCGATGTCATTTTCAAGGATTATACGAATTGGCGTGTAGATGGTTCCCCTATGAAAATCATGGCCCCTAAATTGAAAGTATTTTTTGTCATGCGTAAACGTGAAATCCTTGTAACAACCATAACTTCTAAATTTTCCAACAATATTCAGAGATTGTGCAGATAGATTGTTGTGGTACTTAAATTTCATTAAAATCGGTCAATGCTAAGCGAGGAAAATTCCACGTGCAGCGGACGGACGGCCAAATTTGTATTCGATTTTTGGATTCTACGTACCTTTCTTTCTTGGTCGATTCCAAAGGTTCGTTATTGGGAATAATAAATCAACACAACATCGATTAGTTCGCAAAATAATAAATTATTCAATTAATTCAATTCTGCTTTTTCAATCCTAGTTTCATAGTTTTTGCCCTAAATACTTCGATTGTTTGTTTTTTTCTGGTTAGTTTGATCTTCGTCATTTATCAACTTAGAAATGGCTTTGTAGACTTTGTCTAGCTTTGAGAAATATCTCATTGTTGAGTTTACTTGGTTTCCTTTTGTTTCTTTCATTCGTTTCAAAAAAAAAAGAATTCTGAAAGGTGAATTCTGACAAGGTGAATCAAGCATGTGTCACTTGCAAGCCGCCATTTGCTACCTAGGAATAAGTTTATTCTGCGATGATGAGTTAGCCTGGACGTCATGGTATTTACATCGATATTGGAATTTCAGAACACTTTCACAAATGTTGTTAGTGTTCCAAATTGGGTCAAATTTTCCAAATTTCCCTGACTGATGATGAGACCGATGAATGGTGGACGCTACGATCAAGTTATTTTCTCTTAACTCATCTAAAATTATTCCTAGGTATTTCACTCTTGAAAATGAGGCAAGATTTGACACTCGCTTTTACTAGTTAATCAATAGACCATTTTCATGGGTTCTGATCGGCGGATGTGGGGTGTTTATCCGTCAAACTGTTATTATGAACTATGACAAATTAAAGAGCATTAAAAGTAATAAATAGGAACTGTCAGTTCTTGAAAAAAATATTTGAAAATGAAAAAATGCCCTAGACCGGCGTGTTTGAAATAAAATAAAATTAATTAATTGAACTTCATCGGCATGTAGCAAACTCGTGAAAATAACTATTTAGATGGGATAAGCCACAAGTTCTAAGGTTCTCGCAATATTTGTTTGACTGATTGAATAAAACAGTTGAAAAACCAACAATTATGGTGACAACAACTGTAACATTCCCAGCTGCAACGAGTTTCCCATTAGGCAATTTATTTATTTGGTGGGAGCGGGAAACGTTTTGCCGCCCGAATTATTGAAGCATTTTGTTGCCTAAGTATCTCAAATGAGTAAAAACTGCTCAGAATGTACTTAGAAGTTCTTAGGAATAAGTATGGTAAGGGAACCAGTTATAGACTTAGGTGCCTCCAGTAAATTCCGGCTGGTCATAATTTATTACTAGGACTACTCAGCTGCAATTTCTCCTCGAAATCATGTCGCTACGGAGAAAATCAGCAGGATTATGTTTGTTTTCGTTTTTCGAATTCAGCTGTCGACGTTTTCTTGAGCAACTCAGTAAGGAGGTTAGTCACTTCCACGATTTTTTTACATCATATTATAAGGTTGTAGGGGCCAATCTTTTTCGTCACACTCACCCTATTTGTATTTTAATATTTTTTAACTATAAAAAACTTGAAAATAACTAAACCAAAGAGTTTTGGAGGGTGTCGATAACTGGATCTCGGATACATAAACTTGCCCAGTTATTGACACCAGTGTCTATAGCTGGATTTTTGTTGAAATCTTTGTTTTTCAGCGAATTAAACACAGTTTTTTATTTGAAAGCGAAAGGTGTTAAAATTGTAACAAAATTATGATGGGATCCAGTAATCGACAGGGGGTGTCAATAAGAGGTTGAATTTGTAGTCAATAACTGGAGGATTCCACTCCATTTATAGACAGCAGGAAATACCAATGAGGAATTTCACCATGTCGGAATTTCCTATTTTTTACCCCAAAATCGGATTCAGCTCCTCTAAAAACCACCTATGGCAAACTTTCAGCCTGAACTTCCTAATTTACGAATAAACAAAACAGTGTAGAAAATACGAATGTTTAAAAAAACCGGGAAAATGACGTCACCCTGGAATAGTTCATTTATGGCCGCTTGAAGCGCTGAGATCGAGAAATCCATAGTCCCCAGATGCAAAATTTCATGAAACAGTAAAGTACGAAATCGAAAAACTGAAGAAAAAAATAGAAAAAGCCAGATGGGGAAAATTAGGTTTCCTCTGTTTTTGTTTGATAACTTTTCTCTTAGAAAACACGATTTCGTCGTCCCAATGGGCAACACTGGGAGGAGACAGCGATCCAAACAGCCCAATCAGCGAGCGTTCCCGCTGCACGTCCGTTTTCCCGGTTAGTTTTGAAATCAAAAATGTTGATTGTCTCCCAAAAATAACAGGAGACTTATTTTCCGAAATCAGCCCGATTTTCATCTTTCCCACACCATTAACTATTCAGGAAAAATGCAAACAGAATTCGGTGAAATTCCTCATTATTGACATACCTAGGTACTGAAAAAAACTTAGAACTAAAATCGCAGTAAAATTAAAATTATATTTCTTAAATCTGTTGTTAGGTACCTACGGGAAAAGTTTGGCACCAAGCTATTGAGTTCGCTCATTTTGCTTCCGAGTCTACCAAGGTTGTGGAAGCTTTTTTTTCACTTTTCAAGGACGAAAAAAAAAAGTTCTCCAAAATCAGAATTTTCACTCGCGTTTTGCGTTTTAGACCTTTCTGAACAATTTTGGTTCCGTGTCTGTGTGTCTGTCATGAAATCCTTGTAACGCGCATAACTATACGAAGTTATTGTCCGATTTCGATGAAATTTTCAGGGATTGTGCGGGTTGGTGTGTAGACGGTCCCCAATGAAAATCATTATCCTCGGACTGATAGAAGCGACTGCGCATGCGTAAACGTGAATTCCTTGTAACGGCCATAACTTCCACATTTTACACCCGATTTCGATGAAATTTTCAGGGATTATGCGGATTAGGTTTTAGATGGTCCCCAATGAAAATCAAGGCCTTAAAATTTACAGAAGCCTCTGCGCACGCGCATACGTAAAATCCTTGTAACTGCGGTTACAGGAGATGAATTTAAGGGATGGATCTAAGAACAGAAGACTACTTGAGAGAGCAGTCGTTGTTTGAGATATTGGAAAATCCTAAAAGAGTATTCAATGGAGACGAAAGCGAAGTTCGGAAGCGAGTTTAATTCTCAGATTTTATTCCAATTGACTTGAGAAAAGATTAAGTTGAATTTCATATATAACTAGTCTTAATCTCAGTGACCAATTTCTATAATTTATTATACTAAAAATAAAGTTACCCATTTTCAATGTTCAATGTCGTGTCAATAACTGGTTCCTTCGTGTGTCGTAAACTGGATTTTGCATGTCAATAAGTGGTAACAAAACTTACTTTCGTAATTTCGGTGGAAAAATTGTAAATTCTAATCTTTTAAGGAAATTTGTGAACATAATTTATTCAATAGACCCAGATCAACATGACACAGCAAGAAAAAGTAGAAAAAATCTTAACACGAACAAGTTATCATGAAATCACCCGAACGTTTTGGTTGTAGTGTCTATAACTGGTGCCCTTACCCTAATTGAGTATAAAGGCGGCTGCATATCACACATGCCATAGTCCAGTAGCCATTCAACCTTGTCAATAGATGACGTCCAGGCTAACAACAGCCGACTGCATGTCACACATCAGAGATGGGCAAATTCTTATTCATAAATACGATTATGAATACAAATCATATTTGCGACTTTATGATTATGAATACGAATACAGGTATGAATATGAATGTGAATACGAATACAATCGTATTCACACTTACAATACGATTTTCCCCCGTATTCGTATTTTGAATACGATTTTATGATTGTTTAAATGATTTCCCTAAAAATTGAACTTTTTTTACGATTTTCCCTGAAAATCATACTTTTTAAAAATGATTTTCTCCCGAACTCTGGACATATTTATGGCCTAACATCGTCAAAATAATCAATCAAAATTCGAAAAACTCTCAATGTCATATAGGATTTTTCACGCAGAATCGAATGAGACCAACCCCAGGTCGCTACGACCAACCGTACAGGAAGTACGACGACATTTCCGCTAAAAATAGATTTTTTTTACAATTTTCACTGAAAATCATAGAAGAAATTATGATTTTTGCCGAAATTTTGGTCGTATTTATTCCCTAACATTATCAAAATAATCAATACAAATTCGAAATGCTCACCAATTTTTATAGGATTTTTCGCGCAGAATCGAATGAGACCAACACCAGGTCGCTATGACCAACTGAATAGAAAATACGACCAAAATTCCGGCAAAAATCATAATTTCTTTTATGATTTTCAGTGCAAATCGTAAAAAAATTATATTTTTAGCGGAAACGTCGTCGTACTTTCCGTACGGTTGGTCGTAGCGACCTGGGGTTGGTCTCATTCGATTCTGCGTGAAAAATCCTATAAGAATTTGTGAGCGTTTCGAATTTTGATTGATTATTTTGACAATTTTAGGTCAAAAATAAGTCGAGAGTACGGGCGAAAATCATGAAAAAGTATGATTTTCAGGGAAAATCGTTAAAAAAATTCGATTTTTAGGGAAATCATAAAATCGTATTCATAATACGAATACGATGGAAAATCGTATTCTAAGTGTGAATACGATTGTACTCGTATTCATATTCATATTCATACCTGTATTCGTATTCATAATCATAAAATCGCAGATATGATTTGTATTCATAATCGTATTTATGAATAAGAATATGCCCATCTCCGGCACACATGCCATACGCCGCAAAAGGTTAAGGGAGCCACCTTGAATAAAATCTAAAATTCTACAAGTCATGAGAACAGAACACCATCTAGTCTTGTTTTGTTGCCATGTTTGACCTTGAAGAACTGTACTGACAGTACTGGCAGTGCGTAACTGACTTAGATCTTGGCTTTTAAAGCCTGATCAAATTTTCTTGACAATTCAGAAATATCTGGCATTTCAAATCATTGAAATCTAATCACGCTGGGAAATCGTGAAATTCTTTCCAGTATAATGTCAAACCTTCCTTTTCTCTAACACATCGAGTCTGTGCATCCAAATCATGTTTATCACCCACTTCTCTACTTGAATTTTGATTGATTGTTTCACAATTCTTCCAGAGTGTTGAAGAGGATGATCCAGCTTATGCTCCATTCTCGGGGGATGGGATCACCTTGAGCAAACCCAAGTAATTCGGCCTTATGTTACGAAGGTTTGGTGAAGCCGAAATGGACCACGTTTATCACCACCCTTTTTTTACTCTTCTTACAAATTTCCAATTGACTCTTGGCTGTCAAATTTATTTGTCTATTGCGTTGCTTTAACAATTACATTCGTTTATGATGTCCCATTTATTTTATTTTCTTTATTTTGTTTTCACAAACCGATTTGTGAAGTTTCGGATTTTGTCACCTCCTGAACGGGTCTTTGAAACAATACTTTTCGAAACTGTGCTGTGGATGTTTTATATTGTTAGGAGGTCGAAAAAATAAAATCTGAGGTATGAGAAGCCTTCCTGTGAGAAATTCAGACTTCAGCGTAACTATTGTAAATATAACTAAAGAACTATTATTTGTAACTTTGATTGTCTACCTTTTGTTCGCAATAATTACAAGCGTTTTTGTTGAAACCGTCACTTCTACTTCATCATCCCAAACTCTGATACAATCACTCATCTCCCTTCTGTTGCTATTATTCTTGAATCTATCTAGGTTTTGCTTCCGAGTCTACCAAGGTAGCGGAAGCTTTGTTTTCACTTTTCAAGGACGAAAAAAAAAAGTTCTCCAAAATCAAAATTTTCACTCGCGTTTTGCGTTTTAGACCTCTCTGAACAATTTTGGTTCCGTGTCTGTCTGTCTGTGTGTCTGTCTGTCTGTCTGTCTGTGTGTCTGTCTGTCTGTCCGTCTGTCATCAATTCCTTGTAACGCGCATAACTATATGAAGTTATAGTCCGATTTCGATGAAATTTTCAGGGATTGTGCGGGTTGGTGTGTAGACGGTCCCCTATGAAAATCATCATCCTCGGACTGATACAAGCGACTGCGCATGCGCAAACGTGAATTCCTTGTAACGGCCATAACTTCTACATTTTCCATCCGATTTCAATGAAATTTTCAGGGATGTTACAGATTAGTCTTTAGATGGTCCTTTATGAAAATCACCACCTTCGGATTGATAGTAGCTACTGCGCATGCGCAAACGTGAAATTCCTTGTAACGGCCATAACTTCCACATTTTCCACTCGATTTCGATGAAATTTTCAGGGATTATGTGGATTAGGTTGTAGATGGT
Source organism: Apolygus lucorum (assembly GCA_009739505.2). NCBI lineage: Eukaryota > Metazoa > Arthropoda > Insecta > Hemiptera > Miridae > Apolygus > Apolygus lucorum. The sequence goes on along the minus strand of CM019167.2, from coordinate 41,089,623 downwards.
CCCCTATGAAAATCATTATCCCCGGACTCATAGAAGCGACTGCGCATGCGCAAACGTGAATTCCTTGTAACGGCCATAACTTCTACATTTTCCATCCGATTTCAATGAAATTTTCAGGGATGTTACAGATTAGTCTTTAGATGGTCCCTTATGAAAATCACCACCTTCGGATTGATAGTAGCTACTGCGCATGCGCAAACGTGAAATTCCTTGTAACGGCCATAACTTCCACATTTTCCACTCGATTTCGATGAAATTTTCAGGGATGTCACAGAGTAGTGTTTAGATGGTCCCCTATGAAAATCATAGAGAATTGTTTTTCATAGAGGGATTCATTCATAGAGGAACGGTCTCCTGTGAGAGAGACGAGGGTTCAATAGCGCAGAGAATTGAGTCTTGTTTGTGCTCTAAGGATCGCGGGTTCGAATCCCAATCGAGGCTAAGAATATTTTTGATCCAATCACATACATCTACTCACTCAATTTTTCATCCGAATTTGATGAAATTTTCTAGGATTGTCCGGATTAGCGTGTAGATGGTCCCTATGAGGGTAGTGCAAGGTACTTAGAGATTGGTGTTTTGAGATTAACTACTATGCATCGGATCATCTATATAATCGGGTTATGGATACGAGGAAGCTATGTGCCACACCCACTTGGCAGACGTTTTTTTTAGTTTTTATTTATCAAAGTATAGAATTGATTCTCACTTGACAGTTGACCCATAGTACTGACAAAACACAGTCCTTTCGATTTTTACTAAAAAAATTTACTAATTTCAAATTCTAAGCTAGGTACCATATTTTTTTAAAAATATGTTATGTAGCTGCCTACTGATTATTAATATTTTAGTTGGTTGGTACTGTTGGAAACTAATGTGGGTAGGTAGGTTCCTCCAGGTAGAGTAAAAAAAGTAAACAACCATCTAAGGTTGAATTTTCGTCCAACTGCCATTCCTGGCGTTGCAGACGTCATACGCTGTCTTCCGAAGAGAAGATAAGAATTCATGGCTACCTATTGCCTCTCCCTGTTTAAGTTGAGCGGGGTTCTTCAACAGTCCAACCCAAAAAATTATCAAGACCGTCAATAGCGGTCACCAATCAACATAATCTAACAGGCCAACTGGCCTTAACCTCGGCGATCTCGTTTTGGTGAACGGCTGTTGGTGGAGGTAGGTTCCTCCAACTATCAAGCTATCTTAAAACTTGTGAAAGGGCATTGTAGGTTGGAATTGGTTGGTTTCCATCTCAGCATCGTATCAAGCAACCTTGTTACTCCAATTTTCCTTTCTGAAATCCGAATAGTTTGGAAGAAACAGGAGAGTAAAAGCTCAAAAAACGCTGCAATTATACGTGTAAAACCATCAAATTCCGTTTTCGGAGATTTTTAAAAGTTGGATTTATTGGAAATATTTTGAGTCCCTTGGGAATCGTTCTATTATATTTCAAAATACATGTTTGAAGAAAAATTTCCCTGCTGAACGTTTTAAGGCTTCATTTTTTATAAGAATTATTTTAAAAAGGGACTAAAATTTCCCGTTTTAGTTTCCTCAGGCAACATCATGAAAGGTGTAGGCACATTTATTAGACATGTGTAACAATAACGGCGTGAAAAACGCTGCAAATTATTACACAATGGTTTATTTTTTTATATTGATCATTCGTCTGCAAAGCCACCAACCATCCAACATGAAGAAAAACATCGATCGCATTTCGGTCAGCTAAAATTTGAACGGAGATTAGGCCTCTTTTGCGATTCACACTCGTGTTTCTGATTTATCGTACGTCCAATCCTTAAATTCTCGTAAAGAGCAAACGGTTTGTCCTACAGAGCTCCGCGTGGTCTCCAAAAATTCTAAAAATTCTATAGAATCTTAAATTGAAGGAAAAAACAATACCTTTATATCAACATTTTTTGAGTTAGGGCGTTTTCAAAATTTCAAAATTCATTTTTTGACCCTTAGAAGTGATTTACGTCAACCAAACTCTTCGGGGCACAACTAGACCCCAAATGGAGCCTACACACCAAATTTCATCAAAATCGGTCAATGCTAAGTGGGGAAAGTGTCGCGTACGGCCGACGGACGGCCAAATTTTTATTCGATTTTTGGATTCTACGTACCTTGAAACGCAAACCAACAAATTTTGAAGGGTGTTGAAAAAAAAATTTCTTGGTCGATTCCAAAGGTTTATTATTGAAAATAATTAACCAAAATGAACCCAGGAAGTGAAACTTACACAGAACATGTATTAGGTACCTACCTTCTACCAATTTTGTAGGAAAAAATCCTACTTTGTGAAGTTTGAAAGGCGTACTGATACATACTGTTCTGCCAGGATTATAAAGGTTATTGGTAGTAAACAAAAATTCATGACAATAAATATAGTATATTTGAATATGTACATAATTATACCGTATAAAGTACCAGCGTTATGCACTCGATTCATCCGCCACAGCGTGTGAAAAAATCTATGAGAACAAATAAGTAGGTAGGTAGGTACAACAAAAGAAAGCTAGTTTTCTAAATTTTGAATATCCACTATTTTATATCCGATCGTTTAGAATAACATTAGCATGTAAATACCTGCCTAGGTACTTTATTAAAATTAAGTTTATCTAGAATAGATACCACTCCTGTGGTTGTACTTATTCAGTTTCTTCACCCTGCACCGTCTCCTGAACCACGGACTTAACTATTTATTAGGAACTTTGACAGATTCTGACAAGATTTTTGAAGCTAAACTCCTATTGCCAAGTTGATTTACCTATAATACTTGAGAACCGTTCGTATGAGTCGGCGCATGTTCATCATTGTGGCACGTTGACTAAAGGCTCCTAGGTGGGTGGAAATTTTTTAAAGTAGGTCTACCTACCAGAAGATTCCTCTAGAACTCATGCATTCAGTGGAAGGTCAACTCCATTCTCAATAAGTACCTTCAGTATTAATAATAACTTGTGGGTATAAATCAAAAAATGTTCCACTTTTGTGATCAATTCCTTCGACTTAACGGACGTCTTTTGTAAAAAATTATGATGGAAGCAATCCTATGACCATAGTTCTTGGGCCAATAACGATGTTTGCCCTGGGAGCTCGTTAAAATCAAAGCTTGAGGACTTAGCCTTAACTAGTTTGACTCGAGGTAGGAGAAGTATTGAAACTATGAAGACAACTGCTGTCCCTACGAAAACTGCCATGGCCTTGAATAAAGGCCCAACGGGTTGCTTACGCTTCTTTTTCATCACCATTTTGACAGGAATCATAGGTTTCTTAGGTTTGGTCACCATCCCAGGTTTGATTGGTTTCGTTGGTTTGGCAAGCATGCTTATAGTATCAGCGAATTCTGGGGGAATTTGATCCAAGGGGTAGTATTCATAATAATAGCCTTCTACTTCTTCCTCATCTCCTGCAAAATAAGAACGTTTTCTTTCATTACATATGGAAAGGTGAGAAGATGTATCATGTAGATATCTAGTTTCCCAGAATGAATGGATATGGGTGTTTCTTTGTGTTAGATGGAAGAAAGATCGTAGATTTTAGCGTCGAGTAACACGAGCGCTTGCTCAATAAAAGTATTGGTAGTCGTGATTCTTAGGAGATTTATGAATGTATCTTTATTCCTCCAAATAAGTTGTGACACAGACAACCCTGGAAATAATAACCAAGATTTAAGGTGGAGAGTGAAACTGGCATTGGTCTACGCAAAATTTGGTAGGTGGTCCAGGGGTGGCTGCTGATAGGAGCATAGGCGCATGTGCACCCCCAGCCAATTAAAAAAAGAAGAAAAATCAAAGTTAGCTCCTCTGGATTTGAAGAGTAAGTTGGCTACTGACAGAAGACACGATCATAGGTACTGTGCTTGTTAAATCTACGCGCGAAAACAGTGGCGGGGGGCTTCATCTTTTCTGACCAATCAGTTGAGGTTGGAGCAACTCCTTTTCTATGCTCCATTTTTGGGGAGGGTGACGTGTTTCGAGGGAGGTGGGCACGTGAGATTGACCAACCAGAGAGCACGAAATGTGACCTTGGGGAGCAGCATCGAAGTTGTGCTCCTGGCTCTCTGGTTTCCTGGTTTCCTTATCGTATACAAACAAAACTGATAAGGGATTACCGTTTTTCGGTCCACCATTTTGTTCAAAGTATTGTGATTATTTAGGAGTGTTGTAGGTACCATGAATAATTCGGTGCATTACATTAAAGTAAACTATTCGTGTTTGTCGGTCGTGGAAATGTGCGACATTTGAGAAACTGGCCGCCCCTTGCTGTCTCTACCTGGACTCCAGCAGATGTTGAAATTTAAAAATCGTGCAGATTTCTACCATAAGTTTAACGTCGAACATTATAAGAAGCTAGATTGGCTTTGTGGGTGTGAAGTGACTTACAAATTATTTTGCTTTGCTTGCCTACTTTGTTCTACTAACTGAAATGAGACTTGGATTAAAGATGGCACAAGTGATCTGGCCCATTTAGCCAAAAAAAAAAATTGAAAAACGCATTGGCTGTCTCCCATAAGAACGCTCTGGTAGATTTGCGTATACTGGGCCATCAAAATATAATGCAACAACTCGACAGTGCATATCGTCTTAATCTGATGCAAAAAACCGAAACAGTTAAGAAAAAAAGGTACATTCTATCTCGAATCATTGATTGTATCAAGTTCTGTGGTGTTTTCGAGCTAGCCATGCGTGGACATGATGAGAGGGAAGATTCTTCAAATCCCGGAGTCTTCAAGGGGCTCGTTAATTTTTCTTCCAAGTTGGACGATGTTTTGAATCGTCACGGGCAAATATACAGCTATTGCAATTAGATGGATTCATTTCTTGGGTTTAGACCTTTGATGATTGAGTATTTGAGAATTTCTGTTGAGCACTAGAGAACATTTTTTGTCGTGTCTGTTTTACCTACGTAATTAGTACCGTTTGCAATTTTAAGATGAAAAAGTTACCAAGATTTATCCCATTTGCATATCGTTGAAATTTCTGTTTGACAGAGAAAAGCACCAGCTATTCTGTCCCTTCTCCATATCTTCTCCTGAGCTATGTAAACATAGCAGTTGTAAACACACAGAGGGATTTTATAGACCACCTGGTGGTCTATAAAATCCCTCTGTGTGTTTACAACTGCACCTTCTCTGTCCACAAGCCCTCTCTGAGTGTGAGTATGGTAGATAGCTGGTAGTATCAGAATGATACTATCAGTCAGTGTATTGCGAGTCTTATTGGCCACTTCTAAGACAAGTTCACAATTTTTTGTCGGAGACTACTGCCTTTAAAAAAATAACTACTATTCACCATCGGAGGTTTCCGGTGGTTTCGTCATTTCATCTCCTTCGTCATCTCCTGTGATCACCATATTGATGAGATTATCAGGATTTGTGTTGTGTACAGCATCCTTATGTTTGTCAGACGACGAATGCATCAATTTCATCTGAAATTAAAGCCAAACATTTGTAAAGAAGTTTAGGTAATTACGTCATATTAAAGGAGTACATTACACAGGAATGGTATCTAGGTCGTGTTTTTATTTGTTTCTTTGCCTGGGTTAATTATTTTTGAAATTAAATTAATATTCATCCACATTAATTCATGTTTTAAACTCTACTTACCTTCAGTCATGGATTAGTGAACCATATTAGCCATATTAGTGAACAAAATACAAATTTGTCTATTTGTCAGTTTTTTCTTTTTAATTTTTTTTTCTTTCGGGAAATTGAGTTATGCTCAACTGGCTTTGTAGTGTAGGTAATTAAAGAAATGTTCTCTATGTAAACCCTTTTCAACCTTTGGAATTATGTTTTGAGTAAGTGCTACCAACCTTAATAGGTGAATACTTAGATGCACTGATAGGAGGAAGGTAAGCATTCTGATTGAAACTTCTGAATTAACCTTTTCTTTGTCATTTCAATTTGTTTAATGATTTAAATTTTTTTCTCGAGAAAGTCACAGTTCATAAATAGATATACTCGTAATTTATCTATATCTATGCTTGACTCTATTATTTTCGTGTTAATGGACGTAATAAACTCACAAAACTACAAATATATAAAACAAATTACAAATAATTGAAGATACAGAATACAAATTGTTGTGCCTCCGTGTAATGTAAACGATTTATATTTACCCCATTCTTCCAGAGGAGAATAGAATCCGCTTGGAGAGAGGCTAACGTATATAAGCCCTGTTCTTGAGGAAAATGGGACAGAATTCACAAGCCACCATCTAGCCTTAGTATCTAAAGAAACCTCTCACCACTCGACCAAAAAGCAAATAGGTAAAAATTCCTTCACGTTGTAACCTGGGTTCTATACATTCCAGAAACTTAACTCCCTAAAATTAACCTTAAAATAAAAAAATAAATAAATAAAATGAAATAAAAATATAAAAAAACAATAAAAATAAATGAAAAATATAACAATAATTCCCAAAATTACCATAAAATAACCTAAAATTATCCCTAAAATTACCTCTAACCCCTAAACTTTTAGGCCAAGAAGTATTAAAAAGTCATCTAGTAAACTTCCCTTAGAAAATCATCTAAAACGTATATTCAGCGAAATATCCCATTCGAGTCAGAACCATGACAGTGGTGCACTCGAGGCGGGAAGTTTCACTATACGAACGCTATCATCATTAATTCCGATGAAGAAAATAACGCTCTGCAAACTCCTCTCACTGCGGATGTAAATCAAACTCACGATCACTCTCCGGGCGAACCTGGTTCTTTACTTCTGGAGCTTCTCTGTTCAACGACGTCACAACAAGTGGAAGCTGTGTTTATTTAGAAATATAAATAGTTTAAATTACTCGGAGGCACGACACAAATAAAAAAAGTCTGCAAAGTGGGTGTGGCACATAGCTTCCTCGTATCCACAACCCGATAGTATTTATAGAGACGACGGACTATTTATCCTCCGATTTTGATGGAATTTTTAGGGGTTGTAAAGGTTAGGGAGTAGATAGTCCCTTATTAAATCCATCGACCCCGGATTGATAGCAGTCTTTGTATATGCGCAAACCTAAAACTCTTGTAACAACCATGTCATTTACATTTTCTGTCAGAATATGACGCAATTTGCTGGGATTGTGCTAGTTGAAGTGTAGATGTTACTCTATCAAATTCATTGTGATGGTAGTCTCTGCTCGAGAACAAAGTTGAAACCCTCAATAATCATAATTTCCAAAGTTTTGACTCAATATTGATGGCATTTTCAGGGATTGTATGACTGGATGGTTTCCTATAAAGTCATTGTCATCTGATCCCCAAATTAGAAGAGTAGTGTTAGGTACTTGGATATTGGAGTTTTGATTATCTACTATACATCGGATCATCTACACAATCGAGTTATGGATACGCTGAAGCTATGTGCCACATCCACTTGGTATAAGTACTTCGGGATATGATCAAAAAGTCCCTTTCGTTGCCCTCGGCCTGGCACCATCCTCAAACTTTCCCAACTTTCAAAAATCGGTCAATTTGCCAGACTTTCCACGTAAGTTTAACTTGTTGTTTGGTGGTCAACAACAAAACACAAACAAATTGAAGGTCTCCTCAACACTTTTTGAATGACTAGCTACGAGTATATGAAGGAGTTTATAAATGTTAGGTGGTGCTACAAGGGTGGAACGAGGGAAATTCCAGTTATTTCTAGAGAATCTGCGTGGATGAAAGTGTTCAATACCGGTTCAGGTATAACATGTCAGTCGCAAGTACTTTGAATCTCTGGTTCGTAGGAACCTACATGGTAGTCGCAAGTAATTGCTTTCTCCTTACAAATTAAGTTGGCTTTGTGACTAGGTATATAGTGGTGATTTAGGTATCTTAGGAAGTCTCTCTACCTTATTGGGGATGAAGCCTTTATGGGGTTTGCCATCGGGTGGGTGGAACATTTGCATTTGATGAATGGGGTGCTTCAGCGAAACGCTGGAATTAGGGGCTTTATACAAATATATAGTGTCGTTGTAAATGTATATGAGGTCATCTGTTGGGAGACTTGATCCGGGCTTGGAATGTGCGAGCATATGAGAGTTCTTGGTCTCTTCTCCCTTGGTCGAGTCATGTGAGTTGTCACTTTCTGAAACAGTCAGTTGTGTCAGTCTGGGGGTTTTAAAATGGTCCTAAGAACAGGTAAGGAGATGGTTACTTCAGATGTCTGCTTCATGGAGCTTATGAATAAGCCTCATGACAGAGAATTAAGAGATCCCCTCTCCTAGATGTTGGTTGTAAGGGAATTTACTTCGAGGAATAGTCAGGTACATATCTTCTTGTCATTCGAATGAAATGAGGAGGTAGGTAGGCATGCGCAAAAACCCTGAACTCTATTCAGAAAAAAATCGAAATTAAAGGGGCATGCTTTACTAAGGGACAACGCTTCTTACCTCTGGATTTATAAGTTAAATTCTCAGATTAGACCTATTTTTAAAATGTTCAACTAACTATAACAATAATTCAGCACTGCTAGGCGATTACAATTAAGAACCTTGTTCCTACCAACACTGTCTACTCTGTTGCAGTAGATATCAGCCTGTCTAAAAACCTTGTTCTAAGGTTGGGTGCCATACCATCCCACATGACCCACTTCTATAAGTGATTCTTTTCGCACTAACGTGATATTTAAGTCATCATATTTTCAACATTATTCCTGATGAACTTTGTGGTGGCAATTCTCGATCATGTTCTGTTTAATTTCCGGTGAATTATCAGAAACACAGCAGTGAATTGATTGTTTGCTAACAACTTTGGTGTTATATTAAAAGTGTTTTACAATCATGTTTCTATTTACTTTATCTAAGGGGTCAGGGACAGGCACACTTTGAATACCTACTGAATCTCCATAGTGATTAGTTAACGATTTTGGAAAGTCATTGGTGAAATACTACTCAAGTTGTTTTGAGCCGAAATTTTGTACTTTGTAGCCAATAATTGGCAAAACCCAATAAAATTGAAATTATTTAAATTTTATTGGTTTTGAGGTTTGAGCTGGTGGTTATAATACATGGTGGAGATTTTCGTACAATTTATTAAAATACTTCATTCCTAAATTTAAATGTAACTAACTGGGATCCGAACATGCAAAAGTTTTTTCAATCTCTCAGTAAACAAAATGGTTTGTAAGCGTTGAGTTACTTTTGGTCTCGTATGCCCCCTCCATTGAGGGAATAACTGGGAAGTGGGAGGAACGAGTTAGTCATGATGATCATTACACATTATTTTATTTTATTACATTAGGTAGTTGATAGATCTAGAGAGTAACAGTCAAATAAATATATGTACAGTAAGAGTAAAGCTGCAGGAAAATTATATGTAGTGTAAGCTGGAGCTTCTAAGTTTGCTACGAAATACGTGGGTAAGAAAGTACTTCAGCTCCAAAATTAGTTTGTTATTAAACTCATTGTGAAGTCCATCCTTTGGTACCCTTCAAGACTAATGAGTTCTACCAAATTAATGCTACCTTCTATTCTAAAAGTATCTGGTCGTCACCACATGTGAAGGTATCGGTTGTAAGCACCCTACAATCACCGTCCGCCACTAAAGCTACCTATCTCGAATCGATGTGTATCAACCGATAATAAAGGCGAGTCAGTCTACTATCAGTCGTGACCGCTTCAACTACAACTGTGTCCTTGTTTCATCCTTATTCCAATATTTAACAGCTACCTATCTCATATGCTCTTAACAGGTAACCTTACGTAACTGACACAGACAAGGGTCAAAACCCGATAATGACCTACCACATATTAACGATGATGGAATCTCTCGAATCGGCGTTGAAAATGACGTAGAATTGACCCCTAATTTCTTGGACCAGCCCGAGTGCCAAAGAACCTAAAACCTCGATTCAGTAAGCAGAACTACGTTTTCCGCATTCAAACATAATTTTCTGTAAGTCCAACTTTAAAAATAAAATTGATCCCTTAGCACTCCGAAATGAAGAAGGGAGGCTGTCCCAGCAATCCAATGCCGGTACCTGACCGGCGAGTCGCTTTCCCCGCCTACTCGACCTTCTTCTAATCTTGACCACTTCAGCTGCTCCGCAAGTGTTACAGCGTTTTTGTTCAACATCGAACTACCTCTTCTATTATGGCTTTTTTCAAATACTAATTAAATAGAAAAAACTTAATAACCTATGAAAACGTTTAATAAGAATATAAAAAGGATCTAGGAACATAAGAAGGTTTAGAGATGATTTGTAGTTAGGCTAGGTATGGAATTTTCTGAAGCAATAAACTCTCGCTCTTCCATTTCTAAAAAAAGCAGCTCAATAGCCTCCTCATCCATGCTCACTAATTCTATAAATAAAATAACAACAAACTGGAATAATGAGAAGAAGGAAAAAATTTTTAGCAAGAAGGAAAAGATCGCGGGAAGCAGGAATTGGGAATAAAATTTTCCAAGGACACCTATGTCAATATAAATATCTGATTCTGTCTGTATGATGTGGCAAAACAATACTAGATACCTTGACATTTTCAAGAAAGTGATAATAGTAAATGGTTGTAGAAAAAAGATAGAAAAACGACGTGCCGGCCTCAGACCGGCATCGGAGCTATGTTGGGAATTGGCGCTGCCGTCAGAGCCCAGTATTGGAGCATTACACAATGGCTACAATTTTTCAGCTGAGTAGCCATGGAAGTCACCATACCGGTGACAGCTCGGCAGTGGAGTGCTAAGGGTTAAAGTTTATTATTATTATTTTTTTGTCTTATTACTGACAAAGGGTCGAAAACATTTTGAAGTGGAATGATTCGAAAAAGGAGCGCCAAAAAAAGCTAAGAGATACTCTTTTTGCTAGGATTGAGTCGTTGAATCTAATTCTTGACTGTTTCAGTTACGTAAGGTTAACACCTTGTATTGGTAGGTATTTGTCAGGTTGATAAGTGGTAGGTAGGAAACTTTTCTTACCCGATTGATAGAAGTTATTCATTGAAGAGGCCTCGTCTGCGTCATTTACGTAGATGTAGTCGTTACTATCATCGTCTGTAACGTCGTTGTAATTGGTTCCTAGTTGGTCATCTAGGAGCCCGAGTCTCTCCCTTTGAATTTTGGTCAGTACCTTCAATAGGTACGACGAGGATTCTTCACATGTCACCATTCTCATCAGAAGTAAATGAACAAGTATTAGTATCATGGTGCGGTATTTTTCAAGGTATTACGACGCCCTGCAATAAATAGTAAACTTCATGAAGAATTACAATGGAAGGACAACCTGGTTAGGAGTCGAAACATTCATCATATTGTAATGACTCAACAAAATAATGAACGTACACTTGGCAGTACAAACCGAGAATGAAACTTTTATTGAAATATTTCATTGGTCAAGTGTTAGAAATTTGTCCTTCCGCCCGCCGTACGCGGCACTTTCATTAGCTACCATGGACCGATTTTGATGAAATTTGGTATATGGGCTCCATTTGGGGTCTATTTGTGCCCCGAAGCTTTTGGTTGATGTCAGTTACTTCTAAGGGTTGAAAAATAAAGGCTAAACATTTTTAAACTCCTTAGCTCAAAAACGTTCACTATAAAGATATTGTTTTTTTATAGATTTAAAATAGTATTCAATTTTTAGAATCAAATGAGACCACCCAGAGCTGTGTGGGATCAACCTATAAGGACTTGATGTTGGGTCGAATAATGAAGCAGAAACACGAGCGTGAATCGCAAACGAATGTTCACTGACGGAAATTGGGCAAATCTCCGTTCAAAATAAAGCTTACCAAAATGCGATCGTTGTTCGTTTTTTCGAGTTGTACTCAGTTTTGGGTCTTTCGGAGCCAGCAATAAAATTTCCTAATGAAGGCACCCACAACTCTTTATTTCTTCGAATTTAGCGTGAAGCGTTTATTACCTAAAAATAAACATGATTGAGAAGCGAAAATATGGTTGGTAGGTAGTGACAGTGGAAAAGCTGTGTTCTCAACAGGCGAGTGATATATGAGTGATATATATTGAACGAGCAAAATATGAAAAACACTAAGCAAAACGCCACAAATTATAACACAAAGGTTTATTATACAGTATATAATCTGTATATACAGAAAAATAATAAACCTTTGTGCTATAATTTGCGGCGTTTTGCTTAGTGTTTTTCATATTTTGCTCGTTCACTCATCCAATTCCTCTCCACAAAGGAAAGAGCACAGCGCCTGAGTACGTAAATCACGGGGTGTGCGCATGGGTCGGAAAAACAGTTTATTGTTATTTTAAATCTAAACTAGACGTCATTCTGAGAATTTTGACACCAACCGCGACCTTCTAGCGTGAGAAGACCTTTTTCTATGATTTTTCAATGTTTCGAATGAATGTCACAATGGGCTGGGGGGTCCGCCCAGACGAGAGGGGCGTGCGACGTCATAAACATTCGAAACTTTGAAAATCATAGAAAAAGTTCTACTCGTCCAACAATAGAACGGCTGGTGTCAAAATTCTCAGGATGAGTTCTACTTTCGATTAAAAATTAAAAAAAAAAAAATCAGGCGCACAAAACCACAATTCCACCGAACAACATATCATAAAAATCTTATAATTATTCTATTTAGTTTTGCCCTAGCTGACAGATATTACACAGAATATCGTTAGTTGTTTATAATGCTCTAAAATTTATGATTAGAAAGATCATTTGGATTCTAAAACGACTAAATTGTTTTCAACTTCGCAACGGTTGAATAGTTCCTCCCCAAACTGTCGGGAACTTGGAACATTCTACCAATGAAAAAGTCCTACACGAACGATAAGCAAATTTTACTTGGATATTTTCGATTAAGTTTTTACGTATGGAAATGAGTAGGTATATACGTATATTACCCTTCATGTCATGTACCCATAGGTATACATGATGAACTTGCCTACAACAATGGTGGAGTAGGTTTATTAAGTGAAATGTCCTGGTACCAACAATAATTTGTGGATCAAAAGCCAGCTCTGCGTGAAAGGCGTTGATGCCAATACTTCACATAACACTCCAGTTTCATTCTGTGAAAGTTCTTTGTTTTGGAAGACCCGCACTACTGACGGGTGAAGGTGAGCGCCGTCTTTGACCTTGAACTTGAGACGGAGTCGAGCGAGCGGGCAGAATGCGATATTTTAGTGCGAAATCGGATGAGGACAATAAAAAGTATGTCGAGTGGGCGTGGCACATAGCTCCCTCTATCCATAGCACGATTGAATAGATGATCCGATGCATAGTAGACTCAAAACTTCAATCTCCAAGTACCTACCACTAACCTCCAAATATGATAATCACTTGACGATGGCATTTATAGGAAACCATCCTGAGTCTCAACCACACAACCCTTTATTATCCTTTCGAAATCGAATGAGCTATACAGAGGGAAAATAAAGCTCTGCGTCAATCAAATCAAATTTAACTTTTTTACATGACTGTTTATTTGACAAATTACCTATGAATAGATTCTGGCGAAGAGTTGAAAAATCGCACACCACTATGAATGGGATTACATTTCAGATTAGTAATCAGGCGAACTGCTGGAGGACGCAAGTAATTGCGATGCCTAAAAATGACCTAAAATGACTGTGAACATCTGAACCACGTTTAATCTCGTTCAACCACGATCTCACCCCCCGCGACTTTTTTTCTTGTTCACCCGACTCAGAAGGGACTTGAAAGGAAAACGATTTTCGGCTGTAGATGTGAAACAAAAATCGCCGGATGGCCTCAAGCTCATTAAATGAATTCCAAAAATGTTTTGAACAATAAAAGACGCGATTGGAAAAGTGCGTTGCAGTCAGTTGTAATTACTTTGAAGGCGATCAAAATGTGGTGTAAAAATATTGAAAAATGAAGAAGTTATGACGAAATTCCGGTTACTTTTGGGTACCCCCTCGTAGTTATAATAATTGACAGGTTGCGTTCTGTGGATTTGTATTATTCGGTTTTATGCTGTCTCTAGTAATTAGGTGATCTACGACTGTATACATGTGCTGCAGTATGTGTGTGCTGATTCGTGTGTACGAGAGTGCGGGCCCTTGTGAAGGTTCACAATATTCCAAATATTGATTATTGTTTTGTTTAAATAAATGAAGTAATATAAGTTGAATTTTTGATTCCATTTTATTAAATTACTCGGATTCTTCAGGATTCGTAAATATGTTCTCAGTAATACATGAATGACTAAATCAAAGTTTCTGAGTAAAGGAAAAGTGATGTTTGGGGTGACAGCAGAAAGACGCATATTTTCAACCAGCGCTGAGGTCTAAACGGTTCGTCTAACAGAAAAACGTACGAAATTAAATTTGTAGAATTTGGTCTCTTTTCAGTTATAGGCAAAAAACTATTTAAAAAAAAAAACACTTTTCTCATCATTTTCAATGTTTCGTCACGAAATTTTGGTAGTAAACGTCGGATTCGGACGCAAAAAAAACAAAAGGAACCGAAGATACATTAGACACGCCCAAAACGTTCCTGAGGAAAACACATTTTGAGTGGATTATCAGTCGATTCGCCGTACACCATTCAGCGATCAGTTCGTTGCAGTAGTTGAGCAGGTCATTCAGTATTAAGATTTCGTACGGGTGGTCAAAACTGTTGTATCACCTGCGTACAGGAATATCTCACTCTCGAGATCATCAAACTGATAGGCCAAGTCTTTTGCTTACAAAAGAAACAGTGTTGGGCCGAGAATTTAACCCTGCTTCACTCCCTCTCGATTGATTGTAATAAAAACGACCTAGGACGATTTGAGGAATAATTTTAAGGACTACCAAGAATGTGGGCAGAGTAACCTAACGCGGCCAAGAACCGCCTCAATAATACTGTCGTATCATGAGACTACTACCCTTCGAGAATAAAGTGTTACAATAGACGAAGTAGTCCACTTGAATGGGCAAGTCCTTAATGAATCAGAACGATCAATAGCGAAGAGAGTAGACATCGCTAGTGTACCACACATTAGGTAGCAGGTACCTATTTTGAACAAAGAAAAACACACTTTCGACTCTAGAACTGTATAAAATTCCAAAATGGGAGCAAATTTCAAAATTTTGCTTTCTAAATTTTTTTAATTAGATATTTCAATAGTTTCTTAACTTGAAAATTTCGTTAAAATTGATCGTTGGAATGTAGAGTAACCAAAAATATTCCAGTTACCTTCGGCTAATGAGCCTCCACTGCGCCGAAAAATATGAGGATGATGACATAAGGTCGATTATTTACTATTGAAATGCCTCTTTCAATGGACCTTTCCTGAAAATGACTCCAATTTACAGGTTATGGAAGAAGAAATGGGTACTAAAATATCTAGTTTGACGTCCAGATTTCTGCCCTTGTGTGAAAAACCCTAACTGCCTGCCTCCGTTCGTTCACCTGTCGGTCACCTTGGTGTTGTGCGGTGTACCCGCTTTCACGCTGCACTCTCCGCGATGTGTCGTGAGTTGAGTTTGCGGTTCAATTCTTGCGGAGTGTCAAGGTCATTGTTGACTGTTTCAATTAGGAACATGTAACGGTACTCACTGGAAGCACCCAGTGGACCCGAAATCATAACAAAAAGTGTTACAAAATGATTTATTATTTTACTGTACAGATCCCCATCTGCATAGAATGCTGCTTTTCCATAGATATTCAAGAGTTGTGGGTGCCTTCATGGTTGCATTTGATTAGCTGAAATTTGAACGGATATTAGGCCAACATCCGTCAGGGATAATTCTTTTGTGATTCACACTCGTGTTTCTGATGTATTAAAGTCCAACACTTGAGTCCTCTTGCGGAACGAACGGTTCGTCCTACACAGCTGTGGGTGGTCTCTATTGACTCTAAAATTATGTTTTAAATTGATAGAAACACAGTACCTTTAATTATTATCTACGTTTGGAGAATCCGTCGTAACCAGCAAGTCGAGTACGGACGGATTCTCCAATACGGTAGGTGGATAATAATTATTGTATTCTTATAACTAGCGGAACTAATCCCATACATTTAATACAATACCTTTAGATCCAGAGTTTTCGAGGAAGGGGATTTGCAAATTGCAACCCCTGTTTTTCTCTCCTTAGAAGTAATTGACAATAAACAAAATCTTCGAGGCACAACTAGACCCCCAGTGGAGCCCATATACCAAATTTAATCAAAATCGGTCCATGGGAACTAAGGAAAGTGCCGCCTACGGAGGACGGACGGCCAAATGTTTATTCGATTTTCGGATTCTTCGTATCTTGAAACGTAAACCAACAAATTTTGAGGTGGGGGGGGGGGGGGTACAATTGTGTTTTCTTGCTCGATTCCAAAGATACATTATTGAAAATAATAAACCAAAATATGATGAGTGGTGACTGTAGCGGCATACTTATTATTTAGGATGTCGCATTTGGACTGGGTGTCCTTTTGAAGTTGATCTGCGGTGAAGCGGGACAGAATTCAATAGATAAAAATCACCACGTTCAAATCCCGTTCAGAAAACACTGAATCCGCGAGGAATCCAAATTGCTGTACGAGATAGGCGTGTGAATGAGTGTGACAAAATCTCTTTTACTCTGCCCAGAACTTATTCTCCAATCAATTCTTATTTTGTTAGACTCGAAAATCTATCTAGTTGTGCAGCATGTCAATGGAATATAGAATTTTGTCATTGAAGGTGGGGGGGGGGGGGAGTTTTTTTTCACCGATTGGAGTTGGCATGCATTGCGAAACAATATGTTTTTACAATAGCTGCGAGTTAGAGGAGAAAATATTAGTTGACAAGAACTTAAATCTCTGGAGGTTTTTACGAATTTAGATTCAGAATAATCTGAAACAGATTTGCACGTGGTTGTTTTGTTTATTGTTGAGTGTTGACGAGTTCCACCTCAGATCAATTCTTTAAGGAAGTGTGAATTTAAAAAAATGAGACCTTCTTGTTTAAGTAGAATTTTACAGTTAGGGACGACTATACAGAATTGCAACGTTATAAAACGTAAATAAACGTGAATAATTACCCTGTATAAAAAGTGGCTACACTTCTGATTTATTCCGAGTGATTAAAATTGATCAGAAAACGATTACAATTTGTCTCCATGTTTCAATCTCTTTTATTGCTAAGCTATCAAATAATTAAGGAAAATAATTTGAAATATAATAATTTATTCTTCAGTCCCATCATGTAAATTCAAGTAATGGTAGAAAAAGTACTTTATCATATATAGTAATATGATATAATGTAATTTATATCATATAAATATCATGTGATTTGTGTATCATAATTTATGTATTTATCAATTTACTTATCCAGAGGGAGCAATTTTGCAATGATCCTACCCTACAACACGGGCCAAGCCTAACGTCGGGTAGGAAATCGGATCAAATCGCATCCCTTTGTACAATTCATCGTCTTGTAAAAATTGTACAAAATGGAGCCAATAAACAAAATTTGTTTATATTATAATGTCTTATAATTTAATATATTTAATATCTATCTATCTAATTGAATTTTATAAAATACGCAGTTTATAAAATACAAGTTATTTTATAGTTTGGATTGAGAAAAAATGACTACTAAATAATTAAATACCTAACTGACATAATCACTCCACGTGATTCAGCGAGATCATCTTTTATCAATTTTACTTGCAAGTATAGACAGTGGTTTACGACTCCCATAAAACGTTGCACTCATATTTCGAACGTAATTTTTTGTCGAGAGACGGGTAATTTTTTCATAAATTTAACGTAGTGACCGAATATGCTGGAAGATGGTGAATTAAAAAAAAAAAAAAAAAAAACTAGTCAAGATTTCAAAGTTTTTATGAAATTTTCAGTTTTAGTTTTAGGATCTACTATATCCTCTGTATTTGAAGCTTTTTAGCGAATTTTCAAGGAAAATGAAGCTATTGCAATGGCCTCAAAATTTTTAGAATCGACTTTTTCGAAAAATTTCCACACTGAAATCCGTTTTGGAACATTCTGAAACGATCCCTGAAGTTTTTCCAAAAATCATATGTATATATATATATATATATGTGTCATTCCGGACGATAACTTGAGTAATTGTTTAAAAATTTTTTTTTAGTTTTTGCCAAAATGTTTGTAACAACAAACCATAGGTCAAGTTCGTTAACCAGCAATTTTGGACAATCCAAAGTGGTCCAAATTTCAAAAAAACTCCCAAAAAAATGGGTTTTTCCCGTTTTTTGTGGTTTTTACATTGAAAATCATGGTAATTTATGGTATATTCGGATTCAGCACAAAATTTCTGATATGAATGCTTTTTTCAAAAATGAAAATTGTCCAAAATTAAGAAAAGTTTGTAGTTATATATATATATAATGAATACGTGCGTATATTTGTTGTAACCAGAAATGCAGTAGCCGTGTGGGTACTCTATGAGTTCGTAGAGACGACTAGAACATGAATATGGACTCCTAAGACCTTCAAAGCATACCCAGCAATAATTTGCAGCGTGTTATTAGCGAATTTTCAAGGAAAATGAAGCTATTGCAATGGCCTCAAAATTTTTAGAATCGACTTTTTCGAAAAATTTCCACACTGAAATCCGTTTTGGAACATTCTGAAACGATCCCTGAAGTTTTTCCAAAAATCATATGTATATATATATATATATATATATATGTGTCATTCCGGACGATAACTTGAGTAATTGTTTAAAAATTTTTTTTTAGTTTTTGCCAAAATGTTTGTAACAACAAACCATAGGTCAAGTTCGTTAACCAGCAATTTTGGACAATCCAAAGTGGTCCAAATTTCAAAAAAACTCCCAAAAAAATGGGTTTTTCCCGTTTTTTGTGGTTTTTACATTGAAAATCATGGTAATTTATGGTATATTCGGATTCAGCACAAAATTTCTGATATGAATGCTTTTTTCAAAAATGAAAATTGTCCAAAATTAAGAAAAGTTTGTAGTTATATATATATATAATGAATACGTGCGTATATTTGTTGTAACCAGAAATGCAGTAGCCGTGTGGGTACTCTATGAGTTCGTAGAGACGACTAGAACATGAATATGGACTCCTAAGACCTTCAAAGCATACCCAGCAATAATTTGCAGCGTGTTATTAGCGAATTTTCAAGGAAAATGAAGCTATTGCAATGGCCTCAAAATTTTTAGAATCGACTTTTTCGAAAAATTTCCACACTGAAATCCGTTTTGGAACATTCTGAAACGATCCCTGAAGTTTTTCCAAAAATCATATGTATATATATATATATATATATATATGTGTCATTCCGGACGATAACTTGAGTAATTGTTTAAAAATTTTTTTTTAGTTTTTGCCAAAATGTTTGTAACAACAAACCATAGGTCAAGTTCGTTAACCAGCAATTTTGGACAATCCAAAGTGGTCCAAATTTCAAAAAAACTCCCAAAAAAATGGGTTTTTCCCGTTTTTTGTGGTTTTTACATTGAAAATCATGGTAATTTATGGTATATTCGGATTCAGCACAAAATTTCTGATATGAATGCTTTTTTCAAAAATGAAAATTGTCCAAAATTAAGAAAAGTTTGTAGTTATATATATATATAATGAATACGTGCGTATATTTGTTGTAACCAGAAATGCAGTAGCCGTGTGGGTACTCTATGAGTTCGTAGAGACGACTAGAACATGAATATGGACTCCTAAGACCTTCAAAGCATACCCAGCAATAATTTGCAGCGTGTTATTAGCGAATTTTCAAGGAAAATGAAGCTATTGCAATGGCCTCAAAATTTTTAGAATCGACTTTTTCGAAAAATTTCCACACTGAAATCCGTTTTGGAACATTCTGAAACGATCCCTGAAGTTTTTCCAAAAATCATATGTATATATATATATATATATATATATATATATATGTGTCATTCCGGACGATAACTTGAGTAATTGTTTAAAAAATTTTTTTTAGTTTTTGCCAAAATGTTTGTAACAACAAACCATAGGTCAAGTTCGTTAACCAGCAATTTTGGACAATCCAAAGTGGTCCAAATTTCAAAAAAACTCCCAAAAAAATGGGTTTTTCCCGTTTTTTGTGGTTTTTACATTGAAAATCATGGTAATTTATGGTATATTCGGATTCAGCACAAAATTTCTGATATGAATGCTTTTTTCAAAAATGAAAATTGTCCAAAATTAAGAAAAGTTTGTAGTTATATATATATATAATGAATACGTGCGTATATTTGTTGTAACCAGAAATGCAGTAGCCGTGTGGGTACTCTATGAGTTCGTAGAGACGACTAGAACATGAATATGGACTCCTAAGACCTTCAAAGCATACCCAGCAATAATTTGCAGCGTGTTATTAGCGAATTTTCAAGGAAAATGAAGCTATTGCAATGGCCTCAAAATTTTAGAATCGACTTTTTCGAAAAATTTCCACACTGAAATCCGTTTTGGAACATTCTGAAACGATCCCTGAAGTTTTTCCAAAAATCATATGTATATATATATATATATATATATATATATATATATATATATATATATATATATATATATATATATATATATATATATATATATATATATGTGTCATTCCGGACGATAACTTGAGTAATTGTTTAAAAATTTTTTTTTAGTTTTTGCCAAAATGTTTGTAACAACAAACCATAGGTCAAGTTCGTTAACCAGCAATTTTGGACAATCCAAAGTGGTCCAAATTTCAAAAAAACTCCCAAAAAAATGGGTTTTTCCCGTTTTTTGTGGTTTTTACATTGAAAATCATGGTAATTTATGGTATATTCGGATTCAGCACAAAATTTCTGATATGAATGCTTTTTTCAAAAATGAAAATTGTCCAAAATTAAGAAAAGTTTGTAGTTATATATATATATAATGAATACGTGCGTATATTTGTTGTAACCAGAAATGCAGTAGCCGTGTGGGTACTCTATGAGTTCGTAGAGACGACTAGAACATGAATATGGACTCCTAAGACCTTCAAAGCATACCCAGCAATAATTTGCAGCGTGTTATTAGCGAATTTTCAAGGAAAATGAAGCTATTGCAATGGCCTCAAAATTTTTAGAATCGACTTTTTCGAAAAATTTCCACACTGAAATCCGTTTTGGAACATTCTGAAACGATCCCTGAAGTTTTTCCAAAATCATATGTATATATATATATATATATATATAATATATATATATATATATATATATATATATATATATATATATATATATATATATATATATATATATATATATATATATATATATATATATATATATATATGTCATTCCGGACGATAACTTGAGTAATTGTTTAAAAATTTTTTTTTAGTTTTTGCCAAAATGTTTGTAACAACAAACCATAGGTCAAGTTCGTTAACCAGCAATTTTGGACAATCCAAAGTGGTCCAAATTTCAAAAAAACTCCCAAAAAAATGGGTTTTTTCCCGTTTTTTGTGGTTTTTACATTGAAAATCATGGTAATTTATGGTATATTCGGATTCAGCACAAAATTTCTGATATGAATGCTTTTTTCAAAAATGAAAATTGTCCAAAATTAAGAAAAGTTTGTAGTTATATATATATATAATGAATACGTGCGTATATTTGTTGTAACCAGAAATGCAGTAGCCGTGTGGGTACTCTATGAGTTCGTAGAGACGACTAGAACATGAATATGGACTCCTAAGACCTTCAAAGCATACCCAGCAATAATTTGCAGCGTGTTATTAGCGAATTTTCAAGGAAAATGAAGCTATTGCAATGGCCTCAAAATTTTTAGAATCGACTTTTTCGAAAAATTTCCACACTGAAATCCGATTTGGAACATTCTGAAACGATCCCTGAAGTTTTTCCAAAAATCATATGTATATATATATATATATATATATATATATATATATATATATATATATATATATATATATATATATATATATATATATATATATATATATATATATATATATATATATATATATATATATATATATATATATGTCATTCCGGACGATAACTTGAGTAATTGTTTAAAAATTTTTTTTTAGTTTTTGCCAAAATGTTTGTAACAACAAACCATAGGTCAAGTTCGTTAACCAGCAATTTTGGACAATCCAAAGTGGTCCAAATTTCAAAAAAACTCCCAAAAAAATGGGTTTTTCCCGTTTTTTGTGGTTTTTACATTGAAAATCATGGTAATTTATGGTATATTCGGATTCAGCACAAAATTTCTGATATGAATGCTTTTTTCAAAAATGAAAATTGTCCAAAATTAAGAAAAGTTTGTAGTTATATATATATATAATGAATACGTGCGTATATTTGTTGTAACCAGAAATGCAGTAGCCGTGTGGGTACTCTATGAGTTCGTAGAGACGACTAGAACATGAATATGGACTCCTAAGACCTTCAAAGCATACCCAGCAATAATTTGCAGCGTGTTATTAGCGAATTTTCAAGGAAAATGAAGCTATTGCAATGGCCTCAAAATTTTTAGAATCGACTTTTTCGAAAAATTTCCACACTGAAATCCGATTTGGAACATTCTGAAACGATCCCTGAAGTTTTTCCAAAAATCATATGTATATACCCAGCAATAATTTGCAGCGTGTTATTAGCGAAATTTCAAAGAAAATGAAGCTATTGCAACGGCCTCAAAAAAAAAAAAAAAAAAAAAAAAAAAAAAAAAAAAAAAAAAAAAAAAAAGAGTCCTCGTTCAAATTTTCAATCGACAACTGCCACCGATAGAAACATTTAAAACCGAGTGTATTATTGAAAATCGCACGATTTTTTCGTACATATCATGAGTATATTTAAATGTTATTAAATTAATTACTTAGATGCAGCAGGTAACGCACCAAGGAGAAAAATATGTGATAAACAAGGTGACTTGTTGTTTGAGGTTGGGAACCAGTGATCATGAACGCGATCTGTCGCATTCATCTTTAACCCTCCAGTGGTAGACCTAATCTCATCTCGCAAAAGGTAGACCCAGGAGCGCGGCGCTCTTTCGGTTTTTCCTCCCGAAAAAATCAATATTTATCATATTTTTTTAATGTTTTTGGTCAGAGTGTGATACTCAACTCATCTACTGGTGTATCTAAAAGTGTTCAATGAAAAACATATTGGTAAAAAAAAGTTTTTTTAAAAATTGAACTCAGGAATACGTATTGGTAAAAATAGGTTCCTTTTGCTCAACTTTGAAATACAAATAACTGAGCAATTAAAATGTGACTAATCAAAGCCGTTTCAGTCAGATGCACGTTCTGCCTTTTCGACAGAATCTTCCTGCAGCCACTTCTTGGGGTCAGAAGAGCGCTCAGACTTAAGAGCGATCTGACACATTCACGTTTTAGTGCAAGAAACCAATCCATAATAACCCTGAGGGGGTTTGGGGACTGAGAGGAGGGTACAGTCCTGCTTAGAGGTGGTTTCTAGGAGGGAACTGTGAATCATAGCCCTCAGGATAGCCACTGTGAACCACAGTATTCGAAAAATGGGCTGAAGGAGCGCCGCGCTCCGGGGTCTACCACTGAAGGGTTAACTACGTCCAGGAGCTTCCCTAATCAGAACGCTTCTCGGGCTCCCAGATTCATCTTTCAGCCCAGTGATTTCACGTCTTCCGTGACGTCGATTATTGGTGTAAAAGCAAGTTAAAAAAAATATATATACATATATATATATAAACCAAGAATCGAAAAATAAACTTTCTACAACAAATTGCAACACCATTGGTCCTTTTCTTAACCACACCTTAAACTGAATGATTTCTTTGAAAATTCGCTCATTAATTCATGCT
Source organism: Apolygus lucorum (assembly GCA_009739505.2). Lineage (NCBI taxonomy): Eukaryota > Metazoa > Arthropoda > Insecta > Hemiptera > Miridae > Apolygus > Apolygus lucorum. The sequence goes on along the minus strand of CM019167.2, from coordinate 41,065,953 downwards.
GCATGAATGGACTTTTTTTGTATTATTTGCCAATTAGTAATCAATGAATTGAGAAGCACCTAATACCTACGTCGAAGATTTCAAAATCAAATGGTCACCTACATACTTTCGAACAAAAATTAGATGAAGCCTTTCAATATGACAAATAAATAAATATCATGCATATTAAAATTAATATAAGACTATTTATACCTGATCAATAGTATTAAATAAGTGCTATGGATCGTGAAAACTTACAAAAGTGATAATGACATGATAAAAAAACAGTCCACTCTAATTCCTCGCTGACCGTAACATTGGCGGCGAAAAGATTGACTTTCACTGAACCATTGGCGCGCAGGAGTCCCGACTCCTGACTGAAGTCGCATCTCTCCCAGGATGGACCGCTCTCCTGCATTTTCTAGGTCAGGACTCGCCCGAAGTTCCCCACCCCGCAGATTTCCTGTTTAATATCTCTTTCCTTTTCAGGACGTTAATCGTCCTGTTATTCTAGAACGACCTACTTCTGATACAAATTTTTTTTCTACCTCTCGAATGACACTTTCACTAGTGCACATCTGATTTGAACAGAATTCGCTTGGTCCGAATTGATACCGGTTTCCCAGTCGGAGAACCTCTGGTAGGTCATTACAACCAAAGAATTATTCGGCACTTGAGCTAATTTTCAGGGCAAATCAAGGCTTGCGATTTTGTTCAAATATTGGGTTAATTGTAACGGCTCTTCTTTTTACCTCAGCTATTCTTAGAATTCTAATTAAAAATGAAACGTATTCTTAAGTAATGTACGCATTCTTGGGAAACATTATTTTCAACCAGAAAGCGATTATGAGCGAATTTTCAAAGATGCCATTTCGGTTTATTATGTTAAATATATCTAACAAACCTTTGAAATTGAGAAAGAAACGAATAATTTGCACAATTATTGTACCTCCTCAAAATTTGATGGTTTACGGTTCAAGCCTGACGGTGTACTTTACCACAAATTCCATAGACCGATTTGGATAAAATTTGGTATATCGGCTCCATTCGAGGTCTAGTTGAGCCCCGAAGCTTTTGGTCAACCACTTAAAAGGGGTAAAAAGTGGGAAAAAACATTATCAAAACGCCCTTACTCGAAAGCCTGCGATAATAGAAACTGCTGTGAATTGAGTTCTAGTGCCCTGGCAGCAAGGGGCTACGGGGATACTAGAATAGTTCGTGAAAATCTAAAGGTTTATTGAACTTCAAGGATTATGTTCGATTAGTAAGCCTTGATAAGCTTCGGGATATTCAATCTTTATCTCTCCGTGCAAATTTCTACATTCTGGCAAGTACCTAATGCACAGTAAACAACGCTGCAAATTATTACACAAGGTTTATTATTTTCTATATAGATCACTCGTCTGAAAAGAACACGGCTTTGCCTTTGTTCACGAGTGTTAATCGCAAAAGCGGTCTGATCTCCGTTGAAATTTTAGCTGACCAAAATGCGATCGTTGTTCGTTTCTTCGAATTGTATTCAGTTTTGCGTCCTTAGCAACCAGTATTCAAATTTCCACATGAAGGAACTCCATATTTCTTCGAATTGCGTGTGAACCGTTTATTTATTCCAAATAAACTTCATTTTGAAGTAGGTAGTGACAATGGCAAAGCCGTGTTTTGGTTTATTATTTTCAATAACGAACCTTTGGAATCGACCAAGAAAATTTTTTTTTAACACCCCCTCAAAATTTGTTGGTTTACGTTTCAAGATACGCAGAATCCAAAACGCTGCAAATTATTACACAACGGTTTATTATTTTCTATATAGATCACTCGTCTGAAAAGAACACGGCTTTGCCTTTGTTCACGAGTGTGAATCGCAAAAGCGGTCTAATCTCCGTTGAAAATTTAGATGACCAAATTGCGATCATTGTTCGTTTCTTCGAATTGTATTCAGTTTTGCGTCCTCAGCAACCAGTATTCAAATTTCCATAAGAAGGAACTCCATATTTCTTCGAATTGAGTGTGAAGCGTTTATTTATTCCAAATAAACATCATTGTGAAGTAGGTATGTAGTACTAGGTGTGTAGTACTAGTAGGTAGTGAAAATGGCAAAGCCGTGTTTTGGTTTATTATTTTCAACAATGAACCTTTGAGATCGACCAAGAAACATTTTTTTTAACACCCCCTCAAAATTTGTTGGTTTACGTTTCAAGGTACGCAGCACTTTCCCCACTTAGCATTGACCAATTTTGATAAAATTTGGTGAAATTTTTAAAACGCCCTGACTCAAAAATTTTTGATACAAACGTATTGTTTTTCCATCAATTTAAGATAGTATAGAATTTTTAGAATTTTTGAGACCACGCGGAGCTCTGTAGGACAAACCGTTTGCTCGCTACGAGAATTTAAGGGTTGGACGTACGATAAATCAGAAACACGAGTGTGAATCGCAAAAGAGGACTAATCTCCGTTCAAATTTTAGCTGGCCGGAATGCGATCGATGTTTTTCTTCATGTTGGATGATTGGTGGCTTTGCAGACGAGTGATCTATATAGAAAAATAATAAACCATTGTGTAATAATTTGCAGCGTTTTGCAAACGAGTGATCTATATAGAAATAACCTTTGAGTAGTAATTTGCAGCGTTTTAAATCCGAGAACACAATATGTGCGACTTTTTGTATAAATGTGAGGAAGCATAAGAGAGATTTGTGTCATTTTTCAAGAAATAAATAATTGGGTACGAAATGGAACGTGTACTAATAATTTCTTTCCGAGTATATCAAGGTAGCGGAACGTTTTTTCACAAAATTATTCTACCAATAATTACTGATAATACAGGAGTGTGAGGGTTAATCGCTAGATGATGTTTTGCCTTGAAAATCCATTTTCATTCAGTCAGCCGTTCATTGTTACGTGAATTGGCTCACCGCCCCCTCTACCTCTCTTCACCGATTCCCTGAAGTATCCATGGACTGCCGCGTCGCCCTTGAGGAGAGCGAGATGCTTCGGCGAGGCAGTAGATGCTCCGTGCCAGCCGTTGGGGATGTTCGCCGATGGTGGAATGCTTCATCGATCGCCGTTGGATGGACCTCTGGCTCAGCGAGCGAAGGTTGTGGCTCTTCGGCAATAACCTGCCTTTACTACCTCGCAGGTAAATTTTGCTTTGAATCACAGAAAAGAAAATCCGCACTGTGAGCATTTCCGCCCTTCGAATGACACGCTGGGATCACCATGCCGACCTGCTATCACCTCGCTCGACTTCCATACCCAAACTCGTAATCGTTATCACTAGGCGACACAACACCGGCAAGCTGTAGATTGGGAAATATTTTCCCAACACGTGGGAATCTGATTTCACGTCTGTCGTCTACCGGAGACTCACACTGCATGTGTACGAATACGGAGTACCTACTTATATGCAGATGCTTCTTAGTTCCAGAAGTGTGTGAGACCAATCTAGATTCATAGTAGTAGACACGGGAGAAGGAATGAACTATGCTGAATCTACAAAAATAAATTGCCAAGAAATAGAGTATTTTGAAACTTCTTGTTGGTTACAAAAATTTTAATAGTTTTTTCCTACAGGAAGAAGACAAGGGCTAATTTCATTAATTAAATGAATCCATTTTAGGACGAACTCCATTCTATGAAGTCGAAATTGAATGACATGTACGAGTGAGTTCAAGTGGCGAACCATGCATTGTTGAACAGACATGAACCACGTAACTGAAAGAGATTTTACATGTTCGTTTATTATTTTCAATAATGAACCTTTGAAATCGACCAAGAAAAAAAAAATTTTAACACCCCCTCAAAATTTGATGGTTTACGTTTGAAGGTACGTAGAATCCAAAAATCGAATAAAAACGCTGCAAACTATTAGGTACACAATGGTTTATTATTTTTCTATATTGATCACTCGTCTGCAAAGCCACCAACCATCCAACATGAAGAAAAACATCGATCGCATTTCGGTCAGCTAAAATTTGAACGGAGATTAGGCCTCTTTTGCGATTCACACTCCTGTTTCTGATTTATCGTACGTCCAACCCTTAAATTCTCGTAGGGAGCGACCGTTTTGTCCTACAGAGCTCCGCGTGGTCTCAAAAAATTCTATAGAATCTTAAATTAAGGAAAAACAATACCATTATATCGAAATTTTTTGAGTTAGGAGGTTTTTAAAATTTCAAAATTCATTTTTGAACCCTTAGAAGTGACCTACATCAACCGAAATCTTCGGGGCACAGCTAGACCCCAAATGGAGCCTACATACCAAATTTCATCAAAATCGGTCAATGTTAAGTGAGGAAATTGCCGTGTACGGCGGACGGACGGCCAAATTTTTATTCGATTTTTGGATTCTACGTACCTTGAAACGTAAACCATAAAATTTTGTGGGGTTGTTAACAATTTTTGTTTGGTGGATTCCAAAGGTTCATTATTGAAAATAATAAACCAAAATTTGGTCGTCCTTACGCCGTACGCGTTAAATAATAAGCCTAAATGGTAAACAAAGTAGTGGGAATTTAAATCATCATTTGCAGCTATAAATATTAAGAAGAGATTTATAGTTGGAAATGCATGTTTTAAATCCCCCCCCCTACTTTTCCACCATTTTTTCGTTTACATTTACCTGTTGGTTGTAGAATCAGAATATAATGCTGCATCGTCCGACTTGCGGAATTTTACTCCACCATAAGTAGGCTTCCGACTTATTATTCGGGGTTATTACAAATCATCATAGACGTGAGAAAAAGCGTTCTAGGGCAAAGATGTACTCACGGGATTTTGCACGGTGGCTAACGCTGTGTTAAAAGTACTTAGGAGGATGATGGTGGGATTTTTTTAAGAGCGTTTAATTGTCAGTATATCAACTAGTTACATTTGAGGTATTCTACATCAGGTAACTATCTAGATATTTACTTCACATGTATATTACGCATTTCTCATGCAAGTGCTAGTCCAATGACTTTCACTAAATTAAAGTTGCACTTCAGCATCCAAGGTCTAGTGGATTGGTCCTCTTCAGACGTCGGGTTTCTTGAGTGTTGTCCAGAAGCTGGATGGCTTCTGGGTTTGTGTGTGCGTGAAGCCTTTTTTCGTAGTTTCTCGCGTATCTTTTTGCTACCTCGCTAATAGTCTCAATTTTGAGGTCCTTGTGGAGGTCATCATTACGAATGTACCACGGAGCATTCACAATATTCCTCAGTATCTTATTTTGGAACGTTTGTATAATTTTCATGTTACTTTTAGCTGTGCATCCCCATAGCTGTATACCATAGGTCCAAATTGGCATAAGTACTGTTTTGTATAACAGCACTTTGTTGTGTAAGCTAAGCTGTGAATGTCGGCCCAGGAGCCAATACAGTTTTCTGAATTTGATTGTCAGCTGTTCCTTTTTCTTTTTGACGTGTTCTTTCCACTTCAGCTTCGTATCCAGTGTTATTCCCAGATACTTAGCTGAGTTGGAATATGGGACTGTGCATTGATTCAATATCAGCGGCATATTTATAATTTTTTTGTTGGTGAAGTTCACATGAGTGGATTTGGTTTCGTTTAATTTGAGGCGCCATTTTCGAGTCCAATCTCCAATAGCATTCGTAGCTTCCTGTAGCTTTTCTGTAGAGGTTTCAACTGTGTCTGCAACTGCCAAAACTGCTGTATCGTCTGCGAATGTGGCTATAGTTGTTCCCAATGTGCGAGGAACATCATGTGTATATAGCAAGTAAAGGAGGGGTCCAAGAACACTTCCCTGCGGGACCCCTGCTCTAATTTTGTTGAGATTTGAGTATCCTCTTCATTTTTAATTCTGAAGTATCTATTGCTGAGTTAAGATTCCAGAATTTGGCAATATTGATTAGGCAACCTGGATTAGGAGTCCTAGGCGTCCTGTCCATAATATTTCATTTATTTATTTATTTTTATTTATGGCGTCCCCCTGCGTCTTTCTGGGGAGTTTTTTTTTAAAGTAAACAACCATTTCAGGTTGGATTTTCGTCCGACTGCGATTCTTGGTGTCGCGGACGTCATCAGCTGTTTACCTAAGTGAAGATCAGAATTTGTTCTGATGATTACGCTAATGGATTCCCATTGGCCTCACCGCCTTGGGTTGGGACGAGGGGGAACTGCGACCGGCTTACCCAAAAATATGCTCCTGAGGCGAGCCTCGAACTCAAGGCCCCGCAACCGGTTCGAGTCTCGTCTCCAGGGACACATGCCGGAACTCGCTCGGCCACAGCTGAACTCCGATGATTATTGCAAGCAGAATAGTTTTTGACGTCGGTTACATATTGACGGAATGTAATAAATTGAATGTGGACTTCTACCAACACATCCTAATTATTCTTTTCGTGACTTGTATTTGTCGTGTACCTTCTGATAGAGCGCACCCCTGGTAAATGTTTGGACGCTTGACTCACTTGCGAGCTGTTTTCAAAAACGACTGCCTCTCAATAAGGATTGAATTGATTCAGCGTCTTTTCCACAAATCGATTAGGGAAACTCTTGTTTCTTGCTTGGTCTACCCCATTCCCCTCCCTCCTCCCAATAGCTTGCTCTTTCCCGTAATAAACCACCCTTCCTCGGCCGGTAGTTTCCATTATGAATGAATAGCAAGTGAGCACGGAAGTTCCCGACGCAAATTCGAAAAACAAGACTCCCGTCGTAGTTTCAATCCGTAATAATCTGGATTGATGCCCGTCAGGTAGAAGATATATGAAAATAACTACCGAAAGCCTGAATGTAAATGATTCGAGTTGATTAATTCTTCGATTGTACCTTCAATCTTTGAAGCCCGAGTAATTCAAAACTTGATGGGTACACCGGTACCGCTGCGTGACGTTGTTGACTATGCCGTTCGTGACCGACAAAACTTGGTTGGCATTTTATTGTAGAGCACAAAAATATCGTTACTTCTTGACTAGAAGCCATGAACAAACACAGGTCAGTTGAAATTAATTCCTCTCTCGACATTCATTGGTTACTTGAAAAGGTACTCGCTTTGGTTTTTTGTTTTTTAGGACGTCCCACAGTAAGACTTGGGCGTCCTTATGCGATCGATCTGGGGTGAAGGAGAACAACACTCAACAGAAAAAAATAAAAAATAACCACACAGTAATCCGTTTTAGACCATTCTGATTCCAAATCCGCGAAAAAAAACCATAGGTGTACGACTGCGTGTGTTTGTGTGTGTGACAAAATCTTGTGTCGTCTGCACAGGCCTTAGTTCTCAACCGATTTCCCTGGTTCTTTTTTTGTTCGACTCGGAAAACTATCTAGGTGTGCACTAGGTCGCCGGAATTTGGAAATTTACCTTTTGAGGGGGGAAAGGGGGGGGGGTTAATGCTTAAAAACGTGCGTTTGCGGGCATAATCTTGTAAACTCTGCCCAGGCCTCAATTTCCAACCTATTTGCGTGTTTCTTTTTTGTTTGACTCAAATAACTTTCAAGTTGCACATGAATTCACCAGAGTATCAAAATTCGCAAGGGGAGGGGGCGAGTGGGGGGATAATATTCACAAAATATCCGATTTTTCAATATTTCGGTTCCTTTACAGCTTACTAATTATACCCATGCTTAGAAATTGAGGAAAAATTCTCTTTAAACCTCCAGATTTTCTACTGATCTAATGCTTATCCAATGGGACGTCCCCTGGAATGCCTGCATTAATAAACAATATGTATAAACATCACACTAACTCATTGCTGTACAGCCATTCTGAAAAATAGCTTCGTTTGGATTACTTTCGGCTGAAGATAACATTTGGAGTGATGGATCTGAATCTATTTGTTGCTTAATCGAGTCATAATTTTCAAATAAATTGTATTTCTGCTGCGACTAGATTTGATTGTATTGCTTCCGACTTTAATATGGTAGCGGAAACGCTTTTTTCACTTTTCAAGGATATAAAAAAAGGAAAAAAAATCGGAAAATGACTACTTGCGTTTTTCGTTTTAAATCTGCCTGAAAAATTTTGTGTATGTCCGCAAATCCTTGTAACGGACAAAAGTATACGACGTTAGAGTCAGATTTTGATCAATTCAACTTGGTTTTTTGCTTCCGAGTCTACCAAGGTAGCGGAAGATTTGTTTTCACTTTTCAAGGTTGAAAAAAATGTTCTCCAAAATCAAAATTTCTATTTGCGTTTTACATTTTAGACCTTTCTGAACAATTTCGGCTCCGTGTCTGTGTGTCTGTCTGTCTATCTGTGTGTCTATCTGTCTTTCCAGGTGTCCGTTTGTCATGAATTCCTTGTAACGGTCATAACTATACGCAGTTATTGTCCGATTTCGATGAAATTGTGAGGGATTGTGCGGGTTGGCGTGTTGACGGTCCCCTATGAAAATCATCACCTCTGGACTGATAATCCCGCTGCGCATGCGCAAACGTGAATTCCTTGTAACAGCCGTAACTTCCACATTTTCCATCCGATTTCGATGAAATTTCTCAGGATTGTTCAGATTGGCGTGTAGATGGGTCCTCTATGAGGGTAGTGCAAGGTACTTAGTGATTGATGTTTTAAGATTAACTATTTCAAGACGGTCGAAGTTGTCAATCCAGAACAAGCTTACATTGTACAACCAAGTCCTTAAACCAGTCTGGACATATGGAGCTCAGCTTTGGGGCTGTACGGCTCAGTCAAATCGAGACATCATCCAAAGATTCCAGAACAATGTGCTGAGAACGGTGGTCAATGCACTATGGTACTTTCGAAACGAACGTCTCCATCATGAGCTTCGGGTCGAAACAATAAACGATGCTATAAAGCGACAAGCTGTGAGACACCTACAGCGGCTAGGATGTCACATCAACGAGGAAGCTTCTTGATACAAATGATATCATCAGAAGATTGAAGCGTTCCAAACCACTTGACCTAGCTTTCTTGTGAAGCAGTGAAGTGAAACATCCACCATAATCAACAAAACTCAGTGATGTAGTTTAATTTTGAACATTTGTCCATATTTTCAAAATAATATTGTTAATACGTTAAACTTGGTGCAATAAAGAATATTGAAAAAAAATTCTATACAATCGGGTTAAGGGTACGAGGAAGCTATGTGCCACACCCACTTGGCAGACGTTTTTGCAATGGGAACACCCAGTTTTTATTGCAGATTCTGATTCTACGCAAAACTTAATGGAAGCTTGACTCCTCATACAATTTTTTGGCTGCGCGCAACCAGTGGGTTGATCCGAAATCCATGCGTTATGGCAATTTACCTTTGAGGTACGGGTTTGTTCCAAGGATGAGACAAGTTTACAAAGATGGTAGTAAGGAAATGTCCAATCTGGCCAAGACGGAAGTATATTTATGTACGTCCAAAGGGAAGTCAACAATTTTCGCGGGTGTACTATATGTCACCCGCCAGCCACTTATACTTGTCCCTCGGCGTGTTGTCAGAGCCTCGATTACTGAATCGGACAAATTTGCTTTGCTTTGTCGACACCTCACTGGCGATGTTCGAAATTACAAGTCCCATCAACTTTGATGGATCGCATTCGACCACCCGCCTCCACTCAATGGGATTCTGATGGTCAGTCAAACACTGAGGGGGGTCTCACGGCTTCATCCAGCGTGGCCAGCGCCGTGGTGGTCAGTCGCGGTACGGCTGGCTTATCGATTGTATTGCCAGAGTTACCTTGGTGAAAATATCAGAATTCCACACCCCAAGCCGCCCACTGTCCAGTCGCACTTGATATGAACAGGTAAACCGCTTATACACCTGCCTTTCCCTTGCAATCAATTTTTAACACTAACCGTCATCCTTCTGCATTATCTGCACCAGACTCCACGATTAGCTAGCAATCGATACTCATTGTAGCGGTTATTCTGCGAATAATGCTCGACTGTTATTGATGGCCGTGAGCGACGATGTTGACGGTTCTACTAAAGCCCGAAACATCCAACTGTTCGAAAAGCGTGAAGGTGGTTGATCCCCTCATTATTCACAAATGGACGACGACATTTCATAATAATATTCACAACACATCAAAACGAATATAACAAACTACGTCATTTGGCATTCGATTAACTTCATTTGTACGTAACTTCCAGTGACTTCAATAGCTGGAAGCAATACCTTGGAAACTGGTAAGGTTGACACCTAGTAAATGCTGTTTTTGACTAGATACGCAGACAATGTTTATTTTTTGAATCGGCCGATGCAATTTGATTAGGTAATTAACAGACTGTACATTACTCTCTTCAGATGGGGAAAGTTGGAACCACAGTTTGAAATAAATCATAATCCTGCACTTTATTCAAGTACAGTTGGTTAAAAGTACACGTTTAAAAAAATGTGATTGGTTGGTAGTTGACGTAGTTGAATTTTCTTGTGCTTTGTTGTTTATGACCTCCTGCATGTGGGAGTTTTTAGCTTGTGCTTTGATGATATTTCCAATAGATCCGTTTCGTTCCAATGGATTTACTGCAGTTATACTCGTATTACTGCATTGAGAGATGGTTTGAGAGGAAGCAAGTGGGATTTTTGGAGCACAGGTTAACCCGAAGAACATTACTATTATCATAAACTAACACGTCCACTTACTTCGCTCGTTCACCGAGTGAATATATTCGTTATAGATTGCTCATTGCTCATATACTTGGTTCATATCTATTGAATTGTAGACACTCAACCGCTCCTTGTACTTGGCTGTGTTTATACTGTCAATCTCTGATCATTCCCGCCCACTCCTTAGATTTTTATATTCCCATCCGATCTGCTAAAAAGTCCTCCCACCACACTCTTGACGTACTCAGTTTTCCCATCGTTGCCCCGTCCGTCCTGGACAGTTCTTCGAATTTCCGAGTATCATCATTTTCTTATTTGATAATCAGTTCGAGTGCTCCTTTTAACATTGTGTCCTTCTGTAACTCACAGAAGCCCTCATAAGAGGAGGATTCCGAGTGATCCTTTTCATCTGTACTCCATTTTACTTCGTTAAAAGTTGATGTGATAGATTATTTCGATACCTTAAAGCACAAAAGGGCTATGTCCATCCATCTTCCACATTCAAAATTTTTTTGAAAAACTATTATTGACCTTCTTGACGATTGGAGCTCGAAAATTTCTTTGGAAATAGTTTGGTGTAATAAGCCATTATTTTAGGAATTGTGCACTGGTTTTTCTTTTTGCGTTTTTCTCAAAACTCCGTTTTTGGACGTAGCCCCTTTCCCCGAAGGGAATGGGGTGTGCGCATGGGTCGGAAAAACTGTTTATTGTTATTTTAATCAAAACTAGAGCTCATTTTGAGAATTTTGACACCAACCGCGACCTTCTAGCGTGAGAAGATCTTTTTCCATGTTTTTTCAAATTTTCGAATGTTTTTGACGTCACAATGGGCTGGGGGGTCCACCCAGGTTGGAGGGGCGCGTGACGTCATAAACATTCGAAACTTTGAAAAATCATAGAAAAAGATCTACCATCAAAAAGAGAACGGCTGGGGTCCAAATTCTCAGGATGAGGTTTACTTTCGATTAAAAATTAAAAAAAAAAAATCAGGCGCACACCCCATTTCCCCATAACATAAACTAGCGAGTCTAAAGCTCTTTTCTCGCTCATATCGATACCTTAAATCACAAAGGTGCTAAGTCCAAAAATGGAGTTTTTAGAAAAGCGCAAAAGAAATTATCACCAATGCTCAATTCCTAAAATAATGGCTTATTACACTAAACTCTTTAATTTCCTCAATAAATGTTCAAGCTATTATAGTCAAGAAAACGCAATAATAGTTTTGTTGAATTTGAGTTTTTCTGAAATTACAAAAAATAAAAAATGTTGAAGGTGGATGGCGCATTGTGGATGGGACATGGCATGGCGCCTTTGTGCTTTAAGGTATCGGTATTGTCTCCCTCACTGCTCACATCAGTAGAAGTTCCTTGGGCTCATAGTTTCTCAATTCTCAAACATAATGATGGAGTGTCTTTTGTACTTGACTATGTTAGTACAGTCGATTATTTTGGCCATATTTTATACTACACACCGCTTTGCATTCTTCAGATTCCCACGTCCAAGCCCAAACTTAGGCATTCCGCAGAAAGTTTAAAGCAGTAATGAAATGTTTGGTGACAACGGAGTTGATGGGTAAACAAGTTGAACTTTCCTCTCAACGTGCTAAGTTCAGCCATTTAGGATGTTTTCGTCATTCCCTGACAACGCACGGGCAAACTTGACTTCCGTTGTCCGGTCTTTTTAAGCGGGTGATTGGCACGATAGAAGATTTCTCACCAAAAATGTTCCAACCATTATCAGTTCTAAAATGTCCTGTTCCCTTCCCTATGGTTATAGTATCTAACAAATTAGTGTTGTAAACATTAGTGTTTTGGAATGATTTTTCAGTTTTGCAAGAAAAATGTGTTTTGCCTCCTCACTATCTAAATTAGGAGAGCTAAGCGGCAAACAGCAGACCTTTCTGAACAACGTGGGTTCCATGTCAGTCTGTCTATCTGTCCACATAAAACCTCGTACCTTGCTTCGTAATAATTCTGTACGCCGTACGCGGCACTTTTGCCACTTAGCATTGACCGATTTTGATGAAATTTGGTATGTAGGAGCTCTGTAGGACAAACCGTTCGCTCACTACGAGAATTTAAAGTTTGGTTGTACGATAAATCAGAAACACGAGTTTGAATCGCAAAAGAGGCCTAATCTCCGTTCAAATTAAAGCTGACCGAAATGCGATCGATGTTTTTCTTCATGTTGGATGGTTGGTGGCTTTGCAGACGAGTGATCTACTATATAGAAATATAAAAAATAATAAACCGTTGTGTAATAATTTGCAGCGTTTTGTTCAAACGTTTGAAGGTGATTGGTCTTACCCATGAGTTAGTCCTTCGTGAATAATATCTCTACGACACCGAAGTGCGTATCCACCAAACGCGATTCTTCTAAAAAAACCTATTTCTCCCTATGTAACTTATTTTTAAATTCCGAATCCGCTCGTACTTCGATTGTAGTCGGTGTTTATTCCAGAAACATTGCTTATTCTTCTCATGATCCGAACAATAGGCCGTAGCACATAATCTGGAAACCCAATATATTGGAAAAGAATTATCAATCATAATAATTTTCGCACCCATAAAAATACTCATGTCCATGTTTTTGAGAGTGAGAAAACTATACTGACCACCAACTTTGGTTTATTATTTTCAATAATGAACCTTTGGAATTTAACAAGAAGAAAACAATTTTAACCCCACCTGAAAACTTGTTGAAAATTTGTTGGTTTACGTTTCAAGGTAGGTAAAATCCAAAAATCGAATAAAAATTCGGCCGTCCGTCCGCCGTCCGCAGTACGCGGCACTTTACTTAGTTCCCATTGACCGATTTTGATGAAATTTGGTATGTAGGCTCCTTTCGGGGTTTCGTTGTGCCCCGAAGGTTTTGGTTGATGTCGGTCACTTCTAAGGGTTGAAAAATTCGGGATGAAATTTTGAAAACGCCCTAGCTCAAAAAAATTCGATATAAAGGTATTGTTTTCCGTCAATTTAAGATAATATTGAATTTTTTAGAATTTTTAGAGACCACGCGGAGCACTGTAGGGCAAACCGTTCGCTCCCTACGAGAATTTAAGAATTGGACTTACGATAAATCAGAAACACGAGTGTGAATCGCAAAAGAGGCCTAATCTCCGTTCAAATGTTAGCTGACCGAAATGCGATCGTTGTCCGTTTCTTCGAGTTGTTTTCAGTTTTGCGTCCTTAACAACCAGAAATGAAATTTTCTAATGAAAGCTCCCGCAACTCTTTATTTGTTCGAATTGAGTGTGAAGCGTTTATTTCTTCAAAATAACCTTGATTGTGAAGCGAAAATATGGTTGATAGGAAGTGAAATGGATGGTAATCTGTACAGAAAAATAATAAACCTTTGTGTAATAATTTGCAGTGTTTTGAAATACGGTAGATTTCTAAGACGAAAGTACGAATAACAACAGAAAAACGAAAAAATCTACCTTTTAGTGCCACATTGACGACTATTTTATTATTACAGGTCGAGGGCATCCTCAAGACTTATGGAAAGGTATGAGAAGCTCGGGAAACTTGGAGAAGGAAGTTATGGTGTCGTGTTCAAGTGTCGAAACAGAGACACCGGTCAGCTGGTGGCCATCAAGAAGTTCGTGGAATCGGAGGACGACCCGCTCATCAGAAAGATAGCACTCAGAGAAATAAGGCTGTTGAAGGTGAATTGGTTTTGTAACTTTGTTATTGTTTCCTTAAGTTATCGCGTCAGAGATAAATATGTTAAAAGGCAGCACCGTTTGAGTGATTCTGAACTTTAGAGTTCGATTGTATTATGGACATGCTGTCGAAAAATCAGAACATGCTGTGAATGTTTCATAGAAAGAAATTGTTGCCAGTTTTCATGGTTGTAACTTTTTCTCAATAGTTGAAATGTGAAACATATCTATTTTAACATCATCTATTTTAACTATGATTTAGAACTTTTGAATATTTTTCTTGAGATAAAGGATAGGTATTCAAAATTGTTTAAGTTTAGAATCAACTTCCCCTCACTTTCCGAATCGTGATCAAGGGTTTCTACGGCATCAATCTCCTCGTCATCACTTTCTGGGATCAATTCGTCATCTTGAATGGAAGATTCGCAGTTTTTTCGCTCTAATTCATGTAAAATGTCATTATAACTCATGAACCTATCTATTTTCCGGCCACAAGGGGGATAGAGAACACTGAAAGACAACTCTCACTAGGTGAGAATGATTCTGAGAAATAAGTTACAAGTTAACTCGCGTCGGGTCAAGTAGGTTCCAAAAAAACGTTACGTATCTACTCGGGTCGGGTCAAATGCCCTAGTTCAACCTCCAAACCTCAGTCTTCGGAGTCAGAAATCATACAGACATGTCTAGCTAACCTGGAGGATTAGCAAATAGTTTGAAGGAAGGGGAACTGGACCGTATTTTTTCAAGAAATATTCGCGGGGAACTGGACGTTCGGGTCAACATGACCCGACGCGAGTGCTCTAGAGATAATAATAAATAAAACTTTCTGTACATTGAATACCTCGTGACCGACTTTAGAATGAGGACGTTGTTAATACTACTGATGTTGGGTGACGATAAGTGGTATCATTTGAAGCCTCTATTTACTCCCTAGACTACTTTGTTAGTGGAATTGAACCACTTTTATCGTGATTGTAGACCTTGAAACATCCCAACCTGGTCAACTTGGTCGAAGTGTTCCGACGGAAAAGGAGGTTACATTTGGTGTTCGAGTACTGCGAGAGGACGGTGCTGGGGGAGCTGGAAAGACATCCGCAAGGCTGTCCGCCTCCGCTGCTGAAGCAAATCGTCTGGCAGACTCTCCACGGTATTTCTTACTGCCATCAGCACAACTGCATCCACCGTGATGTCAAACCGGAGAACATCCTTCTGACTGCCAACGGGGTAGTGAAACTCTGCGATTTCGGATTCGCGAGAATAATGAGTCAGTATATCACCAGTATATTAACTTGTTGAAATTCCTCTCTTAGAGGTTGTGGACGGATTTTGGGCGAATTGAGGGAGGGCCTTGGCAGTAAAATTGTTCAGTCTATACGTGAAATGCTCATAGAAATTTTGATCATGAGGAAAATTTATTTGTTGATCCCAAGAGTGAAAATAGTGGTTTATTATTTTCAATAATGAACATTTGGAATGAACCAAAAAAAAAATTTAATCCCCCCCCCCCATTTGTTGGTTTACTTTTCAAGGTACGTAGAATCCGAAAATTGAATAAAATTTTGACATCTGTCTGCCATAAGCGGCACTTTCCTTAGTTACCACTGACCGATTTTGAGGAAATTTGGTATATGGGCTCCATTTGGGGGTCATGTTGTGCCCCGAAGCTTTTGGTTGATGTCAGTCACTTCTAAGTGTTGAAAAATAAGAGCTGATATTTTCAAAACGTCTAGCTCAAAATAATGTCGATATAAAAGTATTGTTTTTTCATCAATTTAAAATAGTATCAAATTTTTAGAATCGAATGAGACCACCCAGAGCTCTGTAAGACCAACCGTTCGCTCCCTGTGGGAACTGACGGGTTGGACTCATTATGAATCAGAAAGACGAGTGTGAATCGCAAAAGAGGCCTAATCTCCGTTCAAATTTTAGGTGCCCAAAATGAGATCGTTGTTAGTTTTTTTGAGTTGTACTCAAATTTTCTAATCAACGCAACCACAACGCTTCATTTCTTCGAATTGAGCGTGAAGCGTTAATTTTCTCAATACAAACTTGATTGTGAAGCAAAAATATGGTTGGTAGGTAGTGACAATGGTAAAGATGTGTCCCTTGCAGGCGAGTGATCTTTGCAGAAAAATAATAAACCTTTGTGTATTAATTTGCAGCTATTTTTCTTTATTAACAATGATAACAAGAAAATATCAGGTACCCACTATTGCTAAGCTAACAACTTAATTTAGTTGAATCTTGATCTAGAAATTATTCTTATTAAATTTAACTAAAACTAGAACTTTCCTGCTAGATGTAATTATAGGTATAATAGCTGTGATTAATATAGAAAATGCTTCCAGTGATAATACTAATTGCTAGAACTTCATAATCCACTCTATACACTCTATTCTATCTATCTATACACTCAGGTCCAGGAGAGAACTACACGGACTACGTGGCAACACGGTGGTACAGGGCGCCAGAGCTTCTCGTGGGCGACACCTTGTACGGACCTCCCGTGGATGTTTGGGCCATCGGTAATATTACTTCAGTTTGAGTTTGAACTCCCTAGTAAATGTGTTTATGATTCCGTTGTTTATAACAATACACAAACTCACTTTATTGGCTCAGTTGACCCAATGTGCATGGGTGTTTCCCCTCGAACTTTCCATTATTAGAATAACGAAGACGAAGCAATATAAGTTTCATCAAGTTCCTCAAAATCGCGTCAAACTTTGAATTTGCTTTATTGTGTAATTTTCAATATGGAGGACACTTGACGACCAATATAAGTTTGTTACACTTATTGCTACCACAAAATTGTTTAATAATTATCCAACAGTTATTTTTAATTTTTATCGAAATATAAGAAACAATTGTGCTCGCAGGATGTGTATTCGCCGAACTGGTTCGAGGAGAGGCTCTTTGGCCTGGTAAATCTGACGTCGACCAGTTATATCTCATAAGAAAAACAATGGGTACGTATAACTGAAAATGATTTGATTAGGTAAACAATTATGATATACTATTAGCGACTATTAGGGACAGCGGTGTGGCTACGGTCGTTGGGGCGTCGTAGCTTGGCGGTGGACTTTGGACCGACCTCTGTTGGCGTCGTGGGTTCAGGGCTCATCGCCGGCAGCGTGCGTCTTTCGGCGGCCGGGGATCTCATTGCCCCCTTTCTTCACAACCCTGGGCAGTGATGCAATGGGAAGCCACGAGCGAAATCATCAGAACGAATTCTGATTTTCCCTCTGGAAGACAGCTAATGACGTCCGCGATTATTAATTATTAGCAGCAGGTGCTATTTGATGCTCCTAATAATTGTTCATGGCTCCTAAATGATTGTTTATGGACTGTACACTCAGTCAACTTCTCAAGAGCGAAATTCACACGCAAGTCCCTGAGGACAGTGATTACTAAAATTGGCGAGCTGCTACACATCAATTTGCCCCAAGTGACGCTACATACTACAACAATAATTAATAGCACTATTTGTAATAAAGTAAATAGTAATTAAAGGTTAAATTTGACTGGAAAATTCGAATTGACAGGAGATTTGATCCCGCGGCACATGCACATCTTCAGAACGAACGAGTTCTTCAGCGGGATAACGCTCCCTACCCCAGAGGTGATGGAACCCTTGGAGACCAGACTGCCCCGCCAAGCTCAATTAGATCCGAATTTGATAGATTTCCTTAAGGTTGGTTTTCTTCATTTATGGACGGATATTTCATTTAGGAAGCACGACAACAGACAAAATAGCCACTGGTGGGAATTGAATGACTTTCTGTATACCGTTCTGCCAAACCATGAGCTAATTTTGGTCCTGATGGAAACAAAGGGTTCAGTTAATGCAGAAAATAACAGAGTTGACTCAACCAAGGTTAATTTGGATGGGTAGGACGATGAACAAGAGGACAAGTGTTCGATTCTCGCCCGCAGCCGTGTTTTTCTGTTTTCCTGAATCCTAGAAAATTCTCCCAGCAGGATGAATGCGTTGATTTAATCTTTAAGAATACAGTTGTAACACGTTTTACACCATCGAAATAAGGAACTTGCATTGGTGTGCATTTCGCATTTTTGTGCTCACAAAATCTGATTCAGCACCTTTATTAAGCCACCTTGTGTTAAGCCACCATTACACAAAATTAATGAAAAAATTTTCAATAAAAACTAACCAGTATTTTAATGGCTTTCTGAATAAAACTTTACAAGCGGTTCTCAAATAGTCTGTTTTATTGCCAAATAAGAAGCGTTCTAATTTTCCTCAGAAAAATCGCGCCATCTAGCAAAAAAATCGTAGGTATTACAATCGGGAAAAGTTAGTTTTAAAGAAGATGGGTGACGTCAGGTCGCTCAGTTGATTAGATTGACTTAGATCTGTTAAAATCCAAGACCCATTTTTGGTCTGTTTCACTCATCGGATACCCCTCAAATTGCACCTTCATAGAGAGACTCCAAACGCAGAACAATAAGTTACTACATAAGTTCACTATTACAAATAGAATTCACACCCAAAAACCCGTGTGGGTTCACTTTTTTTTTCATATAATTTTTTCAAAACGATGTGTCCACTTTGTACGAACTTATTAGTTAAACTGGCTATTTTTCCAAAGTTTTGAAAAATTTTTCTTTATAAACAAAAAAAGTAGTGACCTCATTATTTGGGAATTTTGAGAAAAATTGTGACTGTATTTTTTTTTAATACACTTCATTACAGCGATGCCTTGATAAGGAACCGTCTAAGCGATGGAACGCTGATGAGCTTCTGAGGCACCCCTACTTTGAGAACTACCACTTCAAAATGCCTGAAATGGAGATGATGGAATTCGAAAAGCTCAAAAAACTGCGAGACAGATCAAGAGTAAGTTTCTTTTGCGTAATGAGACTATCTTGTTACGGATTAAAAGTGCATAAATTGAATTTTCCCCCGTTTTTAGGACGTCCCACAGTAAGACTTATGCGATTAATCTTGAGAGAAGGAGGACAATACTCAACGAAGAAAATATAACCACATAAATATCCGTTTTAGACCATTCTGAATCCAAATACGCAAAAACCATACGTGTATATCTGTGTGTATGTATGTGTCAAAATCCCGTGTTTCCAAATATAATATACTCTCCAAATTTTAAGATTTATGTTACCTATTGATTGGCCCATATAAAAGTTATCTTAATTTTGACCTTCATCGAGTAATTTGTTCTGTGTCTATATTTTCTATTTCTGTGATTGCCGTAAGCTATATTTTGAAGGTGGCTCCCATTTTGTTTCTAAGGAAAGAATCTTCAAGAGGTTGGTATACTCAACCCGCAACGCAGATACGTCGTTCACTATTGCAGATCCTGTTCCCGACTTTCCCACACATTTCCTGTAGGATTTTAAATTAATAGGATTTTTACTTGCATGCTTTTTGTGGAATTGTGCCGTATTATTACAATTCAATATCATTATGTATTATGTATATTTCATTATGTATGACTACATACGATATATTTCAACGATATTTCAATATACTATTTCAACGATATTTCAACTACCTAATAATCACATAGAACTCCATCAACATTTTGATATTGACTGAAAAAAACCAATGACTGACCCCGTAATGGGTAATGTGCGAGTAGAACCAGCGTATAGGCCTCAAAGTAGGAAGTTTTATGTTACTTTTGCTTCCGAGTCTACCAAGGTAGCGGAAGCTGTGTTTTCACTTTTCAAGGACGAAAAAAAAAGTTCTCAAAAATCAAAATTTTCACTCGCGTTTTGCGTTTTAGACCTTTCTGAACAATTTTGGTTCCGTGTCTGTGTGTCTGTCTGTCTGTGTGTCTGTCTGTCTGACATGAATTCCTTGTAACGCGCATAACTATACGAAGTTATTGTCCGATTTCTATGAAATTTTCGGGGATTGTGCGGGTTGGTGTGTAGACGGTCCCCTATGAAAATCATCATCCTCGGACTGACAGAAGCGACTGCGCATGCGCAAACGTGAATTCCTTGTAACGGCCTTAACTTCCACATTTTCCATCCGAATTCAATGAAATTTTCATGGATGTTACAGATTAGTATTTGGATGGTCCCTTATGAAAATCATCACCTTCCGACTGATAGTAGCTACTGCGCATGCGCAAGCGTGAATTTCCTTGTAACGGCCATAACTTCCACATTTCCTACTTGATTTCGATGAAATTTTGAGGGAATATGCAAATTGGGTTGTAGATGGTTCCTTATAAGAATCATCACCCCCGGACTGATAGTAGGCACTGCGCATGCGCAAACGTGAATTCCTTGTAACAGCCATAACTTCTACATTTTCCGTCCGATTCAAATGAAATTTTCAGGGATGTTACAGATTAGTATTTAGATGGTCCTCTATGAAAATCACTACCTTCGGAATGACAGTAGCCACTGCTCATGCGCAAACGTGAATTCCTCGTAACAGCCATAACTTCCACATTTTCTACCCGATATCAATGACATTTTTAGGGATTACGCGGATTAGGTTGTAGATGGTCCCCAATGAAAATCAAGGCCTTGAAATTTACAGAAGCCTCTGCGCATGCGCATACGTGAAATCCTTGTAACAGCCATAACATTTACATTTTCATCCTAATTTGATGAAATTTTCTAGGATTGACCAGATTAGCGTGTTGATGGTCCCCTATGAGGGTAGTGAAAGGTACTTGAAGATTGGCGTTTTGAGATTAACTACTATGCATCGGATCATCTATATGTATAATCGGGTTATGGATACGAGGAAGCTATGTGCCACACCCACTTGGCAGACGTTTTTCTTTCCTTATGTCACGGAGCTTCCCAGCAAGGTAGCCATGCGCAGCCCAATATATACCTGTTAAGCGTTTCCACCTATCGTTCTGATAAATTCTTCTCGTGCCGTCAAGAGCAGGACACGTGTCAAGGTGCGATAGCGACATATTTGTCCAGTGTCACAAAAAGGGCATCTCGGGTTCTAAATGACTCCAATTTGCTGGACTTACTTCTGCTGGCAGTCGTGACTAGTCGCTAACCTGAAACATGCTACGGGGATGTGACGTGGGGCTGTGATGGGCACTCTTCCTTGAGGGTGTGTTAGAATCTCTTACTGACGTCCCTGGGCATTCTCTTCAAGAGAGTTTTCAGTTGTCTGAATTAGGAGCAGCTGTTTGGAATCGGTGCGACGGATCGATCCATTGCTGCACCGTGCTTGGTTAACCTGTTAGATCCCTCATTCCCATCTATTCCAACATGAGATGGAACCCATTGGAGAGCAAATTTATGACCTCCACTTAGAATCTCCGGTATGCTGTTACTGCAATCGACGTTCATAACATTAGTTGAATGGACATGGTTGCAGCCTGGGAGTCATCCAGGATTGCCACCCGGGTGCTATATCCTCCAGCACCAGAATTTAGATTTGCTGAACTATCTGCACGTATATATGGATCCAATGTGGAGCAATGTGGAGATGGTTTCAAGTGCTAAGGCTCTTAACTGACCAGGGTGAACTTCATGCTTGCTGACGGGTTCAAGGATAGCCAGAAAACCCTGCGCAATCAGCAGGGTCGAGAGCTGGGAGAGTACAAAAACGGCTGGTGGCAGGCAAGTTCCGAACCATTATCGGCCACAAATTGTCCGACTTCGCTTGCCAATGAGCCCTGAGTTATTAGTTCTTGGGAGCTGGGTCTATAAGCAGTCCAATGGAGATCATGGCCACGCTTCAATGTTTTGGTTCATTAATTTCAATAATGAACCTTTGGAATCGACCAAGAAATTTTATTTTAACCCTCCCCCTCAAAATTTGTTGGTTTACGTTTCAAGGTACGTAGAATCCAAAAATCGAATAAAAATTTGGCCGTCCGTCCGCCGTAAGCCGTATGGGGCACTTTCCCCACTTAGCATTGACCGATTTTGATGAAATTTGGTATGTGGGCTCCATTTGGGGTCTAGTTGTGCCCCAAAGCTTTTGGCTGATGTAGGTAACTTCTAAGGGTTGACAAATAAGGGTTGAAATTTTGAAAACGCCCTAACACGAACAATTTTGATATAAAGGTATTGCGTTTCCATCAATTTAAGAATTTTTAGAGACCCCGCGGAGCCCTGTAGGACAAACCGTTCGCTCCCTACGCGAAATTAAGCGTTGGACTTACGATAAATCAGAAACATGAGCGTGAATCGCAAAAGAGGCCTAATCTCCGTTCAAATTTCAGCTGACCGAAATGCGATTGATTTTTTTCTTCATGTTGGTTGGAGGTAACAATGGCAAAGCCGTATTCTTTGCAGAATAGTGATCTATATAGAAAATGATAAACCTTTGTAGAATAATTTGCAGTGTTTTTATTTCGAAGCTGCTCACGTCTGATGCTTATGGGGCCAATTCCCGTCTGTAGTTGCTACCCAGTGATCATCCTCAAAGAATTATTCTGAGCCAAATGAAAATCAAACGCCTCCCGTAAGCGATTGATAGAAAATAACTATAATATTGATTTATTTTTCAGAATTCAAGTTCGAATACGATCAATGTGGGGGGCGCCCTCCTTCCACAGCTGACCGGGAACGGGCCTTCGCCAGAGTACACGAGAGCTGCCGGAAACGCCCGACACACCTTCGATCATCTACCGGACATCTGACGAGTACACCGGTAACAGAAGAAGCCAGCACCCTCTCAACCCCAAAAATCCAACAAGTTCTTCTTCTTTCCAAAAATATATTAGAATAGTTGAACGGCGTGAAAAATTGATTCTGTGATGTATAGAGATATTTTTATAAGGTTTTAAATCATAAGATTTAGTTAGGGTGTTTTTCTTTGTCGAGATGAGAACAATTTTTTAGGTTGCTTTCTGAAAATTGACTTCGAGAAGCTATTTTGTGTCTCCTTGGGTTGTGAAAAAGTGGAAATCACGAGTACTTATTGGAAAATAGAATACTCATACTTAATCACAGAAGACGAACTATTTATTGTTTTATTTGGTTAGAGACAAAAAAGGCCCGATGGATGTTTCCAGTGTTACGAGAGAATTTTGTGATGTAAGTCTCCAATGAGTGGTATGACTGTGATGAGTTACTCGGTGGGCACTATCGAAATTAGATACTATACAAGATGAAATGAGCTCCTCTATTATGAGATAAACTGCTCAACTTCTCTTCGTGGGCATGATACCACTATTTAGAAGTATAAGTACTAGAAATATCGACGCTTGGCGGGGAAAGGGCCAATACGCCACTATGGCAACTCGTTTTTTTAATTTTATTAAATTGGGAATTTTATTAAATATTGGGAATAATTTTAATCCTGTTGGGTCAAACAAAATTCAAAGAGTACCGCCGTAACCAAAAAATATCAGTAATTTGAAAATTCTCGGTTAGATTGCGTGAGCTCACTCTGGGAACGCTGCTACAGAAAATCGTGACGGATTCTCATTCACTTGATAACTCATTTCCGTGATTTTATAAACTTCCGCAAAACGTAGGTTTTACCTATTTTTAGGACGTCCCACAGTAAGACTTGGGCGTGAAGAATGATTAATCTGGGGTGAAGGAGGATAACACTCAACGGAGAAAAAAAACCCACATAAAAATCCGTTTGTGCACAGCGTCGTTGGAATTTTGACATTTTTGTCCAAGGGGGAACTGAAAATAAGGTGCATTTTGTCAACACCTTTACCGCGGTACCCAGTCCTCAGTTCTCAACCGATTTGCGTGATTCTCTTTTTTCGTCTCGAACAACTTTTCAGTTGCACATTACTTCACCAGAGTATCGAAATTTGACTGGGGGAGAGGCGAGTAGGGGAATATACAGGGTGTCACCCTAACTCGAGGACCAAACTTCAAGGATCGATTCTACAACTAATTTGCAAACTTTTTTGTCTCCTGACATTTTTTTTAAACGCTTTAAAATTATACTTTTTTCACTTTTAAGATTTTTTTCGTATTTTCGACCTTGAGCCATTAAAACGGCCATAACTCCCTCAATTTACTAGATAAACTCAAATATGAGTATACCGTTGGGAAGAGCGTTAAATTTCCTATCAGTTCATTAGGACACAAAACCTTTTTAAGCCTTTCGTATAGGTGAATAAATTGGTCAAAGTCAGAAATTTAAAACTTTTTCGAAAATCACCATTTTTCAGGCTGACTCTTCTTATGTAATAAACAGCCGTATCGTCGGGCACTCAACGGAAAAAAGTTGCCCAGAATCTCAGCTTTCCAACGGTGTATCATTTTTACCTTTAATTTTGAATACACTCCATAAAATTACGTTTTAAAGTGAAAAATAGGGATTTCTCGTTAAGGAGAGACTTGTAGGCTTGGCGGGCTGGCGACTTATCCTCTATTCTTCCCTCACTCCATCAAAACTCGCTTTGCCTCCAACTCCCAAATACAAATTTGTATCTCAGTCAAATATGAACATAACCAATCAGCAGATACGTTCTAACAATTTATTGTTATCGCACTGGCTTATCATTTTAAATGGAATAAATTTGAATTTTCGAGAACTCACTCATTTGAACCTCCTGGAACTTCCCTCCACCTACCCCACATATTGGGCACTTTTTTATCGACGATTTCTATGTTTGAATATCTTAGAATAAATGATACTTCCTCAGCATGCTAAAATTATACTGGATGAAACTGTCTTGTGCTTGTCTTTTATCGTTCACCGGTTGATATTGAAAATACTAGTCCTTACCTATGCAATGGGAAGTTCCATGGAAAGAATGCATTACAAAAACAATATGTTTTAATGTCAATTTTTATTTGTGTAGCTAAGTACTTAATATTCTATCTAGTACAAAACGTAGCATACCGTTAGAGGGGGTGAGTTGGGACCATTTTCACTACATTTTGCTCTGGCCTGCCTGGACTGAGTGTTGTAAAATAATAATGAAGGGCGTGTTGGAAAGATGGGACCTCAGGCTATCCCCCCATGGTTTCAAAGTTGAAAAACCTCCACAGGGGAGGGTGTATATATTTTTTTTCTAAGGTAGGTCCCAGCTCTCCTCATTAGTGGGACCATATTGAGACTCTCACGTTTTCGGCCTATTATCAAGTCTAAATGACGTGGAGGAGATTTAAGACCATTTTGTAAGTTTAAAAACTAGAAAGTGAGTGGCACAGAGTAAAATGAAGTAGACGGAAAAGGCATGTTCTGCATGATAGATGAAAAGATATGTGATGACATATGTAGTTTGTGTTTCATTCATTCTTCGAAACTCTGAATTTGAAGGAACGTGACCGTCCTGGGACTCCCTTCAGTACGAGTATGTACCTAACTAAATAGGATAACATTTCTCTGGTTGAGTACATTGAATTCAAAGTTTCTCATTTTATGTATTCTACGATTTATCCATCTCTCGATTCGGAGAAGGTATCTCAGTCTAGTTAGTGTTCTTGGGAGTTTAAAGTGCAGGGCTTGAAGGCGCTCGTCATATTTTAAACAGCGACTCTCACTTCAAATCAACATTTTCCACCGCAGGAATGATCTTTAGTAATTATTAAAGAGATTTCTTATTCATCGAACTTACGTGATATTTTTCCTCTCGACTTGAACCGTGCTTCGTCAGTTGGTACAGATGTGCTTGAAGGACTAGGTACCTACTTTTGAAGATTATTTATGTGCGCGTATTTGCATGAAACATTATGTGTGTGATGATAACGAGTACTTTGGTGGTATCATGTTTCCAGATTCGATAACGTCTCCATGATTATGATCAGTAACAATAATTTAGATCACCTCAACAACGCTTGTAACTACCTGTTTTATTACAATTTTGGTTGAGTCGTCTCAATTTGCTAATTTCTCCCTTAATGTAGTTGATTTTTTCCAATGTTTGAACCTAGTTCTTAGTTCTCACTTAATCCTTCCCTTTGATTCAATAGTTTAGATGCATGTTATTTTCGAAAAATTCGAAATTTTGGGTTTACTAGTGGTTTAAAAAGAGTACCTGCACACCGTTAAAGACGAATAAACGTTTCTACCGGAAAATTACAACAATATTGTTTTGACCACTATCATTTTTTTATTTTAAATCTTGTATTGGGTCTCCATTTTAAGGAAATAATTTTTTTTAAGATGTAATATTGTTGTGAGGAACGAATTAATACTTTTTCATGTTAACATTACGGCTAAAGACTTTGTTTAGTGCCTTAGTACGCAATGAGATAACCTACGAGATGGTGACCATGTTTTTGCGATGTGAAGGAGCGCTGAACCGACTGGCGAGATTTATTTTATAATTTTGAACAAAATCAAAAAATAAAATATTAATTTTAGAAAGTTGGGGTTTTCATTTTCCTTCGCTCCCTAAATTCTACGTCGTCTTCAGTTAGAAGTCCAATAATGATAATATTTACTAGTAAGTAACTTATTGTAACTATTTTGGTTAGTTAGTAGTATCAATATTACAGGTTCTAACTACTTTATTTTAAAGTAGTAACTATTGTACAAGTAATTTACTGTTTAAACACGCTTTTGTAAAAAATGTAGCTACTACTCTTAAAATGATTGGAAAAGTATTTTATTTTTGTGGAAATCTGGTTTGGAACATTCGAAAAAAAATCATGAGGCTTTTGTATAAATTTATATCTTTATAAGTATTTTTTATAAGTTTTTATAAGTTTATATTTACATATGTATTAAGATATATATTTACACTTTTTTATAAGTATATATTTTTGAGTCCAGGTGTGGCAGCAAATAACATCAGCGTTGCAGCCCCGACCATTTCCTCGTGGATGTGGGTTGGTCAAACTGTCACGAAGTTGAATGAATTTCAGAAAGAGTACTCAGCGGCGTCACCACCCGCATATTGTAAAAATTTGTTTACCTACAACTGTTTTTACTCTTTCGTAACAGACCTCATAGTGTTCCACAGTGGTTGTCATAACGATATCAGGAAGTTAAACTGCCTACCCTCTTGGCAGTAATATTTTTACAGGGGGTAGAGTCAAACGAATCGAAGCTACGTACTTTGAGAGATATATTTGGCAGAAGAGCTTTATAGTCTGATCACTTCGATACATCAAGCTGTAATCTCTTGAAACATCCACAGTACCTATTGCTGAATATTGCATTGGAAACTATATAACACTTAATTATTGTATACAGCATATAATCCACCATATAGAATCATCGTATCAATGAAATGATTAAGCATGATCATCAACTTATTCCTAATGCGGACCGTACATATTGGATAGCTAACAGGAAATACAATTAAAATAATAATAATAATACAACGCAATTACAGTGAACAGATTAATCATTATGTATTATAATATAACAGAACTATTATTTAATTTTTCAAGAAGGATCGTATGCAATAAAAAAATTGAATATTTGACGGTTGTTACAATGTACAAAACAGTTACTATACCACTTAGAATATTTATGGGTAACTTCAAGTACGGGTAACATTAGACACAAAAGTAGAAACTCAGAATAAATAGGCACGAATTTCATTATCAATCTGCATAATTGTTGCAAATGCTGCTGATAATTGTTGCTGTTATTATTGTTGCTCTAATATTTCGAGTATATCTCCTTAAATATGTCACAAAAATATAGGTTCAATGTTAAAATCCTTGAAATATGTCAAAAACATCAAAACTGGGAAAAAAGAATAAAATGCTAAGTAGTTCAATGTAATCTCAAGACGGGTACCCCTAAGGTCCTTTTGACGGCCCACGCCTAACATCAATTTACGACATTTACTTAATTGAATAAAGAAATACTTTGTAGAAGCTATTAGTACACGGAAAGATACACTTCAACACCTATTGTCAACAAATCACATCAACGTCTTAGAGCTGATTCAACCGTTTTCAGTACGAAAAGTAGTCTTTCCGATTGAAAGCAAGACAATGTACACATGTATAGTAAATATCGCGAATATCGAAAAATATGGTGTGTCAATCCATCAATTATTCTCCCCTGCCAAACTCATTTTCAATTTTCTCCCTCAGTCTAGAGCACCCTCAATCTTGTTGCGCCAAGATTCAGTGTTCGCTCGATACCCTATCACCTTTAATTTTTACCACTCTTCCCTATTATCATAATAAATAATTCGATTCATCATGTTAAATTTATCATAATATTATTATTATCACCGTACTGTTTCCTGTACGACACGTACACAGGAGAGGATTCAGTAAAACTAAATAGTCACATCAAAATCACTTTAATGAGCTGCAGTTGATCATTTTATTCCTTCTGTTCTTCTCGAATTAATTCTTAGAGACAAAAATAATATTATACATACGTCAAAAATAAGTAAGCAGATTCCAACTCTGGGACGTTCATTGCAGATCAAGTCTATCATAACCTGACTTTCTGGAATTTCAAGATTCATTAAGAACTCTTAAAAGCTCTATTTACAGGAAAAATTAGTATTACATTATTTTACAATATTTTTAAAATTTAGAAAGAATTGAGGGTAGTTTATGCCAACGTTCATACTGTATATAAAGTTCGTTTTGGAGAAACTGATAACAATGAACATTAACATGTTTGATCAAAGATTTTGAGCGATCGTGTGTTTGTCCGAAAGAACATTGATTGTTCGCACAATTCAGAACAAAGAGACATAAATCACACACATGACGAACTAGAATGGAAATTACACTAGTCGCTAAAACTTTCTGAATCGGAGAGATAATTCAAAAATGAAAGGATCACACAACAAGTTGATTTTTGTTCGTATAATAAGGACATCAAATTCTAGGGAGTTAAATTAGGGAGGCAATTCAGTGATATATCAATTTATTTTAGATGGTTGAATAATAGGTTAGGTACTTGTTCGCTGTAAACAACGTGATTTATCTGAATCACGAAATATTTCTGTACATGTATCTACTCTACTGGGAAAATTCAATTTTTCATGATATGTTTCGGAACCATAATAAATATACCAGATACATAAGATGAACTAAAAGATTCGTCTGTGCCTTGTAAATCGCTTCATATGACTTCATCAATGGGAGAAACATCACTCATCAGTAAATGAATGCGGGTAACAGGGCACAAAACAGTTTGAGCTAAACCGATAAGATTTTCACCGGAGTGGCTGTATTAGACAACAGCAGTGGGGACAATTACGATAGGACGGATACTCGTATGAATCAAATTAAAGAAAGTGTTCATAAAGAAGGGGTACACACCACACAAGTGTGCAGTCGATATTTTTGCATTTTTTTAGTTCCAACGTCATATCGCTCCGTTCGATCATCATGGATCGATAAATAAAAGGTATCTTAATATAAGTAACGACAATAGTACTCGTACCTAGCAGTAAATGTCTTCTCATTTTCTTAGGTCCGTGCAATGTAACGTTCTGTCTGTACAGCTCTTAATATATCACGAAGGGAGTTAATCATCCGGCTGTATAAATAATACCATCTACAATTGAGTACCTTGATTCCAAAAGGTACTATATCCATTTTGGTCAAACGTGAGAAAAGCGCGAAAAACCATAGCGACCTGAAAAACGTGGTATAAGCCAACAATATTATTGTTTATACATTTCTAAATTATAATAAATGTTTTTAGATAAAAAGGTAAATTAGTTCAAAGTTTAAAATAATTTTGAACGAGATTTGAAATAACAGATTTATGGATATAGTACTTTTTGAAACAAAACGAAGTGGACAAAGTACTTTTTGAAATCAAACAAAGTGGATATAGTACTTTTTGGAACCAATCGAAGTGGATAAAGTACTTTTTGAAATAAAACGATGTGGATATTGTACTTTTTGGAACCAAACGAAGTGGATAAAGTACTTTTTGAAATCAAACGAAGTGGATATAGTACTTTTTGGAACCAAACGAAGTGGATATAGTACTTTTTGGAACCAAACGAAGTGAATAAAGTGTTTTTGAAATAAAACGAAGTGGATATAGTACTTATTGGAACCAAACGAAGTGGATAAAGTACTTTTTGAAATCAAACGAAGTGGATATAGTACTTTTTGGAACCAATCGAAGTGGATAAAGTACTTTTTGGAACCAAACGAAGTGGATAAAGTACTTTTTGGAACCAAACGAAGTGGATAAAGTACTTTTTGGAACCAAACGAAGTGGATGAAGTACTTTTTGAAATAAAAGGAAGTGGATATAGTACTTTTTGGAACAATCGAAGTGGATATAGAACTTTTTGGAACCAAACGAAGTTGATATAATACTTTTTGGAACCAAACGAAGTTGATAAAGTACTTTTTGTGATCAAACGAAGTGGATATAGTACTTTTTGTAACCAAACGAAGTTGATAAAGTACTTTTTGTAATCAAACGAAGTGGATATAGTACTTTTTGGAACCAATCGAAGTGGATAAAGTACTTTCTGTAATCAAACGAAGTAGATATAGTACTTTTCGGAACCAAACGAAGTGGATATAGTACTTTTTGGAACCAAACGAAGTGAATAAAGTGTGTCGCCGTAAGTGTGAAACATACTTGGGTGGTCGAACTCCAGTCGGTCCTTGACTTTGAGATCCTGGGGTGGACAGTGTGGACCTCTCACTAAGGAGAGTGTGTCTCAGAGATGAAACTGCATTGTTTTTTCTTCAATTTCATTCGTATATTTATTTTCGTCGTAAACATTGTTGAAAAAATTAGTATTGCAAGTTCAATTGTGTTAATATCTTTCTACACAATTGCAAGTTATAGCTTACAAGGCGCAATGATCCAAACTTGGATTAAGAAGGGTTTGCAGTGGTTCACGTTCATGCAGGGGTCGTACATGTGATTCTCGCACAGTAACACAATATAGATTTGTAGGTACATGAATTAGTTACAAGGACCCAATGAAATTAGAGGGTATTTGCCGAACTCCAAAGGATAGAATTGAACTTACCTCCTCAATCGGCAAGGTACTCTATTAGTTGGCGATAGCGGAGTAGATTCGTTTGGTCCTCGGAATACACAATTTTTCCGGTTAAAATCCCTACGAAAGTTTTATCAATAATAGATATTGACAAATACATTGACCCTACAATGGGCTTTTTTAAAATCTGCCACTCATGATTTAAAATTATGATAAATTTTAATAAGTATCTGAGCTCCATCCATTTTAATGAGCTAAATAATTAAGGAGAGAAAGTCAACTCAAATCGCAATTCAACCGCAGTTTTATTTTAACCTACTTCAAATAGGAAAAGTCTTGTTGAATATATGTTTTAATACTTACTTACATTATTAGAAACCTTACCATTTTCACAATTCGAGGTGGTATATATACTACATTGAAGGCGCAAAAACTTGAAAAGTTATACCTAAATATGAAATTTTAAAGGATTTTGGAAATTCATTAATGCACGGCCCTAGGGAATTGAAAATCTGAAATATTGCCGCCGGAATCATGAAAATCGAACAATAATTGCCGAAGAGAAATGGGAAAAACTACCGAATAAACGGGTCTTCCCAAGTTTTTCTCTTATTTCTCTAGCAATTATTGTTCGATTTTGATGATTCCAGCGGCAATATTTCAGTTTTTCAATTCCCTAGAGCCGTGCACTAATGAATTTCTAAATCCTTGAAAATTTCAAATTTAGGTACAACTTTTTAAGTGTTTGCGCCTTCGATTTCGTGAAATACTAACCCGGAACGAGGATTGAACGGCGACCGACTGAGACCCCCTTAAAAAGCATAGTTTTCTATAATATTGGTATCAGAACCTATGTTTGGTCTCATTCGACGATGATTGTATTTAATAACTTAGTAGGAATAGAAACGTATTCCGTTCAAAACTCGATTTTGTCAATCCTTGAATTGATGAAAGACTTCATAATCAGTTTTTAAAACATAAAGATCAAAAGCCGTAGTTAACAGGTCGATTCAAAGTTCCCAGTGGTCAAGGAAATTGTACGAACGCCGAGAGCTAGAAAAACTAAAATTTTGAAATACATTTGAGAAGAAATTTGTTTTTGGTTTTAGCACAAAAAGCCCAAAAGGGTAATTTTGATTATTATTTTTATTACTTTTGCTACCAAACACAATTCTAGGATTTTCTTTGTGCAAATAATGGAGGAAAAAACGTAATAAAAACTCCCTGAGCTTGTTTATCGTAATTCTAGTGTCAATTTTTGAATTGCACGCCCTTGAAAACATCTAGGAATTATGTTTCTGTGTTGCTTTTAGGATGAGTTTTCTTTCTAGATCGGCGTTTCGGACCTGTAAGCAGCATTTTACTTTTGGACATCTTTTTGGTCGAAGGTCTCTTCAGCGAGCATGGACGTCTAAAGGAGGGCCAAGGGAGCAGCCCTAACATATTGGCTTAATCTGTCATTTTTTAAAGGAATTTTCAAAGCAAATCTCGCTATTATTTGCATTTAATGATTATTATTTTTCGATGTTTGCTAAAAATCTGGGTTACATACTCGCATGAACATATATTGACATAATTGGACTGCTCTTCTCATCCTAAGGTAAATAATGCCTAATCTCTGGGATCGTGAATCTTCGAATTTAGAGAGGGATTGAATGTAATACACGCAATGAAGAAGTAAGGAATAGGCTCAGGTGATGGACTCACAAGTGTAAAAAGTAAGCACCCATTTCAGGTCGTTTTTTCGTCCGACTGCCATTACTGGCGTCTCGGATGTCATCGGCTGTCTTCCAAAGGGAAGATCAGAATTTGTTCTGAGGATTTCGCTCGTGGCTTCCCATTGCCTCCCGCCATGGGTTTGGACGAAGGGGGCTGAGCACGGGACTCACGAAAACACTCGTGACTCGAACACTCGACCTCCCCGCATTGGCCGGTCCGAGAACCGTCGCCAAAGCGACCACGGCCACACCTGACCCCCCATTTGTTTGCGCTATTACTGACGGAGTGACATGTGGATCGCATGAGATCTCCCCGACTCACAAGTGTGAAGTCATGGGGTTTGGGTTTGTTTTGTTTCATTGATTGAATCGACAACCGCTAATGATTTTGAAGAAGTGGTTTTAAAGCAGGAAGTTCCATCATAATAATCCACCGCTGAAGAGATTAATTCGAAAAACGCTGAAAATTTTTACACAATGGTTTATTATTTTTTATATAGATCACTCGTCTGCAAAGCCACCAACCATCCAACATGAAGAGAAACATCGATCGCCTTTCGGGCAGCTATAATTTGAACGGAGATTAGGCCTCTTTTGCGATTCACACTCGTGTTTCTGATTTATCGTACGTCCAAACCTTAAATTCTCGTAGTGAACGAACGGTTCGTCCTACAGGGCTCCGCGTGGTCTCAAAAAATTCTAAAAATTCTATAGAATCTTAAATCGATGGAAAAACAATACCTTTATGTCAAAATGTTTTGAGTTAGGGCGTTTTCAAAATGTCAAAATTCATTTTTCGACCCTTAGAAGTGACCTACATCAACCTACATCTTCGGGGCACAACTAGACCCCAAATGGAGCCTACATACCAAATTTCATCAAAATCGGTCAATGCTAAGTGGGGAAAGTGCCGCGTACGGCGGACGGGGGACGGACGGCCAAATTTTTATTCGATTTTTGGATTCTACGTATCTTGAAACGTAAACCAACAAATTTTGAGGGGGTGTTGAAAAATTTGTTTTCTTGTTCGATTCCAAAGGTTCATTATTGAAAATAATAAACCAAAAGTAAATGAAAAACTTCGAAAAACTGCGAGGTGGTGGAAATTGATGGATTTAAATTTCCTAGAAAGAATCACATGTTTAATTGTTCAGAAGAGAATATATTGTTACAACACTTAGATACCTACCTAAAATCCTTTTCAAATATGTACTTATTCGACAAGTAACGATTCAAATACAACTTAGGCCAAGTATCTTATTGTGGAATTATGAGATAAACTTAAAGTACATATAAATTATTTAAACAAAACTAGGTTCGATTGAGCCGTGACGAAGAATAAATTTGAAAGATCACAGAATGACGGACAGAAAATTATTCAATTTCCAGTGATGATGTCGATCATGATGACGATTATTCAACGGCACTGGGGAAGTAAACTATCCTCTATCGTGGAAGTTAGAAAAAATACCTTCGGTTGAGTGCCAAAATGTCAAAACACAATAGTGTAGGAAATTGAGACTATTCTGACGCTAAAACGTTTTGGACGTATGACGACGGCGTATGGCGCTCCTTTTGACTCCCTTGGAGCGTGCAGGGGGTTGGGAGAGTCGCCTCTTCCACCCTCAGCTTCAGGGTAGCTAGACGACTGTGTTGTCCTGGGCGGAGGCCTGACGGTTCTCCCGTTTGTACTGACGCCACTTGAGGCTGAGAGCGACTCTTCGTTTGATGGCGTAGGCGACGCAGAGGAAGAGGTGGACGGACGTGACCACGACGTAACCTCCCCCCACGAATTTCAGGCAAGTCACCGGGTTTCTCCAGTCCATCGCCTCGTACAGCGTCACAGTTCCTTTTCTGAAAACGAATTCACTTATATATAGGTTTTCCAAGTCAGATTGAGAATTTTCCAAATCAAATTGAGAATTTTCCAAACCAAATTTAGAATCTTCCAAATCAAATTGAGAATTTTCCAAATCAAATTGAGAATTTTCCTAATCAAATTGAGAACTCAGAATTTTTGACACAGGTATAATATTTTGTAGAAGAGACGAAAAAGATGAGTAATGCAAGATGGAAAGGATTAATTTATTTTTTCAAGTTCATATTAAAATTATGAAAATTATGAAGTAACTGTAAATTCGAACTCATCCTTTAAAAAATTGAAGATGGAATTAAAGAACGGCATTTTTAGTGAAGTGGAATTCCAGCAGCTGCCTTTGGAAGTTGAACCATCATATCCATGACCCAATTTGAGCAGTCGGTGGTTCTGATAGTTCCGACACCGTCAGATATGACATCTGACAGGATAACCCATATGTGGGTACCAAGTTAAGGCCTATACGGCCGGACGGATTAAAAAAAATTGTTTTTAATTGTTCAGCAACTTTTGGATTGTGCTATACTAACGGATAATCACTGTTCGTAGTTTCGTCGTTAGAAATGGAAAATTCTCAATTTGATTTGGAAAATTCTCAATGTGATTTGGAAAATTCTCAATTTGATTTGCAAAATTCTCAATTTGATTTGGAAAGTTCTCAATTTGATTTGCAAAATTCTCAATTTGATTTGGAAAATTCTCAATTTGATTTGGAAAATTCTCAATTTGGTTTGGAAAGTTCTCATTTTGATTTGGAAGATTCTAAATTTGATTTGGAAAATTCTCAATCTGACTTGGAAAATTTCACATTTTTTTGCCAATCGATAAGAGTCTGCTGAAAAGTGTATATCAGGTTTCTACATACGAGGGTTCTTCCAAAAGTAAGTTACAGAAAAGTTACAAAAAAAAAATATATATATATTTGTATTCAGCAACATCTAAACTGTTTTCTGCAAAACCGTCCATTTCTTTCAATCGTTTGTGATAACGATATTCGAGTTTTTTTTAGTCCGATGGTGTACCAATTTTCATCCAAATAGCGTAGCCAGCTGTGAACCGCATCCTTAACTTTTCCATGTCCGCAGGATTTCTTTGCTCGACATTCCACGCCTCTTGTTTTTTATTGCCTTTCTCAATTCTGTGAGGATACTGCTGTCGAGAAAATCAACCAGCAGAACACCCTTACAGTCCCAAAACACTGTAGCCATTTTTAGGACGTCCCACAGTAAGACTTGGGCGTCCTTATGCGATCGGTCTGGGGTGAAGTTGGACAACACTCAACAGAAAAAAAAAACGTCTGCCAAGTGGGTGTGGCACATAGCTTCCTCGTATCCATAATCCGATTATATAGATGATCTGATGCATAGTAGTTAATCTCAAAACACCAATCTCTAAGTACCTTCCACTACCCTCATAGGGGACCATCTACACACTAATCTGGACAATCCTAGAAAATTTTATCAAATTCGGATGAAAAATTAAGTGAGTAGATGTATGTGATTGGATCAAAAAAATACTTAGCCTCGGCTGGGATTCGAACCCGCGACCCCTGGGGGACAGTTGAAGTTACGGCTGTTACAAGTAATTCACGTTTGCGCATGCGCAGTCGCTTCTATCAGTCCGGGGATGATGATTTTCATAGGGGACTATCTACAACCTAATCCACATATTCCGTGAAAATTTCATCGAAATCGGGTGGCAAATGTGGAAGTTATGGCCGTTACAAGGGAATTCACGTTTGCGCATGCGCAGTAGCTACTATGAGTCCGAAGGTGATGATTTTCATAGGGGACGATCTAAATACTAGTCTGTAACATCCCTGAAAATTTCATTGAAATCGGATGGAAAATGTAGAAGTTATGGCCGTTACAAGGAATTCACGTTTGCGCATGCGCAGTCGCTTCTATCAGTCCGGGGATGATGATTTTCATAGGGGACCGTCTACACACCAACCCGCACAATCCCTGAAAATTTCATTGAAATCGGACAATAACTTCGTATAGTTATGCGCGTTACAAGGAATTGATGACAGACGGACAGACAGACAGACACACAGACAGACAGACACACAGACAGACAGACACGGAACCAAAATTGTTCAGAAAGGTCTAAAACGCAAAACGCGAGTGAAAATTTTTATTTTGGAGAACTTTTTTTTTTCATCCTTGAAAAGTGAAAACAAAGCTTCCGCTACCTTGGTAGACTCGGAAGCAATAACCACACAGTAATCCGTTTTAGACCATTCAGAATCCAAATCCGCGAAAAAAACCATAGGTGTATGTCTGTGTGTGTGTGTGTGTGTATGTGTGTGTGTGTGTGTGTGTGTATGTGTGTGTGTGTGTGTAACTAAATCTTGTGTACTCTGCACAGGCCTTAGTTCTCAACCGATTTTCGTGGTTCTTTTTTTGTTTGACGCGGAAAACTATCTAGTTG
The DNA here is from genome assembly GCA_009739505.2 of Apolygus lucorum. Lineage (NCBI taxonomy): Eukaryota > Metazoa > Arthropoda > Insecta > Hemiptera > Miridae > Apolygus > Apolygus lucorum. The sequence goes on along the minus strand of CM019167.2, from coordinate 41,028,980 downwards.
TGCACTACGTCGCCGGAATTTCGAATTTTGCCTTTTAAGGAGGGGAAAGGGGGGTTAATGCTCAAAAAACGTGTGTTTTTGGGCATAATCTTGTGTCGTCTGCCCAGGCCTTAGTTCTCAACCGATTTTTGTGGTTCTTTTTTTCTTCGACGCGGAAAACTATCTAGTTGTGCACTACGGCGCCGGAATTTCGAATTTCGCCTTTTAAGGGGGGGAAAGGGGGGGTTAATGCTTAAAAAACGTACGTTTGCGGGCAAAATCTTATAAACTCTGCCCAGGCCTCAATTTCCAACCGATTTGTGTGTTTCTTTTTTTGTTTGACTAAAATAACTTCCGAGTTGTACATGATTTCACCAGAATACCAAAATTTGCAAGAGGAGGGGATGGGTGGGGGGATAACATTCACAAAATATCCAATTTTTCAATATTTGGGTTCCTTTACAGCAGTAAAGGAAATATCCTAAGGTATATCCTAGGAAATATCCTCATTATATCCTAAGGTATAATGAGAATTTTTCCTCAATTTCAAAGCTTGGATACAATTAGTAAGCATACTAATTGTATCCAAGCTTTGAAATTGAGGAAAAATTCTCATTATACCTTAGGATTTGCATGAATTACTTTCTGTACCACCATGGAAATAAAAGTGGTGCCACCATGATGCCAGGGCACCATAAACCTCATATTTCTTGGGTTATTTGGTGTTTCACCTTAAATACGGATGTGACATTCGACGGATTGCCTACTAAACATAATAGGTGAATGTTCAATGTTACGACGTATTTCCGCTTTGGTGCCAGACTGCACCATTGGTGGTGGGGGGGGGGGGGGGGGTGGTGAACTTGAATTCGCATGTTGGTTGTCGTAGATCATGGATTTTAAAATGCTTTTCAGATTCCAGGCTATCATGCCGCTAGAAGTGTTATGGTTTATAATGGTGTGGGGGGGGGGGGGACTATTTCTTCCCTAAAGTAATAAATAAATTACATCGAGAGAAACAGTCTTATCGCTTAACAACTGGTTAAACTGATCCAATACTTATCCAATGGGACGTCCCCTGGAATGCATGCATTACTAAACAATATGTTTTTCCTAGTTGAAGTAACCCTTCAACCAGGGAATTTATTCAGCCTGCTCCCATCACTGGATACAGGCGGTTTACATTCTTAACTTTTATAAAATGAATACCAACATGCTTAATAGAATAAAATAGGTTTCAAAATAAACCACAGGGTACTGCTAATAAGTTCCTCTTCCCACTTATAGTAGGTCAAAGTCCATGGAGTTCACAATCTCAATAAAATCAAACAAATGTTTGTTTATCAAATTAAAATATTCTCCTGGCCATTCCGACCTGTTCAGCATCACTTTCCTGATGAGTCGTGCTCTTTCTGGCTCAAACAACGGGCACCGGATGGTCCCATGTTTGTAATACGCGCTCACCACAAGTGCAAGTCCCATCACAGAGCAAACCAAACCGCTGCAAATAGGCTTTATTTCCCCCGTGTCCTGTTAGAACCTGAGTAAGTTTGTAAGAGCACTCAAATTTAATCTTGAGCCTCCCTCTTACAGTTGGGAAAAACCGCTTTGTGTGTTGTGCTGTATTAGTGTTGGCATCCCACAGCAAGCTCCAAGCATCAATTGTCCCCTCGTCTCCACACTGTAGACCATTACCTTCCCAGAGGACCTTGACTTTCTTGGGAGCAATCAATAAATTTGATTGGGATGTTTTCCCTCACCCTCCCTATTTCCCAAACCTCGCATCAAGCGATTTTCGCCTATTCCCGGCTCTCAAAACCCACCTGGTAGGAATGAAAATCAGGAAGTTAAGAAGTTAAGGATGCGGTTCACAGCTAGCTACGCAATTTGGATGAAAATTGGTAGTCCATCAGACTGAAAAAACTGGAATACCGTTATCGCAAATGCTTGGAAAAAACGCTGCAAATTATTACACAATGGTTTATTATTTTTATATAGATCACTCGTCTGCAAAGCCACCAACCATCCAACATGAAGAAAAACATCGATCGCATTTCGGTCGGCTAACACTTGAAAGGCGATTAGGCCACTTTTGCGATTCACACTCGTGTTTCTGATTTATCGTACGTCCAAACTTTAAATTCTCGTAGTGAGCGAACGGTTTGACCTACAGAGCTCCGCGTGGTCTCAAAAAATTCTAAAAATTCTACAGAATCTTAAATTGAAGGAAAAACAATACCTTTATATCAAAATTTTTGAGTTAGGGCGTTTTCAAAATTTCAAAATTCATTTTGGAACCCTTAGAAGTGACCTACATCAACCAAAATCTTCGGGGCACAACTAGGCCCCAAACGGAGCCAACATACCAAATTTCATCAAAATTGGTCAATGCTAAGGGGCAAAAGTGCCGCGTACGGCGGACGGCGGACGGCGGACGGACGGCCAAATTTTTATTCGATTTTTGGATTCTACATACCTTGAAACGTAAACCATCAAATTTTGAGGGGGTGTTAAAATTTTTTTTTTCTTGGTCGATTCCAAAGGTTCATTATTGAAAATAATAAACCAAAATGGGCGATTATGTTGAAAAATAGTTTAGATGTTGCTGAATAAAAATGTATATTTTATGTAACTTTTCTTTTTTTTCCAATTTTTCCAAGCATGTCGGAACTTACTTTTGGAACAACCCTCGTACAAAGGAGTTCATCTAGCCTATCAATCCACAGTGTCAAGTATATGGATATTCCAGTAAGGTCACCAGCACAGGGCCCGATCAAGTTGGCCATTTGAAGCATTTGGCTGTTTGACAGTAAATATAGATTGGACCTCTGTGGGCAAATTTGAACTCAATAATGAACTCATAAGGGGGTTCTTGCACGGTGCACCCGGACCCCAAAAAGTATTGCGCAGTGCACCGAGCCGCGTCTTCTTCACACTGCACTCGATTTCACAGTGCACCCAGGAGATCAGACGCCCCCCTGAAGGGGGTTCTCGCATAGTACGCTCAGACTAGAAAAAACCTAAAATTTTCCGTCCCACTTTTACAGACTTAGGACTGTCTGCGACCGTGCAGGCCTGGTTAAAAATTTGGGATGCTTCACAATGAGGCATTGTCAAACCTAATCTACGAACATAGAAATGGAAATCGGAGAAATGGGAAATCTCTGTGGGTCGAACACTTGGCGGGTCGAAATGCGTGCGAAGTTTAAACGATATTTTTTTAAAGCGAAATCGTATGCAGTAATTTCTCCATTCATCTTCCTATCAGTTTATTGTTTTCTTTTCTAACCCACGCTCGTCCCTTACGTCTACCTGGCCTTCTGTTTTCTTTTGATCTTTGTAATCGGCGGCCAGCTCATGGGAGTGCTCATGTTTGCTATGAACTGTATTTTCATGATTCTATATTCCGCTTCACAACCTTGACCGACCTTACTCATGTTTTCGTAACTTCTGCCGATTCTGTTTCATTAGAATGGTAGGGAAGTTGCATACTATTTGTTTACATTTCGCCTGGGTGCACAGTGCAAGGGTGTGTTGACAGAAACCGACTCCTCGGGTGCACTATGGAATACTCATTCTCTCGACTTTCGAGGGAATGGGTTTTTGGGTGCACTATCATGCCCGTCCCCTCTCATGAGTCACATCCCACCACCCAGTTGTAAGGAGTCTTCTAAAACATTGTTTTCAGGTATCTTCTTGTGGCAGGGTATGAAGAAAATCTTCGAGTATGCAGCGGTACAATTAGAACCGAACCCCCGACTTCAGGCAAGGTTTAAATATCGATACCTTAAAGCACAAAGGTGCTGTGTCCATCAATCTTCCACATTTTAATTTTTTTTTCAACTTCAGAAAAACTCAAATTTAACGAAACTATTATTGACCTTCTTGACGATTATAGCTTGAAAAATGTATTGAAGAAATTAAAGAGCTTGGTGTAACAAGCCATTATTTTAGGAATTGTGCACTGGTGATAACTTCTTTTGCGTTTTTCTCAAAACTCCGTTTTTGGACATAGCCCCTTTGTGCTTTAAGGTATCGATATTGAATCGGACCGGGGATTAGGGATAAACGAATCGCTGATTTGATTCGCTAATTGTATGTCGCTACGAACCTAACTACTATAGACCTTCCGTTTAGCTTACATAGAGCCCTGATTGTATGGATGATCCGATGCACAGCAGCTAATTTCAAAACATTAGTCTCCAAGTACCTTGTACTACACTAATACGGGACCATCAACACCTGAACTCGCACAAACTCGAATATTTCTCCCCATTTGGGTACAAAATGTAAAAGTTATGGCTGTGACAAGTAATTCACATTTGCGCAGTGGCAACATTTGCACATTCTCTTGCGTAGTGGCTACTATCAGTCCCGGGGCAATGGTTTTCATTGGGGGACACCCCGATGTGAACAATCCCTGAAAATGTCATCAAAATCGGATAGATAATCTTGGAGCTATGACTGTCACAAGACAATTCACGTTTACGCATGCGCACTGGCTAGGGAACCATCTACACGCCAACCCCCAAAAGCACCGAAAATTCCATCAAAATCGTACTATAACTTCGTATAGTTTTGCCCGTTACAAGGATTTTATGACAGACACACAGACACGGAACCAAAATTGTTCAGGACGGTCCAAAACGTAAAACGAGAGAGAAATTTTGGTTTTGGAGAACATTTTTTTTCAACCTTGAAAAGGGAAAACAACGCTCCCGCTACCTTGGTAGACTCGGAAGCTATACGCTTCATCACATAGCTTTAGCTACGACGACTTTCATACGGAAGGGCAAGAGGTCTCATTCGAATCAGAAATCCATAATTGAATTCCACTTATCAGTGAAAGTGACTTACCTCGACAGACCTCCAGAAATGTAGTAGAAAAAATTGAAAACAACGTAAGCAGATACAAAAAGAAGAGGATAAATCGCGTGGACGAGCTCGAAGGGGTGGCCAGCGATGATGAAGTCGATGCCCATGAATACCGAGTTGAACAAGTGCGACGCGAAGTTAGGGACATCCAGATCGTAGAATTCTGAAACAACGTCAACATGAAAATACGTAGATTTACGTAGTGTTGGAAAGTAGCTGATATAAGTTAGGATGAACCGAATGAAGTGAAGGTTGGTAAAATAATTTATCCATTCTTCTAGCTGGACAAAAATAATTACTGATTAGCCATTATTACAGGGAATTTAGCATAATATGTTGCTACATTTTGAATATAGGGAATACTCTATTGTTCAACGGTCCCGGGTATGATGTTAAACTGCGACCCTGGTGGAGGGCAGCAGCACCCATCATTATCAGGATAAGCGGTAGTGATACACCCAGTAGAATGGTTATCACCGAACAGTCGAAAGCGCCTGTCAAATCGATAGAAGCGGTTTCGACGCTATGAGGGAAGGACTCTTCAGATTGATTTCAGCCGACCTAAGGGACGGAAACCCTGATTAAATAAACCAAAATGACCCGGTCCTCCCGGTTAGGGGTTGGGCGTAGGGCTAACAACCCTACCCCGCTAAAATTCAATAGTTACTAATCCCGAAACGTATAGCCAACGGGAAGCCTGAGGCCACACCCGCCTGTAAGTAGAGCTCGGCAGTAACAGTAGTAAGTACTACTTAGTTTTACATTTACTGATACTTGAGATGGCAATTCTTCAAAGGAACCTCAAAAACAAATTTTAGGAGAAATTTGACCGTAAATCTTAATTAGGGGTTCAAAAAAATATTGATGATATTGCAATTTTGGCACTATTCTGGATTTTGGTTAATTATTTATAAAAATAAACGAGCAACATTTTTTTTCTCAACCCGTAGTTTTAAATGTCAACGAGGAAAAAATCCAAAAACGAATTTAAAAAACAAAAAAAAAAAAACAATGTTTTTTATATTTTGGTAGACTCGGAAGCAAAAAAAAAAAAAAAAAAAAAATCTGACCTGGGTATTTTTTCCATGTTGACAGTATTATTCATGATACTATTTGTGCCCAAAAATCTTGTTTACTCCTAGTTAATTCAAAGGAGTGAAAGACATGGATGCATTTTTCCACACTTTCGATATAATGGTTTTCTCATCAATTTAAAATTATCTCCCATTTTCGAAATTGAATGAGAACTGTTTGGGGTTCTGTACGATCAACCACTAAAAACACAATTTGCGATGAAATGGTTGGTTTTCTATGTAAACTTGATGTTTCGTGCCTCTTGAGATGTACGTATCTAGCGAGCATGGACGCTTCAAGTTCCACAGTTCAGTTGCTTGAGTGCAGTATTAGGCTGAAAGGCATCAACTGGACCATTCTCACCCATATTCCCTGTTTGTACTGATTGGCCTAATATGGTTAGTTATTACGACGGTATTGACTAATGAAGAAGCAGTGATATTAGCACTTCAGTGATCTACCCAGAAAAACCCACTGTGAAATAATTTAAAGCTTAAAAAAAAAAAAAAAATTGTCTAGGTTCAGATCCCATTTACACTGAAACATACGCACATTAACTTAAGATTAATGTAATTGTAATTAAATAACTTAAGATTATCTTGAGATCAACTTAAGAGTGTTCAAAGGTGAATTTCCAGGGTAAATACTTGTACAAATCCAAACATCAAACCGCTAGAGGTTCCCATGAGTCGAGTGGAGGAAAACAAACGTCTGCCAAGTGGGTATGGTAGATAGCTTCCTTGTATCCATAACCCGATTGTATAGATGATCCGCGATCTGAGTGTATAGATGATGCGCACAAAATACTCAATTTGAAAGGCATGATTTTTGAAGGAGACAATCCCCATTTCAACTCGCATAATTCCTGAAAATGTCATCGAAATCAGATTGGAAACGTAGTAGTTATGGCTGTTACAAGGAAATAAAAGTTTGCGCATGCGCAGCGGCTACTATCAATCCGGAGGTGATGATTTTCATAGGAGACCATCTGCAAGTCATTTCAAAATTTCATCGAAATCGGCTGGAAAATGTAGAAGTTATGGCTGTGGTAAGGCATTCATGACAGACACACAGACAGACAGACACGGAACCAAAGTTGTTCAGGAAGGTCTAAAACGTAAAACACGAGTGGAAATTTTGGAGAACTTTTGTTTCAAGCTTGAAAAGTGAAAACAATGCTTCCGCTACCTTGGTAGACTCGGAAGCAAAACTCGAGCTGGGTAGGCATCAAAGTCATCTATTAGTGCTTTAAAATCGCTCATCAAAGTTCACCGGTTTTTTTCTCTGGTTTACCTTGCCCAGTTACTTTAGTGTAAAATGGAAAACAATAATCCATAAACGAATCCGATAACTTCGTTTGCAATGGATCTAAATTCTAAAAACCGTAAGTATAACACGACGTATCAGATGTTGTAGATGTGGTACGGAGTGTCCTCAGCCAAGGCCCAGGGGCTGAAAGCCAGGAAACTACTCTTTCCAGGACGTTCCTCAGTTGTGAGTGACGTCCCCATGTAACAGATCTGGCTCAGAACAGGACGATGGAGCGAACAGTAAGCCATGCAGCCGTCTCCGATAATTACGAATAAATACAAACGTCGCACTTCCAGGTATTTGTCAACTCGCAACACGTAATTCCTACGCCTTGAGTCTCGCCAGACGTCACGTGGGGCCACTACTGAGCTTCTACCAGTGGTTAGTAAAGTGCAACAATAAAGAAAAAAGAAAGGGAGTTCTTACCTGGGTTGTATATGAAAAGCCAGTACATGGCGCTGACTCCAAATGCTATTGTTATGGAGCACGAGTGCATGCACCAATAAAGGTTGAATACTCCGTCCATTCGAGGAGGCGGAGTAGGCTCATCGTCAGCTGAAAAGTAAAATCCATAGAAAAAATAATGATGTTGGAAAATGGCACAGATTTTTTGAAAAAAAATCTGCTTGGATTTAGTATTGTAGGGGTTGACAGTAATGAATACTTCAGACCCCTCTCGAGTATAGTTAGTTGTCCATGAAATTTCAATCTTTCTGCTAGAATCGGGGATTATTTTGGTTTATTATTTTCAGTAATGATTACGCCAATTACGTTCGCCGACACAAAGAAAAGCTAACTAAATAAACTAAATCAGAAACACAAGCGTGACCAAAAGAGGTTACGCTCCATCCAAATTCTAGCCGATCAAAATGCGATCGTTGTTGCATTTTTTCGAGTTGTACTCAGTTTTGAGTCCTTAGTAACAGAATTTCCTAATGAAGGCACCAACAGCTCCCTTTTTCGTCGAGTTGAGCGTGAAGAGTTTATTTTTTCAAAATAAACTTGGTTGTAAAGTAGGTAGATAGTATGTACCTGTGGTTGGTAGGTAGTGGCAACGAACCTGTGTTCATTGCAGGCGAGTGATCTATAAAGACAAATAATAAACCTTTGTGTAATAATTTGCAGTTTTTTCACAGTGAGGTACGGCATCGTGTAGGGATGGATTTTTCATTAAATTTGTCGTAGAATCAAAATCCCACTTATTCACTTCATAAGAATTTTCCATGTTTCTATAAACTTCCGAGGCGTGGAGGTTCAATGCAATTTTTCCATTTTTGACTGTGTCTCTTTCGTTTGAAATGGTCATTTTATAGTTCATTGTTCGATAATTACCTAGTGTTTATTAGAGTTATTATGTTACGTTTTGAATGGCGAATGAATTCGAGAACGAATTTTTCTGAGATTGCATTGAGCAAAAATGTTAATACGGATTCCTGATTTCATCTTCGTGTGATCAAGAAAGCGATTCAATATTCATAAACAAAGCATCAATTGAGCGATTGTGATTTGAAATAAAATCATAAGCTTATATTATTACCCCATTATTATTCGTACAAGGTTTGATAGCATTCGGTATCTATTATAATAGAAATTATGACTCACATTAAACTCACCTTGCTTCTTGTTTATGTGTGCTTGGTAGACCAAAACGGCAGATAAACTCGCTTGGGCGACATTGAGAAGAAGACCCCAGTTGGTGAGATAAATGGGCCACTTGAAGTAGTGGCTTAGACTCTTTGGTTCTTTCCCCACTTCTAGGATAGACAGGATCATTATAACTATCACAGCCAGAGCGTGCCATATTCTGTAGAGGAGGTACTCAGAACTTGCAGTCTGCTCTTTCTCCCACTGTCAATCAAATACACAACGAATGAATCAAGATGTTGAATGGATATCAATATTGATATTATTATAAAAGTATTGAAATGCTTTCGCTCAAGATCGGGCATTTCTTATCTCCATAGCCACGTAATTTATCTATATTTTAACTATTTTGCGGACTTGACGCATTTAGCTGTAACGACTTAAGACTTTCGAGAAAGAGAAAATGAAAGAAATAAATCGTTCTAAGCAAAATCTCTGCTACCATCCAGATGGTGGTAAGGTTCCTAATTCGTAGAGTAGCGCACTGTCACATAGCACAAGTCTTTCGAAGCTAGAAACTTGATCATAAAGTACAGGTACCATCCCTATGTGTGAAGTACACATTGTGCCGAAAACCGCAAAACGCATCCGTTGCGGGAATCCGCAAGCAATTGTTTTCTTATGGGCGATGACAAATTACGAAAACCGCACTGCGGCGATCGCATCCGGTTTTTTTTGCCGCAATCTGTCGTCGGATTTCAAAAGTCTGCATCCCGCACTGCGGTGCGGTTTGGATAAGAAAACCCAAAGAAACAAGTGCCTAGTGACAAATTGGCCGGCAAAACCGCACGCCGCATCTTTTCATCTTTTGTAAACTAGGTATTCGCTGGTTTTTTTTCTCGTAATGACAATATTATAACGATCCTACAAAATATTAATAAGTAGTAGTAGCATACTCGATACTTTTTGTTTCTTTCATCAACATTTTTTTATTAAAATTTCAAAATTTTTTTCATCAACATTCGTATGAGAAATGTAGAAGTTATGGTTGTTTCAGGGAATTCACGTTTGCGCATGCACAGTGGCTACCTTCAGTCTGGAATAAATTATTTTCGTAGGGGACCATCTAAACGCCAATTAGAACAATCCTACAAAATTTCATCAAATTCGAATGACAAATTTAAGTGTTATAGCTGTTTCAAGAATTTAACGTTTGCGTATGCGCAGAGGTTACTGTCAATTTGGGAGCCGTGATTAATGTATTATGGTTTTCCAGAATAGTATTTAAAATACAACAAACATTTAGCGAGAAACCATTGATCGTGGAATTTATAAGCTAGAACTCTAGAATCGACTCTCACATGTTCGTAACTCGTTGTGAACAACCCATTGATTGGTAACTAGATAACACATCAACAATTCACTGGAATTGTCACATCATATGACCGCTGAAAATTTCATCGAAATCGGATGGCCATTGCGGTTTTCTGCACACTGCGTCATGTCGCTCCAAACGCGGTTTTTCGCTGCGGTTTTGCGGCTGCTGAGAACCGCAAACCGGAGCCGCATAATGTGTCATTACACTAAGAACAAACCAAAACATATTGTTGAGTCATTCATTCAAATCATTCCCATTGGATAAGCATTAGGTCAATTTAAACCAGCAGGTAAGCGATCAAAGTTGCATATTTATTTACCTTCCTACTACAAAAAGCTGATTCACTCAATGTAATTTAGATCTTTTAGATTTAGATTTTGAGTAAACTGTGGACTTCCTCCATCCTCCCACCACTTAATCCGCCATGACATTTCAATCGCCATGTGAGCCTCGAATTTGAACAGCATTTTAATATCCATGATCTCAAACATCTTGAGAGATAATTTCCGCTGAACCTAAGCCTCTTTCAGAAATATGTTGCTTAGGTGCTAAAAAGAACTTCAAATTAGAGGACACCCCCCCCCCCCCAAAAAAAAAAAAAAAACAGTACCAGATTTTTATAATAGAATTTTATTTTTCTTGTTGGGCGGTGAAGTGATAAGTACGAGTACCTTCGAGAAACCGAGTAATTGTGTAGCAAGGATGATTTTGGTTTATTATTTTCAATAATGAACCTTTGGAATCGACCAAGAAATTTTTTTTTTTAACACCCCCTCAAAATTTGATGGTTTACATTTCAAGGTACGTAAAATCCAAAAATCGAATAAAAACGCTGCAAATTATTACACAATGGTTTATTATTTTTCTGTATAGATCACTCGTCTACAAAATCACCAACCATCCAATATGAAGGAAAAAAAAAAAAAATCAGAATCACCAACTATCGATTACATTTCGATCAGCTCTAATTTGAACGGAGATTAGGCCTCTTTTGCGATTCACACTCGTGTTTTGATTTATATATATATATATATTTCAAAATAAACACTTAAATTTTCGTAGGGAGCGAACGGTTTGTCCTACAGAGCTCCGCGTGGTCTCAAAAAATTCTAAAAATTCTATAGAATCTTAAATTGAAGGAAAAACAATACCTTTATATCAAAATTTTTTGAGTTAGGGCGTTTTCAAAATTTCAAAATTGATTTTGGAACCCTTAGAAGTGACCTACCTCAACCAAAAGCTTCGGGGCACAACTAGACCCCAAATGGAGCCTACATACCAAATTTCATCAAAATCGGTCAATGCTAAGTGGCAAAAGTGCCGCGTACGGCGTACGGCGTACGGCGGACGGCAGACGGCGGACGGCGGACGGACGGCAAAATTTTTATTCGATTTTTGGATTCTACGTACCTTGAAACGTAAACCATCAAATTTTGAGGGGGTGTTAAAATTTTTTTTTTCTTGGTCGATTCCAAAGGTTCATTATTGAAAATAATAAACCAAAATTTGGCCGTCCGTCCGTCGTCCGCCGTACGCGGCACTTTTGCCACTTAGCATTGACCGATTTTGATGAAATTTGGTATGTAGGCTCCATTTGGGGTCTGGTTGTGCCCCGAAGATTTTGGTTGATGTAGGTCACTTCTAAGGGTTCCAAAATAAATTTTGACATTTTGAAAACGCCCTAATTCAAAAAATTTTGATATGAAGGTATTGTTTTTCCTTTAATTTAAGATTCTACAGAATTTTTAGAATTTTTTGAGACCACCCGGAGCTCTGTAGGACAAACCGTTCGCACACTACGAGAATTTAAAGTTTGGACGTACGATAAATCAGAAACACGAGTGTGAATCGCAAAAGAGGCCTAATCTCCGTTCAAATTAAAGCTGACCGAAATGCGATCGATGTTTTTCTTCATGTTGGATGGTTGTTGGCTTTGCAGACGAGTGATCTATATAGAAAAATAAGAAACAATAAACCATTGTGTAATAATTTGCAGCGTTTTGCTTTAGTTGTTACATATAGTTTTCTGCAAAGGTCAGAATCAATAACGTGAGTTTGAGATCATTATGAAAAGTCGTAACAGGACAGAGTGGGGTTACGGGATATCTTACAATTAACTTGGGCATAGGCGGCTTGTCAAGGTAGTGGGAAAGTTGTAAGCAGCAAACTATTGACCTCACCGAGTGTTTTGTATTATCCATCACGCACATCTAAAACTGACCACAGACCAGACCAGGGGCTTCTTTCGGCAGAGGGCTTCATCTGTACAATAAACTAACGTGGGACGTACAACCAGCGATTTTATATGGATGAGAGGAACAGTAGTACAATAGTAGTAGAGCAGGCAGTAGTTGGGCATCTGAAATACTTCAGAGAGGATCGGCGGAACCAAAATATAGTTTGAAATACTATTGGTTTATTTAACACTCGGAGAAAATTTATGAAATTCTATAACTGATATCATCAACTACAAAATACCTTCATTAACAGACCTTCATTAACTAATTTGGTTTATTATGTTCAATAATGAACCTACGGAATTCAGTTTGAAAAAAAATGTAACTTCCTTTCAAAACATGATGGTTTGCGTTTCAGGCTATGTAGAATCCAAAAATCGATTAACAAATTTTCCGTCCCACCATTTTGGTTATCCTCAGTAAATAGTGGGGGTCATTAAAAAAAACACATTTTTAAGAAACTTTCTAATGTTATTAGTAGTAATGTTAATTAGTTAGTGATGTTAGGTAGAATCAATTAACACATTTCCGCCCAGCGTGACCATACGTGCCAAGGATTCATTTTCATTCTGGCGCTCCTGTACAATCAGCAAGTAATTGTTTCACGAATCTAAATGTCTCATCGTGTTAGGGAGGTGTTGAGTGATTTTGAGCAATGTAACCTTGTCAATTTAGATTTGGATTGAACTAAATTTTTCAGTTTTTCCCTCTTCATTAAAAATCTGTGTTTCATTTACTCGATCCTTCCAATACATTTCAGCTATCCAGAATAATTGAGTTGTCCAGTTCCAATGCCACTTTGTTCAATTTTCGAACGATTCGAGATAACTATCGATTTTAATTAAATCGCAGGTGACAAATCGAATGGTGAAGTTTTTTTCTTTCTAAACCCACCATATCCCTCCCAAAATGACCCTGAAGAGTTGTGTTGCTTTCCAAAACCCACTAGGTATGTCCAATGGGTATTGGGTTCCAAAAGCCGCCATGTCGATCTCATTTCTCCTGTTTCAAAACCCACTTTGTCCCACACTGTTATGCACCCTTCTTTATCATTGTGTTTCAAAACCCACCTTGTTCACAGCTCTCTTCAGTGTTCTTTTCTTTCAGTTTTTTATTAGTTTTTTTTTATTAGGCTGCTGATTTTTTCAAAAAAACTACTGTTTGGCACTTCAAATTCAATGAGTGCAAAAGAATTATTGTTACTTTGTCCGGGAAGAACAAAATCCCCTTGGTAAGGGGAGAGCCTGCTTATCGATCAGACATTGGCGCAGGAAAATCAATATTAAAAAGAGGGAAAACGCTGACCAAAAACCTTGGTATAGATACCATTCCCAAGGGTAAACCTGTCAATGGAAAAAAAACTGCAAGACGTCAAAGATCTATTGAAAAAACATTTCGGAGATGATTGGGTGACAGATGAAAGGCTCGAATATTACAAAAAAAACCTTAATCCTTGAACCAGCAAATAATTCGATTATGGAAGAGGAACCTCCTCATGTCCAAGAAGAAGATTCTGAAGATGATGATGACATGATAGACGGCGAAGTGGTTATAGTAGACCAAGAAGGCCAAGTCACAAACTTTCAGGACAATGCTGATAAGATAATGAAAATCGCTGAAAAATTTAAATGAAGTCTGTAAAAAATAAGAACTTTCTTGAAGCTTGATATATTCGTAAATGTGTTAAACTGTCATCACGCTTGTTTTTTTCATTTTACCATTTTTTTGCTAGTACCTATACTTACTTGGAAATATTGTAGTTACTTTATTTGGAAAATTTGTAATACCCATTGTGTACCTATTCTTATTTACTTAAAAATTTGTACTTAATAAAAATGTGTCAAAGCTGCATCACCGAAAGGGTGTGATTTGTTTTCAAACCCCACTTTAATAATTATTAATAAAATTGCTTAAAATGTATCTCCCTCTCATGTCCCACACTATAGGTTTGCGTCTGTCATCACCACTAATCTTCACCCGCAAGCAATACAAATTTAATGCTTCACAGGAATAATTTAGGCATCCTCTCTATTTTGCTTTTTGAATACAAACGACCGCCTGGTGGTTACATCACATAAGAATAGCACACACCACATTCCGCATCATTCAGTATGAAAGTACATCAATCCGAGCATCAATCCGAGTTTATTATTGAATTAATGATAAAAGATGCTTTTACCCAGTATGACATTGGAGCAGTCAGAAATACCGAAGAACAGAATAGAATAAATGTAAATACACATTTCTGGATGATCGCTGTCTGAGCTTGGCTAGAGTAGTGCCTAAGTGGGTCTCAGTCGGTCGCCGTTCGTTCCTCGTTTCGGGTTAGTATTTCCCTCAAGTATGGGAGCAACAACTTTAAAAGTTGTAGCTAAATTTGAAATTCTCAAGGATTTTAGAAATTCATTAGTGCACGGCCCTAGGGAATTGAAAAACTGAAAGATTGCCGCTGGAATCATCAAGATTTAACTATAATTGCCAGAGAAAAATGGGGAAAACATAACTGAATAAACGATTTTTCCCATTTTTCTCTGGCAATTATTGTTCAATTTTGATGATTCCTATCTTTCAGTTTTTCAATTCCCTAGGCCCATGCAAAATAAATCTCGAAAATCCTTAAAATTTTCAAATTTAGCTACAATTTTGGTTTTTACCCCTTCAATTTTTGGAAATACTAACCCGGAACAGTGAACGAACGGCGTCCGAATGAGACCCCAATAAAGGAAGCAAAGCTAAAGAAACATCGGAAAACACCATAGGAAAAGCGATAGAGAAGGAAAAATCTCAGATGCTACGTCCCTTTAGATTGAAGGTTGAGATATTACAGCCCTCAATTCATAATTTCCGGCGGTATGATAGTCGTGTCCGCGAACTTCAGGATTGCAATTTTTCTGGTAGTCTCCTGTTGAGTTCTTCAATAGACTCTGTTCGTTCACCTCCGCGACGTACCATGTCCATTAACAAGACAAAACCAGCGCTGTGCGATATCGGAGCCGACAATCACCGGCGCTTCGTCTCCAGTCGTTTTTATTTTTCCCCCTGTATTCATAGACACTCGTTGTAGGTATTCATCACACACCGATCACTTCTCAATTACCGAACCTATTGTGCGTTTTTTGGCCCAACAGAATCTGAGATCCCATGCCGATGGAACATTGATGTTTGAGTACGTGCGTACACGCACCCTATTTCAGTGAACATTTTTCTCACTTCGCGTTCAATCATCGCCTTTAATTTGCATAAGCCCACATTTTCTCAAAAAATGACACTTGGAAAATGGTGGATTGAATCATTACGAAATGTTGGTTGGTGAAGTGAAAGGGAGAGATCACTTGACATGACAGACAAACAACCTTTCACCACGTGGTCTCGTTACTAGGTGGCCCCCTTTCCTTTCTGATCCTTTCACCTCCCTTTCACCCATACTATATAAATAGAACGTCTGACTGACAAACTTTAGTACTCTCTCGAAGGCCTGAAGATGATGTCGTTACATCGAAAGCGCTCGCCTCCTGTATTCGACTTGCTGATTACGACGGATTCTCCAATACGGTACGTAGATAATAATTGTATTCTTATAACTAGCGGAACTAACCCCATTCATTTAATACCTTTGCTGTTGAGTCGACTGTATAACATAATACCTAGTTTATATAAAAGTGTTCGATTTAGAGGTTAATCAGTTCTTAATCAAGTATCACTAATAATTATACGTAGCCGCCCCCACAGATAGTAGAGGCCTATTCCGAGTAGGGATCGTCATGCCAAGCACCCTGGAAGAAGAGTGAGGGCCATGGGTTCTCCCTAGCTACTTCTTCAATCGCCAGTCGGGTTCAGGACGAGCATGTGAACTGACAAGGGGAGTTTCGGCGGTGTTGTACTGTCTAGAGCTATGTAATCGATTTATAATCCGTTTTGAGCCATGTTATTGTAGAATACAGTTGTTTTTATGATCCTGACAACCAACTGGAAGAAGAGGAAATGCCGGAGAATGGAATAAGAGTAATCCCATCTCCATCATACATTTACTTTTTCATCAATCCTGTTTTTATTGATTCGTTAACTTTTACGATAAGTATGTAAATAAATGAGGATTTGGTGATCGTTAACTGCCCTTTTCAGCATCCAATGACTTCTACGATTGCAATAGTGCCAAACAATCGTACGTTGTCATGTGGTCGGGAACTCGGGATTTCGTTTGTATGTCGAATTATCGATTGGTTGGTGAGAAGTATTTTGATAATCGTGTTAATTAATAATCTCGGAAGCTTTAAGTTATGGAAACAAACGGGTGTGTTCGTTAAAAATGTGCTGATTAGTGAGAAAAGCAGAGGGAAAAGCGGTGGCGCTAGATTGAAACAAGGTCACAGTGGCGTATTTCTACGCTATTGCTACCATATAACGTGGGAATACTGAAGGTAGGGTAGAAATAATATCAATTCACCATTCACGGGAAACAGGAAGGTATAATTGAATAAATTTGCTTACCGGGGCTAGGGGTTAGACGGGGTGAAGGATGGAGAAAACGAGAGATCGTCAAGCGTGTTGAGTCTTCGAGGGCTACGGGAAGAAGAAGGTTTCTCACTCCTTCCCCACATCGTCTCTTACCCTTCAGGGTCATCCGTGATAAGTACATATCACACACTAACGGAATAATATTCCGCATATTATGCTTGCTTGTGGAACGTCATGTCAACCTGATTTCTCAAATTCAATTCCCACATTCAAATTGTACCGATGTGGTGGAATACTTGTACTTTGGTTTATTTTCGCTGATAATAAAATTGTGTAACTGGCCACGCAATTTTTTTAACCCATCTTAGAAATTCAATTAAATAGAAGGTAGTAAATGCAAAAATTACATTTCAGGATCGAAAAAAATTTAGGATTATTACATAACGATGGAATTAATTTTTTCCAAGTACATAATCATATCCATGTATCAACATGGTGCAATTAGATCAGATTATTAGACCATTCAAGTGGTGCATTTTCACCTTAAGTCCTTCTGCGAAACGGTGACAATTCTAGAAAAGAACAAAGTTGTGAAGAAATTACAGATTTGACACGTGGATGAGGTATGTTCGGATGTTGAATGCGATCACAACATGAAAAGAGTTCCGTATTCCATCACTGCTACACCACTCCTTCGGTCAATTCGGTCCGGTGAGGCGGCGCGGCGGTTAACTGTCGCCCATACAAAACGAATTATTCGAACTGTGAAAGAACGCCTCGAACTACCGGAAAGAACGACTAACCAGTCGTGGACTTTTTTTTTTTTTATCGCATTGCTGAAGTATCGCTACTCCTTGAAAAAACACCGGTTAAAGAAGGGAAGAAATATAATAAAAAACGTCTAACAAGTTAGTGCCATCTAAATAGATGTTTCATGGTTGGTCATGTCTCAGTCGTGTGCCCACATCACCCTGCCTCAACTGTTCCAAATTAATGGCGATTCTTCGGGTTAATACTTTCTCAATTCCAGCCAACAAAAGTGACATTGAACCAGATCTACATAAATAATTGTCAAAACTGAAGAACCTCTTTGGTTAGTCCAATTTTTTGACTTCCATTTCGGTTGATTATTGTTTTAAATATTAGAGCAAGAAAAACCATTTTTCCCCCCAAGAATTTTGATGGTTTACTTTTCCTGGTACGTACAATCGAATAAATGAAATTCGGTCAGACTTTTGTACATCCGCTTGCCAAATTTTATGAAATCCGGTAGGTAAGAGACCTCGATAAGGGGTAATTTTATGTACTTTCGTTAATACTTATGGTTACTTCCAACCTCAAAAGGGTGAAAAAACAGACGACATTGTTTTAACCCTTCAGTGGTAGACCCCGGAGCGCGGGGCTCCCTAGGTCCATTTATCGAATACTGTGGTTCACAGGGGCTATCCCGAAGGATGTGATTCACGGTTCCCTCCTAGAAACTACCACCCTACGCTTTCTTGCGCTAAACTGTGAAAGTGTCAAATCGCTCCACCGAATCTTTTGAGTATTTCTTTATTTATTTTTAATCATGTATAAAAAGACTGAGCGCTCTTCTGATCCCAAGTAATGACTGCAGAGGCTTAAGGTGAAATTCGGAGTATTCCAACCCAAATTCAGACTTTTCCAAATCTAATTCACACTTGTCCAATTCAATGTGAATGTTTATCATTTCAATATCCAAATTCCCAAACCCTTGTACCACCTCCCTCACCACAGGTAAATGCAGCTCAGGGATAAAAAACAAGTTTAGTAGGTATTCGATGGGCACAGCTGGAGTACAACAAAACTTTGCAAAACTATGCGAAGTTATCGTCCGATTCGTATGCAACTTTCAAGGATTGTGCGGATTGGCGTGCAAGGTACTTGGAGATTGATGTTTTGAGGTTAGCTACTATGCATCGGATCACCCATACAATCGGGTTGTGAACACGAAGAAGCTATGTGCCCTACCCACTTGGCAGATTTTTGATTTGTTATTTTCTATAATGAACCTTCGGAATCGACCAAGAAAAACAATTTTCAACCCCCCATCAAAATTTGTTGGTTTACGTTTCAAGGTACCTACGTAGAATCCAAAACGCTGCAAATTATTACACAAAGGTTTATTATGTTTCTATATAGATCACTCGTCTGAAAAGAACTCGGCTTTGCCACTATCACCACCTACCAACCATATATACTACCTACCTACCACGTACCTACAGTGATCGCATTTTGGTCAGAAAAAATTTGAACGGAGATTAGGCCTCTTTTGCGATTCACACTCGTGTTTCGGATTTATCGTAAGTCCAACCCTTAAGTTCTCGTAGGGAGGGGACAATTTGACCTACAAAGCTGTCTCTAAAGAAAACAAAGCTGGTCTCTAAAAATTCTAAAAATTAAATACTATCTTAAATTGATGGATAAACAATACCTTTATATCAAAATGTTTTGAGTTAGAGCGTTTTCAAAATTTCAACCCTTATTTCCCAACTCTTAGAAGTTACCGACATCAATTAAAAGCTTCGGGGCACAATTAGACCCCAAATGGACCCCATATACCAAATTTCATTCAAATCGGTCAGTGGTAACTAAGTAACGTGCCGCTTTTGGCGGAAAGATTTCAACATTTTTATTCGATTTTGGGATTCTACGTACGTTGAAACGTAGACCAACAAATTTTGAGGGGGGTTAAACAAAAATTTTCTTGGTCGATTCCAAAGGTTCATTATTGAGAAAAATAAACCATAACTGTGGTTCGCGATAGTGCAAATGGTAGCTTACCTGATTTTATTCTCCTCTTCCGATCGCTTATTATACATTGACAGGGCATGCCATCCTCGAGAACGATCTTTGCTAAGCTTTGCTCCCACCTCCCACGTGGATTGACTCCAATGGTGTCAGACGGTTTTTATAGTTTCGGTTACGATGATTTCAGTTGTTAATAATTTTAATTCTATCGGTCTGAGTTGAGTACCGTCTATGAGAGAACCGTTCCCGATCTGCGCATGAGAGGATGAGAGAAGATATAATTTCTTAGCGTGCGCAAACGTGAAAACCTTGTAACAGCAACAACTTCTACAATCTCATCCGGATTGTGCGGGTTGGTGTATAGATGGTCCCCTATGAGGGTATTGTAAAGTACTTTGAGGTTGATGTTTTGAGGTTAGCTACTATAGGATCGCCTATTGAATAGGGTTATGGACACGAGGAAGCTATGTGCCACACCCACTTGGAAGACTTTTTATTATTTTATGGTTTAAACAGTTTTCAAAACCTCTTGTTTCCAGGAAAATATCCTGGAGTTCTGATGTAACGAACTACGTTACTACGTTCGACTTCCCACATTGAGCATAACTCTTCATTTGATGTATAACGAACCATAGTACGAGTACCACCAATATTTCACCGAAGCCTGAATAACGATATTCACCCTTTCAGCCGCCTCATAATTGCAGAAAAAGTCAACCCCGGAAGTGGGCGTGACCTGTATTGAGCCGTTGGTTCCGGAACTACTGGGAAAGATGACGCAATGAACACAAGTTGTTACTGAGGTAGTCAATATTGCGTAGGAGTTGGTCAGCTGTGGTTTTTGGATGACAAAACCCTCTTCCTTATACAATTTTAGTTTTTTTGTGTGGAAATTCCGCTCCATGTGTGGAACTGTATTATTTTCAGATATTTTGTTCTCTTTACAACGTGCGACACTTCAAAAATCAAATCATAAATAAAAACTTCCTATTCCCAGTAAAAACGCTGCAAATTATTACACAATGGTTTATTATTTTTCTATATAGATCACTCGTCTACAAAATCACCAACCATCCAATATGAAGAAAAAAAAAAAAAAAATAAATAAATAAATAAATTTAAAAAAAAAATCAAAATCACCAACCATTGATCGCATTTTGGTCAGCTCTAATTTGAACGGAGATTAGGCCTCTTTTGCGATTCACACTCGTGTTTTGATTTATATATATATATATTTCAATATAAACCCTTAAATTTTCGTAGAGAGCGAACGGTTTGTCCAACAGAGCTCCGCGTGGTCTCAAAAAATTCTAAAAATTCTATAGAATCTTAAATTGAAGGAAAAACAATACCTTTATATCAAAATTTTTTGAGTTAGGGCGTTTTCAAAATTTCAAAATTGATTTTGGAACTCTTAGAAGTGACCTACATCAACCAAAATCTTCGGGGCACAACTAGACCGCAAATGGAGCCTACATACCAAATTTCATCAAAATCGGTCGATGCTAAGTAGCAAAAGTGCCGCGGACGGCGGACGGCGTACGGCGGACGGACGGCCAAATTTTTATTCGATTTTTGGATTCTACGTACCTTGAAACGTAAACCATCAAATTTTGAGGGGGAGTTAAAATTTTTTTTTCTTGGTCGATTCCAAAGGTTTATTATTGTAAATAATAAACCAAAAGGGTTCACACTGTCTACATACACCGTCCCTGTTGAACTTATCAGTTATTGTTAGATTGCTTATATTAGGAACGTGGATAACATTAATGATATCTAATACCCTGGTACTTTGCAAAGTAAAAACAAGTTATAAATAATAATAAACAGCATAAGGATATCGAGTGGGTGTTAGAAGAAAGTTTCGGTAAATCTACAGGTAATTATTCATAAATAAAACAGCGCAGTTGGACAATATTTAGGTACTTAGTGGGAACTATTCAAGCGGGATAAAATTGAGGAATTTTTCAAGAGTGTAAAAATCCATTTGAATCTGGACATTTTAAAATGTTTACTTGAAACTGGTTTATGAAGTTTTGACGGGGACACAGTTTTCGATTAATGAAGAAAGAAACGGTTGTAGAGTGTGATGACAGTGTAGTTTGCGATCTCTTAAAGAGCTGAAGGATTCACTCCTATCAACCATTGAGCGATAAAACAAAGAGTTTCATCTACCTTTCAACTGCCCAAAACAGTTTCACCCAACATAATCTAAAAACGCTGCAAATTATTACAAAACGGTTTATTATTTTTATATAGATCACTCGTCTACAAAATCACCAACCATCCAATATGAAGAAAAAAATTGAAAAAAAAAAAAAAAAAATATCAGAAAAAAAATCAAAAAAATCAAAAAAAAAAAAAATCAATATCACCAACCATCGATTGCATTTTGGTCAGCTCTAATTTGAACGGAGATTAGGCCTCTTTTGCGATTCACACTCGTGTTTTGATTTATATATATACTTATATATATTTCAATATAAACCCTTAAATTTTTGTAGGGAGCGAACGGTTTGTCCTAGAGAGCTCCGCGTGGTCTCAAAAAATTCTAAAAATTCTATAGAATCTTAAATTGAAGGAAAAACAATACCTTTATATCGAAATTTTTTGAGTTAGGGCGTTTTCAAAATTTCAAAATTGATTTTGGAACCCTTAGGAGTGACCTACATCAACCAAAAGCTTTGGGGCACAACTAGACCCCAAATGGAGCCTACATACCAAATTTCATCAAAATCGGTCAATGCTAAGTGGCAAAAGTGCCGCGTACGGCGTACGGCGGACGGACGGCCAAATTTTGGTTTATTATTTTCAATAATGAACCTTTGGAATCGACCAAGAAAAAAAAATTTAACACCCCCTCAAAATTTGATGGTTTACGTTTCAAGGTACGTAGAATCCAAAAATCGAATAAAAATTTGGTCGTCCGTCCGCCGTACGCCGTACGCGGCACTTTTGCCACTTAGCATTGACCAATTTTGATGAAATTTGGTATGTAGGCTCTATTTGGGGTCTAGTTGTGCCCCGAAGCTTTTGGTTGAGGTAGGTCACTTCTAAGGGTTCCAAAATCAATTTTGAAATTTTGAAAACGCCCTAACTCAAAAAATTTCGATATATTGTTTTTCCTTCAATTTAAAATTCTATAGAATTTTTAGAATTTTTTGAGACCACGTGGAGCTCTGTAGGACAAACCGTTCGCTTCCTACGAAAATTTAAGTGTTTATTTTGAAATATATATATATATAAATCAAAACACGAGTGTGAATCGCAAAAGAGGCCTAATCTCCGTTCAGATTAGAGCTGATCAAAATGTAATCGATAGTTGGTGATTTTGATTTTTTAAAATTTTTTCTTGATTTTTTTTTTCTTTCATATTGGATGGTTGGTGATTTTGTAGACGAGTGATCTATATAGAAAAATAATAAACCGTTATGTAATAATTTGCAGCGTTTTATTCGATTTTGGATTCTACGTACCTTGAAACGTAAACCATCAAATTTTGAGGGGGTGTTAAAATTTTTTTTTCTTGGTCGATTCCAAAGGTTCATTATTGAAAATAAAAGTATGTTGGGGAAGTACCATAATCATTTGTGTTATACCCCCCCTCCCTCAAACACCTTTAACCACCGTCACACTTCTAGTGACATTCCGTCAACACCCAAAAACCCACACAATGCACAGTACCATGGTGACACCAGTAATATGATCGCAAATTAGTTGTCACAACTTTTAGCTTTCACTATTAGTGAAAGCTGCAATTTAATTGTCACAACAAAATTAGCTTCCGTTTACACACTCAATCGGTGGTGTTCTAAGTGGCATATGAAAGTCAACCTCGGTAATCAAACTTAGTTGCCTTCACGTACCGACACAAATACGACATCCTCCCAATAAAGTACGCAAGTCAGACGATTCCCCAAACCTCATCATGTAATTCTTGACAAGAGGCTCACGTACCACTACCACATTTCCGAGCTTGGGAAGCGGCTTAGAAACCGAACGAAAATGCCAAGACCCCTAACCTTTCAGTCCAAAACAGATTATAGGTTTACAAAACCATAATTAGACCTATAAGGGTTTATGCACTCCCAATTTGGGGGATATGCTCTACTTCGCAACTTCGTCGTCTTGAGCAACATCAAAATCTGCAGTTCTGCAGAACGACATCATTCGCGTTCCACCGCTATTCAGAAACTCCTTTACGTACAACGATTTCATCCTCGAAACACCATCTGAATACCGAATCAGGATACATTTTGAACCCACTATGGCCTCAAAGTCTGCACATTTTTAAAGTGAACCGACTGAAGACTACTCGTCACTTATCGTCATTTGTCCCAACAATGTTGAGCCAAGATTGAATAATTTTTTATTTTCATTAACTTTTTATTTGTTAATTTGTTCTGTTTTTCTTTTATCTACGTCAAATGACTGTTCCAAACTACTAATTCTCATAATTTAAGTAATGAAGTACTTACGATTGAACAAATTACATTATACAAGGAATAATACGCTGTATTGGTCTTAAACAAATGAACAGCTAAAAGAATTAGGTGGTGGCTAAAGCATGTTCCATGCTAAGAAAATTTAGTTGTATGATCTATTCCTGAAGTATTGTTCATTGGTCCTGGGACACCTCCTATATGGTATCTATATTCAGAATCAGCGAAAAAAAAAATTTCTAGAAGAATGACTCAGTTACTGATTTTTAAAATCACTAATCTTCTAGAGTGGTGTCATGCGTGTTACTAAAACTTACTTGACTTTTAAGGAAGCAGTTGGCACAACGTAATTCCTGTTGTTTTATGTTCGGACACAGCTTCAGCTTCAGAAGGTCCTTGGTCATCCTCTCCGCGCGCTTCATGCGCCTGGTCCTGCAACAGAGATCACCCGTGGTTGAAGTGGAGTTTACTAACTTCGACGATAATAAAGGTGATATCGCATCATCTTTTTGAAGAAATTATTATCTGATCCGACTTTCCACCTGAACAACTCATTCAGTTTCCATGTCTCAGAAGCAGGCTTTCTGGTTCACTAATGGGTGTAATGGGTGTGTGTGATCTCTGAGATAGACCCCTCCTCCTTCACCTGAGATTGGGTGCGCAGTTAGCCTCACGTTCCAACCTACCATGAAGTATGAATCCTATCGGTTCCTAGCACTTAAGTGTCCTATCGTGTTATTAGATAATAAGAGTTCCTAAGAATCCTAAATGTTCCTTGGACTTTCGTGTCCTATCGGGTCCACCAGCATAATCCCTAGGTAATAAGACTTCCTATAATCCTATCCGTTCCAGGGGGTCACCTATGGCTGCGCTCGTTATGGCGTGCGTCTTTCGCCGACGAGTCTCGAGCCAGCTATTGCGGGGAAGCACTGAGTTCGAGTCTCGCCGCGGCGGCGTAATTTCGTGCGAGCCGGGCTCAGCCCCCTCGTCGCAACCCAGGGAGGTGAGGCAATAGGAAGCTATTAGCGAAACCATCAGAACAAAATCTAATCTTATTTGGAAGACAGCTGATGACGACCGCGACGCGAGGAATGGCAGCGGGACGAAAATCCAACCTGAAATGGTTGTTTACTTTACTTTTACTTACTTTACTTATCCTATCGGTTCCTTGCACTTGCATGTCCTATCGTGTCCACCAGCATAATCCTTTGATAATAAGAGTTCCTAAGAATCCTATCTATTCCTTGCACTTGCATGTCCTATCGTGTCCACCAGCATAATCCTTAGATAATAATGAGTTCCTAAGAATCCTAAATGTTCCTTGCACTTGTATCATGTACTATTTGCGCAAGCCTACCTTGTCGTTGCATTATTTTCCCACTCATTTTGCATTACACGAATTACCTTCTTTATATGAGCATAATAGGTTTCCATCTCATCAATGAGATGTCGATTAAGCTCATAGGGGATCATCTGGGGACTGATTCTCTCTACCGCAGTCAATTTTGTCCAAAGTGCGTAAAATGTCGAACATATCAGAGTCATCCCAATCAGATTTTAAAAATGAGATGTTCAGTATTTTTTGTAGTTCATGTATTATTTATATATATTGAGCGTTAACTCTTAACTAGTAATTCTTCACTAACAAGAAATAAGCTGAGTTTTCTTTTTTGGTTCATCATCATACCTAGATAGCGAGACTGTTCTCCGTCCCCCCGTAAGACCCCACACCCACTACCGGTTTGCTTGTTATTTGTTCGAAAATGGCAATGGTGGGTGCGCCTGATTTTTTTTTTTAATTTTTAATCAAAAGTAGACCTCATTCTGAGAATTTTGACGTCAGCCGTTCTCTTTTTGGATGAGTAGATCTTTTTCTATGATTTTTCAAAGTTTCGAATGTTTATGACGTCACGCGCCCCTCCCGTCTGGGCGGGACCCCCCAGCCTACTGTGACGTCATACACATTCGAAACTTTGAAAAATGAAAAAAAAAGGTCTTCTCACGCTAGAAGGTCGCGGTCTAGAGTGAGGTCTAGTTTAGATTAAAAATAACAAGAAACACTTTTCCCGACCTTTGCACACACCCCATTACTATCTTTAGGGTGAACGTGAAATTAGAGGTTTATTATATTTCTATATAGATCACTTGTCTGCAAAAAAACACCTACATACTTGACAATCGAGTTTATTTGGAAGAAATAAACGCTTCAAACTCAATTCGAAGAAATAGGGAGATTTGGACTTTTTGGATTTTTTTCATTAGGAAATTTGCTTTGATTTTAGGTTGCTAACTGAGCACAACTCGAAGAAACGAACTAGCATTTCGGTCAGCTAAAATTTGAACGGAGATTAGGCCTTTTTTGCGATTCATCCTCGTGTTTCCGATTTATCGTAAGTTCAACCCTTTAGTTCTCATTGGGTTCAAACGGTTGGTCCTACCGATCTCTGGGTGGTCTCATTCAATCTGATGTCTAAAAATTCAATATGATTATGAATTGATGAAAAAATAACACCTTTATGTCGAAGGTTTTCGAGCTAGGGCGTTTGTAAAATATGTTTCCCTCCACTATTCGTGACTGACAACAACTAAAACTCCTTGTATCGAACACTTTTTTCGACATTTTATCGATATCAGTTCCAAATTTGCAATACTGTTTTGATACCATTTATCGGGTAAACGGAACTATCGAAACGTCACTAGAAATGGATAGTTGATCCAAGTTTACTTTGTTGGTTTTTTTTGTCGATTCAAAAGCTTCATTATTGAAAATAATAAACCAACAAGATGTTTTTCGTCAGTAGTTTTGGTTGTGTGGCTGAACGTGACTCCCAAATGCGTAAGATTCGCAGCTGTCATTCGTTTTTAATGCCATTTTCAGGGGATAAGTTTGTCAGACTTCCGATTGGAATTTATTTCCCAAGAGCTCGATAGGCCAATTATACAATGACTAGAAGAATAGTTGGGGGCATACTTCTTGTTGGTAATCCGACCACTACTATCTTTAGGGCGAACGTGAAATCTCTGCCACACGCATAACGTCCTCAATTTCGACCCGAATCGTAAGGCATTTTCAGCTGTCAATAGACATGATATTTCGATGAATATACGAGGAAAGGATACGCTACCTTTCTGACGTAGAAATCAAAATACAAATTTAGAAAATTATTGTAAGTGATTTGATATTTTGTATCTCACCACAGGCTGGTCTGATGTTCTACCTACGCCAAGAAGGTATTCTACAGAAGACACATTGCTCGGAAGAATGAGCTAAGAGACGCACTCACAAAGAAAACCAACTGATTGCTTGCTAGAGAGGAGGCAGTTGGCCGTACGGTGGCAGAGGTCAAAGGAGGTACTTCATAAACAATCGCGAATAGACCAATCGAGATTGACCCCAGGCCGATAACGAACGTGACAAAGTATTGCTCCTTCATCGATACAAACCGCCGCCAGTTCAATTATTATTCAGTACACGAACTTCAGTGCAACCAGGCAGGGACTAGACTAATAAATTTCCATCTTCAGATATGATAGATCGGAATAGTGAACCCCTTCTACTCACTCCCAATACAGGATCAGTATGCAGTGAAACAAACGGACTTCGATAGGAACTTGGAACCAAACCTAATTATCAACTACATTAATGTGACAATAAATAGTTTTGTGATCAATGACATTAAAGTTCTGTTGACTCCTCGAAAATAGTTTAATGCTTTCCAAGTAGAACTGAAGTGGATTGGTCGAGACTCGGACGAGGGTTTGGATAGTATTATTAATTCCCTCTACAAGCCTAAATAGTGAAACGGATAGAGGTAGATTTGGGGGAAAACCAAGTATTGAAACAACATTTTGATTAAATAGTCACTATTTTCAACCATAAATATGAAAATTGCGGATGAAAGGCGAAAAACGCACGCTTATCAGGCGATGAACTTAAAATTTTCTATTAAGATATAACTCATGTAAGTGGGTATTGAAGGGTTCTCTGATTGCAGAATATTAACACCTGAAATTATATCCTACGGAAGACTGGGTCATAAGAGGTGGAAAAGAACGAGGGTAATAGAAAATAGAATTCCTATGGCATCATATCCACGAATAAAACTAAGTTATATGACTGAATACACCTCGCGAAGATGGCCCCTGTAAGTCGGAGCGATACCAAAGCCAAGATCCCACCAAATCCGCTAGGTGGTCTGGAGTCTGTGTAGATGAGACAGCCTTCGAAGCTCACAAGACACAAGATGAGTCAGCATCCAGACAAAACTTCTCTCTCACTCTCCAGACTTCTGGAAATCTCTTCCGGATGCCAAGGTAAAAAAAAGTCTTGATTGGGCTTAACCCTGAAATGGAAAGGTGGCGTAAATTTTACGTCTCGCGCCTGCAAAATGGTATAGGCGAGGGTAGGAAGATGCCTCCCCTCAGATGTCCTCTAGGTTAGGCTTGACCTGCGACTCAGTGCGGATCTCTGTTTACCCTTTACAGGGAAGAAACCAAAACCCTACACGTCAAAATTACTTCCTTTCCAATAAGGTACGAAGGATGAAGTAAAATTTACTCCTCGTTTCCAATCAACCCCCTTTGGATGAAGTAATTTTGGTTTATTATTTTCAATAATGAACCTTTGGAATCGACCAAGAAAAAAAAAAAATTTTAACACCCCCTCAAAATTTGATGGTTTACGTTTCAAGGTACGTAGAATCCAAAAATCGAATAAAAATTTGGCCGTCCGTCCGCCGTACGCCGTACGCGGCACTTTTGCCACTTAGCATTGACCGATTTTGATGAAATTTGGTATGTAGGCTCCATTTGGGGTCTAGTTGTGCCCCGAAGCTTTTGGTTGATGTAGGTCACTCCTAAGGGTTCCAAAATCAATTTTGAAATTTTGAAAACGCCCTAACTCAAAAAATTTCGATATAAAGGTATTGTTTTTCCTTCAATTTAAGATTCTATAGAATTTTTAGAATTTTTTGAGACCACGCGGAGCTCTGTAGGACAAACCGTTCGCTCCCTACGAAAATTTAAGGGTTTATATTGAAATATATATATATATAAATCAAAACACGAGTGTGAATCGCAAAAGAGGCCTAATCTCCGTTCAAATTAGAGCTGACCGAAATGCAATCGATGGTTGGTGATTTTGATTTTTTTTGTTGATTTTTTCGATTTTTTTTGGATTTTTTTATTTTTTGATTTTATTTTAATTTTTTTATTTTTCTCTTCATATTGGATGGTTGGTGATTTTGTAGACGAGTGATCTATATAAAAATAATAAACCGTTGTGTAATAATTTGCAGCGTTTTTACTTCATGATTCCATCACACTCCCTTCTTCAGGATTAAAGTTTGCTTCTTTTGGTTTATTATTTTTATTGATGAACCTTTGGAATCGACCAAGAATTTTTTTTTGTTACCCCCCCCCCCCCCCCTCAAAATCTGTTGGTTTACGTTTCAAGGTACGTACAATCCAAAAATCGAATAAAAATTTGGCCGTCCGTCCGCCGTACGCGCACTTTCCTCACTTGGCATTGACCGATTTTGATGAAATTTGGTATGTGGGCTCCATTTGGGGTCTAGTTGTGCCCCGAAGATTTTGGTTGATGTCAATCACTTTTAAGGGTTGAAATTTTGAAAACGGCCTAACTCGAAAAATTTTGATTTAAAGGTATTGTTTTTCCTTAAATTTAAGATGGTATTGAATTGTTAGAGACCACGCGGAGCCCTGTTGGAAAAACCGTTCGCTCCGTACGAGAACTTGGAGGTTGGACTGGTTGGTGGTAGACGAGTGATCTATATAGAAAAATAACAAACGCTTGTGTAATAATTTGCAGTGTTTTCTATTGCAGCCCATTTTCTATAAGTAAATTTCCATTTGCCGTTTCCATTTGACCGATTGGTTACTCCGCAGTTGCTTTAATTCATGTTAGTTATGTACCAGGTCCAGGATTCATTAGGAAATGTTATTTCTGGCTGCTAAGGACGCAAAACTGAGTACAACCCGTAGAAACAAACAGTGATCGCATCTTGGTCAGCTAAATTTTAACGGAGATTAGTCCTCTTTTGCGATTCATACCCATGATTCTGATTTATCGTGAGTCTAACCCTAAAGTTCTCGTAGGGAGCGAACGGTTAATCGTACAGAGCTCTAGGTAGTATCAATCGATTCTAAAAATTCAATGCTATTTAAAATTGGTGAAAAAACGGTACCTTTATTTCGAGAGTTTTCGAGTTTTACTTTTGAAAACTTCAACCCTTATGTTTCACCCCTTAGAAGTGACTGACATCAACCAAAAGATTCGCGGCATAACTAGACCCTAATGGAGCCTACATACCCAAATGGAGCCTACGTACACAATTTCATCAAAATCGGTCCATGGTAACTGAAAGAAATGCCGCGAACGGCGGATGGACGGATTTTTTAAAAATTCACTACATACTAATTTGAAACGGAAACCATCAAATTTTGAGGGTCAGGCGGGGGAGGGGGTTAAAAAAATTTTTTCTTGCTCGATTCCAATGGTATGTTATTGAAAATATTGAACCAAAAAGAAGAAGTGAATGAGTGATGAGTTTATTCAAGAGGCTTTGGTTATGTTTGAAATTTTTCATAAATCACCCCAGAATTTAAAATTGAGTTAGTTTTCATTTAGTGATCATTTTCAATGTCTGTAATTATTTAAAATTGGATATTGTAATATTGGTATAAACGTAAATAAAGAAAAATTCTATAATTTCTTGTAATTTCTGCTCAAGTAATCTATTGATAAGGTATAATAACAAAAAAATATCATTTGGGACGAAATTCTTCTCTTTTCTTTAAAAAAATGAATCTCACAGTTAGCTTACTTAATACTACGATTCGTTTTAGCAAATAATAGATTATAGATAACGTTGAAGTGGAAAAAAATCATGGGAAACTCAAATTTTCTGTGGGAGTAAAATTTACGTCGAGGGTTTCCATTAAGCGTACAGTGCGGATGGTTTCCATTTCAGGGTTAAACTCCCCGTACTGTGCTAAGCTTAGTACGGACAGCTTTTTCTGAGCTTTTCCGGCAGAGCTCTCCTAAAGGTAGAAATACTATGTCTTCGGACTGGTGATTAATTATGTTCCCTCGGTAGTTTCCAGTTGATCAAATTTTTATCGAATAAAAAACTGTCAAATCTCGAAATGGCTAAAAATTGGTTTACTTCGAACATTCATTCGTCAACTCATCCTGTGCGAATGATACTTCTTTAATGTTTCATACTCTTTCATCTGCTATTCAACGAACTCGACTGTTCATATTTTCGAAATAAACAGGAACATTCAGAAATCACCCATTTATTCTTGTCACCTCCTGAATATATCGAAAATCAAAAGAGCGGATTGTACGATTATTGTATTTCTTGTTGTTTGGACGTAAAGGTATGTTACCAAACTTTGAATTCTGATTATCTGAAAACAAAAGTATTTTATTCTTTGCCCACGTCAATTTTGCAAAGTCGTCAATATAATCGATTCCTAGATAAGGGATCGGTTCCTGTTTGCGCAGGTGTGTTAGTCATGCGAATAGTCCTCCAACCTCATAATAAATTTCCGAGTCTAAAAATGACCAGTAGGTATTCGTCCATCTGGGGATTTACATCAGCCTTGAGGTGAAAGGAAATGGCAAAATCAATGAGACCGCTACATAGAGCGGTTCTGTAGGTAAACATCGAATGACAAACTTGGTTATGCATGAAAATTTACTCGTCGGCCTCTTATACGTTGAAAGGAAACGTGGCAATTTCCTGAAATGTTTTATGTACGATTGGTTGTATTTTTATCAACTAACGGCGTCGTATTCTGAAATGCAGGTTTCAGTAGAACCTGCACACCTCTAATCTTGATAGACACAATCTGTTGTGCAGCAATACGATACCGATATATCTAAAAAACGCTGCAAATTATTACACAAAGGTTTATGATTTTTCTATATAGATCACTCGTCTGCAAAGAACTCGGCTTTGACATTGTCACTACCTACCTACCACGTACCTACAGTGATCGCATTTTGATCAGATAAAATTTGAACGGAGATTAGGCCTCTTTTGCGATTCACACTCGTGTTTCTGATTTACGTTCTCCTAGGGAGCGAACGATTTGTCCTACTGAGCTCCGCATTGTCTCTCAAAATTCTCAAAATTCTGTACTATCTTAAATTGATGGAAAAACGATATCTTTATTTCAAAATTTTTTGAGCTAGGGTGTTTTAAAAATTTCAACCCTTAGAAGTGACTTACATCAACCAAACGATTTGGAGCACCACTACACTCCAAAAGGAGCCCATATACCAATTTTAATCAAAATCGTAACATGGGAACAAAGGAAAGTGCCGCATACGGCGGACGGACGGCCAAATTTTTATTCGATTCTGGAATTCTACGTACATTGAAACGTTTTGAGGGGGGTTAAAATGTTTTTGTTTTTTTCTTGGTCGATTCCAAAGGTTTGTTATTGAAAATAATAAACCAAAACCTTATTCTTGCAGACTGCATAGAAAAAATCAACGCATTATTGTAGTTATTTTTGGGAAATCTCCTGAGTTTTATTTAGGACAGTCGAAACTATCATGAAGGTGAAGTTATTGGTAATTGGTAATTGGTGAATGTAATTGGTGAAGAATAACAGAATCCTCGTAAAAATGTCACAAATCCTAAAAATGTTTTGGATTCCTATTAAGGGTTTTTTGAATTTGCGTCGGTGCCAATTCTATGGTGAGTTTTGTATAAAACGAAGACTACAAAATTCTGACGCTTCGATTTTTTGCTTCAAACTTGAAAAACAAACTCATTTCACAGTTCAAATTTATATCATTTTTGAACATCATAAAGTTTCGTGTCGAATGAACTACTGAAATGTCAAAAGTCGTTCTACCGTTTATTCTTAATTGGTCGTCGAATATCACCAGCGTTCACTAATCTGCCAGAAAAGCGGGTTATGCTCCATTTTGTGCCCGAAGTCTTTGTGTTCGCAAATCAAGCTAGAATGAATATTATGACATGGCCACGTTACATACTTATGGCGTTGCATACATATTTCCTCGTTTTGAGAAGAGATACGTATCAAGAACAAAAGTTGGTCCAAGTGTCCATGACTTTTTTATCTGTGTTGTTAAATTATTTGTTCACTTAGGTTAGGCACATCAACATCAACTAAGTATTTCGATTATGAGCAGTTTTTATAAGAAATATTCAATAAATACGTCTACTTTAATTCAGGTTTGCTATTGTTTCCACTTAAAAAAGCTTCAAATTATTACAAAAATGTTAATTGTTTTTCTAAAATAGCTCTCAATGATCTTATTCGATTCTAAAAGCATCCCCATCCAAGTTACGTGGGTACCTTCATATCGAAATTTGGTTTTTTTTTGGTCAGGAAGCTCAACTAAGTAGCTAGGAATCCTAATTAGACAAAAAAAGTGGGTGTGGCACATAGCTTCCTCGTATCCATAACCGGATTATATAGATGATCAGATGCATAGTTGTTAATATCAAAACTCCAATCTCTAAGTAGGTACCTTCCACTACCCTCATAGGGGACCATCTACACGCTAATCTGGACAATCCTAGAAAATTTCATCAAATTCGGATGAAAATTTAAGTGAGTAGATGTATGTGATTGGATCAAAAAAATACATAGCCTCGGCTGGGATTCGAACCCGCGACCCCTGAGGAACAGTTGAAGTTACGGCTGTTACAAGGAATATAAGTTTGCGCATGCGCAGTCGCTTCTATCGGTCCGGGGATGATGATTTTCATAGGGGACCGTCTACACACCAACCCGCACAATCCCTGAAAATTTCATAGAAATCGGACAATAACTTAGTATAGTTATGCGCGTTACAAGGAATTCATGACAGACACACTGACAGACAGACACACAGACAGACAGACAGACACGGAACCAAAATTGTTCAGAAAGGTTTAAAACGCAAAACGCGAGTGGAAATTTTGATTTTGGAGAACTTTTTTTTTCGTCCTTGAAAAGTGAAAACAAAGCTTCCGCTACCTTGGTAGACTAGGAAGCAAAAAATCATTTGATTGGATGGTTCTTGAATGGGGAGACGGCGCAGTTATACTACAGTATAGTAGTTGTAGTATCACTGTCAACTAGAAACCAAACAAAACCAACCCAATGATGACTGCTAGGTGCTTCACTAGTATTTCGATAGTAATTCATTCCACAATCATCGTTAATCAAGTCCTACAGAGCTTTACTCGATTCTCAAAAAATCCTACAAATTAGTTCACAGCGGTTTTTTATTTTTCTGTGAAGATCACCTGTCTACACAGAACTCAGCTCTTCCAATAATAGAACCTACCAACCAAATTGTCGCGCAAGGTCAACTTTATCAACTATAGAGGGGGGGGGGGGATCAACTTTATTTTGACAACCAGTTCCTAACAGGAAAACATCGTTATCCCAAAGTTGTAGGTGCCTTCACTAGGGAATTTGAATTCAGGTTGAAAGCACAAGTAGTAATTGACATGAAATTCTATTCGGAGAAACGAGAAAAGATCGCATTTGATCAGCTAAAATTTGGGTCACTTCCGACAGCCATCGTTCATGTGCCATTGACACTGATGTTTCAGACCCACCATTTGTCTATCCCTCGGAGTAAGAGAGACTTAACTTTGCAAGAGAATTGTCAACTTCCTTCTAAGGGACAAAGATTAGTGGGGTGGGAGAGGAGTTAGGGGCTGGTTTCGCGAGGCCCACGTGTTCTGATTAGTCCGACAATAAAAGCTTAATTAACAATAATTGTTGATCGTCTGGGTAGTTAAATTTGTTTCTAAAATGCCGTAAATTATTAAACAACGGTTTTATTATTTTTCTGTAAAGATCATCCATCTGCAAAGAACATGACTTTTCCAATAAAAGTACCTACCAACCATATCGTCGCGCAAGGTTAATAATCAAGATTATTTTGAGAGAAAGTACCAATCACCTTCGTTATTCCTAATTTACCTTCATTACGAAATTTGGTTTTCGGCACACTTGAGTGACTTGAAATTGTAATCGAAGAAACGTGAAAGATTGCATTTTCGGCCCAGCATCACCATTTTTGGTATCTTGACGCGTAAGGCGGCCAACAAAGGAAGACCTAAGGTCAGTATGAAGGGTGGTGGGTTGAAGGATTCCAAGGGAAGCCCTCAGGAAGCTCAGGCAGTCACGTGTCATCTCGATTATTTTCACAATCAACTCCCATTTAACCTCGGTTCATCGCCTAAAGCTCTGAATCTCAAGTCTCATTCGTTTTTAGGGCGTCCCACAGTAAGACTAGGGCGTCCTTATGCGATCGATCTGGTTTAAAGTTGGACAACACTCAACAGAAGAAAACAAATAACCACAAACGTTTAAGACCATTATGAATCCAAATCCGCGGAAAAAAACCATAGGTGTATTTCTGTGTGTATGTGTGTGAAAAAATCTTGACGTGTGTGTCTCGGGAAACTATCTAGTTGTGCACTACGTCGCCGGAATTTTGAATTTTGCCTTTTAAGGGTGGAGGGAAAGGGGGGGGGGGTTGATGCTCAAAAAACGTGCATTTTCTGGCATAGTCTTGTGTACTCTGCCCAAGCCTCAATTTCCAACCGATTTTCGTGGTTCTTTTTTTATTCGACGCAGAAAACTATCTAGTTGTGCACTACGTCGTCAGAATTTCGAATTTTGCCTTTTAAGGGGTGGAAGGGGGGGGTTAATGATTAAAAAAGTGCGTTTGTGGGCATAATCTTGTAAACTCTGCCCAGGCCGCAATTTCCTACCGATTTGCGTGTTTCTTTTTTAGTAAATATTCATTCATTCATTGATTAAATATATAGTTATCCTTTTAGAAACCGAACGGCTGGTCTCACTTAGCTTTTGATATTGTCAAAAAATTCTAAAAAATCAATATGATTTTGAATTAATGAAAAAACAACACCTGTTCTTCGAAAGTTTTTGAGCTAGGGCGTTTTGAAAATTTTATTCACCACTTTCCACCCTTTAAACGTGACTGACAACCACCTAAACATTTGAACCAC
This sequence comes from Apolygus lucorum, assembly GCA_009739505.2. Lineage (NCBI taxonomy): Eukaryota > Metazoa > Arthropoda > Insecta > Hemiptera > Miridae > Apolygus > Apolygus lucorum. The sequence continues at coordinate 40,992,829 of CM019167.2, read as the reverse complement.
ATCTAGACCCCGAATGGAGTTGATATACTAAATTTCATCAAAATTGGTTCTGGGGGAACTGGGAAAAGAACCGCGTGCAGTGTACGGCATATCGGTGTCGGATGGACCGAAATATTGTTTTTCAATTTTTGGATTCTACATACCTCTGCGAAGAGAACCAACGTTGGGCGATGTCTTCCTCGGGATAAGAAGTCACGGGGGAGAGCAGCAAAAGTTCCTCTTCAGGGTAAAATGTCACGAAGTAGGATCTCCAAACGATGGCCAACGGAGAGAGGTTCCAGTTGAATCTTCTTGGGCGCACAGAGGTCTCTGTTTGGGTCACCAGTTAGGTGAGGAGAATGAACACAAAGGTTTTTTAAAAGAAAAAAAAACCTTTATTTAACGCACACAAACGTACTATGACACAGATATGAACCAAATGAACAATGTAGTATTGCCCTCAGGGGCTAATTATACATGTAGAGGGTGATCTGGGCTTATCTTAGATAACATGAGTCCAAGGGTTTTCTGGGTGGACAATCAGTGAGTCATAGTTGTTGTGGTATTTTATATAACAACAATAAAACCGCAATGATTCAAAATCAACAGACGGCAAGTTATGGTCGGTCTATCAACAAGCAACAACCCCATTATCAAAAACGAAACCCCCAGAAAAATTACAAGTAGTTCAACATTCGATCCTTAATCAAAAAAGAAGACGAAAGCGATTCATCATCTCAAAGTTCTGCACAAGATTTAAACGACTCAGACTGCTAAACAAAGAGGGTTTTAGCAGGGAGTCCATTTTTTTTCTTGTTACGGAAGTGGGGAAACTCTTTAAGAGCGAATGGGAAGTTCACCCCAACAGTGTTGGACTCCCCATGCATTGGGCCTACCAACTAAAACCCCACTCCCTCTGCCCCTGAACCACTTGTACAGTATTACTTCAGGGTGAGCCACGAGCCTATCTTGAGATATAACAAATTTCCTCATGGGTGTATCTTTCTTTTGAACCAGTGGAGTCTCAAACGAAGTTGGAGATGGTACGACTCTTCATCCATCCTCAAATAATTTTTCCAGGTTCGAGAACTAGGTCATTCAATAAGTTCACATTAGCGAACTGGTTTCTTTTGAGAAGCCATTGTTTCACCCATTTACTTTTGGGTTTTCTCTTCTTGATGTAGAGGAAAACCGCTGAGAAGTAAAGAAGAGTGTCGTTGTCCATGACAAGATTTTGCGAATGCGCAACAGGTAACTACACAACACTTTTGGGTCAGATCAGCATTGTTGGCGCGGCGTGGCGTGGCGTGATGGTGAATGGCTCAATAGCAAATCTCCGACGATTTCTCACCGCTCCATTTGGCGCGGCGAACGACTCGCCACGCCATTTGGAGCGCTAGTGAATGGCCACCTTAAGAGCAAAGGGGAAGTTCACCCCAACAGTGTTGGACTCCCCATGCATTGGGCCTACCAACTAAAACCTCACTCCCTCTCCTAGGACTCACCCCGGAACCACTTGTACAGTATTACTTCAGGGTGAGCCTTTTTTTGTGCCAAAAGGCTGCTCCTACTTCTGGTCTCTCCTTCAATTCTATTCCTCATCTTCTCCCTCCCATCTTCCATCCAGCTTTTTTGCTTTGAGGACGGCTGTGACAAATACTGCCATTGCGTCCCAGCTCGACTTGTTCTTAATCATCTCATGTATGATTGCTTGTGGACGCAACGTTCCGATGACCCCTTCTGCACCTCATACCCTCCCATTGTGGGCATGGGAAGAAGGTGTGGCAGACATCACCCTCCTCTATCCCACAGTATCTGCACTCTGGGTCAGTGGATTTCCCGATGTTTACTAAGAAGGAGCGGAAGTATCCATGCCCTGAGAGGAATTGAGTCAGGTAATAGTTCACCTCGCCGTGTTTCCTCTCCAACCAGGCCTTCAGATCGTCAATTATGAGGGCTGTCCACCTTCCACGGGTTTCACAAACAAGGTCTGCTTGCCACCTACGGATGGTCTCCTCCCGCCCTTTCTTCTTTACTATGGATGTTGCCTCTGCCTTCCTCATTCTTATACTTTTACGCTCAAGTGCCTGGTGGTATATTGGAATAGTTCCCGCTTTCACTTGTGATGCTGGAACTGAGACAGTTCTAAATGCGCTACAGATTCTCAGAGCTCCTCTCCTCTGTACAGATTTCATACTTGCCCTGTACTTTTGGTACCTACCTAAAAGAGTCTGCCCAGACTTCTGCTCCATACAGCATAATTGCCTCTGCAGTTCGCATAAGGAGTTTCTTCTTAGCGAGTGATGGGCCCCCTAGATTTGCCATCAGTCGGCTCAGCTTGTTTACAATACCTGCAGCCTTACTGCTGCTCCACTGATGTGCAGGGAGTCCATGGAAATCTCTCAGTTAACGTCAATATTTGCCCAAACAACAAGCAAAATGACATATTTACCAATTAAAATGCAAGAGGTCCCGGTACATGCTCCTTCATGGCTTGAAGAGGAAGGGCGCAATCCTTCCTTACTGCCTCATTAATTTTATCCAATTTTACTAATGCCGATGAAGCTGTTATTAAATTTTAAATTCTGATGAAGGATTGTGATTGTCATATCTTTCTTCAATATCCTATTTGCGGGGGTTTTCAAAATTTTGCATCAAACCTGTTTTATTTGAATTATTGTTATTCAAAATTGATTTTTACATTTTCAAAAATAATTAACCAAAATTGTGATTACTTTCCAAAAAAGTCTGTGTAAGTACTTTTTGAATATTTAATTTTGTTTACAAATGGGAAGCTATTTAAGATTGTCTTCGAAAGTGCTGCCACCCATCGAAAAAAATCGTATTAAAATCGGGGACACTTAGCCTCAACGGTTTCAGGCCGGTTAGGTCCACCCTCTCCATCACCTACCTACGTCGTGTTAACGGTTTCGGGCTGGTTGACACTCTCAATCTAACAACTTATTCTTCATCCAGAGTAAATTCAAAGCAAAAGCCAGATTTGTCCAAATTTGTAATTTTATTTAAATAATACTGTTTTGAACTGTCAGAAATAGAGTCGCAACAGTATTTTTTTAAATAAATGAAAAAACAATAATAAACCTAAATTATACTCTTGCAATTCGAATGTAATTAATATATTCTAATCAACTTCGCAATCCGCTCAAGTCCATACACAGTGTCAACCTCCGAATACTTAATAGGTACACGTGCAATGTACTCGTAACGTACACGTGGAAAGTCACTCAACCTTTTATGGCCCCTACATTTAATGGTCAACAAATTATAGCAGTTGATAAGACTAGAAAAATGTGTGATCATGAAATGGAAACATTGAGCTTACTTGTACGATCATAACTGCAGCTTGAATTAGAAATATTTTGCATATCAGTTTGGAAGTAAGAAAATAGGGTACTTTGAATTCAATTTCAGAATGCACGAGGTCGTTTGCAAACAAATTGCTACTTTGCGTGTCAATTGCCTCTAAAATTTTCTTTCCTCATTGGTGACGAAAAAAATTTGTCGGAAAACTCAACTGTGTTCTTCTTACGATGCTACACATTTTGCTTCCGAGTCTAGAAAGCGTTGTTTTCACTTTTCAAGGTTGCAAAAAAAATGTTCTCCAAAATCAAAATTTCCAATCGTGTTTTACGTTTTAGATCTTCCTAAACAATGTCGGTGTCATGGATTTCGACGAAATTCTCAGAGATTGTGCGGGTTGGCGTGTAGAGCCCATTTTAATAGCCCCTTATGAAAATCATCGCCCCTGGACAGATGGTAGCCACTGCGCTTGCGCAAATGTGAATTCTTGTCTAGACATGGGCGAATTCTTATTCATGAATACGAATGAGAATAAAAATCATATCTGCGGCTTTATGATTATGAGTACGAATACAGGTATGAATATGAATACGAATACAATCGTATTCACACTTTGAATACGATTTTATGGTTTTTTCTATGATTTCCCTAAAAATCGATTTTTTTAAACGATTTTCCCTGAAAATCATACTTTTTTTAAAAATGATTTTCGCTCTTACTCTGGACATATTTATTCCCCAAAACTGTCAAAATAATAAACTAAAATTCGAAACGCTCGCCAATTCTTATCGGATTTTTCATGCAGAATCGAATGAGACCACCCCCAAGTCGCTACGACCAACAGTATAGAAACTACGATCATAAAAAAATGATGATTTTCAGCGTAAATTACGTCGTAGTTTCTATACTGTTTGGTCGTAGCAGCCTGGGGGTGGTCTCATTCGATTCTGCGTGAAAAATCCTATAAGAATTTGTGAGCGTTTCGAATTTTAGTTGATTATTTTGACAGTTTTGGGGAATAAATATGTCCAGAGTAAGGGAGAAAATCATAAAAAAAGTATGATTTTCTGGGAAATCATTTTAAAAAATCGATTTTTAGGGAAGTCATAGAAAAAATTATAAAATCGTAATAAAAATACGAATAACGGGGAAAATCTTATTCAAAGTGTGAATACGATTGTATTCGTATTCATATTCATATTCATACCTGTATTCGTATTCATAATCATAAAGTCGCAGATATGATTTTTATTCTTAATCGTATTTGTGAATAAGAATTCGCCCATCTCTGTTCTTGTCACATCATATTTTACCCGAATTCGAGGAAATTTTCAGAGATTGTGCGGGTTGGCGTGCAGATGGTCCCCTATTAGGGCAGTGCAAGGTACTTAGTGATTGATGGTAATTTCAAATTTGGAACTTAGCTGAATATGATTGTTATATAATCAGTTAACTGTGATGGAAATAAAAGAGACGAAACCTGAAGTTTCAGTTCAAACAGTCTATTTTGTAGTACTGTATGCCGTCAGAGAAATGGAATAGGATGTGTAAAGTAAACAATAAGTAAATTTTGTTAGAAGAAAACGATAGGCGAGAAAGATCCGTCACTGACAGAAGTCGGACCAGATGACGTAGTCTGTGGGGTTTGAAAGCCCCTAAATAACAATAATTATCATTAACAATAATTATTGTAAATCAATTAATTCACTATAAGTCTGCCAGCATTGAAACTCATAGGAAAACATCTAGTATTTCGATTTTTAACTCTTAAATACTAACAACACGCTTCTCAGGCTGATACCACCGCTTCTTCCTACGTAGTCCGTCGCTCTGTTCTTCTTGCTTTGTTACAGGTAAAGTGAAATTCACTTAATCAAAAAACAACACGCTTTAGAGGCGTATTGTTTGTATTGAACATAAAAGTTTGCGCGTCAGTGAGGCATGCTGTTAGCAATTATAATGGTCATGTTTCTTTGTTTCTTAGTTTTATTATACTGAAACATAATTACTTATATATTGCTTCCGAGTCTACCAAGGTAGCGGAAGCTCTGTTTTCGTCTTTGCATCGTTGTACGAAAAATTTTCTCCAAAATCAAAATTTCCACTCGCGTTTCACGTTTCAAGCCTTCCTGAACAATTTTGGTTTCAGGTCTGTCTGGTCGAAAACCTTGTAACAGCAAAAACTATAAGAAGATGTCCGATTTTGGTGACATTTTCAGAGATTGTGTGGGTTGGCATGTAGAAAAGTAGTAGCAGTAAAGTAAAGTAAACAACCATTTCAGGTTGGTTTTTCGTCCGACTTATATTCCTGGCGTCGCAGACGTCATCAGCTGTCTTCCAAAAGGAAGATGGCTTCCCATTGCCTCACAACCCTGGACGCCCGGACGCCGAAAAACGCACGCTGCCGGCGATGAGCTTTGAACCCACGACCCCCACAGAAGTCGGTCCAAAGTCTACTGTCAAATGACGACGCCCCAACGGCCGTAGCCACACCGGACCCCTGGTTGGGGTGTAAATGGTTCCCTATGAACATCGTCGCTCCCGAATCAGTAGTAGCCTCTGCGCATGCGCAATCGTAAACATCTTGTAACCGCCGTAAGTCCTTCATTTGGGTTTATTATTTTCAATAATGAACCTTTGGAATCGACCAAGAAACAAAAATTTTAACACCCCCTCAAAATTTGATGGTTTACGTTTCAAGGTACGTAGAATCCAAAAATCGAATAAAAATTTGGTCGTCCGTCCGCCGTCCGCGGCACTTTCCCCACTTAGCATTGACCGATTTTGATGAAATTTGGTATGTAGGCTCCATTTGGGGTCTAGTTATGCCCCGAAGATTTTGGTTGATGTAGGTCACTTCTAATGGTTCCAAAATCAATTTTGAAATTTTGGAAACGCCCTAACTCAAAAAATTTTGATATAAAGGTATTGTTTTCCTTCAATTTAAGATTCTATAGAATTTTTAGAATTTTTTGAGACCACGCGGTGCTCTGTAGGACAAACCGTTCGCTCCCTACGAGAATTTAAGTGTTGGACGTACGATAAATCAGAAACACGAGTGTGAATCGCAAAAGAGGCCTAATCTCCGTTCAAATTTTAGTTGACCGAAATACGATCGATGTTTTTCTTCAAGTTGGTTGGTGGTAACATTGGCAAAGCCGTGTTCTTTGCAGACGAGTGATCTATATAGAAAAATAATAAACCATTGTGTAATAAATTGCAGCGTTTTATTTGATTTTTGTATTCTACGTACCTTGAAACGTAATCCAACAAACTTTGAGGGGGTTTTAAATAATTTTTTTTTTTTGGTCGATTCCAAAGGTTCATTATTGAAAATAATAAACCAAAAATCAACTTTGCTGGTCCAGTGGATGCAGTTTCACAGGTGTTGGACGCGAATTTTCCTGTAGTTGAGGAATCACCAGAGTAGTTTTGAAAAGGCAGAAGGTAGTTTAGTAGGAACCGACATGACAACATGAATGTCCTTCATTCAAATGTAGGTTATCCGTCAGCCCTTGACCCACAAGGCTGTCGCATCCCTTTGTTTTTGTTATTTTGTTGTTAATTCTTTCTGGATAGTCGGAGTAGGAGATTGTTTGTTGATGATGAATTCTGCGATAACTTGGTTTGGTTTCTCGTTTGAACATGTTTTATAGGAATTTTTGTGTCGTGTGTTTTGTGAACTTGAGAATCGCACGATGTTTTTATGTTTCAACGAGGAAGTTGGTATTTTAGAAATGTAATTTGTGATTGGTTGATAATTGATTTAGTTCAGGATATCAAAGGAAACAAGCGGGTGGAAGAAAGAGGATTCGCTAGTGAATTATGGACGCATCAACAGCGAAATCGACTTTTGGTTTCCTCAACCCAAAGGAGAGCGATTTCCTGTCGTTCGGTGAGGAATAATGTGATGATGTGATGATGAGGTGTCTTGTCAGTTGATTGAGTGTAGATTTTGTAGGGAAGTCACTGTTGAGTGTGGCGGCTAGTGATAAGAGGCGGGCGGCGAGGTGACAACAATGGGACGTGTCATGAACCGGTCATTAGCGCTTTATGGGAACCGTTGGCCAAGTACTGGTGCTGGTTGTGATTGATGGACGTTAATATGAGGCGGAAGGTGTGAACGACCGGCGGTGCCGGTAAGATGCGAAATGTGACTTACCCCGGACTGTGGTGACGGTGTACAGGTGAGCAGGCGATACAGAGGTGAACTGAGGGGCGCTTCGAGCTGCCCCGCCCCCACTCCGTCGCCCTCCTGATCAATAGATCTCAGCACCATGGCAAAAAAGCCCGCCCGACTCTGGAGGATGAAGACTCACTATGCACCCTGTTGTCCCGTTCTGTAACCTGATCGAATGGGATTCCCACGCTTTTCTTCCTTTCGCGGGTTAATCATTTCTTTCCTTTTTCTGTTCCTTTCGTTGGGCGGATCCTCGTGCAGTCGTACGAACGTTCCTGCATGACGGGCATTTCGTGCCTCGCGAAGACTCTTCTCTTCAGGGTTCACGGATCAGGAGACGTCCTGAGGAGACGAAGGAGTAAAAGCCCCAGTGGCGGACACTGCACCAATGCCGGACACTTGAAAAATAATGTGTTAGAATAAGAATATGAGTTGAGTTTTGCCATTGATTACTTCTTTTCATGGAAGCTATAAGACTTACAACTAAATGGAAGTTAAAAAAAGCAGTTAAAAAAAATAACGACAGTCCACGTTTTTGGCCTTTCAGTCCTTATTCCTAGTGAAAACGCTGCAAATTATTACACAATGGTATATTATTTTTCTATAGATCACTCGTCTGCAAAGCCACCAACCATCCAACATGAAGAAAAACATCGATCGTATTTTGGTCAGCTATAATTTGAACGGAGATTAGTCCTCTTCTGCGATTCACACTCGTGTTTCTGATTTATCGTACGTCCAACCCTTAAATTCTCGTAGGGAGCGAACGGTTTGTCCTACAGAGCTCCGCGTGGTCTCAAAAAATTCTAAAAATTCTATAGAATCTTAAATCGAAGGGAAAACAATACCTTTATATCAAAATTTTTTGAGTTAGGGCGTTTTCAAAATTTCAAAATTGATTTTGGAACCCTTAGGAGTGACCTACATCAACCAAAAGCTTCGGGGCACAACTAGACCCCAAATGGAGCCTACATACCAAATTTCATCAAAATCGGTCAATGCTAAGTGGCAAAAGTGCCGCGTACGGCGTACGGCGGACGGACGGCCAAATTTTTATTCGATTTTTGGATTCTACGTACCTTGAAACGTAAACCATCAAATTTTGAGGGGGTGTTAAAAAAATTTCAAAAAAAGATTTTAATATTACAGAACCCTAATTTATGCATGTCCTACACTGGTACACGCAAAATACAGCCTGTACTAGTGTAGGACACACTGTCCGCCATTGGTAAAACCAATGTTTAAACGTGGAACTAAAGGAGGACAGGCTTTTAGTATACCTGTCCTCCACTGGCACACTAGGTGTCCGCCACTTCAACAATGAAAAATCTGGGTGTCCGCCACCGGTACATTTCACATTCACTTCAAAAATAGCATTTTGTGGACAATAATGTGATTAAAACTACTTTTCTGCATTGATAACTCGTTCATAAATGTCTAAGGTACCTACATGTTAAATACAAAAAAAGTCGGACACAGTTGAAGAGGACAAAATTTAAAATGCAGAATGATAGGATTTTCCTTAACATGTCCGCCATTGGGGCTTTTACCCTACTGAGTTCGAGCGTGAAAGTCAATCTTTACTTCCCTCTACTCACCTGCGGCGTAGCTAGGAAAGTATTGCAACCGGCAAGAAACCATAGTACATGTTATATAGAGAAATTGTTTGTAGCATCAACAGTCACCAGAAGTTTTTCGAAATTCCTACGTTTAATTTAACATTAAGGAGATCTCAGTCGGTCGCCGTTCATTCCTCGTTCCGGGTTAGTATTCCACAAAATTGAAGGCGCAAAAACTTAAAAAGCTGTACCTAAATATTAAAGGATTTTAGAAATTCGTTAGTTCACGGCTCTAGGGAATTGAAAAACAGAAATGTTGCCGCTGGAATCATCAAAATCGAACAATAATTGTCAGACAAATATGGGAAAAAGTCAGAAAAACCGTTGACAGTAGTTTTTTTTTTTTTTGATTTATTATTTTCAATAATGAACCTTTGGAATCGACCAAGAAAAATTTTTTTTAACACCCCCTCAAAATTTGATGGTTTACGTTTCAAGGTACGTAGAATCCAAAAATCGAATAAAAATTTGGCCGTCCGCCGTACGCGGCACTTTCCCCACTTAGCATTGACCGATTTTGATTAAATTTGGTATGTAGGCTCCATTCTGGGCCCCGAAGATTTTTTTTGATGAAAGTCACTTCCAAGGGTTCTAAAATGAATTTTGAAATTTTGAAAACGCCCTAAGTCAAAAAATATTCGATATAAAGGTATTTTTTTTCCCTTCAATTTAAGATTCTATAGAATTTTTAGAATTTTTTGAGACCACGCGGAGCTCTGTAGGACAAACCGTTCGCTCACTACGAGAATTTAAAGGTTTTACGTACAATAAATCAGAAACACGAGTGTGAATCGCAAAAGAGGCCTAATCTCCGTTCAAATTACCGAAATTCAATCGATGTTTTTCTTCATGTTGGATGGTTGGTGGCTTTGCAGATGAGTAATCTATCTAGAAAAATAAAAAATAATAAACCATTGTGTAATAATTTGCAGCGTTTTCTTTGGCAATTTTTGTTCGATTCTGATGATTCTGGCTGCAATATTTCAGTTTTTCAATTCCCGACGGCCGTGCACTAATGAATTTCTAAAATCCTTTAAAATTTCAAATTCAGGTACAACTTTTTAAGTTTGTGCGCCTTTAATTTCGCTGAATTCTAAACACGATCGGTAACCGACTGAGACCCTCTTAAGCTTAAGAACGGTTTGGAATGTGTATTTACCTACATCGTGTGTAGGAAACACCTAATCCTAATCAACAAGTGGAGGGATTTCAACTTGAGTATCAATACGCCCCTTCAAGTTGACAAGACTTCCAATCCCAACTACCAACTGCTCCTGAAAATATGAAAGCTAGTCTACTGTATAATCTCCTGTCCACTGCACCACTTCCCCAATCAGCATCATGAGGTGCTCCGTGATAGGTGATAGATTGATAAGTGATAGATCAAGAGGTGCTCCCAGACAACCAACAAGAGGTGGATTCGTTCTTCTGTAAGTGAGCTTGATGTCTTGAGTTCCCTTTAGATATCTCAATACCTTCAATACATTTGGCTGAGGTGGTTTGTGGCGAAAGCTATGTTCTTGTACCTATTGCAAGGTACATCAATGACTCAATCAATGATCTGTATGGATACTTTTTCATTTCAAGATCTGATGAATGTTTTTCTTCGAAATTTATGTTCGTTGGAAGTGGCGTATGGATGGGTTTGCAGTCAGTCATCCCGAAACGATCAAGAATTTCATTTAAATATTTCCTTTGAGATAAATGCATCACACCATTTTCTCGTAAGACTAGTAACCAGGCTGACAGGACTATGATGGTTCGATTGAAGGATGTTATTTCTCAAGCTTTTCCGGCAACGTCAGGTCCTCCAGGGATCCCATTTTGTACCCCTGATTTCCCTACTCGTTATTAATATTGTGTGCCCAGTTCCTCGGTGTGCGCCTTGCGATACGGATTCTGGATTTTGTCAACCATAATTCGCGATAATTTTACTTCACACCTGCCATCACTACTCTGTATAAGTCGCTCATACTCTCGATAGTGGAGTACGCCTCTACGTTTGGACTCCCATGTACAAATGTCAGATCAGTCAGATACAGAGAGTCCACCGCAGTTTCTGCGCTATTTGATCTGTAAAATGCAGATCGCGAAGAGTGAAGATTGTAATGTATTTGTGGAAACTTTATCCACAAACTATTTATGAATCTATATTTTTCTAACTATTAGAAATTATTACGCACTTTTAGGTTTCTAGCAAGAAGAATCAAAATTTATTTAAGTTCGCAACAGGTCTTGAAATTATCACCTGTTGCCAAATGATTAATTGTTTTGTAGTAAGCAACTAACTAAAAAAATGAAATAAAACGCAATTCCGCGACACTCCGCAGGAGCCTCAAGCTGATGGAACATCAGGGTTTTTCCAAGACTTCCAGTGGATACAAATGTGACTACGTATTCTTCCTCTCCGTACCTCTTCCTCTGCTCTTTGTTCCCGTTTTGCTCCTCTCAGGACGCTCGCCAAGTTCCTCATCTTCCAAAGCTCATCTAAATAATTTTCACCATTTCTCCAAATCTCAATTAGTTGCCATTTTGATAATAATTTAATTGGTTTCTCTTGTTTTAAAAAGGTTATCTGCATATAGTTTTTCCTTGATAATTTAGAAAATTTTATTTCTTTGATAATCGTCAATTTTTCTTTGATTTCCATGCGTTTTCTCGTCTTCTGTATAAATCTCAAATAATACGTCGGTATTATTGAAAGTTTCTGAAGGGATGAGTATGAATGTTTATGTGTCTGTTTCCTTATTGAAGTTGTTTTTTGAGGAGTAATCATTGCGTGATGTGGAAAGTGGTGAATAGGAACTTGTGCGGAGGTATCTTTAACTGGTTTGATGATGTCTCGTGATTTTTCTTCAATTTTGTTCGAAATTTTCTTTTCTAGTCGATAAGGTAGTTCGGTACATTTATTCCACTTCAATTTTTTTCGTTCTGGGTAGGAAGCATCCCCCACCGCATAGGTAAGGAAACTGATAGTATGCTCTTGCAAATCCGATTTCTCTCGAAATCGCCCACTGACAATTAATCCTAGTTTTGTTTCTACTAAATGTAGCCCTGGACAAATTTCTTCTCGTTCTCTGCAGACTATGTCATAATAATAATCATTTCCAATCAAGATCTCTATTGGATGACCTCTATTCTGATCTGAGAGTTGTTTTGTCCTTTGACCTAATAAACGCTTCAAGTTGGAATGTATTATCTCCACTCTTTCATTGCCAAATTTGCCTACTATCTCCGGTACAACGTTTGCTGCTATGTTCATGAGATCACCATTTCTAAGTTTTATGCATAGCTCAACTAATGAGGTAGTGATGTTGACAGGACGCGATTTGCCAAATACAAGGACTGATAGATTTTGCTTACCTAGAGACTTCAAGTTCAACTTTTTTCGTATGCTCTCTGTCACGTATGTTCTATGGCTGCCTGTATCTAGAATACCTCTTACTTTACTTGATTCAGATGCGGATGAGTTGATAAGCTCGGCCGAAACAGTTTGGAGGGAGACATACTCTGCAGCGGTCAATAGTCCAGTCTCGAGTGCTGGATGTTCTCTAGAGGTTGTAGGTTCTTCATATCCTGTTGACTCGCCAGCCTGTTGATGTCCTCTTGACCGTGGAAGCTCCATCCTTTTTCTATCGTCTTCTTTTGTTGAGAAAAGCTTAGGACATAGGCTCCTATGATGAGCTTTAACTCTTTTGCAGTGGAAGCAGGGTTTCTTGCTAGAACAATTTGCTGTTAAATGACTCTTGCTCATACAAAGCTTACAACGATCCTTAGCTTTAGCTTTTCTCTTTTCTACGGTTTCAAATTCCGTGCACTCGTCACTCCAATGAAGCTCCGAACAGAAAATACATTTCACTTTAGGGCCCTCCACCCCAACTAGTGTCTCTGTTGTGAAATGCTTTAATTTAGATTGGTTTGGAACATAATCTGAACGTAGCGGTGTGAAAACTCGCTCCTGTGCGGAAATCAAACGTTTTAGGGCTTTGAGTAATGCGCTAGGAGTCCAGTTTTCTTCGTTACGATGTTTCTCAATTTCCAAATTTATGTAAGGAGGGAATTTGGACATGATGATCGTGATAAACAAATTCTGTTCGGTGTTCTCTCCTAGATTATGTAAACTTCTTATGTGTTGTTCAATTTTATCGTAAGTGGATCTCAAACTTGATGTATGTTTTTCTGCTTTGCGAATTTGTGTAAGTTCATTGTAGTGTCTAGTGATGAGTAGTTGTTTATCGCCAAAACGTTCTTGAAGAATTTCTATAGCTGTTTCATAGTTTTCGGCAGATTGTGTTAGTCCTGCTATGCTAAATTTTGCTTTTCCAATGAGATATGAAGATAAATATTGAAATTTTTCAACTGGCATCAAAGAATTGTTAGAATGAATATTTGAATCGAACATTTGCCAAAACTCACTAAATTTCAACAAGTCTCCATCAAATTTCGGTACTTCTAATTTTGGCAATCTAGTTTTTATTACCTGAGGCTGATGAACAGTGGAGGCTGCATGTTCGTCTATGAAGTGTTTTAGTTCCACTACTTTCATCTGCGCCTCGTACTGTACCTGAACAGCTTCTCCATCATCAGGTTCAGCCTGATGTGTCCTTCCACTCCGCGATGTCCGAGGAGATTCTACCGATCGATTCAGGAATTCTATGGATGCTTCCATCTTCCCTAGTAGCAGCTTTGCTTCTGCGACTGTGAAGCAATCGCGACTAATACTGTCATCTACTGTACCTATAAGTGTGCGTACTTGTTGACGGAAATAGTCCCGTGAACTGAACATTATGAAATGTTCCAAGCTCTGTTACCAATTGTGGAAATTTTATCCACGAACTATCTATTGCTGGGCCCTATTTATCTATAATGTTTTAACTATTAGAAATTATTACGCACTTTTAGGTTTCTAGCAAGAAGAATCAAAATTTATTTAAGTTCGCAACAGGTCTTGAAATTATCACCTGTTGCCAAATGATTAATTGTTTTGTAGTAAGCAACTAACTAAAAAAATGAAATAAAACGCAATTCCGCGACATACCATATAGACCAGAAAAGACGTTTTCCAACGAAATCAAGAACCTTTGGGAACTAGACGTGATAGGGATCAGAGAAAGTCCTGAAGACACAGGAGATGACTTGGCTATGCAAAATTTCTACTTGAATATTCACATGGAAAACAATAGATACGTCGTAGCTTTACCTTGGAAAACCTACCCCCCAAATTTATCTACAAATTACGGATTAGCTTTAGGAAGATTGAGATCGCTTCTAAGTAGAATAAAGGATGCAGAAATTATGCAAAAATACGACAACATATTTCGAGAACAAATGGCATTAAACATCATAGAACCAGTTATAGATACCTCCCCTGAAGTTCCTGTTCATTATTTGCCACACCACGCCGTGATTACTCCTCAAAAGACTACTACCAAAGTTAGGATTGTTTTTGATGGTTCAGCAAAATCAAGAAAAGGAAATTTGAGCTTGAATGAGTGTCTACTGAGAGGCCGAGTCTTGTTGGAGGACCTCACTGGAATTTTGGTGAAATTCAGAACTTCGAAATATATACTAAGTGCAGACATAGAAAAAGCTTTCCTACAAATAGAAATCCGAATTCAAGATAGAGATGTTACTAGATTTTTATGGATTAAAGATATCACAAAACCTCCTAGGGACGATAACTTGCAAGTATTCAGGTTTACAAGAGTACCTTTTGGGTTGATATCAAGTCCATTCTTGATGCTAGCTGTCATAAAACATCACTTGAAAGTCATCAATACTCCTATCGCCAGAAGAATGGAGGAAAGTTTTTACATGGATAATTTAATTATAGGTTGTCAAACATCAAATGAAGCCTTAGCTATTTATAATGAAGCAATATCTATTATGAAAGGGGCCACCATGAACTTACGTGAATGGTGTACTAACGAACCAGACCTTCGAAAACAGATAGAAGCCCCAGATGATGAAATGATCAAAGTTCTAGGAATTAGGTGGCATGTGAAAGACGACAAAATAACAATAGGTATGAAGAAATTACAACAAATTGAAACAGAAAATTTGACAAAAAGGCAAGTGGTCAGTTTAGTGTCTTCTATATTTGACCCATTAGGATATGTATCGCCAGTAACCTTGAACGCTAAACTATTTTTACGAAAATTAACAGAAGCAAAATATACATGGGAGGATAAGTTGACGAAAGAACAGCAAATAGAATGGAATGGTGTTTATCGAAAACTTGAGATAATTCCGGAATTGGAGATCACACGCAGTGTTGGACGACCAGAAGTAAACGGAAAGCTGCATTGCTTCGTGGACGCATCAAAGGTAGCATTCTCATTTACTATTTATCTGCAATATCAGTCAGGAGAATACACCATTTCCAAATTGTTATTTGCTAAGTCGCGCTTAGCACCAACCATTCCAATAACTATACCCCGTTTGGAGCTACTAGCGATGCTCATCGGAATTAGAGCTTTGGAATTTCTCCAAAAACAGCTAGAATTTGAAATAGACGGAAGATACATTTGGACAGATTCGAAGTGTGTTCTGTATTGGCTACGATCCAACAAAATTCTTCCCTTATTTGTCCAACGAAGAATAGAAGAGATTAGGTCAAAATCAGCAGGAGTTTCGTTCAAATATGTTCCATCAAACCAAAATCCGGCGGATTGGGCCACTAGAGGAAAGGAAGTGTCAGAACTTTCCAAATTTTGGTGGGAGGGGCCAGACTGGCTATCTAAACCCCCAGAGTTTTGGCCGGAATCCGAATTCAATTCTGAAGACTTCCAATACTTCGACGAGAATACAGATTCACCAATAATTTTGACCAAGACATTACAATCATTTGAGGCAATAAACTCACCCTTTTCAATCAATCAAAATAAATACTCAAACCTTCAAAAACTTTTGAGAATAACTGCATACTGTTGGAGATTTACACAGAAAACTAGAAGACGATCTGATATAAAGGGAAAATTGACCACTCCTGGAGAAATAAAATATTCTAAATTATTATGGGAAAAACATATACAGAAAACATTTTTAAATCAAAGTGAGGGATCCATAGAGAAGTTAAAGAATCAACTAGGAATTTGGGAAGATACAGAAGGACTTCTACGTTGTAAGGGGAGAGTGATTAGCCCAGAAATGAGACATGATGAAAACTTCCCTATCCTTCTTCCAAATAATAATCACTATACTAACCTAATTATCAATGACTTCCACGAGCGCATGGGACATGCTGGAGTTTCTCATTCCCTGGCCGAAATACGAAGGTATTTTTGGATCGTAAAAGGTAGATCATCGGTTAGGAAAGTTTTACGACGATGTCCTCAATGTAGACGTTGGAGCGGAGGAGCATTCAAGTTACCTCGGATGCCACCTCTACCTGTAGCTAGAATAACAAGATCTACTGCATTTACCAATATAGGAGCTGACTATTTCGGACATTTATATGCAGTTAACCAAGGTTACCACATCAAAGTCTGGGTTTGTCTATTCACCTGTATGTCTACGAGAGCAGTGCATTTAGAGGTAATCACAAGTTTGACTGCAGGAGACTTTCTCATGGCTTTAAGACGATTTGTTGCAAGAAGAGGCAAACCAGATCATATTACTACTGATAATGCAAACCAATTCAAATTAGCTCAGAAAATCATTAGTAGGAAAATTGGAATGAACGAAAACTTCATTGAATGGCATTTCATCCCAGAATTGTCTCCATGGTTTGGAGGATTTTATGAGCGCATGATCTCTATTGTCAAAAATTGTTTGAGAAAAACGGTTGGCAAATCGACGTTGACACTTTTACAATTAAATACGTTTATTATTGAAATAGAAGCTATAATAAATTCACGTCCGTTGGTATACGTTGGAGATGATATAGAATCCAATAATATTCTCACACCATCACATTTTCTCGCATTACGAGAAAGCACGCAGTACATCACCAAGATCTCGGAGGAACCATTTAAATCGTTAACCAAACGACAGTTGGTTGAGATTTGGCGAAAAGGGCAAAATTATTTAGAAGAGTTTTGGAAGATGTGGAGTACGGAATATGTTGCCAGTCTTCGAGAGCGTCCTGAGAAAGGAGTTCAGCTGAAACGAGGAGCAGCGAGAGTGGTACCTAGAGAAGGAATAGTTGTACACATCGGATCACATTTACCAAGAGGAACTTGGCGAATTGCATTGATCGAAAAATTGATTAGAGGTAAGGATGGGAAGATCCGGATAGCACAGCTTCGACTTCCAAATGGGACTCACATTTCAAGATCGCTGGCACATTTGTATCCATTAGAAGTCCAAGAAGAACCCTGATGATGCTTGAGGCTCCCGCGGAGTGTCGCGGAATCGCGTTTTTATTTCATTTTTGTTAGTTGCTTACTCCAAAACCATTATTCATTTGGCAACAGGTGATAATTTCAAGACCTGTTGCGAACTTAAATAAATTCATTCTTCTTGCTAGAAACCTAAAAGTGCGTAATAATTTCTAATAGTTAGAAAAATATAGATTCATAAATAGTTTGTGGATAAAGTTTCCACAGTATTCAAGTTATAGTTAAGAATAAAATAGTTCGAGACTTTTAAGCAGTAGCCATCATAATAATGACGTGTATTCTTCAAAATCTCTTCCTTAGCAACAAATAAACACAAGTGTTATAATAGTAAGACAGAGTTACACGACATCATATTTTCTCCAAATTGAATTTAAAAAACTTTAAATTTTAAATAAATTAAATTTTAAATAAATTAAATTGAATTTAGATTTCGGGTAGTCGTGATGTTTAATTTGTTTATGACACAAACAAATTAAAGAAATAAGAAGAAATAAGAAACAGAAATAAGAAGAAATAAGAAGAAACAGGGAAGACATTGTCTTCCCTGTTTCTTCTTATTTCACCACCACGGTTGAGAATGATTATGTAGGATCTGGGAAACTCTTCATGCTTGCATTTTATCTTTCCTTTTTCTTTTAGATCTGCGATCCAGAACTCGTCATCCTTCTTCAGATAGGGAAGTTCTCTGGCTCCTCTTCGGGTGTCATAATTTCTTTTGTTCCTCAATTTGATTTTTAAGTCCCTTTGTTGAATAATTTCTATCTTCTGAACCGTTGTTTTTGCGAAGTCCTGCCCCCCCCCCCCCCTGACACCATGTAATGTATTCAAGTTATAGCTGAGAATAAAATAGTTCGAGACTTTTAAGCAGTAGCCATCATAATAATGACGTGTATTCTTCAAAATCTCTCATAAATCTTCAAATTCTCAGATAAACACAAGTGTTATAATAGTAAGACAGAGTTACAAGACAAAGATGACATTGACATCCTGGAGGAGAGCGATGTGGCTACGGTCGTTGGGGCGTCGCTGTTTGGCAGTGGACTTTGGACCGACTTCTGCGGGGGTGTGGGTTCAAGGCTCATCGCAGGCAGCGTTCGTTTTTCGGCGTCCGGGGCTCCCATCCCTGCCCAGGACGGTGAGGCAATGGGAAGCCATGAGCGAAATCATCCGAACAAATTCTGATCTTCCCTTTGGAAGACAGCTGAGGACCAGGAGTGGCAGTCGGACGAAAATCCAACCTGAAATGGTTGTTTGCTTTACTTTACTTTCTCCTGGAGGAGGGGTGCGGCTTGCACCGTCCTGTAATCAGGCACTATTTGGCCGACTTTATGTTCTTCCACAAATTGGTCACAGGTGTGACCGACTCGCCGACGCTCCTTGCCAGGAATAACGTTGCCGTCTCCCGCCTTCGCTCTTGTTCAAGTATACGCTTCCAAACACCTTTTGCGCCGATTAACCATCAGATCAACTGGCCATTGTGTCCTGTCGGATGAACCACGCCCTGGAGGAGTGCCTGAACGTAGATATCTTCTTTCAATCCCTTGCGATTGTGCGTGGTAGACTGTTGAGTGCTTTGAGGAATCTATCTAAATATTTGATCTCGTCTCTCAATCATTTTACTCTTCTCTTTGTATTAAAATTGTTCACTATTAAGTCTCCTCACTCGGATTTAATTATCTACAAAATACTCAATGTAATTTCAGTCAGTCAGTTTTGGTAGTAATTATTGTAATTATTTTCTTGTTATAGTGTAAGTCTAGCTTGGAAACTGTCCAGTTCGAAGGATCTGACTGCCTCCGATCCGTAATTTACATCATAAGAAAGAGCTGAGATCAGCGTCTTATATCCGAGAGTGACAGGAAGTCGGTTCCTTTGATGCAACTGTGAGCGGATATTACTCGAGTTCACTGGGACAGGATATTGATTATCTCGTCTTATTTCCTGCATGTTTCTTGCATTCCATTGAGCCTTTCTATCGGAACATATCCGACGCTGAGGATAATTGTACGAAACGTTTATTTCAAATGTCACAAGGCAACCTGTCCAACACAAGCATGGTTTCCATAGAGCACGGTGCGGCAAGGATACACACAGTCTTGGAGCTATCCTGGGCCGGACCCGTCTGTCTTATCAGGATGCCCTCCAGCCAGCTTTGAGCATCTCTGGCATACTGCCTGCCTACTTTAGAAAAAAAATTTTCAGTGAAATCGAATTCGCTCATTCATTTGTTGTTCATGTTTTGATGTGGTATACTTACTTATTTTGGTGTTATATTTTCAATAATGAATCTTTGGAACCGACCAAGAAAAAAAAGTTTAACAACCCTCCCTCAAAATCTGTTGATTTACGTTTCAAGGTACGTAGAATCCAAAAATCGAATAAAAATTTGGCCGTCCGTCCGCCGTCCGCCGTACGCGGCACTTTCCCCTCTTAGCATTCTTCTAAGGGTTGAAAAATAAGGTTTGAAGAAATTTTGAAAACGCCCTAACTCAAAGAATTGTGATATAATGGTATTGTGTTTCCGTCAATTTCAGATTCTATAGAATTGTTAGAATATTTTGAGACCACGCGGAGCCCTGTAGGACAAACCGTCCGCTCCCTACGAAAATTTAAGGGTTGGACGTACAATAAATCAGAAACACGCGTATGAATCGCAAAGAGGCCGACTCTCCGTTCAAATGTCAGCTGAGCGAAATGCGATCGATGTTTTTCTTCAAGTTGGTTGGTGGTAATAATTGCAAAGCCGTGTTCTTTGCAGACGAGTGATTTATATAGAAAAATAGTAAACCTTTGTGTAATAATTTGGAGCGTTTTTGACAAAAGATTTGTTCTTCCAAACACATGATACCATCCAGGTTGTCAAGTTGTTACGTTTGACACTGTTTGTTGCCTGTTTCATTGACCTGTCAGTCAAGTAACAATTTTGTGTCACTAGGTGTTGACATATAAAAAACATCCAGGATCAACAAAGAATGTGGGATAATCCGGCTTCTGCTTGCTTGGATAAAATACGGGTTATTTTGAACTGTATCAGTCCTAGATCTTTTCTTGTTAACCACTGTCGGATGCAGATGAAGTCTTCAAAATAATAGTTTAGAGAGTATCGAATCATTTCTCAGAACAACATTCGTATCGTCGGAATATATGGCAATCCTGAAATCCTTATCTAAGGAGTCCGGTTGGTGGGAAAAGCTGTCAACAAAAATAAAAAAATAAGAGGAGTCCAAGATGCTCCCTTGCGGCACTTCATAGAGAGCAGAGGTGTCTCAGTGCTCTGCATCGTGCTGACTCCATTTGTCCAAAGACAGTTACCGATGGCCTGAGGGAACTAATCGAGACAAATGCCTGAATGAATGATAGCTAATTTTTCAACAGGTTGACAAGATCATTGGCTATTGATGACTCCTCAAATACGTTTACAATATTCAAGTTCTCATCAGTACCTACCAAGATAATAACAAGAGACTAATTGCATCATGAAAAAATTTGTTGCCTTCAAGGAAAAATTTGATTTGCTAGCCGGGTAGAAGAAGCTCGTTGCGATGGATAACTTTTATAACCGGGTTGGCCAACTTATAAGAGTATTATCTGAGTTATATGGGGTTGATCTAATTTCAAAAGAACACACAGACCTTTAAGGGGCTTTTTATAGCTGATCCTATACGGAGCTAGTCTACTGATGGTGCTAGAATACAGAAATATGCTAAAAGCACATCGTGAACGGCGACATTAATGATTTTTCTGCTTCCTGAAACTCTTCACCTTTTGCAAACATGTTAATGTTCATTTATGTACAACAATTTGACTCAAAAGATGAATAGCACAGGTGAAGTTCTCAGGATAGAAGTTTCGTAGGCTGCAAGTTTCGAATCTGACTGTAATTGAACCGGTTGTGTGATTTTGAGAACGTCGGTTCACAACTAAAATTGACTACGCACCCTTTTGTGTTTTGAACTGAATACTTAACGTTGGGGTCGAAAATGTGTTGATATAACTTGGCGAATTTTGAATAAAGAATTTAGGACTTGAAACTTAGAACTTAGAAGGACTTGGAACTTAGAAACTTAATGCCTGTCTGACTGACTGAAGTTAAAGTGAAACTGAATTATAGAAAAAGCAAATTTAATGATGAAAGAAGAGAACAAAATTTGTATTTAGCTTACTGGAAAGGTATAGAGGATCCTGTATCTCTATATTCATAGTTAAGAGTTAACTTGTCTCAATTACTCGTATTCATGTGGGTCCTATGTCTACGTTCGTTGAGGCGTCGTTGTATGGCGAGGTCGTGGGTTCAAGGCTCATCGCCGGCAGCGTGCGTTTTTCGGCGGCCGGGGCTGTCATCGCCCCCCTCGTCACAACCCAGGGCGGTGAGGCAATGGGAAGCCATGAGCGAAATAATTAGAACAAATTCTGATCCTCCCTTTGGAAGACAGCTGATGACGTCTGCGACGCCAGGAATGGCAGTCGGACGAAAATTCAACCTGAAATGGTTGTTTACTTTACTTTTAATTTTTGCTTTAAATTAATTTATTTTTAATTTTAAATTTTAATTTTTTAAAAAAATGTTTTTTAATTTTTAATTTTTAAATTTTAAATATTTTTTTGATTTTAAATTAATTTTAATTGGTCTGTTACTTATCCTCATATCTTAGTACTTTGTTGTGGTCCCAGTACTCGGATGGGAGACTAGCCTAGGTGCCAGTGATGCCTTTGAAAGTTTGACCGTTAAAACGGTTGCCTCTCGTCGAGCTATCACTGGCCACATGTTCATTCAAAAATACGACCATAGGTACTGTAGCTTGAGAGTCACGACAGAACCTTAAACCTCCATAATTCGGTCTCGGGGAAGGAAAAACACAACTAACGTTCAACTAACCATTTATTTTACTCACATTGGTCATCGTCTAACTTCATAAAAGATCAATATATCTCGCAACATACTTTGTCTTCAACTCATCGACGCACCGCTTTCAACAAATTCGTATAATCATAAAAAATATTCTCAACAATATGCTCGATAGATTTTGTACATTCTAAACTATTGGAAGAACATTAAGAACATTCGCACTATTTACAAACAATAATTATCAAGAAGGCACCGTACCACATAACATGCTTGCAGGCATTCTCGATGCTGGGTCTGACAGTAAAAAGGTACTTGCAAATGTATTCTTACGTATTCATCGCGTACATTCCGTTATAATACTACCGACTACACAGATACTAATGTTGCACATTCTTACTTGTACTGTGTATCCATCAAGAGCACTTGGAAATATACCTACTGCGAACATTAAAATTCAGCTAACTTTGAAGATTACAGCATGGATTAGGAAATTAGTCTTGCCTTCTCTCCAGCCAATTGTATTCGTTCCTTTTCTGTTTATTAGTAATTTTACAGGAGGCCCCATTTATTTTTTTTTTAATTTCGAGGACTCGTGATTAGGGTATTTTGCACATACCGTTGATTGAAAGTTGCTATTTGGTGAACAATCATAATTTTGAATGTTTTTGAGTGTGTTAGGAATTACTCTCGTAAACACACTTTTCAAATAAATGGGGATACTAAAATGTGATACTATTGCGAATAACCTATGAAAATTGTAACATGTTGAGCTCATTCAACGCAAAATATTATTGTTTACTATTTAGGGTTTTTGCTCTTTGAGCCTCTGTTCTATTTACAATGAATATGATGTAAATCGAAATCCATGAGTACCTTGGATCTCTTTCGGGGACATCCTGTCTATTTTCGAGAATAATAACATTATAATGAGTAACATATGTAACAACAATAATTATAAAATTTTAACCACTTATGGTGATATGACAACAATAATAATAGTTTAGTGAGTTCAGGATATTCATTGAGTGTTTGAGTCAATGATGACCTTGATGTCCATGAATCATATTTAAGAAAGTCATGTTGACAAAAAACATTATTATTATTATTTTGTTTGTTTCGACTCGGCAAAATGTACATTGACACAACGGATAGTTTTGGTTACCGTCTTCACATGGCAATTTTAGTACCTGCAACGACATACTGGGATTGGAAGGTTGAGTGCTGAAAATCGTATGCAGTTATAAAATTGTACATCACAGAGAATGAAAATTTCAATATCTTCTGACAACAGAGAATAATATCGCATATATCTTATTTACTCTTCCCTCCAGCTTGATAAGGCAGCATAATGGCTAAGATAAATTTTGTAAAACTATTTGTATTCAAAAATGGTGAGATACATACGTATATTTACGCCCCACATATAAAGCAGATACCGACTGTCTTGTTGGTCATTCAATATACCTATTCGTAATGGTTACCAGCAACATACCCCCCCCCCCATTCCCTTCTAACTATATAAAACACTTCACATAGTCTAAAAATAATACGTATAAATATAAACACGTATTTTTTCTTGTAACCAAGCATGTCACACATACATACATACATACTAGTTAGACAATATGCTTTCGACTAATAGTGTAAACATAACAAGTAAGATTACTGATATAGCATGGAAAAAGTGGACCTCATAAATCCATTATCCATTAGATTCGGTTCTTAAAACGGTTAGAGCTGGTTCTCCGATTAAAAGTCGTTCATCACAGTTTGACTAAATTGAGTTCATTAGTTTGACTAACTGCCTCACTTGAACATTCCAAAATACCAAGTAACTACCGGAAAATTATAACTTGTGGATTGCCGAAACTAATCAGGTAGTAATTATATGATATAATGATTGAGCGAAATGACCCGCCGATGAGGAGAGGCTGTCTGCCATCCACTAGTCCTAATTCTTGTAGAAATGACGATTTCAATGAATTTGAGTGGAGTATAAACGATGACCACAGCACCTATTGGCAGGTTTTCCTATCCAACATGATAGATGAAACTTCAATGACGATATTATTGATATAACGATAATCCACCTTCTGTATCGACATTCAGTTAATATTTTTGGAAAAATAATTTTGGATGAATTGTCTGATGCTATATTCATTGATGAGTGTTTTATTTATTGAATGAATCAAAAATTCTAGAAAATAATTTAATCTAAGTTTTAGAGGTTGTTGACTTCCAAAATGAATTCAAACTGTAGGATTTTTGGGTTTTATATTAATTTACCTATTTTGAAATGCATATTTATGACATAATAAGATATTTAGTTCTTACAACGATACTCGTTTCGTTCAAACAGTTATCAGATAAGGCACCTACCTAAATTCAAACGAACCGAGACGAAGCAAAGGATACGTTCTGTTTCAGCTCTGGATCCATTCCCTGTTTATTACCTTATTACTATATTTATAACGCTCATAAATATTGATCATATCTAGGCTGAATTATAAATTTAATAACCTTTGTAACCACTCACGTAATGTAGACGTAGTACTTAAAATTTAAGTACTAATTAATACCTAATTACTGTAGCTCTGTTGTTACAAAGTGGGAAGAATCGAGGAAGTTGAGTGAATTGGCGTTTCTCAAGTAGTTATAAATAAGAGGAAGATGTAACTGAACTTTCACCTACCTATCAAATAGTCAATCGAATTTCATCTCAACGATCATTTAATTGGGTACCTGCTAGGAAACTAAATAGTTCCTATAGTTACGTTATGTATCGCGATTCGAATAACAACTAATAACCATTGAACGTTTGTTCACAATATTGGCGGTGAAAATTGTTACAACGTAATTACAATAACAAAATGTGACGTCACAATGAATCAGCACTGCGATAGCACGACATGGCGATTCATTGACAACATTGTAATGTACTTAAGTATTGCAAAAGTCATCTAAGTATTATAATATGTCCGCTGATCAACGTTTTCTTCCAGAACCGTAGGAGTGAACACCAAGTGGTGTAGCCAAGTTTGCATTATTACAACCAGTGATGGGAAAATTTGCAGTGATTTATTTTGGGGGAATATTTCCTACATAAGAATTATTTTTTTGTGCAATTTATGAAATCAGTTTGCTCGACTTGACAAATATTAATTTCAGTGCTTATCAGTAATATGAAATGTCGAACCTCTACTCCCCAGAAACTACAGTATCTCCCTAATACATCAATGATATATTTACTGTGATGATATATTCTGTTTAAATTGCTTACTTATATGAATTGTTGAAGTAAGAGGGGACTTGACAACTCAGCTCTTCCTCCCAACTTCAAACCTACTGTTCTCCTGTGTTTCTTTATTAGATTTATGAAGGCCTGCTATATTCTAGTGGTTGTGACCAGGTATGATGAGATCTAAATTGAATAACTCAGTTGGTACAAATAGAAAACAATGACTCAGAATAAAATAGACGACATCTGATTGTGGTGTCGTTGATGGAGACTCTTCATGACTCCATAGATGTCTGTTTTAGTCACCTTCACCAACTAAGCTAGACGCGGTCTGCCTTTGATTCACCTTGATGGTCAGCAGGTCTCACAGCGTGAGGTAGCTTGGGTTACATCTTGATAAGAGGTTGACTTAGAGATGTCATGTCGACCATCTAGTCACCAAAGTACGATAGTGGAGCAAGCATTTCCATTTCCTCCTGGACCAGAAGCGCTCACCTTTAGCGTTGTCAACTAAACGTCCATTGCTGAAATCGTAGTGGTAAACACTTTTTTTTTAATCTTCATGATTTTTCCCAAGGATCTCAAATATGACCATGGCACGTTCGTTTTTTCGATAGTTGGACATTTTGTATATTGTATTGAGTTGGGTTTGCCCGTACTTTATTAAATAAATAAATAAATAAATAATTTCATCAAAATCGGTCAATGCTAAGTGGCAAAAGTGCCGCGTACGGCGTACGGCGGACGGACGGCAAAATTTTTATTCGATTTTTGGATTCTACGTACCTTGAAACGTAAGCCATCAAATTTTGAGGGGGTGTTAAAATTTTTTTTTCTTGGTCGATTACAAAGGTTCATTATTGAAAATAATAAACCAAAATCGGTTGAGGGGTGAAATGTTCATGAAATTTTACTTAGAATCCGAATCTGCAATAATAAATGAGGTCTTATCTGAAAAAAACTAAGTTAGTGTGCGTCGTGCACGTGCGCACTGCGCACCGTGGTCATATTTGAGATCCTAGGGAAAAATCATTAAGATTCCACAAAAATTTTTTGAAAATGATTATCTGGACGATTTTAACAGTGGAGGGGGGGAGGGGGTTTCGGGGACACCCTGTATATTACGCTAATTTTACAACTCTGTTATTACTTTTATGGATTGTTGGGATTGGCAGCAAAAAGCCATATTGAAATAATCCTAACCACACAAAATCGTCGTCTTCGTCTAATTGCAGGGGCTCCTTGGTTCGTATGGAAAAACACCTTGCTTAGCGTCCTTGACATCCCACTCATACACGAGGTCTTACGAGTGAAAGCCATCTGACTACAAATTTCAATGGAAAACCATCAAAATGGTTCGACAACCCCGTCTCCGAAACCACCGTCGTCTCAAAGACGAGGTCTTTTAAAAGACTGAGTGTTAATTGTTGTAAAAATCTCCCTTGAATATTTTTGTTGTATTGTGTTTTGTTATTATTTATTGCATTGTGTCAGCTATTAGTGATTGAAGTTTCTTAGTTTTCTTCTTCCTGTTTTGTTAATTGATAGTTTGAAAGTTGTTAGTTAAATTTAAAGTTTACGTGTATGTATTTAAACTAAAGTAGGGTCGGCTAATGAGCTATTCCTGCAATCAAGTCGAATTTTAACAAGAAACTTGTTCCTACTATAACTGCATGTTTATCACAACTTTAATAATTAATAATACATATAAAAACAATAAAATTAAATATAAAAAATAAATAAATATAAATAATTCGTGAAACCAATCCAGCCACTGTCGCCTTTTCATCTTCGGAAACTAACAATATGGCAACTACTTTTGATTTTATCGCTGTTCAGTGCAAAAAACAGGATGAGTTTTATTTTCAATAACCTGCCGATATCTATCTAGGTACGCTCCTATATTGTTTGTGGAGAGTAAGTATATCTGTCTCTTTCAGCAATTAGTTCGTTCATTTATTAATTTCTTAAATGTACTATTATCATTATTTTAATCACGAAATCAATACCGTATAGTTGTGGGACATTTTCATGAAAATTGTTAAGTTGGTACCTGTTGTAGTTGCTTTTGACAAAAATTGTGCCTATAGTTTGTTGAGACAAAGTAGAATATGATAAATGGGAAGCATAGGATAGGCAACTTTGTTGCTTTAAAACACCATTTTGTGCATCCAGATTGCCGTTTCATTGTTGAAAGTTGGTATTTCATTGATCTAGGACAAAAAAGTTGAAAAAAGTGAAAAACAGATTCCAGAATTCAACCGGAAATTTGTGAGATGGTGAACGTTCCCGATAAACGCTCTTATTTTTGAATAATTCCACGATGCCCATCACTGATCACAATAAATCATCTTTTCGCAATGGGGGGAAGTTTCAATGAGTCTGTCGTGTGGAAGGTCCGGTCGTGTCTACCATTTGGTAGAAGTATCTGTCCTCATTGGACCACTTGGGCGTTGTTCATTCGGTTCCCGTGAGGTGACTCTGGAACAACCTTCTGCTAGATGCTAGTCGCGTGTGAGTGCTTCATGTCGTTCTTCCTCTGATTCCCGCTTTTGATGGTGAAAGTGACGAAGTACTTCTTGCTCTTGTCGAGTTTTTCGGTGGGCAGGGTGATCACCTGCTTGTCAGGACCGTGGCTCAACTCCAGCGTGAGTGGCCTGGAGGGGTCCACATGTCGTAGGGTTTTTGCCACTTCGGCTTGATTCTCATCATTCACCAGTTTCGGCAGGAACCCAGTGTACGTTGTAGGTTTCGGCATTGTATGGTGATTCGGTCTGGCAACTAAAAGAGAAAACGTATGTCAACAATGGAATGTATGGACAACACAATCATTTATCGCCTTTTAGTTTACAAAAATCTTCAATAAACTGTATGTTCGATGGACTCATAGTTATTCTGACTCCACTTTGGGTATCAAGGTTTTTGTTGCTCTAACAGTTGGGATCGAATGAAACTCTCTGATTCAGTGTTTACTAGTTGGAACTTTTTTTTACAGGCAGTTTCCATCTTGGTTTTTTTCTTTTACAAGTGCGCAAATTAAGTGGCTCTCACCCTTACGTCCAAGTTAATGGTTGAAAGATTCGTCTAGGAGGAACTTACACATATCAGAGCCGGACTCGTAAGAAAGGCTACCAGTTATAGTCCAGTCAAATTAGCAGTTAGGGTTTGCATTAATTCCGGACAAAGCGAAACTTTTATGGGTGACTTGTGGGTGCCTATGGAACATGTTTTTAGTATATTCTACTAGATTCTCCTTGTGCTAACTTTTTGGTGCCCGAAAAACCGCGATTTTTCGGCACTTGTTTCAGTTTTTTGCCTATAACTCGTACACGATGCATCCTACGGAAAATTTTACTCCTTCCTTTATTAAACAGGATGAATTTCTGCGTCGAATGACCACCTGAAACGTTAAGATCGGTTCAGCCGTTTGGCCGAAATCGATCGTTGAAGTTTGTAACGTGACAGGAAGAAGAAAGAGAATAGGTACTGGTCAAAACTGGGACCGTAGATCATGGACGTTAACCTATTTCTGGATGTACGTTCCCCTTTCTGAAGTACCCACCACGATACGTAAAAAGCACTGGCGTCCCTATACCTGAAATTCCTATTCACGCTTGAATGATGAAGGAAAGGTTCATGTACAAGTCAGGTGGATTCGGTAGGGCGACAGTAAATAGGTATGTATTGTCCTATAATGGAAATGGCTCAGAATGGGTCAGAAATGTTACACATATGACAAGGCAAAGATGTGAGAAGATCCGAGTTAGCATAAATGAGACATTCACCACAATATAGGACGAAATGTAATTAGAGAGATAGACTCACGGTGAGGTTGCGGCTCTGAGAGAACACAAGGCCTCCAGAAGGGGGTGACGGGTCCCGCGGTACCTGTCCCCCCCCCCTTCCTCCTTCATCAAGGAAGTCGGAATGGAAGGGTTATCAGGTGAACCTTATACTCTCGATAAGTTATCGCTGGGATCCGTCACAGTCCACCCCCGCGAGAAAATTTGAAAATTTCGCGAAATTTGAAAATTTTACGTTTGTCTGGTTGGTGAATGTCTCAATCTCCAGCTGTATTACAGTATGGGGTCACATTGATTTGAGCCATTGAAGATTACATCGTTAGGTACATTTGGGTTGTAAGTTTGAATTATATGAAATTGGTTGTATGGGAGTTTGCTTGAAAACCTTGTTGTCGCCCTCAACAGCTTTTTGTTTTATTGTAAGTTTATTGATCATTGTCTCTATACACGATGATGGTCGTATGGGAAATCCGTTCCTTCTGTTATAACAGAGGGCCCGTCGATCTCCATCTTGGTGCTGTGTAATCCCGGTCCGTTTCCGAACCGTCGTGATTACGATGGCGTGAGACAGTTACTTCGTAAACCCGGTCCGTTTCCGGTCCGTCGTGATTAAAAAATTTTTTTTTTGTTTATTTTTTTTATTTTTTTTTCTATTTTTTTTTATTTTTTATTTTTATTTTTTTATTTTTTTTATTTTATTTATTTTTTTTTTATTTTTTTTTTATTTTTATTTATTTATTATTATTATTTTTTTTTTTTTTAATAGCGCTGTGGGGGTAGCAACAAATGCTTCAGTAAATTTCACTGAGGGCGCTGTTGCGGCGCCCTGTTGTTGGCTCCTGCTGCGTCTCCTCTTCCCCGTCCTCTTGCTCGAGAGCCTCCTCCAACTCCTTCATGGCCTCGGCTTCCGTCTGCGCTGTTTCCATCTCGTCGGGTGGTATATGTAAAGATAGAGAGGGGTCGGTGGTTAATCTGTTGTCTTGTTTGTTTGCCTTGTTTTATTGGCGGTTTTATTCTTAACCCTTTTTTTTGTGTGTTTGGTTGTTTATTATTATAATTGATTACTGTAATATTATTAGTATTGTTGTAATTGTTATTATTAATTTTATTTATTTGTATTTTTATTATTAATTTATTGGTGTTGTTAACCATTTATTATGGTGGGTTACCGTATAACTTGAGCTGGCTTATGTGCCTTGTTTTCACGTCTGTGGCGTCGTCGACATTGACGACTTCGTATGTCACCGGGGACAAGATTTTGGTGACTCGATACGGTGAGGAATATCTATACGACAATTTTGTGGTAATTTTTCGTGTAGCACTGCTAAGGATGTATGTTTTAAGCAGGACCACGTCCCCGACTGCCAAGGTTAGTGGCGTGTGTCGTTGGTCATAGTATTTTTTTCTGTGGGCAAGCGCTTTCTGTAAATTGTTGTACGCTTGTCTCCATACCTCCTGGATAGGGGTGGGGGGGTTGGTTTCGGCTGGTATGTCCCAAGCCAAACTTAGTGGACTAGCCAATTTCCTTCCCATAAATATCTCGGCCGGGGTGAATCCGGTACTTTCGTGCCAGGTCGTATTCATTGCTAGCTGAGTGTACTCTAAATTTTTGTCCCAATTTTGATTGTTTTCTGCGTGGTAACACGTTAGAATTTGTTTTAGGGATTTAATTTGCCTCTCACTGTGATTTGGATTTGGATAAAAGGCATGTAGTGGTATTATTTGCATGCCATGTTCGAGGACGAAGGTGTTAAATTTCTGAGAACGAAATGTTGAGGCGTTGTCGGTGCACAGATTCCGCCAGTACCCAACTTTCGAAAAAATGTTGGTATGCAAAGCTTTTATTATCGCTTCCGAAGTATGCTGTCTCATGGGAATCAGGTATGTAAATTTTGAGAAAGCGTCTATGGCTAGCAAAATAAATTTATGTTGTCTGGCGGTGCGTGGTAGAGGACCGACAACGTCTATAAACAACACTTCGCCCGGTTTGTCTGTCGTCCTTGCTGACATTTCCCCGTAGGTATTTTGGGTCGGTTTAGATCGTGCACACGTGATACAATCGGCTACCATTTTCCGGATTATTGTGGATAATCCCGGACGGTAAAATTGTTGCTGTATTTTGTGAAGAGTTTTGGCAAAACCCGTGTGGTTCCCTAGGACTGATCCGTGATGGAACTTAAAGATGGTAGATATTAACAGCTCGGGTAAATAAGCCCGTTTGTTTCCTTTTGTATCAGTGTGATACAAAATGTTTTGTTGAATGTGATAAGAAGGTACGCTTGTGCCCTGTTGGATTTGCCGTTTGATGTTGGCGATCGTTTGATCTTCGTCTTGATAAATTCGGAGGTCGTTGAACGCTTGCGGGAAGTTCCCCAGTACGAGCGTTTCTCCGATTGAGTGAATGGGCGTGGGAGAGGGTGTGACGAATGTCAAGGTCACTTCGTTAGGTGTTGTTCTCCGTTGATCGCAAGTTCTTTCATTCATATTGGTGAACGGGCGATATGGAGGGGGTCCCGTGACAGACGTTGGCCAGTCCTCAGGTGTTTTCTGAATGACGTGAACCTGTTCTGCCGGGTTTGTTTTTGTTTGGATACCCCGTGTTAGTTGTGGGCGCCAAGAGTGATCCGCGAAGTCCCCCAATTGGTCTAGTGGAATTTCCAGCGGTACCGTACTATTTCTTGATAAATAATCTGCTAAGCTATTCTTTTTTCCTTCTATATGATACAACGTATAGGAGAACTGGTTAAGTTGTTCTCGCCAGCGCGCAATGCGCGCAGAAGGGGCTGTCAGCTTCGCTACGGAAGCAATAGCTTTTGCATCTGTGTGTATGTAACAGTGCGAATGTCCTATATGAGATTTTGAAAACCTGTGCAAGCCGTACAGGAGAGCTCCGTACTCCAATTCAAAGGCACTGTAGCGCGTTTCGCGCGGAGCTAGCTTTCTCCCCGCGTAAGCTATAGCATGATATTGTCTGTCCTGTTGTTGACACAGGACTACACCTATGGCCTTGGCGCTGGCATCGCAAAATAGGTGGAAAGGCTGGTCATAATTAGGGAGTCTTAGGGTTGGTTTCCTTAGTAACCTTTGTCGGAGTGCTTCAAAGGATTGTTGGCACTCCGTTGTCCACTGAAACTGTTTATTTTTTTTTTCTAAGTTCGTTGAGGGGAACCGCCAACTTGGGTAGATCGGGAATATAACTGCTATAAAAGTTAATGGCCCCTAGAAATTGTGCGATCTGTTTCGCCGTGGTGGGCGGTGGTATCGCTAGTAGATCTGATATTCGATCATCATTGATGGACAAGATACCATTCTGTAATTCATGTCCCAAGAATTGGAGGCACTGGGTGGCGAATTTGCATTTGTCTGGGTTGACTGTTAGATTCGCCTTGCGTAATCGTTGCAGAACCTCCGACACGGTTTTTTGGTGTTCTCGGTACGTTTTCGTGTAGACCACCAAATCATCGAGGTACCAAATTAATTTCTCCCCGTACAAATCTCCGAAAATACGTTCCATTAAGGCACTTAAGACCTGTGAACCGACGGCGAGACCGAATGGTACGCGCGAAAAGCTATAGGTACTTATCATAGTTTTGAAACTTGTGAGTTGCCTGCTTTCCTCCGATAACGGTATCTGGTTGTAGGCCTGGTTTAAATCTAGGACACTAAAGTAGTTGGCACCATGCAAATGAGGTAATAAGGTCTCAATTTTGGGTATTGGGAAATCTATGTTTACTATTTGTTTGTTGAGTGCCTGATAGTTAACGACCAGGCGGTACTTTTGCTCCGCCGTTGGGTCGGCCTTCCGCTTTGGGACTAGGAAGCAAGGCGCCACCGCCGGTGCAAGAGTTGGCTCGATCACACCTTGGTCGAGCAATTTTTGAATCTCTTGTTTCATGATTTGTTGGAGTGGGGGTGAGACATGATACGTAGGGGTTTTGGTTGGCAATGTGGCCCCCGGTTGCAGTTGAATATCATATTTGATTAGGTTCGTGCATCCGAGCTGCGTGGTGAGGACGTCTGGGAATTTTGCCTGAAGGCTTTTTGCCATGACGTCATTCGTTGTCATCACCTGCAGTGTGGCCTTGTCTTTGGGGATTGCCGGAACCAAGGCGAACTCTGTGGTTCTATCGTGCTTAAAGGAGATGGTTCCTCTACCTATATCGTATAATGCGGCAGTTGGTTTTAGGAAATCAAGGCCTAAAATGACGTTATGTGCTAACTGAGGTATTATGTAAAATTTGTGTGGCCATTTATTGTTTCCTATCGTCACGGTTAGTTCAACTGTGGTGTCTGTAACGATCACCGAACTATCTCCTATAGTGAGGTATTGTGGCGTACATGGATTCCTTGAAGCTTTTTGTAAACGCTCACATTTTAATAGGAATCCCTGATTCACAGCTGAAATTGAGGCTCCCGTATCCAGAAGGGCCTGAATAGGGACTGAATTCAGTTCGACTGGTAACAAAGCTGTCGTGCTGGAAATAGGTGCAAAAATTGAGGTCAAGTGTTCTGTTTGTTGTTTTTGACCTTTAGGGTGGGGGGTTTTCTTGATTTTCGGCTCGTTGTCTGCCCCTACAGGCAACGTGCCTACTCGTTTTCCTCCGGTTCGGATGAACTTGAATTTTGTTCATTTCTAGTTTCGACTAGTTGGAGGTTTAGTGGTACATTCGGTTTATGATACGTTTTGGACTTGTACGTCTGCCCATTATCATAATTTTTGTTTGTCCCTCGGGGTGGATGTGTATTCCATTGTTTCGGAATAGCCCCTTGGGGTTTGTATGTTGGGGGATTATTATTGTTTTGTGCATTTTGATTTTGATTTTTGAAATATGGGGGTTTAGACTCGAGTTTCCCCTGTTGGTTGTGAGGTTGATATGTGTTTACGTTGCTTTTCGATTTGTAATTACTTGGGGTTTTGTCCGATTTTTGATTAGTTTTAGAGACTTGCTGCGCACCGCGCCTTGCGGCGTTTCGGAGGCGGATAGCAGTCTCTATCTTACCTATAAAGAGGTCTAATTCTGCTCTAGTTTGGGGGGCTTGCTGGAAAGTGAAGTGTTGCCGGGTAAAGTCGTTACAATTATTGATTATCATTGTGATTAACTCAGTTTCGGCATCATCATATTGGCGGAGGACTCGCTCGTACTTCCAGATATTTTGTACATAATTTCTGAAATTTTCGTTAGGCCCTTGAGGGCGATTTAATTTCTTGGTTACTAATTCAGCTATTGTTAGTTTCGGAAATAGCTCGTCCTTCATAACAATACGTAGTTGCTCGAAGCTGTTCAATTGTGGGTGGACCTGCAAAATCTGGCGTATGTACATAAACCTTTCGCTCACCGACAGGTACTTTAGCACCGTTCGGAATGAAATATGATCGGGGAGTGTCGTTTCCAACTCGCCCATTTCCCCTAGAAAATTCATGGCGCTAAATGGACTCTGGACGTTGAGTCTAGGATACTTGTCTAGAATTGAGAGGAATTCAGCCGGGATTTTCACTTGTTTATGTCTCGGCTCCTGCGTTAGGTGAGGTTGTGAGCCAGACGGATCGCTTTGTTGTGTTGTGGTGGCTTGCAAGGTCAGTTTGGTTATCTGTTCTTGCATGAGTGCCATCGTTTTTTGATTTTCTAAGGCCTGTTGTTGCATCGAGGCCATTAAATTTGATTGCGTTTGCATCTGGGAAATCATTGCCGTCCAAGCACTCGTAAATGTGGTCTGAGTAGCAGTGGAGGCACGTAAAAATGCATTAAATTGTTGCGAGAACTCCGGTTGTTCGCCCGGAATGGGCATGGTCGGAGTTTGGATCGTTTGGCCTGGTGCTCCAGGGTTTGCGCACAGAAAGCATACGAAACTCTTTTTTCGTTCTGTTGGCATCTTTTTCCAGTTGACGTAGTTTTGGCTTGCACATTGTGCATGATAAAATTGGGTACACTGCGTGCAATAGATCGGGTCTTTGTTTTCGGTTTCGTCAATGGTTGCCTCGCAATAGGTACATGTGATTAATTCCGGAATCGGAATGATTGGGGCCATCGTTTATGATTGATTGTTATACGATGTGAAAATAGCAAAGCGAGATGAACGAACGATAAGAACGAAAGGACCGATAATGGAATAAAGGCTATGAGATCGGAGTTCGTTTTACTTTGTACCTCCTGCTGTAATCGACTTCGCTGGGCCCGATAAAGTCGTTTACACGTTATCCGTGTCAGTACAGGAAGTAATGTGTGGGTTGGTGGTAATCAGATAGTCTTGTCTGAACAAGATGCTTTTTAGAGCTGATTACGAGGTTCGAGACCGGTTCGAGTCTGCTACCATGTAACGTGACAGGAAGAAGAAAGAGAATAGGTACTGGTCAAAACTGGGACCGTAGATCATGGACGTTAACCTATTTCTGGATGTACGTTCCCCTTTCTGAAGTACCCACCACGATACGTAAAAAGCACTGGCGTCCCTATACCTGAAATTCCTATTCACGCTTGAATGATGAAGGAAAGGTTCATGTACAAGTCAGGTGGATTCGGTAGGGCGACAGTAAATAGGTATGTATTGTCCTATAATGGAAATGGCTCAGAATGGGTCAGAAATGTTACACATATGACAAGGCAAAGATGTGAGAAGATCCGAGTTAGCATAAATGAGACATTCACCACAATATAGGACGAAATGTAATTAGAGAGATAGACTCACGGTGAGGTTGCGGCTCTGAGAGAACACAAGGCCTCCAGAAGGGGGTGACGGGTCCCGCGGTACCTGTCCCCCCCCCTTCCTCCTTCATCAAGGAAGTCGGAATGGAAGGGTTATCAGGTGAACCTTATACTCTCGATAAGTTATCGCTGGGATCCGTCACAAGTTTGGCGATTTTTCCCAAATTGGTTGAAAAATGGGTTACGCTCAAGTTTCAAGGCCTGTACATAAAAAACGGCGTATCCAACCAAAAAATGTCACATAATCAAAGTTGTAGAGAATCAAATTTTGTGTAAGAAAAGCATCCCCCCTTCCTCCCCCCTCCCACCCGCCCCTACCAAATGATAGAATAACGAAACAACTTCTGAGTAAACGAAATTATGAGTATTGAAAACGGTGTTGCAATCAAAAAATGTCATATGATCAAAGTGAAACGTCTGTTGTTCAACTTACTAAGGCACTGAGGTACTTGTAATACTAGAAAAGGCGAAAGAAAAAACATTCTCCTGGTCCTAACTTTTTGGTGCCCGAAAAACCGCGATTTTTCGGCACTTGATTCAGTTTTTCGCCTATAACTCGTACACGATGCATCCTACGGAAAATGTTACTCAATCCTTTATTAAACAGGATGAATTTCTGCGTCGAATGACCACCTGAAACGTTAAGATCGGTTCAGCCGTTTGGCCGAAATCGATCGTTGAATTTTGCCGCTTTTTCCCAAATTGGTTGAAAAATGGGTTACGCTCAAGTTTCAAGGCCTGTACATCAAAAACGGCGTATCCAACCAAAAAATGTCACATAATCAAAGTTGTAGAGAATCAAATTTTGTGTAAGAAAAGCATCCCCTCTTCCTCCCCCCCCCCTCCCACCCGCCCCTACCAAATGATAGAATAACAAAACAACTTCTGAGTAAACGAAATTATGAGTATTGAAAACGGTGTTGCAATCAAAAAATGTCATATAATCAAAGTGAAACGTCTGTTGTTCGACCTAAGGCACTGAAGTACTTATAATAATAGAAAAGGCAAAAGAGAAAACATCTCCTTGATTCTCCTTTTGCTCACTTTTTGGTGCCCGAAAAACCACGATTTTTCGGCACTTGTTCCAGTTTTTCGCCTATAACTCGTACACGATGCATCCTACGGAAAATTTTACTCAATCCTTTATTAAACAGGATGAATTTCTGCGTCGACTGACCACCTTCATTTTTTAGATCGGTTCAGCCGTTTGGCCGAAATCGATCGTTGAAGTTTGGCGATTTTTCCCAAATTGGTTGAAAAATGGGTTGCGCTCAAGTTTCAAGGCCTGTACATCAAAAACGGCTGAACCGATATTAACGTTTCAGGTGGTCATTCGACGCAGAAATTCATCCTCTTTAATAAAGGATTGAGTAAAATTTTCCGTAGGATGCATCGTGTTCGAGTTATAGGCAAAAATCTGAAACAAGTGCCGAAAAAATCGCGGTTTTTCGGGCACCAGAAAGTTAGCACAAGGAGAATCTAGGAGATGTTTTTTCTTTTGCCTTTCCTAGTGTTATAATTACCTCAGTGCCTTAGGTTGAACAACAGACGTTGTATGACATTTTTTGATTGCGACACGGTTGTCAATACTCATATTTGGCGTTGACACACTCATCACTCAGAGGTTGTTTTGTTATTCTATCATTTGGTAGGGGCGGGTGGGAGGGGGAGGGAGAGGGGAGGCTTTTCTTACACAAAATTTGATTCTCTACAACATTGGTTATGTGACATTTTTTGGTTGGATACGCCGTTTTTGATGTACAGGCCTTGAAACTTGAGCGCAACCCATTTTTCAACCAATTTGGGAAACATCGCCAAACTTCAACGATCGATTTCGGCCAAACGGCTGAACCGATCTAAAAAATGAAGGTGGTCAGTCGACGCAGAAATTCATCCTGTTTAATAAAGGATTGAGTAAAATTTTCCGTAGGATGCATCGTGTACGAGTTATAGGCGAAAAACTGGAACAAGTGCCGAAAAATCGTGGTTTTTCGGGCACCAAAAAGTGAGCAAAAGGAGAATCTAGGAGATGTTTTTTCTATTGCCTTTTTCGATTATTATAAGTACCTCAGTGCCTTAGGTCGAACAACAGACGTTTCACTTTGATTATATGACATTTTTTGATTGCAACACCGTTTTCAATACTCATAATTTCGTTTACTCAGAAGTTGTTTTGTTATTCTATCATTTGGTAGGGGCGGGTGGGAGGGGGGGGAGGAAGAGGGGATGCTTTTCTTACACAAAATTTGATTCTCTACAACTTTGATTATGTGACATTTTTTGGTTGGATACGCCGTTTTTGATGTACAGGCCTTGAAACTTGAGCGTAACCCATTTTTCAACCAATTTGGGAAAAATCGCCAAACTTCAACGATCGATTTCGGCCAAACGGCTGAACCGATCTTAACGTTTCAGGTGGTCATTCGACGCAGAAATTCATCCTGTTTAATAAAGGAAGGAGTAAAATTTTCCGTAGGATGCATCGTGTACGAGTTATAGGCAAAAAACTGAAACAAGTGCCGAAAAATCGCGGTTTTTCGGGCACCAAAAAGTTAGCACAAGGAGAATCTAGTAGAATATACTAAAAACATGTTCCATAGGCACCCACAAGTCACCCATAAAAGTTTCGCTTTGTCCGGAATTAATGCAAACCCCCCCCCCCTTTTTTGGCTAATTTGACTGGACTATTATAGCGCGCTCTCGTATGACATAAGAGTGGTCCCCACGGATTGAAACCATTCGATTGATAGATTTTTTTATTCGAGTGCACCAGCAAGTAGTTTCTTCTATTTAACCTTAGTTTTGTAGAAATAAGTTATGGAGAATGAAAACGGTTGGTTTGATTTAAGCCTAGTTATGTATATATGTTTACAAAAACTGTAAGATGTCGATTGCTAATTATTCGCACAAGAGAGGAATTTGCTTATATCCGATTTCTTATATTTTCCTCCAAAACGAAGGACCTCGGATTATTTACATTTTGGGATCGCATAATCAGGTCCATTGAAATTTCCAGGTAAAACCGTTTTTCAATCAGACCCTCCAGTCAAAATTGCATGATGTAGATTGGAGAATTCGAGAAAAGGTTTCCATTAAAATAATTCCAACTCCTTGACAGCAAAATTTCACTCATCATAATTTTAATACACCTGGACCTCTAGGAGAACGAAACAAATCACCCAATAAAGCTTGCCTCTCTTCCACTTGATGAGTATTCAAGAAGGAAGTTATCAAAATTGCTCATTCAACTAGACGGAGTCGATTGATTTTTGCTTCATTTCCTCCTGAATTTGATGGCAACGTCCCTTTACTGGTTATTTCATAAAAGTTGCCGAGACGAGTGAGAAGAGAAAATATGAGAAAATTGATACCTACTTCCACTATGAGGGGAGACCGAGTCTTTTATCTTTCATATTAGTTTCGGTACTCGAACGCGTTCATCAGTTCTCACATTATGATTCTGATTCAACACATTCCCCAATCTGTATTACACCTACAAATATCTCTTCTGCACTACGTTGATAAGTCTTCTTTTAGAATGAATGGCGGATAGAAATTAATGAAAATGATTGAAAAACGACTGAAATGATAGGTTGATTAATTTAAATTGAATGGGAGTGATTGGGAAATTAATGAAAATTCAATTGGGATGAATAAGAAACGAATGGAGAATTGATGGGGAACGAATGAAAAATTCGAAGGAATGAATAGTAAACGAATGAGCAGTGAATGTGAATGCATGAGATTCGCATGCAAATGATCAAGAAACGAAAGAGGATGCTTAATAAACGAGGGAATTGAATGGGGTTCATTGATAAAAATGAGAATACAATAAATAAGGAATGTAGTTGAATAAATAGAAAATGATCGTGATAAAGTGTGGAACGAATTAAAATATATTTAAATTTATTGGTTATGTATGAAAAATTATAAGAATAAGAGTAGTTGAACATGAAACGGAAACTGAATTGATGAAATCAATTCAAAATTCAAAATCGATGGAAATGATTTGAAAAGAACTAAAAATTCATTTAAATAGTTGCAAATTTGATTTAAAAAAAATGAATGAGTAGGTATCGAATGGTAATTATTGGAATGGATAAAATGTTGTTGATTGTTTTGGTTTATTATTTTCAATAACAAACCTTTGGAGTCGACCAAGAAAAAAAACATTTTAACCCCCCCCCCCTCCCCCCTCAAAATCTGTTGGTTTACGTTTCAAGGTACGTAGAATCCGAGAATCGAATAAAAATTTGGTCGTCTATACGCCGTACGCGGTACTTTTCCCGCTTAGCATTGACCGGTTTTGATGAAATTTAGTACGTAGGCTCCATTTGGGGTCTAGTTGTGTCCCGAAGATTTTGGTTGATGTCAATTTCTAAGGGTTGAAAAATAAGGTTTGAAATTTTGAAAACGCCCTAACTCAAAAAATTTCAATTTAAAGGTAGGTATTGTTTTTCCTTCAATTAGAAATTTTTTTTCTTTAGAATTTTTTGAGACTACGCGGAGCCCTGTCGGGCAAACCGTTTGTTCCCTACGAGAATTTAAGGGTTGGGCTTACGATAAATCAGAAACAAGAGGCCGACTCTCCGTTCAAACGTTCGCTGACCGAAATGCGATCAATGTTTTTCTTCAAGTTGGTTGGTGGTAAAAATGGCAAAGCCGTGTTCTTTGCAGTCGAGTGATCTATATAGAAAAATAATGAACCTTTGTGAAATAATTTGCAGCGTTTTTGATAAGGTTTACTGATTCAGTGAAATGAAGCTTCAATTTTTCACATTGCTGCTACTCGTAGATGAGAGGTATAGCTATTTACTAAAACCTAAATTCAGTGTATTATTTCCGAGAAAATTTGTGGTGAGCTGAAAGAAAGAGGAATTCGTGAAAGAGGAATTCTTGCTGATGCATTTATGGTACCTCGATTTGACGGCATTATTGAGAAATACCATAAAAGAAAATAGTGTTGTAGCCTTTTGATAAATCGCAATGCTGTATTAAGTAAAAAGGGGAGGAATTTGTGCAAAGGGTGGTGAAGTACAGAATAGCAGTATTCTGGTTCAAGATGTTTGAGAACTTATGAGGGTTAATCCTAGCGATAAAGACAAAGATTCTATGTTGAGGATTGAAAAATACTTTTTTTTATGACCGACTTCAATACCGCCGTAGGCGCGAAGGAGACAACTCAACTCTTGTGTGTTATGAGACGACGATTTTTAAAATTTTCGAACACCTTGCATTTCTTCATTGTGGTTGCAATCTGCCTGATTATTATAAAAATAAGTTCTGCCAGTAAAGTAAAACGTAAGTAAAGTAAAAGTTCTTCCGACTGCCATTCCTGGGGTCGCGGACGTCATCAGCTGTCTTCCAAAGAGAAGATCAGAATTTGTTCTGATGATTTCGCTCATGGCTTCCCATTGCCTCACCGACGTGGGTTGGGTCGAGGGGGACGGCGAGCCGCAACTGCCCGAAAACACGCCCGGTGAACGAGACTCGAACTCACGATCTTTCCCTCAGACATCGGTTCTTATCTCGGCCCCGAAACGCGTAGGCGAACGATCACGGCTACTGTTCTACCAGTATTGAAGGTGGTCCCGTTTCAAACGGATTTCAATTTTCCATGTTCAAACGGTTTCCACCAATTGTGTGAGGCACATAGCTTATTTATGTTCACATAGCTCGTCATCTTCAACATGATTCAAGTTGTCAGTTCTGGTTGTTTGTGGAGGTTTTGATTATAGATATGATTCAAATTATAGGTCAGGAGTAATGCCCAGAAGTATAATGGGGTTATTCGGTGGGTCGGAAATTCAGGTTTCTGGCCTCAAATTTGGATTCAGCACCATTGAACTTTTTGCCCAATGTTACGATAACATGTGGTAGTAATATTAATTAAAGAGATCTCACGTTTGGAAAAAAGTGGGCCTCCCTAAATGCACACTCACATACGCCGGATGACGTTACTTTACGGTTCAATCGTCAGGAAAGGGTTTTATCTCTTCTCTATGCATGGATACTTCTTTCAAAGATAGTTTTTTCAAGGTGAGCAGCTCAATACGTCACACCCTGCTGCCATCGTTCAAATCTTCAACTTTTATTAGCTTCCCTAATTTCTTCTAAACATTCTCTCGACGAACAAACCCGATTACCGTTCTTCCTGAGCCATACTCTTATGAAAAAAAAAGAAAAAAAAAAAATACTGAAATACCCCATTGTTAGGTTATCTGGAAATTCGTTATAAAATAGAGGACAAATGTAGTGGGACTCGAATGTACAACCTTCCACGCACTTGACCGATGAATGGGTACGAGGACTACCCGGAAGGGAGTGATGTAGGCACCCTCAAGGGTATCATATCCCCACCTTTTCCCTTCATTCATGCATGGTTAACAAATATAGCTGCCAAGATGACTCACTGTAAGCTGCACAAGGTATACCGGTGTAGGCATGGGTAGCGTGGTGGCAGCGGTGTGTTTGATACGTGCAGAGAGCTGGGTTGTTGGGGACAGATGCCAGAATCTCTTGTCCCACTCGAGTTTTTCGAAGAGCAGCGGTGAGTCTCTCCAAATCATCGGTCGATCTCAGCCTCGGGATGATTCTCCTCTCTGAAGTTTGTAGTAACCGCAGTTGCTCTGAATCACCAATATACAAATTGCCATTTTAAAACTAACTACATCGGGTTTTCATTGAAACAGAGGAATTCAATCAAAAATTGATTGGTATTTAAGCATATAGAACTGTTGACTCGTTGGCTGTTCTAATTCTTAGCTGATTTATGACAGCATAAATACAACTCATTAGATATATTTATCACCTCTTTCTAAGGCGGTGTGATAGGTGGTCCTGGGAAATAGAAACTCAAATCGGAATTTGATTGATTTTAGTGCTCTTTTGGAGTAATTTCTCATTAAGGAAAACTAAAGTGGAGGAAACAATCATCGGGCGTAAGAAGACAATTTTACGCCCCTAAAATTTGATGGTTTGCGTTTCGAGGTAGGTAGAATCCAAAAATCAAATAAAAATGGTTCCGTCCGTCCGAGGTACATGTCACTCTTCCCAGTTCCCAAATTTTGATGGAATTCGGTATATCGGCTCCATTGTGGCTCCAGTCTAGTTGTGTCCCAAAGCTTTTCGTTATTGTCACTCACTTCCAATGGGTAGAAAGTAGAAGAAAATATTTTCAAAACGCTCTAGCTCGAAAGCTTTCAATATAATACTGATGCTGTTTTTTCATAACTTTAAAGTAGTGACGATTTTTAAGAATTTAATGTCACCACACTTAGCTGCGTGGGCCAGCTAAGTCCAGTCCTAATTAGTAATAGGATTACTAATTACTCGGTTAATGAATGTTCTTTGACGTTTTGTCATCAATTTAAGATACCTAGTGTTCAATTACTGGAAACGAATGATACCACTCAGAAGATCAAAAATGGATTTAGCGCGTTTATTATGAAATTAATCAGAACATGAGAGTCTCTTTTCCCTCCACCCACCTCTGGTCCTTAGAAGGTCCCCGTCCGCTACTCTGTGTTGGACGAGTGACTCAGAGTCAGAAACACGAATGTGAATCGCTCATGAACGTTTACTGATGGAAATAAGCCGAATTTCAGCTGATCAAATTAATTTTTAAATTTTTCGTTTCGATGCTGATAAAATTAATGTTTTTCACTTGAGCTTCCTTAATAAAAAAATTTTAGGAAACACGAGGTTCTGCTGAAGGGTACTTTCTGTCAAAATGAACTTATTTCTTTATCTCGTACGAGCGATAATATGATCGGTAGGCAAAAGCAATAGTGCAAAAGCCGTGTTCTTTGTAGACGGGTGTTCTCTCCAGTAAAATTATAAACCGCTGTATTGTAATTTGCAGCTTTTTTCGATCACTCGAATTCGATCGCACGTCATGTTTCTTTCGTTAGTTAAATGCAAATAATCGAATCCTATAATCCGAATCCTTTCTAACCGTTATCAAGCAGTATTTATCTCATTGAATTAGTAACTAATTAAATTTGATTATTTTTTTTCGAGAATGATACTGTTAACCCCTGAGAACTTACTGTTGCTTGATCGTCCTACTTTTATTTATCGAACCTTATTTTAATTAACAAATGATCTTACTTCCGAATCACATGTCTTATTGAACGGCATGAATTTTGGAAGGCACTTCTCAAGTTATACGAACTAGTCTGTAGTGATGTAATTGAAAATTGACCTCTTTTGGCAATTGATAGTCTACATATTTTGTGAAAACTGAGCCGAGTTTGGCCAAAGTTAACAACAAGCCACATTGATTGTTGAGTGATAGAGCGAATCCTGATGTGCTCTGAAGCAACTTATCACCAAGCTTCAAAACAATACAACATTTCCACTTTCATTTATTTCTATTTTATCCAAACCATTCGACAGTATAAATTACTACAGAAAAGTGAAGAAATCGATGCGGGTTCGTAGGGGTAGGATTACAATATTGTTGTAAATAAACAAAATAAGTACTGGCCTTCCATGAAATGAGTTTTCACCTATTTCACTTTACTTGAGTATGTCAAAACAGAACAGCCTTAAATCCATTAAATTCGTCATCCATTGCATCTGTTAGCCTGAACAAATATTTGAAC
Source organism: Apolygus lucorum (assembly GCA_009739505.2). NCBI lineage: Eukaryota > Metazoa > Arthropoda > Insecta > Hemiptera > Miridae > Apolygus > Apolygus lucorum. The sequence goes on along the minus strand of CM019167.2, from coordinate 40,948,191 downwards.
TGTATTCAGGCTAACAGATGCAATGGATGACGAATTTAATGGATTTAAGGCTGTTCTGTTTTGACATACTCAAGTAAAGTGAAATAGGTACCTGATACCTAAGCGCCCAAAGGGCCAAACTGCTTTTTCTTGTACAAAGGGCCAAACTGAAATCGGTTTCAATGTCAGAAGTCCGAAGGGCCATGATTCAAAAACGGTTTGGAATTCAATCTTACATAGATTTTCGGACCAATTACAAAAAAAAAACCGAGTTGACTTCATATACACTAGCCTCGCTACAATCGCTTGCGTTTTAGAAATAGTAGTTCCGGAAGCAGTTTGGCCCTTTGGGCGCTCAGGTGTCGATATAAATGGGTGTATCTGAGTTTGAAGCCACCATATTTCAGTTTAGACGACAGGAAGGTTTACCGTAGAGGAATTTTTCGAAAGATCTGAAAGTGTAGACGCCGTCATATTGCTGAAGACCCAGCATCAAACCAGCTCTTTTGTACTCATCAACTAGACGCTTGACTAATACTGCCTCGGAAGCCCTCCCCGCGCGAATTTGCAGTCTTTTTAGCTCCAGTAATTGATGAAAAATCCTCCGTTCTAAATGATACCTGGAAAACAAAGCAAAATTTATAAATAAATAGATACAACAGGTAAATGCGTATAACAAATAATAACCACGCATTATTTGATAAGGATTAATTTATTCTTCGCTCATGATCGTGATACCAAAAACATACGACATGCTACGATAACATAATTTATGTTATGCAGTAATTTAGTGAATATTTCAACATTTAAGCTCTCACTTTCTGACGCTGTATTGAACAGCTTGAGTTACGGAAACCGTGGAGAGTGCGACGTCTGTGCCAGACTCGTATCCTCTTCTGCAAGGCCTAGATATTCTTCTTTGCTCACTCGGAGCTACTGTATTATGAAGAATATCATTAGTAAGAGGAATTTAAATTGAAAAAAAAGGGAATAGCACCATTTGATTCATCAAGAAAAATCTCAAAGAACCTCACCCCTAACTTCGCTCATTCATTCATTCATCTCATTCTCGTCATTTGGTCTTGCAATAGTCAGAATTTCGATCGAAAAAAATGCCACGTTTACTCCATCAAAAACACGTTTGTCACTGCTTAAAGAAACAATTAATAAAAAAAATACATCGTTGGCATTTTTGTGCTGTTTGAGCAATTTTTAGGCTTGTTGCAGAAAAACCCCCAAAAGATTCAATTTGGAAAAACGATAGAAGAAAATGGAAAATTTCAATATTTTACCTACTAATTTTTTACGGATGTTTGGACCACATTTTTCACTTTTGAATTCTTCCAAAAACCAATCATATTCCACTATAAAAGTAGGAAATTTAACGCTTTTTTCAATGGTAGGTGTCCTCAGATTGGTGATCACATTGAAAATTAAGTGAGTTTTGCGCTTTTTTTTGACATAAGGTCAAACACACTAAAAAGTCTCAAAAGTTAAAAAAAAGAATCGGATTAAAATACAGGTTGGAGTAAAATACACCTAAACGTCATAAAACTTTTTTTGTCATAAATTAGGTAGTTGTATAACCTTGCTGGTGGTTCGACCTTAATATTTACATCCTGTATGCAAAAATGATTGTAACAAACGAAATATTTTGATTTAAAACGAAAATAATCATTACATTGCATTTTGTATTGCAAGGTATCTGTTATCACTAGGTCATCAGTAATATAATAATTAATTATAATGAATTATATATGTCATTCTGCACGATAACTTGAGTAGTTATTTAGAATTTTTTTAAATTTTAGTTTTCGCCAAAATGTTTGTAACAACAAACAAAAGGTCAAGTTCGTTACCCAGAAATTTCGGACAATCCAAAGTGGTTCAAATTTTTTTAAAAATCCAACAAAGAACGTGCGTATATTTGTTGTACCCAGAAATGCAGTAGCCGTGTGGGTACTCTATGAGCTCGTGGAGACAAGTAGAACATAATATGGACTCTTAAGATCATCAAAGCATACCCAGTTCATACGGTCTGTTGGTATGGTAGGTATACTGAAAATCGAAAAACCCAACAATAGCCGTGTGGGTACTCTATGAGTTTGTGGAGACGAGAAGAACGTGAATATGGACTCCTAACATCTTCAAAGCATACCCGGTGCATACGGTCTGTTGGTATGGTATACTGAGAATCGAAAAACCCAACAATAGCCGTGTGGGTACTCTATGAGTTTGTGGAGACGAGTAGAACGTGAATATGGACTTCTAACATCTTCAAAGCATACCAAGTTCATACGGTATGTTGGTATGGTATACTGAAAATAGAAAGAAAGAAGCATCGTGTAAAAAATACTTTCTAAAAGAAATTGCAACACCATCGTTCCTTTTCTTAACCATACCTTCAAGTAAAAGATTTCTTTGAAAATTCGCTCATTAATTCATGCTGCATGAATGGACTTCTTTATAGTGTGGTGGGAGGGGGGGGGGCACATGTCTGAACATCAATTCATAATTTACTCTCATGAGGCAGGTTTCATCTTTCATCCCAGTTTGGTATACTTCAGTAGTGTATTGTTCGGTTTTACCAGGAATATAGTGCCGTGTGGTTTGTCCATGGAAACTTTTATGTTACTTTATTGGAAACTAGGTAGGGTATTTTGAGTAATAACTTCCAAATTACTTACTTTGGATGTTTTCTTTCCCGGCGACCTTCTCTTTGTTGTCATCCTCACGCGGCTTATCGACATCAGAGACTCCCTCTTCGTCAGTTTTTTCGTCGGATATCTTCAGAATTTCAAAACTTTCAGTCGACCTGCTGTTCATCCATTTCTTGTTGCCTTCCCTCTTCTTTCTAAGTTTCCTGCGTTTATCAGCCACATAACTCGAACCCCCTGTTGGATCACCGAGTACTTTGAGCAGTCCTCGATCCTCATTCGCGAGTAAAACGTCAGCCGCCACTCTGTCCGCTTCTAAAGTTTTATCCCAATTTTCGTTCACAATCGGTTCTGGAAGACTCATTTCCGGGGGGAGATCGTCCGAATCCTTCGTCATATTCAATGTGAGTTCGTCCAAACTTCCTTCTATATCAAACGAATCTTTTGAAAAGTTATTCTGATCATGAAAGTAATCTGCAGGCTGATCCGAAGCTGCAACTTTATTCCCCGACTGTATTGACACTAAACTATCGTGTTTGGCGTCATGAGTTACTTCATTATGAATGAAAGATTCGTTATTTAAGACTTTTGAATCATTATAGCCATCAGCAAGAGCTTTCGTACGTTCATCAGTTGAAAATTGAACTTCCTCGGCATCATGTTCTTTCACGTTCGTGGGCTCACGTGGTGCCACTTCTGATGTCAGTATGTCTTCTTGATGCAAAATCGGCTTCTGCTCAGTCTCTACTTCTCCGATTTGGTGTGTTGACTTGTGTTCTTCATGAAAAGCTTCACTCCCTCCTTGATTCTCCGGTTTTACATCTTTGCTTGCTCCATCAACTGCTGAACTGGACGGTTGGTTTGAAGATAACATTTCATCTTCTTGCATACTTTGGAATAGAACTTGAGCTACTAGTTTGTCATTTGGCACTTTTCTTCCATTTGATTCTTTGTCACTGTGAACGTCACTTTTATCTCCCACATGTTGATTTCCTGCATCCCGTGGTCCCTGTGTACCTTTAGTTGTTACCATCTGTGGTAACCCACTCCCGTCACTCCCCGCGTCTGTTTGTTGGGAAATACTGATATCCTTGTCGGATTTTTTCTCTAACTTTTGCGAGTCGTTGGCTTCTACTTTGGTTGTTTGTCCGGCTTGATTAGCATCATTCTCGCTATTAATTGCATCTTGCTTCACGTTCCCTTCGTCAATTTTCATTTCTGGTAACTTCTTATCTCCGAGTGTTTCAGAGCTATTTTCTGGAACAACCGATGACTCCGGTTGTTTCGATGTATTATTCAATTGTTCTATTCTCGTCTCTTTCGTTTGTGCCTCTGCTGTTTTACTGAGGTCTTTGGAAGATGCTTTACGTTCTTCTGATGATGTTTTACGTTCTTCTGAAGATGTTTTATGTTCTTCTGATGATGTTTTATGTTTTCCCGATGATGCTTTATGTTCTTCTGATGATGTTTTATGTTCTCCCGATGATGCTTTATGTTCTTCTGATGATGTTTTATGTTCTCCCGATGATGCTTTATGTTCTTCTGATGATGTTTTATGCTCTTTTGATGACGTTTTATGTTCATCCGATTCCCCTGATTTCTGCTCTTTATGAACTACAGCTTCTACTATCTGAACGGAACTCTTCTTGTCCGAATCCCCACTTGACGTTCCCTGTGTAGGGGTTTTGTCGGTTTTCGTTTCTTTTGTTTGGTTTGATTGGTCAACTTGCTGAGAAGATGTCGCATCTTCTTTGATACTTTCTATTATCAAACTTTCAAAATGACTTTGAAGACTGTCGGGTTGCACTGAAAATTCGGTTTGAACGAGTTTTTCTACCATTGTATCTTTTTCTTGAGTATCAGCCTGATCCTTAGCATACGCCGAGCGTTTGGGATCCACCGTTTCGTCACTACTTGACATCCTTCGTGGGGATATTCTTGGTGGAGCGCTCTTTTCTCGTTCAGTCATGAGCTTAGTTTTTCGTTTTCTTCGTCTTCTTCTCACTCTTTCCTCTATACTACTGTCACTGCCTTCATAGTGCCTAAGTTTTCGAATCATGAGATCATCTTCAACGTACACCTGGAAAAATTATTAGTTCGTTTAAATTGTTAGACTAATCTTATCCTACTAATAGATGAATGTACCACTCAAGTACTTGTATATACCTGCAAAATATGAGGTCTCGTACTGGATGGTATTCTTTCCTTTTCGTTTACGTGATTGTGATCATCAGACGTAGGAGTTTCTGTAAGAGGAGGTTTCATTTCAGGTTTGGATTGAACTTCTACTTCTTCGACGGCTTCAAGTTTTTCTTCCAGTTGTTCTTTCGAAATATGGGGAATTGATGTTCTAAAACAGATATTTATAAGTAATTAATTCAAAAGTATTGGTGTAGACCATTCAAGAAGAATAAGTTGAATGAAGTAGTTTTTCTCCAATTAGTCCGATAAGTACATATAAAGTTCAATCTATTACCAATTGTTAGGAATCAGACACTATATACAATCTACAATATGTTGATGTTGAACGACTTGCCGATGATTTAGGCTGCAAAATCTCCCATCTTCTCCCGGTTTTTGTTCTTACTATAAAATTACCGAACAATAGCCGTTACTGTACCTGTTTCCTTCTCCTCTGTTCGAACTCAGTCCTCTAAGAGCTGCTGATTCACTGTTTAAACGGCTGGCGGGAACTCCACCGTGGAGTTGAAGATATTTGGCACAACCCCGATGACCCTTATGTAGCGCAGCATCTAGCGGGGTGGCCAAAGCGCCTTTTGCTGTCCTCATCACCGGGTTCACTAATGACCCAGCATCGAGAAGCGTCTAACGAACAAATGTTTTGAAGTGTGTTATATGCTTTTTTACGGGTTCAAACAATAATGGCATAGCTAATTTTTTTTGTTGGGTAAGTATGCAGGTATTTCAAATGGCAGTTGAGCTTGTAGTCATTCTATTTTCTCCAAACAATTCACTATCTTGCGAATAGAAATAGCATAAAACCACCAGTTAGTGGCAATGTAAACGTTGATGAATTTACACCAGCAACTGTAGAGTATGACTCCATACCTACTATCCAGAACTGGGACTCACGTATTGGGTTTCATAAAAAAAAGAGGGGATAATAATAATGTAACTAAGTGAAAACTTGATGAACGTAAGAGAAATTTTGTTAAAATGACAATGTATTCCAATATGATCTTATCCAGAACATAAAGGCGATCCTGGTCTTGGACAGGATTTTATTTTTCACCTGGTTCTTTCAACAATCTTACACAGGCTTGACACTTGAGGCTTCATTTATGAAACATGATTCCTGAAATACAGTGCAGCTGCAGGTTTATGCTCCTCAAAACCGAGTTTGCCACTGACGTGAGATTTTGTACATTTTGCTGCTCCCAATATAATGAATGGTTTGGACCGCGTTAATTGTCTTTCCTTCCAAATTCAGATATCCGTTATCCTCTGTCAAGAAACTGATGAAGAAGCTATTCGACGGATATGAAACTGGTATCACCAATTCATAAGGAAGCTTTGAGTTTTGCGGCCCATACGTTGTTAGCAGGAATACCCTCGTTGAGATCATCTCGACCACATTAACGCTACGAGGGGCGATAGAATATAAAGAAGCCTTTCGTTCTCAAGGGACGTGAAGGAATCATGAGACCTCTACCAACCTGGCAGGGATCATAGCTGAGACCAAATCTTTTTGTGATATTTATGAATGACCTTGCGTGCCAATTTGATGATATATCTACAAATATTTTCCTTTACGCTGACGACATTACGCTCCAAGTTCCAAGATCATTTCGGACTGCGCTTCAGTCGGGCCTGACGGACTCTTCAGGGGTTGTCCACGACTGGTGCAAGGCCGATTCCTTGGTGCTCATGTAAGAGAAAACACAAACCCTGGAGTTCAACCTAAACGGGCGTTTGGACGCATCAGTAAATTTTCTCGGCATCACCATCGATTCCCGTTTGTCTTGGTTCAAGCATATTGAGGCACTGGCCCCTAAACTGGCATCGTCAAATTTTATGTTACGCCGTTTGACTGGGGTTGTTTCGTACCATGTACTGCGAACGGTATACTTCGCGTCCATGCACGGCAGGCTCTCTTATGGAGTTCTTCTATGGGGAAATTCTGCTCACAGTGCCCGAGCAAAGAAGTCAGCAGTACGTACCATTTTTCACCTGAAGACATCCCAGAGCTGCCGCGGTTATTTTCCGAAACTGGGGACGCTGACAGTACCAGCTCTCTTCGTATTAAGTGCTCTTATCTACGTTCGAGAAAACATTGAGCACATTCCACAGCACTCCGACACCCACTCTTACTACACTCGGAGACGTAATAATTTGTGCCCACCTGCAGTCCGTCTCAGCAAATCGTTAACAGGAAGCCCTTGTTCTAGGGTTCTAGGCTCTACAACCTTCTTCCGGTGGAGCTGCGTGAGGGCCTGACGCCGTGTTCAAAAAAAATTGAAGGCAATATTGATTGACGCCGAATTATACACTGCGTCCAGTTTTTATATAATTAATTTCGACAAATATTTGTAATATGAACTGTGAAATGAAATTTTATATTTGTTTTTTGACTTTAATATTTATTAACCTCACTAAGCATGTAATTGACAATTGTATTGCCTTGTAGGCTTTTTACCGAATAAATATTTCTGTTTCTAATTTGTTGAGAACATTAAAAAAAGGTCAAAACAGGCTGACTGGGCTATGAGTCCTTGAGAGATTCCCATAACTGCAGCTACGAGCCCGAAGCTGCCACTTGAACTTTGCACGGCACTCCAGAACGAAAGGCTTGTTAATATTTGAACATCTCCCATAAAGTAATACCGTTAAATCATAACTTCAGTTTTTGAAGTTCAACTTCATCATAAATTTCAAGATTTAAAAAAAAAATTAAATGATAGGCTTGTTGGCTGAAACTAGAACCGTCTTTGCCGATAATAATAATTGGCTTGTGAACATTTCCACTATAGTTAAAATATTTAGTGTCATGATCTTCAATCTATTAGAGGAAAGTCAGTTTAAAATATCATTTTGTCTGAGACAAGAGTTACTGAACCACCAACTGTATTCTTTTCTAATACTCTGGCAGTGGAAAACAAATCTGTTCACCCCACATATTTTGTTAAGGATTGAATAAAAAGATGGCACCTTGCACATTTCAATGTTGTTATGTATTGCAGCGATGTGCAGAGGACACCTTCCGTCGTTGTTGGGGGAGTTGACGGAGTCTGGACGCTGTGACAAGAGCCAGTGGACGAGCGGTCGTCTCCCCGAGGCTACTGCGTCATGAAGAGGGTAGTCTCCTCTGACAGTCTTCTGCCACATGTTGCCACCCCAAGCAGCCACCACTTTCAGAGTTTCTAGTTGACCTTTTGCGGCACCGCAGTGTACTGCACTGAAAGCAGTAAGTTTATAAATTACTGGCGATGTAAAAACTATAATTTTGACTGTTAAACCATTTTAAATGAGGTATTATTCCAACATGTAATAGAGGAGCTTGATTCCAAAAGGTACTTTATCCATTTTAGTCAAACGTGAGAAAAACGCGAAAAACCAAAGCAACCTGAAAAACGTGCTATAATCCAAAGATGTTATTTTTGATATGCCTCTAAATTATGATAAATATTTTTGGAAAAAACATAAAATAGTGCAAAGTTTCAAATAATATTAACAAAACGGATAAGACTTCTCCATTGTGCAGGATATAGTATCTTTTGAAATTAATGAACCATGGATACAAGAAGAAATTATAGAGGAAATTGTTGTCTATAACCACGCCAGTTAATAGCAAGAAATACGGATGAAACTTGGAGAACTTGAGAAGGAGGCTGCTGGGTCTCTTGATAGGGTAAAGGCACCAATCGTTGGCCACCTAGTTTTTCAAGTTAGTTTTTTACCACACAGTTCTCTCTTGGATCATTTTGAATGTTTCCTCATTTTAAGTGTGTATTCTAGAAGGCAGTGGGATCTTGAATGTTACAGTGAAGCCTTATATAAACCTCTCAAACTCATTTTAAGTGGTGAAGGTCCAAGAATTATGATCACCACACCTGTTTCTTATGAAAACGATAAGCATACCTTAACTCATTCTTAAGGGTTTGATGTGGTTATTTTCAAATTTGATGAAGTTTTTCTTGTTTTTGCATGATCACTAGTAAATTATTAGTTAATTTCTACCACCAGGACATGGAATTTTCACAAACTGTAGAAAATATAAGGCCGGCTTTTTACCAAACTAATTGAAAAAAATATTTACTAGATATTTTATTTGTTTGAAATGGTTATTGTATCATAATATTTGTGTGTTAAGCTTCCTAAAACACCAGGAAGGAAACAAATACCTTCAAAAATAAAGCGGGTATGAAGATAAACGTTGTTAAGTGGTCAATGACTGGTGCCCTTACCACCATTCATGAAATGAAGGTGATGGAAAAAACTGTGATGACGAATGTACCTTAAGCATGTAGAAGGATCATTGGAGAGGGAAAGGGCACTGTGAGCAAGTTGTTGGCGGAAAACAAGGCTATAGGGGGATCGTGGAAGTCGACCAAACAACTGTCAACCTCCTCTTCTGGACAATGAATATAGCACTCAGGGTTATTGGAGTGCCCAATAAATTCGATGGAGCCGAAAAGAGACTCCTAGTAGGCGAGCTTCCTCACTGAAATTGACGAAATAGTCATCCAGGAGACCAGTCTAGGTCGATGGAAGCCTTAGACGAAATTCACGGATGGAATTTTATTCGTCAATTGCAGATGGAGCATAGCATTAGTACTGTATTGTACTGAACCTGTAACCTACTAACTACTGTAATTACCAAAAAAGTTCAATAATCTAACCAAACTCACGTTCTCCCTTTGCGGTCCTGGCGGTTGGTACTCGATCCATGATTCAACAAAGTTTGCGTCGCGTCGGCGTGACCAAGAGTGACTGCGTAGAATAAAGCAGAACATCCGTTGTTGTCAATCACGTCGGGTTCCGCGCTGCACAAATTGATCAACGTTTCCACACAGTCTGTGTGTCCTCTTGATGCTGCGCAGTGGAGCGCTGTGGAATGATTTAAATATAGATATGGGACTGAGTTAAGACAAAATATCGAATCGTTTCTTCTATTTTCCGAAGAAATAGGTGATTAAGGGGGTCTCAGTCGGTCACCGTTCGTTCCTTGTTCCGTGTCAGTATTTCACGACATTGAAGGCGCAAAAACTTAAAAAGTTGTACCTTAATTTGAAATTTTAAAGGATTTTAGAAATTCGTTAGTGCGCGGCCCTAGGGAATTGAAAAACTGAAATATTGCCGCTGGAATCATCAAAATCGTGCAATAATTGCCAGAGAAATATGGGGAAAACATGATAAAACCCGTTTATTCAGTAGTTTTTTTCCATTTTTATTCGGCAATTGTTGTTCGATTTTGATGATTCCGGCAGCAATATTTCAGTTTTTCAATTCCCTAGCTCTAATAAATTTCTAAAATCCTTGAAAATTTCAAATTTAGGTACAACTTAATAAGTTTCTGCCCCATTCTATATCACGAAATACTAAAAACGTACGGCGACCGACTGAGACCCCCTTAACAACAAATTGAAAAAAGAAAAAAAATTCTATAAGTAGGGCCAGGAGTAGGAAAATGTCGCTATGTACATTAGATCAATTGCTCCATAGTGTTTATATGACTATTAATTTCTGAAAGTAACAAAGTTTTACTAAAAAATGAATTTTTGTTAATTGATTATACTTTTTTTTGATAATTTATTATGATACTAGAATACCTGTTAGACCGTCTTTGTCGGCAGCTGCCACGCTTGCTCCAGCTCCAACAAGTACTAGGATTGCCTCGGAACTGCCTGTATGAGAGAATAACCGGATTGGCATAACTCGTCGGGGTTGATCGACAAAATACCGAATAATTTTTAAGATCGGACTTATTAGGTCCAATTGTTTCAAGAAAGATCGATGAAATATTAAGCATCACCTGCGCTTGCTGCCCACAATATAGGTTGCCGGCCATGATTATCAGGTAGGTTGGGGTCTGAACTGCTGTCCAGCAGAATCCTGAGGGCGGCCATTCCCAGTCTTCGGTCAGCAGGCATGTCGCTGAAGGGCCCGCACATTTGAGCTGCGTAATGAAGAGGACAGCCACCGTGCATGTCCCCCATGTTGGGGTCGCATCCTTTTCCCAACAGTAATTCTAAGCAGTCTATCTCTCCACAAACTGCCAAAACAAGAAATCGTATTTTTGGAAGGTTTCAATACTTTTGGAATTCAGAGACATAGTCAGTGCTCAATATTTAACACTCAACGGATACCTTCAGTGTCACACCAAGGACAGATTGGCGCACTCAGTGCCGCATGCCTTTCTCGCGATTCCCACAATTCTTTTCGAACTTTAATACATCCCCCGTACTTGTTTACTCTTTTCATGGATTCAAAGATACTTTAATTACTACAAGAACTCCATTTCATCAATATAAACTTCAAAACTTTGAATTATCTCAATGTTTGAACTTTTTTCAAGATTAAAAATCGGAAATCCTTTTCTACTGGTTAGTTATTACTCATATTGTGGTTTTACTCACTCGTGGCATTTTCCGCGATCCTCCTATCTATGTATTCAAATTCGTGACGAATCGGAAGAAATTTATATAAGTAGGTACTAGTTATCAATATGGGTATCGGGAAATATTTGAATTTGAAAATCGTCTCACGCAATTGTGATGAATAAGTATGTTTTCAAAAAACTTGAACCCACTTGAACGACCATTTTATTATGATAATATTCCCAAAATCAACCGCCAACTGGCGGGACATGGCAGACAGACTGGCGCCTAGAGTGCCGCCCAGACCATTTTTTTTGCAGTTGAACCGTCATGTGTCGAACAATAAGTAATTTCAAGGGTTGTGTGAGATTATGGGTCTGGATGGGAGCATTGGGGGAGAGGTTAGAAGGGGTGGAGGGGGTCTACGGAGCACATCTCTCAAGATCATTGCTCTTTTGGTTTATTATTTTCAATAATGAACCTTTGGAATCGACCAAGGAAAAAATTTGTTCAACCCCCCTCAAAATTTGTTGGTTTACGTTTCAAGGTACGTAGAATTCGAAAATTGAATAAAAATTTGGCCGTACGTGGCACTTTCCTCAGTTAGCATTCACCGATTTTGATGAAATTTGGTATACGGGCTCCATTTGGTGTCTAGTTGTGCCCCGAAGGTTTAGGTTGATGTAGGTCACTTCTTAGGGTTGAAAATTAAGGGTTGATATTTTTAAACGCCCTAACTCGAAAAAATTATACATAAAGGTATTGTTTTTCCATAAATTTAAGATAGAATTGCATTTTTAGAATTTTTTGAGACCACGCGGAGCTCCGTAGGACAAACCGTTCGCTCCCTACGAGAATTTAAGGGAGAATCTGTCCCCTCAATTCTCTCCCTTGCGTCACGTGCGATGGGACAACCGTATACTATCAGGCATTCCAAACGGGACTCGCTGCCTCAGTGGTTGCGCGTCAGACATTCGCCCTAGAGGAATTTTTTGATCCAATCACATCGACTTTGGTATTATACTTTGGTATTATTTTCATATCTACTTATGTATGTACTTTTACATCTACTTGCGTGTTCTTTGCAGACGAGTGATCTATATATCAAAATAATAAACCTTTGTGTAATAATTTGCAGCGTTTTCCTATGAGGAAAACACACACTCAGTGCCACCTATCTGTCCGTTTAGGGTTAACATTAATTATTTTTGACCGACCTATAAACCGCCTTACGCAGGGAGGAGGAGGTATAATCATTCATTAAGATATCTTAAAAATTTGTCATGTACGAAAATTCTTTATTATTACTATTTGTATAAGTTGTATTCGATCTAATTCTAATTTTTTTCAAGTCATCGTAAAAAATGGGGTTTTCAACATTTGCTTAAAAAATCATATAAAATGTTTGTTTATTATTTTCAATAACGAATCTTTGGAATCCAGCAAGAGCAAAAGACAGACCCTCCTCAAAATTTGATGGTTTAAGTTTCATGGTATGAAGAATCCCAAAATTGAATAAAAGTGTTTGCGTCCGTCGGCCGTACGCGGCACTTTGCCCAGCTCCCTTGGAGTGATCTTGACGAAATTTGGTATAGCGACTTCATTTCGAGTCTAGTTATGCCACGTAGGTGTTGGATATTTTCAGTCAATTCTGAGGGGTAAAAAGCGCGAATCAACGTTTTAAAAACGCCCTCACTCAAAAACTTTTGATATAAATGTATTGTTTTTCCATTAATTTAAAGTTGATACGATCTTCAAGACTTCAATGACACCATCCAGAGCTCTGTCGGACCAACAGATCGCTTAATGAAGATAATTAATTACCTCACGATAAAGATGCGTTTTTTCTAAAACCGAACTTGGTTATTTCAGTTGTAAAAATAATACATGACACTAAGAAATCTGATGAATAACGCTTGACACAGAGTGCTGTCCACATGTATACGCCGGACGTCCTCTGATCCACACCGTCAATGCTGCTCGGCTTTGCGGGTTTAACATACCAACTCCTCATCTTCCAACGTTCGCGGATTGCAGCATGTTCATTGCCCCATGGTTACACAAAAGTATCCTATAGCTTAAATCAGCAATTTATTCACCGTATAGCGTTGTATTTGGTGTTTCAATTTTTTACAATTCTATACAAGCATTCCTTGAAAAAATCAAAGTACAAACCCATATAACATCAAGAGGAATTCGAATTCACGATTTCGATAAACTTAGTTTTTTCCCATGCAAACCCTCAATTTTTATTGCAGATTCGGATTCTACTAAATAATGAGTGTGTTCAGTAGGAACGCAATGTTGCCCAACCATGAAAATTTTCGAAAATGTTGACTGTGGTATACCCAAAGTGTTGCACATTAAATTTCATTGTTTTTCGACGCTTTTTCACGCTGTGATATTTATTCTGTTTTGAAAAGGCTGTTGAATGAGTACATTTCAGTGCAGAATACGATTAAGAACTATTCTTTATGCAACCAATTTCGCTTGGATAGGTAATATTTTCATCGTTGAAATATAACACAGTTTTTATAAAACAGAGTTTTGTTGTAATTAATTTCATTACGTACCATCAAGTACTTTCCATTTTACTGTTGAGATGCGTCATATTTTTTCTATCTGGTCCACATTATTTTGCTTCCTAGTCTACCAATATATACTTTGTTTTCACTTTTCAAGGTTGAAAACAATATATCTCGAAAATCAAAATTTCTACTCGCGTTTTACGTTTCAGACCCTGAAACAATTTTGATTCCGGGTCTGTCTATCATGAAATCCTTGCCACAGCCATAACTTCTACAATTCTCACCTGATTTCGATGAAATTTTCGGGGATTGTGCGAGTTGGCTTGCAGTTGGTTCCCTATGAAAATCATTGCCCCCGGACTGATAGTAGCCGCTGAGCATGCGCAAACGTGAAATACTTACCGCAGCCATAACTTCTACATTTCCCAACAATATTCAGGGATTGTGAGGGTTAACGTGTAGACTCCTCTATGAGGGTAATGCAAGGTATTTAGGGATTGATGTTTTGAGATCACTACTAAGCATCGGCTCAACTATACAATCGGGTTATGGATACGAGAAAGCTATGTGCCTCACCCTTTTTTTTATTTTATCCAGTAAAAACTTTTAATTGTTCTTTCTTCCTAATTTTGCAGCATTGTTTCTCTGAAAATTACCGTTTTTCAACCAATAATGTCCGAATTTGTGGCCACAATCATTTCGAAATCAAGTAAGTTATGTGCAGTGGAAATTGCATTGTGTTTCCAGTTTGCCTCGAATTTCTTGTGCCGATGATGACCTGCCATCGAAAGCGCTCGCCTCTATTTCATTTGCTGGTTACGACAGATTATACAATGAGATGCCTTTACAATAATTGTAATCGTTCAACTCCTGGACACTACAATTTAGTATGTACTAAATCGACCTTGTGCAATGAGTGCGGCCGGTAAGACAACGAACCAAGCAACCTCATTTTAGCAGTGGAAGTAGTTGTATTGTATCATTACAAAATCATCCACAATTAAGAGCGTTCTAACGTGTTTCACAGGGTTGGTATATCTGAAAGGAATACCGTATTCAAGCTGTGTATAATAGAATCAGGTGGGAAACCGGTGAATGGATAACAACTGAGAAAGGTCAGTAAACGAATCTCCGTTACGTCGATGAACGTTCGGCCTTCACCTGGAATAGCAGTGATTAATGAGCTGCGAACCAATCACATAACCAGGAAGGGCGAGAAATATTGGTCAGATCTCTCCATCGCCCCACCTCGCCGGCTGTTTCCTTTTTTCTTCGCTGTATCAAGTCAAGGTTAATCGATCTAATCTACCCCTCGCCGTTTCCTTCCTTCATTATAAACGGAAGATGCTTATTTTCACGGCTCCTTGAAAATATTGACACCACCGCAAACTGTTTCTCTCCCGCGGAGCCAGGAGCTCGGCTCCAAACACGTAACGCCGTGGGAAGCACGCAATCTGAGTGAGAGGCAGAGGCTATCCTGGATTCCACTCAGCCATCAGGTAGCACCATGAAACATATCGTGGTGGTTTTTTGGATCGTTTACGCTTTGCTCGATGGCGTACTTCCATGGTCGATGGGCTGTATCTCCCTAGACGACCTCATGGAGCTTTTGATGTTACCATCTCCCCTCGACAGAGTCATAGGGATGGTTTATACAAGGAAGAGATAGCAAAATAATCCGTAGGAATCGACGCCATTTCATTAAAATTGAGCCAGCTAACAGCGAACGTCATCGTACTGCACCAGGAATAATTTCACCAGAGGTACGCTTGATTCTTACATGTCTACCGAGGAAAAGGCAGTAGTCACAAGACGCAGCAGTAGTCTTCGGTGATTTCGCATAGTCGAAAAGGGATTGCCCGGGCGTGAGATGCAGTTTATTAAATTTGCAACGTTCATGCAGTTCTTTGTAGGTCAGAAACAATGCGCGAATCAAACGTCTTGAAAATCTCACTTTGCTTCGGGCTTTTGGCGTCGTATGTTTGTACTGAACAAATGTGTTCAATATTTCATCGTCTCTTGGTCCAAGTAGATTCAAAAGTAAATACTCCAATTCGCATCGTTAGGGTCGGTATCTCCTAGGAACTCTATAATACCTAGTTTAAGATATCCTGAATTTTTAAGAATTTTTTACATCTACCGGAGCTTTTTGGGACCAACGTTTGCTTAATTAGGATAATTAATTACCTAATAAATGAATGGTCCGTGGCATCTTTCATCAAATGGAGATAATTGTTGAATTTAAGAAACGAATACCAACCAGTCGAAGAAATAATATTTAAATGCGCGTTTATTGTGGAATTTATCTGAACGCGTGCTTCCCTCTAGCCTTGCCTTGAAGACACAACCCCCTTCCCTCACCTACCCCTGGTCCTGAGAAAATAGTTGAACTGTGAACTGTAGTGTAATAATTTGCAACGTTTTCAAATCCTATTCTGTGTAGGACCCCCCCTGTGTAGGGGTTTCTGTGGGGTTCCCTCTTCACCTTGGTTCGTTATTTCTGTCGCGGGTAGTCTCAATAGGATCGGGTGATTGACGGTTCATTCTGTGCTCATCAATTTTGCACCATTGACCGGCACCTGCCGTTTTCTGCTCGTCTTGTTCCTTCTTTTAGCAAATCAACTACAGAATTCATTAAGGGCAGCAGATCACGAAATACGTCTGACGTATTCGACATTAGCTACTTATGTGCCTGATTGATGTTGAATTAGCTATTGATTTGAGCTTAACCCAGATAGTGATCACTTGCTAAACTCTTCGATCAAGTTAAATACAAGTTCAGTGTTCATTACTCACTTCAGTCTGAGTGCATCACCTTCAGTCCGACTTGAGCAGTGGAGTCCAGAAATTATTCATTGGAGGCGTAGCAAAAATTTCACACCTCTCCCTCACCATTGTCCCCGGAATTTATAGAATTAACAAATTATAAGTCCCTCCAGATGATAACTTTTGCTTTGTATTCTAAAACTTCGAAACTGGTGCCAAAATATTTGTAATTATGAAGTAATGGATGAGTTCATTTTTCAAAGTTTTAGAACGAATTCTAAAGGAAAATTACCAACAAACATTTTTTAGAACTTTTCAGTGAAAATTATCATGTTAAATATGTTTTCAGTACATTGGGAATCTGCGTAAAATTTCCTACGAAAATACCTAATCAAAAACCAAATCATATGATATAGGCACCTACTCCTTTTCAAAATTTCACATGCACAACTATCCATTTCTTCAATCGTTCTCTTCTTTTTTCACCTTTCAAGTTTTATCCATTTATGCACATTGTTTGCCAACACAGGAGAGATGAGGAAGCAAAAAAGAGAGATTCTCAAGATTTTTCATTCTTGAAAAAAAATACTGCAATTATTACACAAAGTTCACCCGTCAACTAGCGTCTGAGAACCAGGGGCAGGTGTGGGGAGAGGATTGGGTCCTCAAATCAGATTCATTTGTTTTGATCTTTTGGTCTGTGTGAAATCTTAAGTCTTTTTTAAATTGAACACAATTTTGATATTGAAGAAAAAACGTCGTGGTACCTAATTACCAATCCTCATTAAGCGAACGGTTGGTCCCCCAAAACTCTGGAAAATGTGTAAATTTTTCGAAATTTCAAATTACTTGATGAAAACACAATTTTTTTTTGTTTTGAAATTTTCGAGCTAGGTCATTTTGTAAATGTTTTCCCCAACTTTTCGCTCCTTAGAAATGACTGACAATAACCAAAAGCTTTGGGGCACAATTAAACCCCAAACGGAGTCGACATAACAAATTTCATCAAAATCAGTTCATGGCAACTGGGCGAATTTTCATTCGATTTTTGGATCCTACATTTTTCCTCGAAACGTAAACCATCAAATTTTGAGGAGGGTTAGTTGTTTTTCTTGCTCGATTATATTGATTCATCAAAAAATCATAAACCAAAAAGAAGGGAAAGAAAAGGGATCTTTAATAATTGTGTGCAAGAGTGTAGTTCAAAAATAGCTGGAAGTTACTTGAAACATATTTCAAAAATTCGCTCATTGAATACCCAATGTTGCACGAATGGGACATCGATGTTCTCAAATTTGATTGATAGCACTCACCGGTTGCCCAGTGGGCCGGAGTGTGCCCCTCATTGTCTGGCATGTTAACTGGAGCGCCGTGTGAGATGAGAAGCTTGGTGAGTGCAAGATTGCCAGCGATGACAGCCAGATGGAGAGCCGAGTAGCCGTCTTGGTCTTGAGCGAGGACTAGCTCCGGCGCTGCCTCCAGCAGCACCGCCGCACTGCTCACCCCTCCGTCGCCGCTCTCGGCGCAGTAATGGAGGGCGGTTTTCAATGTCCGTTCTCTTTCCAGAACTGCACCAGGCTACAACAGCATGATGTCCATTTCTAGAATAGCAGTGAAACAAGCTACTTTTTCGTAAATACAAATTCCTCAGAAGCCCTTTTGGCGCAGTTAGTTTGAAAGGCCACCGACTTACCAGATTTTCCGACTGAGAATACTTCGAATTTAAACAAGCCAAAAACTTCCTAAACAGTCAAACCTCGATTCAACGTATCCTTGTAACATCCTGTGAAGTAATACCTTACTTAAGGCTTATCCAAATACGCAACGTTTTCCGATAAGGATTCAACATTTTCCACGTTGAATTTCAATCTGAATAGTTGTTTACTTAACCTAAAATTTTATATTTTATATTATTATAGAGTCAAAATTACAGCTATTTCAAGCACATTGTACTGTTATAGTATATTTTAATGAAATTTGTAATGCACAAGTACGAATCTCAGGTAAGTACGGTTGATCATAGAATATCTCGGATTGAAATAATGAATTACTGTAATATGATTAATTACTATAATGGTCATTAAAGATGCCATGGGAGGCTCAGCACATATATTTCTCTCCCAAAGTATCATTCCATTTGATTATAATTATTTAAGGTAGTTTTCACTAAAAAACGAGTTGGATGAACTGTGGAAACGAACAAAAGCAATATCTGTAGCTTCCTTTTTGAGGTTTTCTCTCGAGCATTTGGTTGGAATGATTTCTTGGTTGGAAACTACTTCTGTATTTGGAACAACCGACGAATTCTATCTTTTTTTACGAGTACCTTCATATTGCCGATTGAAGTTGCTTCACTGGTATTTGGAGAAACTAACATGCATTTCTACTATCCGTTACCCCGACTAATGGCTGAATAGGAAATTACCTAAGTAGGCACTTATTCTAGCAGAACGAAAAAAGATTTCCGTTATGAACTCGTAAGGAAAGTTAACTCTTCATCTAATAAAATTGTCTTATATTTAAGATATCTTTGGGGGTGTCAAAAGTTTCGTTGAATTACGTAACATTGTGGAACGACTGAACATCCAAAAACTGCCCGCACAACACTACCTAAGAGGCTGTAAGGGAGAAAAAACAATGTTATAATGTAATTCCAACGTGAAAAGTATAATTGTGTATAATTTCGATCTCTACGAATGAAGCATGTTTCCAGTTCGGAAAGAAATTTTCTGAATATCTAAGGATATCACATTTTAGTCAGTGAACTAACTATAATCCACTTTTAACGTAAAAATATTGTTGTAACGCATGCAATCCAGGGGACGTCACATTGGACCAGGAGTAGTTCTTTCAATCAACCGTCGAACGACAAAATATCTAACAGTTTTACCCATTATGAGAGGCCGAAAACCGGATATTTTGGAATTGGAAATCGTCGATAAAAAGGTAGCCAACTTGTGTTTACATACCCTTCTTCCCTCATCATTAGCCACTATAACAACATCAGAACCCCGAATTTGACTGAATTTTAATAAAATCCATGATCTACGATAACCAGTATGATAGGACGAGTCCACATACCACCCTCCACTCCCACGCCCCTCACTAACTGTGCCAGCCTGGCATCACAACTGTAATAGTTCAAAACATTAGACTTTCATCTATTGGTTTTGGTCAGCTGTTCGTAGTAGATCACATCATCTGTATTCAAGCTTAAAAACCCTAAAACCGACATACTAAGCAGTTTCTGGTGTTTTGGCACCACTGGTTTGGTCCACAGTGGCACTAGGAATATTTCATTAAAATCTAGAGATAAATTTAATAAGTTCTCTGAATTCTAAAGCTTGGGCATCAAGAGTAAGCTTTAATAGGGAAAGAAATATTGAAAAATGTATTTTGTGAATATAATCCCCCAATCCCCAGATAAATTTTGATACTCTGGTGAATTACTGAGCAACTGAAAAGTTATCTGTGTCGAAAAAACATAAAAAAGCTGTAAATTATTACGCAAAGGTTACTTATTTTTCTATATAGATCACTAGTCTGCAAAGAACTCGGCTTTGCCATTAACACCACCTACCAACCATAAATACTACCTACCTACCACGTACGTACAGCAATCGCATTTCGGTCAGGTGAAATTTGATCGGAGATCAGCCTCTTTAGGACCAATCGAGGAGACTCCGGAGGAGTCTCCGCGTGGTTTTTAGGACGTCCCACATTAAGACTTGGGCGTCCTTATGCGATCGATCTGGGGTAAATTTGGACAACACTCAACAGAAAAAAATAAATAAATAACCACACACTAATCCGAGGCGGGGGGGGGGGTAATGACTATCGTAGTGATTTGATCATTGGAAGCCACTGCGCAGACACGAAAAAAATCCATAAAATAAAGATCACTTTCACAGCTTTCATTTAATATTCATAGAATGTAGAAATCATTGTGTTGATGTCAAGAAGGCCATTTATGAACTTCACTGTCCTCGGATCGACAGCATAGTCACTGCGCATGCTCATACGTAAATTCCTTTCCGTGGGCATAACTTTCACAACTGTCTTCCGATGGCGATGAAGTGCATGGAGATTGGAAGTTCTAAAGAAGTTCCATTGGATCATATGTCCAACCATGATAAGGATACGTACTGCAGTTTGGAATAAGGGAGGATTCGAATGAGCGAAATATCCCATGAGAATAATCCAAACCCTTTGATGAGTGAAAATTGCTAAAAATTGGTTTGAAGTGGACAAAGAAATTAACGAATTTTCTCTAATTGCGAAAAAAATGATTTTCGAAAGATGATTTTTGATGACTGGATGGCTCGAACGTGTTTTCATGAATAACTTCTTGAATCATACTCAGCTCCTGGATTAAGTTTATCTATTGATTAAGATTATCAAACAAAGTTATTCCCCAGTTGAGATACTAACCTGTACGGCAGAGCGGATTGAGCCAATGATGATGGTTTGTTGATGCATGTCGTAGATTATTGGGGCGAGCTGAGAAGGTAGGAAAATTGCGATGACCCGAGGGCTGTGTAAGAGCTTGAAGACTGACTCGGGGAGAGGAAGAGAGCTAAGAAACCAGTGAGTCAACTGTTGGCCGCTGAGGGTCATAATGCAAAGTAGCCAGTTTATCGCACAGGGTCAGCCTTGGAACACGAAGGTCAGATTGGGAGGGTTAGAGCCGAGGGTTGGTCACTCCACACATCCACCCCCTGCTTCTTGTTATTCATGAATCGGCACTCTGCTCCTCCCACCGCCAAGATTGATGTCGGCAGCTCATACAACAGGGGAATTAGAGCGCGTAGTCGAACAGACACCACTTGAGCGGCCTTGAATCCTGGCGTCTGGGAGGACAGTGTTTCGTGCTTTTGCGTGGATATCCGAAACAGATCGTAATGACCTGAAGCACGAGGCCCGAAGTTCACCTCGAACCGAGAGAAGAACCGACTCTCAACCAGCATCTAGATTAGGGGTGGCTGGTCATTTGTCCTGGTTCCTGAAACGATTCGCTACAACTGTTCAAAGACAAGGTTTGAGTAAGCATAGGGTAGGGTGGGGCAAAGATCCGCAATTTCAGGTTTTAACTTTTTTTCTCACCCAATAAGTAAAAGGTCCCACATGTTTTGGCTTCACTGGAAAGCTTAATTTATGTGCTACAATGTACCATTTTATTAGTAGCGAAATAAGCACCATTTAGAAAAAAAAGGAAAGGTAGACAACCTTGCCTTTGCGGACCTTTGCCCCACTGTTTGGGGTAAATGTCCGCAGCTGCGAATCTTTGCCCCATTGAGACGAAATAAATAGAAAAATTAACTTTAAGCCGTTTATTTACTGACAGTTATGAGTAAAACCATTCCAGTTCACTGTCTGAGTAAACATTTCGGGTTGTGCTGGTTTTTTTGGCTCCTTTATACTAGAAACGACTGATCCCCACTCATAATCGAGAATGTCAGGCCGGTCGGGCCATTTCCATGATTTTCCAGCTTTCACCATTGACAATACAGTGACATGGGTTTTTGAAACTTGAAAATTTTCGAAAATTAGAACAATACAATACTATGCATGGGGCAAACATCCGCGCGCGGAGATTTGCCCTAAGCAAAGTGCGGACCTTTGCCCCATTTTGTTATTGTCAACACAAAACTAATCTAAAAACAAGAGATTCGCATTTGGCCAAAATATTGTCCTTAGATCCCCTTTCAAAACCTGAATTATGGAATTGAACCAGTATAGAAGTCAGCAAAGCGTACAGAATATACATTTTCAACTGAGTATGACCTAGGGATTATTACATCAAAACAAGTAAAAAGCATTATCACCTCATTGTTATTGTTGTGCCGGTCGCGTGCCAACTAGTTTTTGTGAGTCGTCTGCTATCAATGCTGCCAACATAAAAATGTGTCTAAAACCACGACAATATTTGGCTTTCATTTTGAATTGGGGGTGCGGATCATTTCCTATTGCGGATCTTTGCCCCACCTTACCCTAATACACCAAAGTATCGTTCGAATCGGCAAGTCATGGATTCAAGACTCATTCAGATAACCCAAGTACCGAAATTACCAAAGGGAACACCACATAAAGCGAATTCAAGTAACTCAGAATAGCGTCCTACGTCTTATTACCAATGCTCCATGATTTGTAACAAACACCACACTTCACAGTGACATGCCGTACGTTCACGAGGTGCTAAGGGAGAACTATAGGAGTCTTCACCGGTCAATGGAGAGCCACCCAAATATTCTGATGAATGAAATGCGGTAACAGTGCCGAGAAGTGTTCGAAGGCTTGAACGGAAGCGCCCTCCTGACTTTATTGCCGAATAAACTTAAAATAGTCATGTCCAAGTAGATATACCTGTGATATGGTGCAACTATCTAGTCGTTTAGCATTTTCATCAATCAATAGTCGACGTTGTTATCCTTATTTAAACTTGTTTCGTTCTATATATGTAAAGTCAATGTATTGTGTACTGCACTGTTTGTTATCTTTAGTTAGGTCAGCTGGTGAGCTGTTTCTGCAACGTGTTACTTGTCAATTGGGCATTGTTCTTACTATATTGAAATAGCTTCAAAATTTAATGTTCATCAAATAAACAATCAAGTTTAAAAAAAAGGGAAATTAAAGAAAGAAAAAAAGAAAAAAAAATAGATAACCCAAGTACCGAAATTAACAAAGGGGGACCATTTCTCAACTAAACGTTTATCAACATTACATCAAAGGCGAATGAAAAGTGGAAAATTGAAAGTTATGGCTGGCGGGGGGGGGGGGGACCAGGTAAGTCGATTTTTGGTGAAAATCGAGATATCTTCACTGAAGGCGTTATTTTGTGTCAGCTGTCGTTTGCGAGTATCAGCCTAAGTCTACCATGCTTCCTATTGGCTGGGGCGTTAGTGATTATTCGGTTAACTCTCATTCCCGAATTTTCTGTTTCGAAAACTGAGTTTACCGACTTTTTCCCAGTGTACTAAATTGTGCTTAACCAGGCAAGTAAAGTTTTTTATGGTGGGTGAGCAGGAAAGTCTGAAAATTTGAATGCTCGTAAATAAAGTGATTATGGAAATTAGACTGCACGTGACCAGGTAAGTCGAAATTTTTAAGAAATTTAAATTACCATTAAGATTGGAATTACCATTAAATAGTTTGAGTGATTTGAAAAAATTGAGTTTACCATTAAGATGTAATTTGAGGGGCAGTTCGAGCTATCATTTCGGTTTTAGGATACTTTCTTGAAGAAATGGCAGGGTTAAGAAACAATTATTGTGAATTCCTGAGTTAGGAATAAAATTTGAAACTTCAAAATGCTCACCTGTAAAATTCCATTTTTATTATTTTCAATAAAGAACCTTTGGAATCGATCAAAAACAAAAATTGTTACTCCCCCCCCCCCTCAAATTTGTTGGTTTAAGTTTCAAGGTACGTAGATTCCAAAAATCGAATAGAAATTTGGCCGTCCATCCGCCTTCCACCGTACGCGGCACTTTCCTCAGTTAGCATTGACCGATTTTGATGAAATTCGGAATATGGGCTCCATTTGGGGTCTATTTGTGCCCCAAAGCTCAGGGTTGATGTAGGTAACTTCTAAGGGTTGAAATTTTGAAAACGCCCTAACTCGAGAAAACTTGATATAAAGGTATTGTTTTTCCATCAATTTAAGATCGTGTTGAATTTTTAGACACCACGCGGAGACCTGTAGGACAAACCATTCGCTCCTTACGAGAATTTGAGGGTTCGATAAATCAGAAACACGAGTGTAAATCGCAAAAAAGGCCTAATCTCCGTTCAAATTTTATCTGACCAAAATGCGATCGTTGTTCGTTTCTTCGAGTTGTACTTAGTTTTGCGTCCTTAGCAACCATTTATTTCATTAGCAACTAGTAATCAAATTTCTAAATGAAGGAATTATTTACTTCGTCGAATGGAGTGTGAAGCTTTTATATCATCTAAATAAACTCGATTATTTCATGGAATGGAGTGTGAAGCTTTTATATCATCTAAATAAACTCGATTATTTCAATCGATTTGTCTGACTTCATTATTCAAATTTCTATTCCAAAATAAATAATTAATCAATTTATTATAATTAAACTATAAGTAATTAATTTGACTATAATAATAGATAGGTAATTTGTGTCTTTTCAGGCCGAAAATTATTACACAACGGTTCATTATGTTTTTTATAGATAACTCATCTTCTAATATCATGGCTTTTCCATATTGTCATGCAATGTTAGAAATCAAGTTTATGTTAACAGACAATTCTTACTTCATTACATAATTTGATTATTGTGATATTAATCCAGATTTGAAAAAAAATTTTAAAATGTTTGGTTTATAAGCTGATATTTGGGGACTCCGTGAATAAAAAATTTGTTTGCGATTCGCAAGCGTGTTTCTGACTTAATTTTCTTTTGTCCAAACCTAAATTCTATGTATGGAGTGAACGGTTGGTTTTACAAAGCTCTGGGTGGTAACATTCGATCTTAAAAATTAGGTATTATTTTAAATCAATGGAAAAACAGTACCTTTCTGTTGAAAATTAGCAAGAGCGTGTTGACCGAAAACCAAGAGCTTCTTCGGGACACAACTTCTACATTCGATTTTCGAATTCCACGAACCATTATATGCAAACCGAAGTTTGAAGGGGTTACAATATTTCATTTTTTGCTCGAGTCCAAAGGTTCTTTATTCAAAATAATAAACCAAAACTATTTCTTTGTCCCCTTACATTGTGATTTCTATCTAGAGATCTTCAAATTTCATTCGAATATTATACAAGGGAAGGTCTTCTAGACATACAACAAGGTTGAAAAACACCTGCAAGAATTTTAGAAGACCCTTTGGTGAAGGATAATGAAAGTCCAATTAACTGTATTAGGAACATCTGTACACTATTAGAGACATAGTGTGGTCCCAGTGGTATCTAAACCACTAATTATACACGCAAGATATAAACCAATTAGATGATTAATAACATTAAATTACTTCACCTACAAGTTATTACGCTATTGATTGAAAATTTCTAGAGCAACGAAATGAAGGCTGCTGTCCGTCAAAAGCTTCATGCCGACAGCGCTATTGATCACTAATTCATACGGAGAGGTTGTAAACAGTGGCGGTAGTTTGTGTAACCAGGGAGTAGGTACCTATATAGGTTAGGGTAATTTCGCGTTTATGTTTGATCTCTCAGTCTGTGATTATAGATGTCACGATAAAACTTTTCGTACAACGACCTCTGTTTCTGTTTGAAAGGCTATTTAGAAATCAATGGGTGTCTCGTAGCTAGACATAGCGACCAGCCCCAGATGCACGTGTGATTGTTTGTTGTTGCATCCGATTTTGTGTAGCAGAGGTGGCGGACTATTTTTATATTTTTTTCTTCTTCTAACTCCCCTCAAAGACAAAATGTCGGTTGTACTTTAGTACCGACTACCGGGATTGCTGTACAGCATAATTTTATTTTCATTGCCCAATGTAATACAGTAACCCTAAAAACCTCATGAAAAAGAGTTTCTGAAATCTTGAAGTCTCGATTTTAGAATACTATATTCATCTCCTCGCTTTTTGGTTTATTATTTTCAATAATGAACCTTTGGAATCGACCAAGAAAAAAAAAATTTTAACACCCCCTCAAAATTCGATGGTTTACGTTTCAAGGTACGTAGAATCCGAAAATCGAATAAAAATTTGGCCGTCCGTCCGCCGTACGCCGTACGCCGTACGCGGCACTTTTGCCACTTAGCATTGACCGATTTTGATGAAATTTGGTATGTAGGCTCCATTTGGGGTCTAGTTGTGCCCCGAAGCTTTTGGTTGATGTAGGTCACTCCTAAGGGTTCCAAAATCAATTTTGAAATTTTGAAAACGCCCTAACTCAAAAAATTTCGATATAAAGGTATTGTTTTTCCTTCAATTTGAGATTCTATAGAATTTTTAGAATTTTTTGAGACCACGCGGAGCTCTGTAGGACAAACCGTTCGCTCACTACGAAAATTTAAGTGTTTATATTGAAATATATATATATATATATATATATATATATAAATCAAAACACGAGTGTGAATCGCAAAAGAGGCCTAATCTCCGTTCAAATTAGAGCAGACCGAAATGCAATCGATGGTTGGTGATGTTGATTTTTTTGATTTTTTTTAATTTTTTTTTTGATTTTTTTTTTTTTTTTTTTTCCTTCTTTTCATATTGGATGGTTGGTGATTTTGTAGACGAGTGATCTATATAGAAAATAATAAACCATTGTGTAATAATTTGCAGCGTTTTGATCTCCTTGTTGTGATGACCACACCACCTAAGTTTCACCGCCCAACAAATCAATAAAATGAAATTTCAGTAGCCACCAAAAGAGGTACTGGTTCCTATGAGATAACCGATGTTAGGACCAGTCGGCTCGGTAGATTATTTGGATTGGCGAACGCTCGCGGGCGGGATCGCATCCTTATTTTTCCTTTGGAAGGCAGCTGATGACGTCGACGAAGTCAGGAACGGCAATCAGACGGAAATTCAACCTGAAATGGTTGTTTACTTTACTCACTTACTTTTTTTTCTAAAGGGTGCTGTATCCCAACTTTATTTCGAAGCATAATTTGATAAAATAAAAGAGTTCAATTTGAAAAAAACACAAAAAAAAAAAACACTGGGTTCTGAACTTTTGAGACAGAAAATTTAGTAAACTAGTCTCATAGGAGCAAACACCAATTTCATTTTAGAAATAGGCTATTTCTACACTTAAGATGGACATAACTTCAACATCGGTTCAATTCTACAAGGTATTTCCAACAAAAAATGTCTCATAGCAATTTTCTTTTAACCCACTCAAAATTCCTTTTTTGGTTTATTATTTTCAATAATGAACCTTTGGAATCGACCAAGAAAAAAAATTTTTAACACCCCCTCAAAATTTGATGGTTTACGTTTCAAGGTACGTAGAATCCAAAAATCGAATAAAATTTGGCCGTCCGTCCGCCGTACGCCGTACGCGGCACTTTTGCCACTTAGCATTGACCGATTTTGATGAAATTTGATATGTAGGCTCCATTTGGGGTCTAGTTGTGCCCCGAAGCTTTTGGTTGATGTAGGTCACTCCTAAGGGTTCCAAAATCAATTTTGAAATTTTGAAAACGCCCTAACTAAAAAAATTTCGATATAAAGGTATTGTTTTTCCTTCAATCTAAGATTCTATAGAATTTTTTGAATTTTTTGAGACCACGCGGAGCTCTGTAGGACAAACCGTTCGCTTCCTACGAAAATTTAAGTGTTTATTTTGAAATATATGTATATAAATCAAAACACGAGTGTGAATCGCAAAAGAGGCCTAATCTCCGTTCAAATTAGAGCTGATCGAAATGTAATCGATAGTTGGTGATTTTGATTTTTTTTTTTAATTTTTTTTTTTTCCTTCATATTGGATGGTTGGTGATTTTTAGGACGTCCCACAGTAAGACTTGGGCGTCCTTATGCGATCGATCAGGGTGAAGTTGGACAACACTCAACAGAGAAAAAAAATAACCACACAGTAATCCGTTTTAGACCATTCTGAATCCAAATCCGTGAAAAAAACCATAGGTGTATGTCTGTGTGTGTGTGTGTGTGTGTGTGTGTATGTGTGTGTGTGTGTGTGTGACAAAATCTTGTGTCGTCTGCACAGCCCTTAGTTCTCAACCGAATTTCCTGGTTCTTTTTTTGTTCGACGCGGAATACTATCTAGTTGTGCACTACGTCGCCGGAATTTCGAATTTTGCCTTTTAAGAGGAGGAAAGGGGGGTTAATGCTCAAAAAACGTGCGTTTTTGGGCATAATCTTGTGTTGTCTGCCCAGGCCTTAGTTCTCAACCGATTTTCGTGGTTCTTTTCTTCTTCGACGTGAAAAACTATCTAGTTGTGCACTACGGCGTCGGAGTTTTGAATTTTGCTTTTTAAGAGGAGGAAAGGGGGGGTTAATGCTTAAAAAACGTGCGTTTGCGGGGGTAATCTTGTAAAATCTGCCCAGGCCTCAATTTCCAACCGATTTGCGTGTTTCTTTTTTTGTTTGACTCAAATAACTTCCGAGTAGTACATGATTTTACCAGAGTACCAAAATTTGCATGGGGAGGGGATGGGTGGGGTATAATATCCACAAAATATCCGATTTTTTCAATATTTCGGTTCCTTTACTGCTTACTAATTGTACCCAACCTTTGAAATTGAGGAAAAATTCTCATTATACCTCTGGATTTTCATGAATTATTCTCTGTGCCACCATGGAAGTAATAGTTCTGCCACCATGGTGCCAGGACACCATAAACCGCATATTTCGTGGTTTTTAGGACGTCCCACAGTAAGACTTGGGCGTCCTTATGCGATCGATCTGGGGTGAAGTTGGACAACACTCAACAGAAAAAAAAAATAACCACACATTAATCCGTTTTAGACCATTCTGAATCCGAATCCGCGAAAAAAACCATAGGTGTATGTCTGTGTGTGTGTGTGTGTATGTGTGTGTGTGTGTGTGTGACAAAATCTTGTGTCGTCTGCCCAGGCCTTAGTTCTCAACCGATTTTTGTGGTTCTTTCTTTCATCGACGCGAAAAACTATCTAGTTGTGCACTACGGCGCCGGAATTTTGAATTTTACCTTTTAAGGGGGGAAAGGGGGGTCAATGCTTAAAAAACGTGCGTTTGCGGGCGTAATCTTGTAAAATCTGTCCAGGCCTCAATTTCCAACCGATTTGTGTGTTTCTTTTTTTGTTTCACTAAAATAACTTCCGAATTGTACATGATTTCACCAGAGTACCAAAATTCGCAAGGGGAGGGGGTGGGTGGGGGGATAATATTCACAAAATATCCAAATTTTCAATATTTCGGTTCCTTCACTGCTCACTAATTGTACCCAAGCTCTGAAATTGAGGAAAAATTCTCATTATACCTCCGGATTTTCATGAATCATTCTCTGTACCACCATCTAACTAATAGTGGTGCCACCGTGGTGCCAGGAGACCATGAACCGCATATTTCGTGTTTTTTTTGTGTTTCACCTTGAATACGGATGTGAACCTCGACGGACCGCCTACTAAAACTAATAGATTAAAGTTCAATGTTACGACGTATTTCCGCTTTGGTGCCAGACTGGCACCATTGGTGGGGGGGGGGGGGGTGAACTCGAATTCGCATGTTGGGTATCGTAGATCATGGATTTTAAAATGCTCTTCAGATTCGAGGCTCCCACGCCGCTAGAAATTTTTTGGTGGATAAGGGTGAGGGGGGGGGGGGGGGTCACCACTTCTTGCCTAAAGTAATAAACCAAATTACATCGAGTGAAACAGTTTTATCGCTTACCAACTGGTTAAACTGATCTAATGCTTATCCAATGGGACGTCCCCTGGAATGCATGCATTACTAAACAATATGTTTTTTGTTTTGTGTTTCACCTTGAATACGGACGTTAACCTCGACGGACTGCCTATTAAAACTAATAGATGAAACTTCAATGTTAAGAAGTATTTCCGCTTTGGTGCCGGACTGGCACCATTGGTGTGGTGGTAGTGGGGGGGGGGGGGTGAACTCTAATTCGCATGTTGGGCTACGATACATGGATTTCAAAATGCTCTTCAGATTCGAGGCTCCCATGCCGCTAGAAATGTTTTAGTGGATAATGGAGAGGGGGGAGAGGGGGGGTCACTATTTCTTATCTAAAATAATAAATAAATTACATCGAGTGAAACTGTTTTATCGCTTACCAGCTGGTTAAACTTATCTAATGCTTATCCAATGGGACGTCCCCTGGAATGCATGCATTACTAAACAATATGTTTTAGACGAGTGATCTATATAGAAAAATAATAAACCATTGTTTAATAATTTGCAGCGTGTTTTACTTCAAAGTTATTTTTGCGTTTTCTACCTTGCGGCACTGATATGGTCATTACTACCTTATTTCTCATTGAAATTCAAATCTGACTACACCAATGGAAATAGCTTTACATTTCTGAGCTATCTAATTCAAAACCAAGAATAATAAGAAAACCTTCGCTTTTCGTACATAAAATACGCATTATTCGTAGATATGGTAGTGAGCATAAAGTAACACCTTTATACTCAATAAAAACATCAATCAGCTAGAAACTTAATGTTTTTATTGAGTAGAAAGGTGTTAATTTATGCACACTACATCTACGAATAATGCGTATTTTATGTACGAAAAGCGAAGGTTTTCTTCGAAAAATCCACTTTTTAGCTGTCTGAATTATTCGGAAGTATCACCATTGGATTCAGCGGAATTCTTTGGAAAACATTACATAGGAAATGTTACCAAACTCTTCAAGCCATCTTACGATCGAGGGGACCATAAACCGTTTAAAACACTGGATTTTCTTGTAAAACACGTTTTTTGGCATTCAAATTAGATTTAATTTTCCATTTCGAATTTTAAAAAGAAACATTGATAGACCGTTGGAAAGATGACAATTTCAACATGTTTTTTCCGAAGAGCGCCCATCGAAATAGCCAAGGGTTCATAGTGAAAATTCGATTTCAAAAAAGTCATATTTCAACATAAATTTGAAGTTTGCTTTTTGATTTGATCTTTTAGAAATGGTTTACTGCTGAAAGATTTTGGTTTTACACTAGGTAGCTTGTAAATTCAACGCTCTTTCAAAAGTTATCCTCAAATTTGAATTTACTTGGTAAATAACAGGAGTTATTAATTACGAAACAGTTTTAATTACGAAGGGTCGAAAACGCGAGATAAAACTTCGAAGTGAAAAAAGAGGCATTTTGAATGGGTTAAGAAAAAGTTGCTATCGAGACATTTTTTGTTGGAAATACCTTGTAGAGTCGAACCCTTAAGTTATGTCCATCTTGAGTGTAGACATCCTGTATACAGTCCTTTCTACGTTATTTGTCCAATAAACCTTCCAAAAAGTTGTGTTTATCTCAGCAAAAGTCTTTATACTGTCATTGTAAAATTAAACTTTGACGTGTTGGAAAGTTGATGTTCAGATCGAACGTTAATAAATCAGAGTTGTTGTTTGTTGTTCAATTCAACGTGTAAATTTATCAAGATTCGACCTCATGTTGTTCAACTGACCTTAAGTATTTCTGAATGTTAGATGTCTCTGAAATATAGTGTCATCAAAACTCTAAAGTGAGTACTTTTAAAATGTAATGTTGTATTGAGAGTACGCAATAAGTACGCATGTGCCGGGAAGAGGAGAAAACAAGTGGGTGTGGCACATAGCTTCCTCGTGTTCATAACCATCTACACGCCAATCTGAAAAATCCTAGAAAATTCCGTCAAATTTGGATGAAAAATGTAAGTGTTACGCCTCTTACATGGATTTTACGTTTGCGCATGCGCAGAGTCTACTGTCAATGCTAAGGCCATGATTTTCATAGGGGACCATCTACAACTTAATCCGCATAATTCATGAAAATGTCATCGAAATCGGATAGGAAATGTGAAAGTTACGGCTGTTAAAACGAATTCATGTTTGCGCATGCGCAGCGGCTACTGTCTGTCCAGGGGTGATTATTTTCATAGGGGACCATCTACACGCCAACCTGCATAATCCCAGAAAATTTCATCAAAATCGGACAATAACTTCGTGTAGTTATGCCCGTTATAAGGAGTTCATGACAGACAGACATACAGACACAGACACGGAACCAAAATCGTTCAGTAAGGTTTAAAACGTAAAACGCGAGGGGAAATTTTGATTTTGGAGAACATTTGTTTTTCAACCTTGAAAAGTGAAAACATTGCTTCCGCTACCTTGGTATACTCGGAAGCGAAAAATTCTATAGTGTATTATGCCTATAAATTACGTGGCTACGAACCCCTACGATTCAACTTGATAATCGCCACATATGAAAGACTGGTTATGAGATAAATGTAGAAAACTGTGTTGCATTTATTAAAAAACCAAATTGGATGACTCACCTTGGTATTGACTATGTTGATCACTTGGGTATCTTTTCCTTGCTGACAGGCATACATCAGAGAAGTCGCTCCAACTTTTTTTGAGGGGGAGGCTCCAGTCATACTCCCAAGTGTCGTTGCTTCACCCCTGCAACATCAAAGTGCCACTCCTATACCAGCGACAACTTCGATGGAAACGGTCATGCAATTTCAAAACGGTAGGTACTTATTCAGAGACGGTACAAGAAGATTAGAAAAACACATATAAATTCTATGTAGTACTGATCACACACATACTACATTCTATATCATCTAGAAGAGAGAAAATAACTAATGGTGGTAAGCTAATTTTTGGTTTATTAATTTCATTCTTTATGACATGTATTATTAGTTGTGGAATTTATTATTACTACTAGTAGTACCACAAAGCTTTTGGTTATTGTCAGTCATGTCTGAGGAATAAAAATGTTCAAAAAGTTCATGTTCGAAAACTTACAGGTTCTGTTTTTTCATTGGTTTATGATTTCCGCGATTTTTTAGAATTTAATCAAACCACCCAGAGCTTTGTAGGCCTAATCGTTTGCTAATTAGAATAGTTAACTATCTAATTAATGGTTGTTTTATGAATATTTTCTATCAGTTGAAATGGTGTTCAGTTTTTGAAAAACGAATGAAACTACCAAGGCGATCGATTATCGTTAAATGAGCAATTATTGTGAAATTAATAATAAACGTTTGTAGGTGTTTCTAAATTATTGTGGAATTTATCATGTGTTAGTATCCCTGCTAGCTTGCCCAACAGGACCCACATCGCCTCCCCCCCCCCACACACACAAACGTCTGGCATTTACAGTAAAATAATAAACGTTTTGTAATAATTCGCAGCGTTCTTAGTTGTACCTCAGAATCTATCATTCCAAGTCATTTTACCATTAGTCGCGTTGGCTAGATCCCTATTACCCAATATGCGATAAACTCTAACTTCCCAATGTAGACTACACTTCCATTTTCCGATATGGACTAGACCTTAACTTCCCATCAGGAGAAGGTGGTGGGGCACGGCTAGACTCCAACTTCTTCCTGTGGTACGGTTCCCAAATTTTCAAAATGAACTTGACCTCAAATTTTATTAAGACTCTTGCAGTTAAAAAACCTCTACAATATTGCCCACCTTTTGCGCCCTTCTGAGGCGCTGAGTTTTCTTTCATACTTTCATGTTAAATTTTCGCATAATTTGGTTGATCAGCTATATTCAAAAGTGTTTTGGAACAATTGAGTACCTACGTTATTCATCGCTTTGAGTTATACAGGTAGAGTAGGAGTCTAACCACCGAAGTATCTACAAGGGAAAGAGCCCCAATTTGGCATGGTGCCTTATATGGCCACTTAAGATACATAAACCATTATACACAGCACAAGCGCATTTTAGTGGCTTTCGGTTAAATTGGAAAGCAGTATAATACTGCTTTCCAATTTAACCGAAAGCCACTAAAATGCGCTATAATAGTTCGAACTATAATAGTTCGAAAGCATTCTTATCACTCCACAAATATTGTCAATGTTTTTTTCTAGGATTTACACCAACAGAAACGTTGTTTTTGATTATTTCACAATTTTGTTTTTACAGTCATCCTCCACCCAAAAGTTTCTCAATACTAAATTTTGTTACCAATATTTTTCCCTATGGCATATATGAGGTTTCCTACTGTACCAAAATTTGGTACAGTAGGAAACCCCAAATATGCCATAGGGAAAAATATTGGTAATTATTCTACATTGACAGTTCATTATTGCTCTTCCATGTTGGAGTTATTATGCTTTTAGTATAACTTTGCTCACTCAAACTTTATTAAAACAAAGTTAGAATAAGTACGCAACAATAGAAATTGGTCGAACAATATGTAAGAGCATTTAATGCAGCATTTAATACTAAAAGCATAATAACTCCAACATGGAAGAGCAATAATGAACTGTCAATGTAGAATAATTTGTTTATGTTCCTAATTTGGCATGATCACAGGCGTACTATACGCTACACCATAATTGGAAAAGCCTGGACCTTCCTCCTTAACCCTCATCTTCTTTTCAAGTCATAAATTGAAAAATCCCCTGCTTGAGCGCTATTTGAACTATCTGACTATAGATTAATGTAAAGATATAGTTTCACTTACTTCGCCGTCTTTACACCCAAAAAAATTATGTAAAGACCATAAACTCGTTCATTATTTGTTTCTGTTCAACTTATGGGTCATTAGCCACAGGTTGTTGGGACAACATTGAAATGTTACAGCACATGGAGAGGAATTATCTCATTCGTGCAGTATCCACAAATGAGCGAATTTTTGAACAACCTTTTGTTGAACTAAATTCACAAACCATGCCGAGAGAGTACAATGCAAGTTTTGTACAGAGTCCCTATCAAGGGACTAGCAGGTATGTAATAACCTCTACGACGCTCTCTAATCGCCATGTTATTGAATTTAGAATGACCGATTGAACTGGCATAGAGTCGTAAGGTCTTTAGAATAATATACATTCGATGCCAGTCCCAAAAATCCATTTTGGTTTATTATTTTCAATAATGAACCTTTGGAATCTACCAAGAAAAAATTTTTTTAACACCCCTCGAAATTTGTTGGTTTACGTTTCCCACTTACGTAGAATCCAAAAATCGAATAAAAATTTGGCCGTCCGTCCGCCGCACAGTGGGCAAAATGACCAATCTAGGTGGACAAAATTATTTTTGGTAGGTTTTTGATTCAAAATTGAATAAAAAGACGCTGATTACGGGAAAAATAATAAAAATATTTCTTGACTTCAATGAAAGTAGGTAAACAGTATATCATGATATTTTTGTACATGTTTAATCTTAAATTCTTGACATTATGATTAGGTACTGATTAATTACTTTGAGATTAATGACATTATTACAGTGTTAAACGGATATAACTCTGAAATATTGAATTTGAAAATATTATAGTCATGTTCTTATTCGACATTGTAAAATATTCAACTGTTGATGTGCTTGAAGTTGCTTCTTTCAAGATACGGCTTGTGGTCCTGTCCTGCTGAGTAGAGAGCAGTGAGCGCCATAAAGCATAACTTTTCGGGATCAGCAGTCAACAATTCTTTCACTTTTCTTCTTTTTGTTGCTTGAGTCCTCAAACGGTTTTTCGGGACGCACAACTGGTTGGTTCATGATAGCATGAGTAATTTTGTAAGAAATTACAACTTCAAACTCTTTCCCACTCAGCCATATCGAATATTTGTTGGAAAAAATGCCTTCTTTCCTATGGCTATTCTCCCACCTCTCTCCGATTTTTTTGAAAAGTCTATCACAGCATTTTTGATAATTTTTAAATTTAGTATTTCTGAAGAATCGTCGAGATTACCTAACCCCATCACATACCTAGTGAGGTTTTCGTTGCGATCTTTCCTCGGTAGTTGTTTCCATTTCTCGACAAATTGATGGCCAGGAATCGTGATATTTATACCCGAAAATCCACCATTTTATTAAGTAACTCGGAAAACGCATAAAATCGCATAAAAAGGTGGTTGAATACCGAAACTAGAACACTTGAAGAAACGAAAAAAATTCGGATTTCCTTGGCAACTCTTGGCCGTGTGCTACTTTAACTCCAAGACGTCAATTATCATTTTTTTAAATACGGTATTGGCGTTTGCTCATAAACACACAGTATAGACGCTATTTTTACAATTTTAGTAGGAAAAAATAGTACTTACTCCTTTCAACGGCTCTATTATTGCGGAAACCAAGCCTGGAACGATTCTGCCTACAACTAACTGTAGCGTAGACGAGAAAAGTTAGGGATTCATAGTAGCTGATAATACGATCTTATTCGAATAGGAAACGGCGACACTTTTGATCGAAGTTTTTACAACCATAGACAATTTTCACGATGTAAATATTAACGTTTTGGGGACTGCGAACTCATAATGAACAATGACTAACATTAGAGATTCTCATGTTTTGACTTGACTTTTGTCCACCTAGATTGGCCATTTTGCCCACTGTGCGCCGTACGCGGCACTTAGCATTGACCGATTTTGATGAAATTTGGTATGTAGGCTCCATTTGGGGTCTAGTTGTGCCCTGAAGATTTTGGTTGATGTAGGTCACTTCTAAGGGTTAAAAAATGAATTTTGAAATTTTGAAAACACCCTAACTCAAAAAACTTTGATAAAAAGGTATTGTTTTTTCCATCAATTTAAGATAGTATAGAATTTTTAGAATTTTTTGAGACCACGCGGAGCCCTGTAAAACAAACCGTTCGCTCTCTACGAGAATTTAAGGGTTGGACGTACGATAAATCAGAAACACGCGTGTGAATCGCAAAAGAGGCCTAATCTCCGTTCAAATTTTAGCTGACTGAAATGTTTTTCTTCATGTTGGATGGTTGGTGGCTTTGCAGACGAGTGATCTATATGGAAAAATAATAAACCATTGTGTGATAATTTGCAGTGTTCTAGAATATATAAAAAATATAGAAAATTTTGCACTGATTTCGGAGGTCTAGTCTTTTGAGTAGTAAGTTGTATGTAAAACGTCGAAAAACTCTATTTTGACCATATTTTCCTGAAAATTTGAAAATGAAGAACTCATACGTTGATATATTAATATGGACATTTTGGCACTTGTTTCGACTTTTTAGAAGTTTCCTAGCTCAGGTTGTCGTACAGAGTGACAAAAATATTAAATTCGTACTTAAAAGTTGAGTTTATCGTGGTAGCTTTTTTGCCTCAAAAATGCGATAACAATAGGATCGTGATGGAAACGCGTTGTTCTGAGGTTCATAAGAAAATAACGGATCGAGAGAGTTTATGTTAATTTGTGTTAAATTTCCGTTCCCGTTATTTCGCTGTTAAATTCAAGTGAGATTGAGATCAATAGATAAGGCTGTACCATTTCGAAAGGCTTCCTTAATTTTATTTGACTAATGGTTATTAGTCACTTTATTTACTTATTACTTAATTACTGCTAGGTTGCTTTGGGACGGTTCAACGATGGAAAACGTAACTTCCTACTTCACGCCAAATACCATGATAGCTCTTACAATGCTTATGAGGCGCACCAAGGATGAACCCTAGAAGAATAAAGAATCAATGTCGAATACTACAAAATAAGACAAAGTAAAGTGAAATATCAACGTGAAGATCGCGTGTGAGAGGTGGATGGAAGGAACGTCAGTCGGCCCATGACCTACAACTACTGCCATCCTCTTTCATGCCCTCAGGGCTCTTGACCAGTGGAACGGTCGAAGGTTGCATGCTCATTACCTCCATCCAAGACCTCTGGGAATTACCATATCTAAATCAGGCCCAAAGGACTACAAGGGCGGGGGGGGGGGGGGGTGGAACCTTGAAAATAATCGGGAAAATAGCCTTGAATTCGGCAAAGATAGATCCAGACGCACGGTCTGCAGTTTTCTAGTGCTACGGTTCATTCCTTAAATTAGTTTTCAAGTATCTCTGCTCGCATACCATTTATTAGGTAGCCGCTCAAACAAATTAGGAGATGACTAAATCCTAAAAAGAAAATTCTAAAAGATCCTATTATTCTCGAAATACTAATTTTGAAGTAAATATGTTTCAATATTTTTTGGAATAAATATATTTATTGATCGATAGGAGGGTTTTCTTCAAGATAAAAGTACCTTCAGGAAAGTTGGAATAACTCTTGGATTAACCGACGTATTATCATGTTTGGTCGTATTCTTATCGGGATATTCCCCAAAAACGTACCTCACAGACGTACCTACATTACTTGCATCATGCTACCACAAGTACATTTTGCATGTAACTGCAGAACTTGCTTCGATGAAAAACTTCTATTTTCAACTCAAAATCTGATTCAGTTTCCATGAAAACCCCATAGTGCCAAATTTCAACTCAAAATTACGCCCATCCGGGCCAAAAATGCAGCTAGGTTGTGGTGCCGCAGCAGACAGCGGGGTGTCTTACCAGGGGCCAGATGACGTTACTGCCCAAATGTTTGTTCAGTTTTCGGATAACCATCTAATGCATCTTCTTTGGAAATATATCATTGAGATCTTACAAAGAGAAAAAATACAAAATAACCATGGAAGTTCCTTGTTGCAGTTTAGGTAACGCTTCAGACCTCGCTATAAATGCTTCAGAAATATAATGAAGGAACATTGGAG
Source organism: Apolygus lucorum (assembly GCA_009739505.2). Classification (NCBI taxonomy): domain Eukaryota; kingdom Metazoa; phylum Arthropoda; class Insecta; order Hemiptera; family Miridae; genus Apolygus; species Apolygus lucorum. Next base: position 40,909,611 of record CM019167.2, on the reverse strand, counting down.
CTTCATGGGACATCATGAACATTGGAATACCCGTCAAAACCTCAATCAGACCTCAGTTTGTTCCTGCAATGAACCCTTCAAAGGCACCTGGACTTTCTCCCGGTAGTTCCATAAATTCACTAAAGCAACACTAGTACTGTACGAGTGAGTATAAATAATATAGAATAAATATTTAAACGTAGAAAATAATATACTATAAAAATAAATATTTTGAAAATTGTGCAAAAATTACCATAAAAAATTAATAATAAGTACATATATTTATTATTATTTTTTATATAAATTTATTAATGTTATCCATTATTTTGGAAAATGGTTGCGGTAAATTAACAAGTCCCGAAATTGAACAAAGAAAAAGGGAGAACAGTTTTAAAGTGGAGAAAGGACGAGCCACCAGGTAAGAGTTCAGTGTGCCACACCGTTCCATGTTACGTTCAACGGCAGGTTTACAGATAATCCAGAAAAACAGTTCGTGTGTAGGGTCACATTAATGTACATAATATCGAAATACCTTTCGGGTAGATCGGGCTTCGTTCTCAATAAGGTAATTATCATGGGAGTACTTTTATGGAAAAATATGAATAAGTCTTCACGTGATAAACGCTACAAATTATTGCACAACATTTTATTATTTTTCTAAATAATAAAAACACAACACTTTTTTTTAATTTTATATCTGCTGAACATACTGGTGAGGTTCTCTATTAGGTGTATCTTCGTTGAAAGGTTACCTACCTACAATAATATCATCATACACAAGTTTTAGATGGCAGGATTTGGTTCCTAAGGAAGCTCAACAGTGACAAATCATCTCTCTATCAGCTAAATTTTGAACTGAAATGATTCCCGTCAGTGAATATTCGATTCAGATAGAAATTCGTAATTTTGATTTGCTTTTTTTCCAAACCTCAAGTCCTCATATGGAACCAATGACTCGTCCCACAGAGCATTGGGTGGTTCCATTCGACTTTGAAAAATTAATACTTTTTCAAGTTGATGAAAAAACCATTCCTTATTTATTGATAGTTATATTACATTTTAAAACGAAAGCGTGAAACAGCAATTCCAGCTAGATTTCAAAGGTTGAAAATAATAAACTAAAACTGGATCCAAGCATTTGCTGAGAAAAAATTTCAATTAACTACCATAATTTTCAGTGGTATTTTATAAGTTATCACGAGTAAATTTTCGGCATACGAATTAATTTTCAATCAAGCTTAACCACTTCACCCCCAAAATTGCCGCCAACAAAAGATCTTGACTATTGAGCTACAGCAAATAATGTTAATACGTGGAAGATATTTTTGAAAAGCAGAAACAGATTGGAATAAAAGTGGTTGCTTGATGAGCTTGTTAGCTCAGGTGAAGAGAAAAGGTTTGAATTGGTATTCAGTGTTCCGGCTTTATAGGAGGTACCTTCAGGAAGTCTGGCTATCGCCAGAATGCCCGTGAAAAATAAAATTATTCAGCCGATATTTATGCACATAAATTGATGAAAGATTTGGTATCGCGTCTAGTGCAAGGTCGCCAGCAGTTGAACGGACTGGCAAACTCGTGTATTTGCGACAGAATGCTAAGTTGAGATCATGCACGAGGAGTTTATCAGCTGGTTACTTACTCATGGTTTACAGTCAAGTTGTGCTCATCTCACGAGGGGTGGCGGTGTACTTGAACACACCAAGTAGGGACATTCGCTATCATCTACTTGTTTTGTTAGTCGCAGATCACCAGGGGAACGCGACATGCGCGCCTCGACCGCCTCCACGCCTGTCCTATTTCCTTTCACCTAGTTCCCTCAATAAACCAGTTTTCCCGCCACTCTCAAAACCGAGAGAAATTCAGATGATGACCGACCTTTTCAGTACTGATCCTTTTATATTTATTTGAGTGAATTACTTCTCTCAGTTATCTTGAGTCTGCCACAGCAACCAATCTTTCATTTGGGGCGAACTCCTTTGTCGTGGACTGGATTATTGAATTATTTTGCAATTTCAGGACCCACCGAACAGCGTTTTAACTCAGTACTTCGCAACGTCTGATATACCAAATGAAGGGTCCTGGGCAATGCCGTCTTAGTCACTTTTTTATCACAAATCGAGTTTTTTATATCGTTGAACTCGGGAAATGATGCTCTTCATATTAATAACTAAAGAACGCTGCAAATTATTACACAATGGTTTATTATTTTTCTATATAGATCACTCGTCTGCAAAGCCACCAACCATCCAAGATGAAGAAAAACATCGATCGCATTTCGGTCAGCTAAAATTTGAACGGAGATTAGGCCTCCTTTGCGATTCGCACTCGTGTTTCTGATTTATCGTACATCCAAACTTTAAATTCTCGTCGGAAGCAAACGGTTTGTCCTACAGAGCTCCGCGTGGTCTCAAAAAATTCTATAGAATCTTAAATTGATGGAAAAACAATACCTTTATATCAAGTTTTTGAGTTAGGGCGTTTTCAAAATTTCGGAATTCAATTTTTGACCCTTAGAAGTGACCTACATCAACCAAAATCTACGGGGCACAACTAAACCCCAAAGGAAGCCTACATACCAAATTTTTTTTTAAACCCCCTCAAAATTTGTTGGTTTACTTTTCAAGTTACGTAGAATCCAAAAATCGAATAAAAATTCGGCCGCCGTACGTGGCACTTTCCCCAGTTAGGTTTGACATTTTGATGAAATTTGGTATGTAGGCTCCATTTGGGGTCTAGTTGTGCCCCGAAGCTTTTGGTTGATGTAGGTCACTTCTAAGGGTTGAAAAACAAGATTTGAAATTATGAACACGCCCTAACTCAAAACATTTCGATATAAAGGTATTGTTTTTTCCATCAATTTAAGATAGTATTGAATTTTTAGAATTTTCAGAGACCACGTTCTGTAGGACAAACCGTTCGCTCCCTACGGGAATTTGAGGGTTGGACTTACGATAAATCAGAAACACGAGTGTGAATCGCAAAAAAAAAGGCCGAATCTCCGTTCAAACTTTAGCTGACCGAAATGCGATCGATGTTTTTCTTCATGTTGGTTTGTGGTAACAATGACAAAGCCGTGTTCTTTGCAGACGAGTGATCTATATAGAAAAATAGTTGAACATTCTGTAATCATTTGCAGCGTTTTCTCCATGGATGAGAATTGACAACGTCGGTTATTCCCCTGTTTTTGGGGGGGTTTGCTCTGTTTTTGAATTTTTTAACTAGTAAGCAGTATAATGATAGCGTTAACATTTTATTGAACACTTCAATTGATGTTTTAATGCATAATAGGACATATTTCATTTTTTAATTTGCCAAACAAAATCGAGTTTCAAACTTTCAAAATGAGTTTTCTCATTTTCAAGAAAAAGTGACTTAGTTGGTTTTCCCATGGACCCTTAGCGTGTTTTCTGTTCAAATGTTACTATTAGAAGGTTTTTCAGTTTTTTCGTGTTTTAGAGGGCTAAGGGTACACTTTAGGGAAAAATTGAAACAAATCCCCATAGGAAAAGTACCTTCATTTTAAATTATAAACTCTAGGAGAACTAGGAGGGACTAGAATTCTACTAGTATTCGTACGTTACCCAGGAACATGGCAGAAGTTACTGAAAAATTCTTGGTACATTCCATGTCTTCTAGTGTTCTATCTGGATTGCTTAAGGAGTGGGAAATAAAAATATTGCAACAATATTGCTTAATCACTCTTAATCTACCAAATGAAAGGATATGTTTGATTGACTAATGACGAATGAGATCTAGACCTTTGTCTAGAATTAGTCTCAACCGAAGGAGAATCCCTATTTGCATAACATCCATGCAGTAGAGAGCAGAATGGAACCAACCCAGGAAAGTTGTGCCACGTCGATGCAGCAGTAACTATCGTTTTATAAATTTTCCTTTCGATTTAGAATTTTAAGAATCATCATTGAATACCCCCTAATGAAGTTTCTCGGAATGAACCGCACTACTTGTTTTGGTATTCACCATGATAATGAAGGAGTATCCTAATTCAGCAAAGAACAAACACCCATCCTGAGCAAGTCTTTCATCGAAAATGTTCTTCATCTCTGGCTCTCTCTTTTTAAATAATTTCTCATCATCTCTTACGCGGCTCCTGTTTTGTTTTTCCCTGAGTTGTTAAAAAGAACAAACACTTGTTTCTCGAAGAAGAAGAAGGGCCCATTTTGACAACCATGTAAAATATCCCCATATTCCCGTTTGAATTTGAATGCCTGATTCAATCTGTACAATAGTCAGATTCTAGCATTCACTCAAAAACAGTGAATTAATTTTTTTTTGAGAATACATGCCTGGAAGTTGCAAAGATTGTGAGACGATATTGTAGGAATATTGGTATATTATTCATAAATTTTGACATGTAAACTCTCAATACTTGACTTTCACAAAATTTAATGAGTAATGTATTATTTACAATAAGAATTTGTTGGATGAACTATATACAAGAAAATTAAAAAATACGTTAAGATACGATAGATGAGGAATGGTGTGCTATTTACAAAATATGAAGTGGAATATCGAATATTTACATTGGTAACCATTATCGATCACATTAATCGTACAAACTAACAAACAGTATCGTGTACTATATTACAAACTAATAACTAGTCTTGATGAGGTTGAGATATTTACAAAAACAATGGATATTCGCTATCAGGAAAAAATGAGGATTCGTTATGATGAAGATGCAAAGTATGAAGATAAGCAGATTCCGCCAGAACATCTGTGAACAAAGACATGTATGAGACAAAAGAATCGTACTAAGGAGAGCATCTGGGGATAGGAATCCACCTATTTACATCAAAACAATATAGAAGCAAATTAAAATTTGTTTTTTCTTGTAGTTCTAATTTTGTCAATATTTTTAGTTGAATTTGTACATAGATAAGAATTGCTAGAAGATAGTTCCATTTTTGGGAGAGAAAAACCACTTTCTTAAAAGAAAATAAAATTGGCGAGCTGCCCATCACATTGGGTTGCCATTAGACACAGCATAGTATCGACATTTTTTATAGTCCAGGTCATAAAAAATAACGATACCCAAATAAGGTATAAGGGTACCAAATAAGGTACCCAAATCATAATAGTATTTGAAGTATATCCGAAGTTGTCAACAATACTAAAACAAAAACAAGTAAGTATATAAAAAGATAGCTATGTCAATTACTTGACAACGATTTATGGTGTCGATTTATGATGTGCAACGTGTCCTTCAGTATAGTAAACATAGTTTTGACAGGTCAGCCTTCCTTAGCTTAAATTTATTTAAAAAAATTGCATAGAAGCGGGGAGGCTGTGCTTCAAACGACAATACGAAAACTTCCCATTTGTCGACGTTACACTTCTATCGGAAGAATGGGATGAACGGCAGATAGACCGCCCTTTTGGTTTATTATTTTCAATATTGAACCTTTGAAATCGACCAAGAAGAAACAGTGTAACCCCCCCTCAAAATTTGTTGGTTTACTTTTCAAGGTACGTAGAATCCGAAAATAGAGAAAAAATTGGCCGCGGCACTTTCCAAGTTATCATTGACGGATTTTGATGAAATTTGGTATACAGGCTCTATTTGGGTTCTAGTTGTGCCCCAAAGATTTTGGAGGATGTAGGTCACTCTTAAGGTTTGAAAAATAATGTTTGAAATTTGGAACTCCCTAACTAAACAAATTTTGATATGCGATTGATGTTTTTCTTCATGTTGGTTGGTGGTAACAATGGCAAAGCCGCGTTCTTTGCAGACAAGTGACCTATTGAGAAAAAATCAACCACTGTGTTGATCGTGTGTTGGTCGTTTTTCCTCATTTATAGCTGAGTTCTGGCTGACATAATTTGTTTCCCAACTAGTTCAATAGTTATAGTTGAAAAGTAGTTCAAATCAAATCGCAAGTACTGTTTATTGCTTCAAAGTCTACCAAGGTCGCGAAAGCATTGTTTTCACTCTTCAACGTTAGAAAAAAATTTATCTAAAATCAAACTCCCCATCGTGTTTTACGTTTTCGACCTTCCTGAACTGTTTCGCGTCTGTCTGTTGGTGTGTCTGCCCAGAAATACTCGTAACGACCAAAACTATACTAACTTGTTGTCCAATCGATGACATTTTTAGGGATTGTGCTGCGCAGTGAGAGATCGATAGCTACTGAGCATTGTATCATCTACACTTTCGGGTTATGGGTACGAGGAAGCTATGTGCCACGAAGTACAAATATCCAAGTAAATAGTAATTTCCTCCTGAACGTGACTGAAGGACATGATGTGCACAAGAAATTACAATGTACTATTGTATGATGAATTGTACGGCAAAACTCACAGATATTGTGGCTTGATCTTCTGCTTTGTTGTGTGCTTCAGAGCGAGAGAAATTATTGATGATTCTGGTGACAGGATGCGGGGTGCCGACTATAGAAACTGTAAATTAGAAAGAAAAACTGGTAAACTCAATGTAGGTTGAAATACGCAAAAAATAGAAGAGCTCGGCTGGAAAAGGATTTTCCATAGTCCTAACTTTTATATCCATCTGCGCTTTTGCCCCATTCGATTCGTGAAATCATCTCTCATTGAGATCATCCCTACAATTAATTATGATCTCAAAATTAGATATCATAAATCAGTTCAATTTATTGTCGAAATTAATTGTTGATCAATCTTGTTTTGTCCAATTCATTGTAAACATTTTTTTAAATTCATTTCGTCGTTCATCACTGCACATATTTTTTTTATACCAAATAGAAATTTTGAAAATTAACATCATTGTTATTAAATTTAAATATATTATTTTATTTATTATTATATTATACTCTATATTGTAATTATATCATTATTATAGATTAACCAAGGGGTAGATTGTATAATTTTAATGATTCAACCTATATGCTACACCCACAAAGCTAACAATTAGTTACATTAGGTACTAATTTATCATCTAGCTATTATTTATATTTTCTTAACCATTGGTTTAATGGTTGTTTTAAATCATTAGAAGCTCATTAACTCATGATGCTTGAATGGACTTTTTGCAATTTATCCGGATCGTATAAAGCATCTTACGATTTGAACCACGCTATATCGAATCGAACAGTGACAGGCAGTGTATGTTCACGAAAGAAGGAAGGAAAACACTTACCATGACTTGATTTTCCTGGATACCCCACGTCACGTTCACGTCGACAGACAATTCGGAAGTTCTCTCTGTGAGCTTCATAAGCTCCATCAACCTGAAATCATAATATTCAGTCGCTTAATTATACACATCATGATGAGAGATTAATATGGACTGTAAGTTGGATCTTATAGGCACACCAGAACTTTTGTGCGATGTGATTACTAATATTACTACAAGAACGAACTGAGGGCACAGTAGTAAGATTTTGAAAACATGAGCATGCATATATTATATACATAATCTATTGAAATAATGACCGAAAGGAGCAAATATTTGCATTTCTAAACAAATTGTCGTGCCTGTGCGATTCAAGAGCATTGAATGCGCCTGATTTGTGAACTAAGTGTTATAAAAAATAGTTTATTTTGCCAAATATTGATTTTTCAAAAACGTTGAGATAGGATTGCACGAGTAACTCACAATTCGAGGAGACGACCTTTTGGCCAGAAGCCTGCTGGAGATTGGGGATTAACGTCAGTCAAAGGTGAAGAATCCGCATATTGGAACGGCTGAAATATAGAAGGTTGAACTTACATATTTACTCCCAAAATAATCATTACTTCAAAGGGAAATCTTCTGGTGATACAAAATAGTCTGGATAGATTGTGAACTTCAGGAGAATATATTTTTCTACTTACGGGATTCTCTTTTCTTTTCCATATGCGATCCGAACCTACAGCCTGTTTATTTGAAGTTTCAAAACTGAAAAGAAAGAAAGATGCTTATGAATTTTAAGATTACCTATTGTGACTCGATTTATTGGATTCGTCAATAATTATGGATCGTTACACCTATCTCGGTCTTCCTTTTGATTTAGAAAGCTGCGCGTCGCCAGAGATCAAAAATGGAGCTGATCCATCTATTCTAGCTTACAATAACTGGTGGTTGTGCTTACAATTCTAGGTGAGACTCAAGCCAGGTATCGACAGTACAAGAGGTTCGTTCTTCGTTCAATGGTTCAGAAGAACAGACTGTCGAAGGAGTGATGAGTGCTGTGCCAGAAAACACCTGAAACAAGAGCAACGCACTATTTTAACCACTCCAAAAAAAGTTGTTCCTATATTCTTGAACATCATCCATCCTTGAATTGAAGACCCTGAAAAATGAAAAGTGAGTCTAACAATAAAATCCTCACCGATGGGGGCTTTGGCGTGATCGGTGAAACGCGTAAGCTGTCCTTACAGCTCGAGGAAGAAGCAAATGAACCCAATGCCACAGAGGACCTGAGGAAACCATAAAACATGATGTTAGTGACATCCATTATGTACAAAAGTATTTACACATACACACTGTTAACTCAGCAGATAACTATAATTTAAACAGTATATATCTCAGTAAGTACTCACTCTTGAAGGGGCGAAATACAATCATGCTCTACGTCTTCAGACGAAGAAGTCAGCTGCCTGTACTTCTGAAGACGTAGAGAAGAGCTTCTGCAGTGTGTGGTAAGTGGAGCAGAAGGTTTCGGTCGGTTACCATTCCTACAAACATACGTTTATAAAAGGCTATTATGAATTTGTATTGGATTGAACAGGTCTAGAGTGCATTGTAACTGCATCATAGGTCTGCAGTGGTACACACAGGGTAGTGGAGCTACAAAGAAGTTGTTTGCTCACCTCGCAATCTGCGTTGGTGAGGTCTCTGTACACTTTTGGATGACTGCGCACTCGGGAAAAATTCTGGAGCTTCTTGATAATTTGTCATGATTTTGCTCAGCAGTCGACGTCGCAGGCCTGCTTAAATCAAAGTCAAATATAAATACGGATATTCTAGTATCAGTACTTATTCTACAATCATTGTGTAAATTGGGATATTATTGATTTCTCATGTTTTCTCATATTGAATACTCGAATATTGGAATGTAGAATCTTTCTTACCTTTTGCTGGATCCACGGAGTCTACGGATATAATTTTTATCCTTTCTGAATACCTCAGGTCTAAGGAGGTATTTTTCAATCGCAGAAGAGATTCTGTCGTGAGCAAAAAAGGAAGATCCGTGTACACTGACCACTGAAAGATAGAATTGAAATGCTAATCGTTAATGTCAACTCAGATTCGTGTGATAACTCATGTAAATCGAATTGCGAACAGGCATATATAATACATAAGCAGGCTGTATCATACTCACATAAATCAATTTTAGAGCGAAGAGTCTTCAGGAGGAATTCACCACTTGGCTCTTTCCCTGTAGAAGACAAAGGCGTATAGACGATGTACAGAAATTGGTCGGCAATAGTCTCCAGCGGTGTTAGCTCATCAATTTTCGCCAAGTTTGTGACTCTCTCACGCAGATATTTTGTTCCCCTGAAATAAGATGCAATTAGGAATACTTCTAAAAGAACGCCTGCTCGGGTAAACTGTCTAACACAAAATAGAGATAAAATTTGAGCACTCGTTCTTACCTTAAAAAACGAGAGGTTGCGCCTCGGGTGATGGGCTCAGCACCCAGATTAGCCACGGTATGATCTATATTTTCGTTAGTCAAACCCAAAAGAGTTGAGTAAGACATGTGGGAAAATATCGGCCAGTACTTGTGTAACTTCTCATATTTCAACCACCTCAGGACACCTGTAATAATCGAAAATATTACATGAAAGACTGAAAAACATAATAGTACAAAACTCTCTCTAGCTCAAAGAATGGGTGCGTTCAATGCTATAAAGTAATAGAACTCATAAACTAACTAATGAAACAGCAAATATAAAAAATAATAGAAGAAGAGGTGTCTGGGGACCGGCGATTCCTTCCCGTCGTCCAAAAACCATGGAGATTCCCTCCCAGCGTGATGGCGATTCCTTCCGGTTGCTAATTTCCTTCCGCCGTGCAATCCTTCAGTTACACAGATTCCTTCCTGTTACTCAATTGCTGATCACCCAGTTGTAGGTCAGTTTCAAATCAAAAATTGACGAATGAATTGTTCATTGGTTCCAAAATCGTCACAAATTTCATACTCACACATTTTCTTTCATCCTTGTTCGACACTAGGAAGTGTGTCTTAATGAAAATTTAAGTTTGGAAAGCTATTTAATATGTTGGGATGAAGCGACGTGACGTTTTGTTTGAAGTGAGCATAGGATGGCTTATGATTTTACTCGATCAAAAAATAATAAGTAAACATTTTTCATTTAATAATTTTTTGTGTGAATTACTCATAGATTTGCAGTCCTACTGGTATCGCTTGTCTTAGAAGCCCACACGATTGGGGGAAAAAAGCCCTTTCCGCCTTCTACGAAAAGGAATCGCCTGTCACCCAAAGTGTAGGTGCCAAACAGTACGAGTGTTTCTTAGTATTCAAAAGAACCGCTGGTGTATAACGAGCAGCGGGTTTCATATCACCTAGGAAGCCACCTCCAATGTTGAATCAATGAAGCAGGAGTATAATCACTAAAAGTAAGACTAGCTAAAATAAAGTCAGTTTTGAGTTGACTGTGAGAATATGAGAATGAACAAACCAATCAAGTCGGAGGAGAAGGGCCGAGCAGCTACGCCATTGATGAACGTGGGTATAGTTTTCAGAGTCGTCTTGCTGAAATGATAGAGGGAGATGAGAATATTAAAACACAACTTTGCCAAGGAGAACCTTGTAATAATATCAGTTGTTGGAATAACAGTTAAACTGTGTACTTAACCCCTAACTAATCCCTCAAAGTAAATCAGTTGTCAAAGGATGTCAGTTTCGGAAAATTCTAAAACGCTTTCCGAAGTTTAACTAAACACTTTTCCATGTGTGTATACTTATGTATGTAAAGGTGTAAACCGATGGAATATTCCGTCGAAAGCTCGGATCAAATTCATTCAATCTCCTGACCTCGATAGAGAACAGGCGTATAAGATAAGAACAAGGTAAACGCGTCGGTAGTAGACCCTGCATAAATAGTCGACTCCTTCCTCACCATAAAAACGATGAAAAATAAGGAAATTCGTAGCACAACTAGACCCTAAACGGAGCCCACATACCATATTTCATCAAAATCGGTCAATGCTAACTGAGGAAAGTTCCGCGGACGGGGTACGGAGGACAGACGACCTAATTTGTATTCTCTATTTATATCTTGAGAGACGATTGTATTAAATTTTCAAAAAAAAACTTGGGAAATGAGCACATAAAATAAATTCCGCGACCGCTGGTCCGCCTACCCAGAGTGGTGTGGAGTCGCAAATTGTTAGGTTGGCGGGTGCAATCGAGAAGTGAAGACTTCCTACCTCGAATGGTTGGTAACGGAAAGTATTAGGGAATACCCACTATGACAATCTAGAATCCCACTGAGGTGTACCGACAACCCGCTCTGACCGGAAGATGCGTAAAAAATTCAAGATTGAGTACAAAAGATTCATGGGGTTAGACCCAGTAGACCGCTTTGTAAACCATCCTTGTAATAATTAACTGTAGGGGCATCACGGCAGGTAGGTGAGAGACCGTGAACTACCATTCCGTTCGCTTCGAATGACGGGGAAATTTCGGCGGTGTCTTTAAGGGGCTTTGAAGAAGTCGGGAAGTTGTCTACCTGTCTGTTTCGAAAGGATAGTATCACAATTGAATTGACATGAAATGTATGGGATTCAAACAAACCTCGCCAAGAATAATTAGGTTTCCTTATACGTTTGTAAAAAAAAATTTGAGAACAATATTCGGGAAGTACAACATATTATTCAGTAATACGTTGGATACAGCAAAAATTATGTCAGTTCGGTGGAATTATTAATTTGTACATTTTTAGAATAACTTGGATAAAATCTAATTTGCATATCTCTGTACTTGGAAATCTGTCAAGCATGATTCTGTCAACACTGCTCCTGCTCCGTCATGCAATAATGATGAGAAACGATTTGCAAAAAAGCGGAAATCCCAAAAATAGGGTCCAAATAGGGTTTGTGGAAATTAACTAATTTTCTTGGATAATATTAGAATTACGCATTTTATGCAGTGACTTTAAAGCTACGTAGAGATATGCATAAACGTTCTAGATATACATTCATATGCACTCTTTTCGAATTTACAAAGATTAAGTGAAAAGAATAAATTTAGTAATATCTCCTTCTACGATTAAGTTTGCCAATGGGATCATGTTGGTGAACTTCTCAGGGAAGTGTGATATATATTCGATTATTTTATTCAGATCAATCATGACAATGTAAAAAGTATGAAAGAGATAGCGAGTGAAATAGAGACACATAGAAAATTGGAATCTACAAAATCTACCATGAGAATTATAACGAGTGATAAATCACGTTTGAGTAATATTGAACGAAAAGTTGGTATGTTCCCATAAATTTGGTATGTTTTTGTAAATGATGGGAGGTCGAATAGAAAATAGAGGTACAACATGAACGTTTGCTTGAATAATGGGAAACTAGAATTTAGGATATTTTAACGAAAGAGACGGTTGAGGTTCAAAGCATCAAAAAGTAAAAATCAATATAGTGTAATAGTTCACTTACTCTTTGCATGAAGACATCAAGTACGGAGTTGAAACCATCTTGAAAGGCTATGGCACTTGAGAAATCTCAAAGAAAATGAATAGGAGATAAGCAGTTCGGAACTTCGAAAATCAATCAGTGAAATAGGACTAGTTAGTAACTGATGAGCTCGGAGAAAGTGGTACAGGTGTGTAGGGTCCAGGGCCCATTTATACGGACCCTTTGGGCCCCTCCCTTTCCCCACTTTCATCTCGAAGTTGACCAAGTCCCTCTCCTGAAGGGCCTGCCTTCCCTGCATGGGCCCTCCTTTCTCGAGAGGGCCCGCCTCTTCTCGAAGGGCCCCCTTGCTTGAAAGGGCCCGCCCTCTTCATGGTGGTCGCTTATCTTCCACTTTTGAAATTTCTATCAATTGTAGATTTCTGATAGCCCATCAATAAATATGATTTATGAAAATTCTCAAAACCCTTGCCTGTGGTATTTATTTAATTTTAAAAACACGGATGGAAGTGAACTTCTTTCGCTGATGGAAAAGCATTTCACAGATTAACCCTCCGTATCAAATTGATACAAAATTTAGTTTTGAAAGATTGCTATGCCCCCTATCGTGTGGATTTGTAACTACCCTTCTCGTTACCTTCCTACCCTCGAATCCTCTTCGTAATATTAATATGTTGGCCTTTCAGAGGTGCCCCCGAAGTGCCTGCAGCTGATTTTTATCAAATCAGTACATCGCGAGCATCCATGCAACTTCTGGAATTTTCTTCATAAAGCGCGGGTTTCTTGTCAAATTATCAATGTTCAGAAAATTTGAAATTTTCCTGTAAGTTGTGTTGCCAATGAATTTTTTTAGCTCGATGTGTAAATACCGGTACTGTGTCTACTCTTAATTTTTCAACACAAATAAGGTAGACACAAATAATTTTTTTCGGTGTTTTTTCTTCTTCATATAGTTTTGTTTAATGACTTTACTTCACACTGTTCATATTCTAATGAGTTGGTTTCCTTTATGCAATGAAAATTGTTATGGACAAAAAATTAACTTTCTTCTATTTCTCATAACCCTCTCAAAAACCGTTTTATCAAAATGATTTTGTTTTGAAACCGTTTGTTTTAGGCCACGCTTATCTGAGGGTTAACACCTTTGTTTTAACGGAGACTGATGAAAATATGAATAAATGAAAAAATGAAATGAAAATGAAAACATGTTCTTATTACATAATCAATAATAAAAGTGGGGCACTGAATTTTTGACGAGCCGCTTAAAAATAAACTGTTTACTTCAAAAAATACATACAGAATGTCACGAGGGCACTTCAACTAATATAAGTAAGAAAATGTCCTGTAACACTGTTTTTTAGTCCACGGAAATCCGAATTCTTCACTTCTAAATTTTTTTCATGTTTTCCACCTTAAGCCGTGAAAATATCCACTACTATCTTGATTCACCTGACAATTCAAATCTGATTATATATTTGGAAAGTACGTTGAATTCGCTATTCCTCTAGTGCCCACAAGACTATAGGTACTCGTATTTGGCATTTTTGGCATATTATTTTCAAAAATGAACCTTCGAAATTGACCAAGAAAGACAATTTTGTCACCCCCTTCCCTTACCTACCAGAAAATTTTGTTGGTTCACGTTTTAAGGTACGTAGAATCCGAAAATCTAATAAAATTTTGGCTGAACAAAATTGATTTGCGTACGTGGCACTTTCCTTAGTTCCCATGAACCAATTCCAATAAACTTTGGTATACAGTTGGGGTCTAGTTGTGCCCTGAAACTTTTGGTTGATGTCAAAGGGCGTCGTACGTTTTATCCCCACGCGAGTGAAAGTCCGCTTCGCGTTGTTATGTTTCGTCCCCGCTACTCGAGCACGGCTCCGAGAAGACTGTTGTCTTTTATCCCCGAATAGATAATGACATCGAACTCTCAGATAGCGAGGAAAGCAAGTGGTTGCATTGGAGTTTTGGGCTTCCATTCTGTGAACCAGCTGAAGTCGGTGACGTATTCTGTGAGTGGGTACTTGAAATGCCAGACACACTACAAAACGGACAGAAATTCTTAGAAAACGTCGCCGACAATGCCCTCTACCCTCGGATTTTGTGGGCTTGCAAATCCAGAGCCGTAATCAGGACAACCAATGCCTGCGAGTCCTTTCACTCGAGTTTCAATAAGGGGTTCAGCTCTCCCCATCCCGATGTTTTTACTTTTTTTGACGAGCTGAGCTTAATTCAAGCCGAAATTTAAGCAAAGCTGCTATCGATGGGAGATCATCATTCACCTCGCCCAGCCATTCAACAATCGCAGCAACGGGGACAACGTGAGCAACCTCCTCGCGGTGTCCTCTGGGTAATGCTGATCGCTCACTTAACAAATAGTTAATGACATGTCAAGTGACTAACACTTTGGGGAAGAATCATAATACCAGGGATGAAACGTATTACCTACTTGCTCGGGGGACGAATCGTAACGTCGGGGATGAAAGCTAACTTCTTCGATGGGGATGAAACCTAGGACTTTCACCGTCTTGGGGACGAAAGATAAAACTCCCATGTCAAACACTTCTAAGGTTTGAAAAATAAGGGCTGAAATTTTCAAAACGCCCCAGCCCAAAAACGTTCGATTCAAAGGTTGTTTATTGATCAATTTAAAATAGTATTAAATGTGTAGAATAAAATGAAATCACCCAGAGCTGTGTAGGACCATTCGTACGCTCCCCACGAGATATTGAAGGTTAGACTTATGATGATTCAGAAACACGGATGTGAATCGCAAAAGAGGCCTAATCTCCATTCATATTTTAGCTAACCAAAATGCGATGGTTGTTCGTTTCTTTGACTTGTTCTCGATTTATTTGTCTTTAGCGACCAGTAATCAAATTTTAATAATGAATGCACCCTCAACTCTCTATTTCTTAGAATTGAGCTTGAATCGTTAATTTCATCAAAATGAACTTATTTTGAAGCGAAAATACGGTTGGTACGTAAATAATAATACTTCGTATAATAATTTGCAGAGTTTTGATTTGAATTTGTATGTAAATCAATAGAGTCATGTCAGTTTTATGACTTGAGGTAAATAAACACTAAAAGTCTTAAAAGTTTAAATAGTCAGAGTTTAGTCGAGTAAGAAAGTGTTGTGGGACACATTTTTCCTTAAATTTTAGCAGAAAGGACTCCTTAAGTTTGCGGACCATTGTGCGACACTATGTCTATGTATGATGAGAGAGAGGTAGAGAAAGAATACCTTTCAGCAAATGTACGAGGAAAGAAAATTAAAAATTACAATTAACTCAGCATTTTTAGTCAGGAAAACTCGTCGATACCTCAATGAGCAAGGTCCATCCGTCTTCCACATTTTTTCTTCTAATTTCAGAAAAACTCGAATACAACAAAACAATTATTGACCTTCTTGAAGATTATGGCTTGAAATTTTCTTGAAGAAATTAAGGAGTTTAGTGTGATGAGCCATTATCGTAGGAATTGTGCACCGGTGAAAACTTCTTTTGCGTTTTTCTCGAAACTTCGTTTTTTGAGATCGCGCCTTTGCGCCGTATCGACGTGTAATAACAATATATGGAAATTAGTTGGAATATTCTGGATTGAAATCTAGTGTTGACAATTTCTCCATACGAAAACTCACCTTAGGATATTGCTAAAAATCCTAAATGATGTCAAATTAAAAGTAAGGTAGATTAAAGATTAAAAAAAAGATTCAAGTAATATCAACCAAAAATATTTAAAAACTAAATGACATTAAAAGTAAGAATGTTTGTATCAAAATGTCAATATCCAATAAAAATGAAGAGTAGAGTTCGTTGACCAGAACTTTTGGACGACTCCAAGGGTTCAAATTCTCGAAGAATAGGACCAACACTTTTTTTCTGAGGAGTTTGCAAAAACTTTTATCCCAATCGACCCATCCCCGTACGAAGTGTCTCTTGTTCTCTATTTATCCCCGCGGTAATGTTCGCGGAAAGTGCGATAGTATTGAATTTTTATAGACCACGCGAAGCCCTGTAGGACAATTCGTTTCCTCCCTACGAGAACTTATGGGTTAAGGGTTGGATAAATCAGGAACGCGAGTGTGAATCGCAAAAGAGGCCTAATCTCCGTTCAAATTTAAGCTGACCGAAATGCGATCGCTGTTCGTTCCTTCGATTTGTATTCAGTTTTGGTTCCTTAGCAACTAGTAATGAAATTTCCCACATGAATTCCCTATTTCTTCGAATCGAGCGTGGAGCTTTTATTTCTTCCAAATAAAATTGATTGTGAAGGTGTGATGGTAATTATGTAGTAGGTACCTATGGTTGGTAGGTTAAAAAAAGTCTGACAAGTGGGTGTGGCACATAGCTTCTTCGTATCCAAAACCCGATTGTATAAATGATCCGATGCTTAGTAGTTAATCTCAAAACATCAATTTCTAGGTACGCTACACTGCCCTCATATGTGCCATGTACACGCTAATCGGAACAATCCTACAAAATTTCATCAAATTTGGATGAAAAATTTAGAGGTTATGGCTGTCACGAGTAATTCTCGTTTGCGCATGCGCAGTGACTACTATCAATCTTAAGGCCTTGATTTTCATTGGGGACCATTAATTAATTAATTAAACCTAATCCGCATGAACCCTGAAAATGTCGTCGAAATCGGATAGAAAATGTGGATGTTATGGCTGTTACAAGGAATTCACGTTCGCGCATGCGCAGTGGCTACGATCAGTCCGGGGATGATGATTTTCATAGGGGACCGTCCAAACCTAATCGGCATAATTCGTGAAAATTTTATCGAAATCGGATGAAAAATATGGATGTTTTGGCTGTTACAAATTCACATTTGCGCATGTGGTTACTTGCGGCTACTATCCGTCCGGGGTCGATGATTTTCATAAGGGGCCGTCTACACGCCAACCCGCACAATATCTGAAAATTTCATCGAAATCGGATAATAACTTCCTAAAGTTATGCCGGTTACAAGGATTTAATGACAGACAGGAAGGCACGGAACCAATATTGTTCAGAAAGGTCTGAAACGTAAAACACAAGTGGCAATTTCGATTTTGGAGAATTTCTTTCTTTCAACCTTGGAAAGTGAATACCAAGCTTCCGCTGTCTTGGTAGGCTCGGAAGCAAAACAGTGACAATGGCAAAGCTGTGATCTTTGCAGACGTGTGATCTATACAGGAAAATAATAAACCTTGCTGCGTTTTTCTTCTTCTAAACGACCAATATTTCTCTTTTTGAAAATTCGGTCGTTCCACTGCATGAATAAGAAATTTTTCCTTTTCTGGGAACCCCCAGTATTTGGGTTCATGAACGATTCCCTGTCCCAAAGAAATATTTTTCGATAGGGTGACAGGCAGACAGAAGATCCTCCTTTAAAAATTTCTGGGAAGAGAAAGAAACTATCTACCTAATAAGGGTGGGTTTCTGGATTCAGATGGGGAACTGAGGCGGTCACTTTGTCACATTTCGGTCATCAGCCTTCATACGCTCAAGCGGTAGGTGGCAGAGGCACCCAGCCTACAGCCATGCAGTCTGATAATAGTATACAGTCGTTATTGCAAAACATACTTGCAAATCAAAGCAGAATAGAAAACACTCTGTCCAACGTCAATCAAAGATTAACTGCCCTTGAAAAAGGTTGCAATCAATCACGAAAGAAATCACCATGATGCGCAACCCACGAATTATGTGCTGGAATGCCAATGGACTCTTGTCCCGAAAATTGGAATTGGAGACGATCCTTAATATAAACAAAATAGACATCTGCCTAATTTCTGAGACTCACTTTACCAAGGAGTCATATTTTAAAATCAAAGGATTCAAGTCCTATAATGCTCTCCATCCCAGCAATAATGCAAGAGGAGGCAGCATGGTACTGATCAAAGAAAATATAAAGCATCATGAATGTGTCAAAATAGAGGAAGAAAAGCTTCAAATATGTGCAATCTCCATCAGTACAAAATCCTTTGAAGCCGATATTGCCAGTATCTACATTCCACCAAGGCATATCATAAAAGAAGAAGAATTTGCTGAAGCGTTTTCCCTACTAGGAAATCGCTTTATAATCGGCGGGGACTTCAACGCTAAACACACGTATTGGGGTTCGCGACTTAGTACACCTCGTGGTACGCAACTTCTCAAGTATGTACAATCAAATAACTGTATACCGTTGTCAAGTGGGAAACCAACATACTGGCCAACAGACATTAAGAAGAGGCCTGATTTAATTGATTTCTTCATCATGAAAAATATCTCAGCGAACTATGCACTTGTTGAGGACTGCGCTGACCTCAGCTCGGACCATTCGCCAATAGTTCTCACACTAAGTGAAACGATTATTCTCAAACCACATAATCCAGTCCTAGTGAACAAAAAGACAGATTGGGATCAGTTCAAAATCAACGTAAATCAACACATTGATCTCAGTGTGGCACTGACATCACCGGATGAAATTGATAGAGAGCTAGGTCAACTAGTTCACTCCATCCAAACTGCGGCATGGCAAAACACCCCTGAAGAAACGAGAAAGCTGAAGGGCCTCAACTATCCGTGCGAAGTTGTAAATACGATCAGAGAAAAACGAAAAGCTAGACGTAAATGGCAACATTTACGTATCCCCACTCTCAAAATTGAATGGTACAAACTTGACTACAAATTGAAGAAAATGATGGAACAGATACAAGAAGAAACCCAAGAAGATCTTCTCACGTCGCTCACCAGTCATCGAGACACTGAATATTCTCTCTGGAAGGCAACAAAGCACTTGAAGAGACCTATCATCCAAGCACCACCTATTAAAGATACAACTAATAACAAGTGGATAAAAACCAATCAAGAAAAGGCTGATGCTTTTGCTCGTCATCTAGCAGATACTTTCACGCCCAATTCTGGTTGTCCTAATGAGGAATCTCTCAAAGAAGTTCCCTTGGGAGATCAACAAATCGACATCCCATTGGTCACTGTCAAAGAAATACAAAACACCATCAACACCAAGATAAATCCAAAGAAGGCCCCTGGATATGACCTGATCACTGGACAAGTCCTCAAACACCTTCCGCGGAAGACGCTTGTAAAGATCACACAAATCATAAATGCTTCTATCAAACTTCGGTATGTTCCACAACTGTGGAAACTTGCTGAAGTCATCATGATACTGAAGCCAGGTAAACCTCCTGAAGAAATAACTTCTTATAGACCGATATCACTATTACCTGTACTCTCAAAACTCTTTGAAAAAGTGCTCCACAAACGACTAATAAAAATTGTGGAAGAACGAAACCTCATACCTAAACACCAGTTTGGGTTCCGCCATAAGCATTCGACTATAGATCAGGTGCACCGGATCACTCATATTATTGAACAAGCCATGGAAGACAAAAAAGTCTGCTCAGCTGTCTTCCTCGACGTTACCCAGGCGTTCGATAAAGTCTGGCACGAGGGACTTAATCATAAGCTCAGACAAATGCTTCCAGCAAAATATGCTGAGTTGCTCCACTCATACCTATCAAATCGGTACTTCCGAATCAAGCAAGATGATGCATACTCAGAAGCAAAAATGATTCATGCTGGAGTCCCGCAAGGAAGCGTACTTGGCCCCCTCTTGTACGTCCTATACACTAGCGATCTACCCGAACACGAGGGTAACACCCTGGCATCATTTGCAGATGATACTGCAGTCCTTGCTATTGGTGAAGACAATCGCGAATCAACTTTAAAACTTAAAAGATCCATCGAGAAACTCCATGACTGGACAATTAAGTGGAGAATCAAGATGAATGAAGCCAAATCAGTCCATGTTGATTTTACCAACCGCCATATCAAACATATACCAATATATCTTAATGGCAAAGTCATCCCTTATGCTAATGAGGCAAAATATCTGGGTATGACTCTGGATACGAAACTCCGCTGGAGGGTGCATGTGAAAAATAAAAGAACAGAACTGGACATCAAACTCCAAAAAATGTATTGGTTGGTTGGTAGACGATCAAAATTGTCAATACAGAACAAACTAACCTTATACAATCAGGTCCTTAAGCCAGTCTGGACATATGGTGCACAACTGTGGGGCTGCACCTCTCCAAGCAATCGTGACATTATACAGCGTTTTCAGAACAAAGTACTGCGCTCATGCGTTGATGCGTATTGGTACTCAACCAATGACGACATCCATAAGGACCATAAAATTCCCACAATAAATGAAGTCATCAAAACTCAAGCAATAGCCCATCACCAGAGGCTACAAGGTCATATCAACGAGGAGGCTGTGAAGTTGCTGGATGTTGATGATCTACTCAGGCGGCTGAAAAGACGAAAACCTCACGATCTGTGGCAGTAGGGAGTGGTGTTTTCATGAAGTTGTTCAGTGAGTGATGTGCTGTGCGCTCCTGTGAATCTTGTGCGTCAAAAGACACATAAAATAGCCGACAAATGAAGTATGGAGGTGTGCTATGTACCACACTCTCTTATCAGTTATTTATATACATTGTCAGAGAAATGTTGCTAATAAGTTGAATTACTTGGTGCAATAAATATAATTTGAGAAAAAAAAAAAAAAAAAACTTTGTCGGCACGGAGGACACAGTGGTTCCGACAAGTCCAGTTCGGGCCCTTGGCAGCCATTGAAAGCATTTATGACCTGCTCTACTTAGGTTTCAGGCCCATTTGAGTGAAGGAGGTAGGAATATTCTTGGAGGCAACCTGCGTTCCGATACAAACATTTCTCACCAGAAGAAAATGCAATGTATTGTCGGTCAACGGCATGTTCGTTCCTGGCAAGGAGAAAGATTGTAAACTTTCACTCGAGCGAGTGTATTTTGGCTCCCAGCGAGTAATCGTTGGCAGTCAAGGAAAATGTACTTTCGTTCCCGTAGAAACATGCTGTTGAAACCTTACCGTCGAGTGAAAGATGCATTACTTTATTAGTAGTTAATGCGACGGTGCTATGGATCCTTCAACCAGCTTCATTGAAGAGGGAACCAAGCGAGGGGGCACAGTGATGATGAACAATGATATTTTTGATTAGATACCTACTGGTAATTTCAATATTTTTGATGTAATACCCAATTATACAGGGTGTTACATTTTAAAACGGCCACAGGCCAGTAATCGATTCTTGAGTTCATTTCCAGCAAAAAATGCCTCTTGGTAATTTTTTTAGAGGCTTCGTTTTCGAGCTATTTCACTTTTAACTTTTTCGGGTAGTTATAGCCGTTTTACTGAGATAAGGTCGAAAACACGAGAAAAATCTTCAAAAGGAAAAAACTCGAAAACGAAGCATTTAAATTAAAATTACTCGCGAATTTCTCCTCGCCAGGAACGAACATGCCGTTGACCGACAATACATTGCATTTTCTTCTGGTGAGAAATGTTTGTATCGGAACGTAGGTTGCCTCCAAGAATATTCCTACCTCCTTCACTCAAAGGGGCCTGAAATCTACGTAGAAAATAGATAAACTTGAGGAGAGCAGGTCATAATGCTTTCAATGGCTGCGAAGGGCCCGAACTGGACTTGTCGGAACCACTGTGTCCTCCGTGCCGACAAAGTGACCGCCTCAGTTCCCCAGCTAAATCCAGAAACCCACCCTTATTAGGTAGATAGTTTCTTTCTCTTCCCAGAAATTTTTAAAGGAGGATCTTCTGTCTGCCTGTCACCCTATCGAAAAATATTTCTTTGGAACAGGGAATCGGTCATGAACCCAAATACTGGGGGTTCCCAGAAAAGAAAAGTTTTCTTATTCGTGCAGTGGAACGACCGAATTTTCAAAAAGAGAAATATTGGTCGTTTAGAAGAAGAAAAACGCAGCAAGGTTTATTATTTTCCTGTATAGATCACACATCTGCAAAGATCACAGCTTTGCCATTGTCACTGTTTTGCTTCCGAGCCTACCAAGACAGCGGAAGCTTCGTTTTCACTTTCCAAGGTTGAAAGAAAGAAATTCTTCAAAATCGAAATTGCCACTCGTATTTTACGTTTCAGACCTTTCTGAACAATATTGGTTCCGTGCCTGCCTGTCTGTCATGAAATCCTTGTAACCGGCATAACCTTAAGAAGTTATTGTCCGATTTCGATGAAATTTTCAGATATTGTGCAGGTTGGCGTGTAGACGGCCCCTTATGAAAATCATCGACCCCGGACGGATAGTAGCCGCTAGTAACCGCATTCGTAAACGTGAATTTGTAACAGCCAAAACATCCTTATTTTTCATCCAATTTCGATAAAATTTTCACGGATTATGCCGATTAGGTTTGGACGGTCCCCTATGAAAATCATCACCCCCGGACTGATCGTAGCCACTGCGCATGCGCGAACGTGAATTCCTTGTAACAGCCATAACATCCACATTTTCTATCCGATTTCGATGAAATTTTCAGGGTTCTTGCGGATTAGGTTTTAAATGGTCCCCAATGAAAATCAAGGCCTTCAAATTGATAGTAGTCACTGCGCTTGCGCAAACGAGAATTACTTGTGACAGCCATAACCTCTACATTTTTCATCCAAATTTGATGAAATTTTCTAGGATTGTTCAGATTGGCTTGTAGATGGTCCCCTATAGAAATCGTGTCCCCAGACTAATAGTAGTTGCTGCGCATGCGCAAACGTAAATTACTTGTAACAGCCATAACTTCAACATTTTCCATCCGATTTCGACGGAACTTCTCAGGATCATAGAATCGCAAAATAAAACTGTCGTGAGATTGTAGTAAATACATGACCCCAATTCCTCTTTAACTCCCCAGGGAGGTTCTTATAGGGGATAGCAGGATAGTCAATTATTAGAAACAGTACGAATTGGAAAAAGTTCATTATAACGGATAACATTTAGGGAGTTGAAGGATAATTGAAGTTTATAAACGTTATAGAGCTCTATTTCAAACATTTTTTACTTGTGCAATCTGCCTCAATGCATGAATTTGTCTGTGAACTTTAATGTTTTAGCGCAAAGAGAGTCAATTTCATGACAATGATTCAATGACAATTGTAACCAAGGTGGTGCTTGGTGCCAAACGTTAAGTTTACTTTGAATGGAGAGGGAGCCCTGAATCATCAACGAAAAAAAGATTCCATCCGAATTGAGTACGCAATTCGACGGCGCAGAAGGCTACTTGACCCGCACGACCGTTGAGTCTTGAAGGGGGGATATACCCGTAGCGCCGTACGTCGCGTAACCCCCGCGCCATTTGCCAGTCAGAAAATAATGAATGTTATTTTGTTTCATTCGGGAGATGGAAGTATTCAAATGAGTTTTGATGAATGCTTCTCTTATTTAAGATACTTAGCGTACAATTTTGGAATCTCATTAGGCACTCACCATTCAGTCAACTATACATTCGAATTCTTATACTTTAGAAAAAATATACTTTTTAGTGTTTCCGGCGACGTAATTTACAACTACAGTTTTCCGCGTTGAACGGAATAAGGTAAGTCACAAATAGACTTACACGGATTTTTTTGCAAATTTCGATTCAGTATGGTCCTAAACGAATTTGTGTTAAGTTTTTTTTCTCTGTTTAGTGTTGTTCTGCTTCACCCCGAGCCAGTTGCGTAATATCTTACGACAGTCTTTTTGGAGAACATCGTAAGAAGTAAAGAGTGTACAAATGGCAAGGTGTTTACCTATCTATGTAGATGTTTACACAGTATTCTAACGAATATAATTATATGGACCTCAATTATCTCCATCTCTCCACCTTAATTATTTGCAGCGAACATAGTACCAAAATTTCAGATGCGGTTAGTGTAACTTGGAAGAACTAAAAAATTCAAGCCACTTCGAGGCCCGGTAATCAGTACTAGTAGAGTAGCCACATAAGTAGTTAGAAGTATAATGCTTGTACGTTGATGAAGTTGTTGACCTAGTCAATGGATTAAATTATAAACAACCTCAATTCATTGCGTACACGAGACGATATGAAAAGTCTTTGATTGAAGATTTTAATAACTTGTGAAACTACAGATTTAATAATTGGGGGAATCCGGGTCACCACGTTATTCATTAGCGGCTGTGGAGGTTTTCTGGCATTTCTCCACTTTAGCACGTCATTTAATTTAAACTTTTGACCACATGTTTGGAATCTGCATTACATTTGCTATATGTATGTTGCAGTTCAACAAGAGGAAAAACAAACGTAGCAGGGAGTTAAAAGGCTTAGAATTTCTGGTGTACAGGGAAAGAACCGACGATGTCACCGTTCCTCGACTGAACTCCGAACAGGGCGAGAGGGTTTCCACCACCTTGCTTCTGTGATTCACAACATTTCTTATCAGTTCCGTATAGTTTCCTACAACGAGTGTGTCTTCTAGGTTCTAGAAATAATGCCATTGTATTTTTTGATTTATTTT
The DNA here is from genome assembly GCA_009739505.2 of Apolygus lucorum. Taxonomy (NCBI): domain Eukaryota; kingdom Metazoa; phylum Arthropoda; class Insecta; order Hemiptera; family Miridae; genus Apolygus; species Apolygus lucorum. Next base: position 40,884,689 of record CM019167.2, on the reverse strand, counting down.
TAATAAATAACTATTTTATGTCAACCAGTGGTTTCGTCAGTGTTAAAGAACAGTGTACTAGAAGGAAAGCATCGTTTGATTATACAATACAGATTAATACAGAGATGAAACAGCACGGTATAATACAGATTGGCTTTCGTGGTTTTACTTTTCAGGTTTCCTATCAGTCTCATCAGCCATGTATCGTGACTTTAATGAGCCTACTCGAATTTTGTGGTCCAGCTGCGGTGAAAATTTTCTCAATACTCTCATCAATCTTTCACATCCAAAAAAATTATGTACTTTTTTCGTAAATCCTTAAAAAATTAAATTGATACCTAATGAGTGGGAATGGTTTTCTTTTGCTTCAGATGGTGAAAACAGTTTAAAAGGCCTCTCAGAAAAAGGACTACCTCTACCTACGTTCTCCAACATTTAAAATTTCATTTTACCTTGTTTATTTTACCTGATATAAGTTTTTTTTAAACCCCCTCAAAATTTGTTGGTTTACCTTTCAAGTTACGTAGAATCCAAAAATCGAATAAAAATTTGGCCGGCAGTCCGCCGTACGCGGCACTTTCCCCAGTTAGCATTGACATTTTGATGAAATTTTGTATGTAGGCTCCATTTGGGGTCTAGTTGTGCCCCGAAGCTTATGGTTGATGTAGGTCACTTCTAAGGGTTGAAAAATAAGGTTTGAAATTATGAAAACGCCCTAACTCAAAACATTTTGATATAAAGGTATTGTTTTTCCATCAATTTAACATAGTATTGAATTTTTAGAGACCACGCTCTGTAGGACAAACGTTCGCTCCCTACGAGAATTTAAGGGTCGGACTTTCGATAAATCAGAAACACGTGTATGAATCGCAAAACAGGCCTAATCTTCGTTCAAATTTTAGCTGACCGAAATGCGATCGATGTCTTTCTTCATGTTTGTTTGTGGTAACAATGACATAGCCGTGTTCTTTGCAGACAACTGTGTTTCTCCATTGGATCAGAATTGAGAACGTCTGTTCTTCCCCTGTTTTCGGGGGGCATATTTCAATTTTTTATTTGCCAAACAAAATCGAGTTTCAAACTTTCAAAATGAGTTTTCTCATTTTCAAGAAAAAGGGAGTTAGTTGGCTTTCCCATGGACCCTTAGCGTGTTTTCTGTTCGAATGTTACCGATATAGAAGCTTTTTCAGTTTTATCATGTTTTAGAGGGCTAAGGGTACACTTTAGGGAAAAATTGAAACAAATCCCGGTAGGAAAAGTACCTTTATTTTAGATAACAAATTCGTTATTTCTAGAGAAGATTTATTAGTTATTTCTAGACTTGGCAGTGCACGTTATAAATGTACTTACTATACCACTATCGTGTGTTGAAAATTTGTTCGAATTTCAACGCTTTTTAAAGCTTTTTCAAAGCATCATGATTTTGGAGGGTCTAAAGTACACTTTGGGGGGGGGGGGGATTAGAAAGAATCACCAAATTTGGTAGTTTTGTTCTGTATACTAAATGTAACGTTACTGCAATACATTGAACAAAACTAGTTCGAATTTACATTGTGGTCATTACACATTAGGAGTTCCTAACGTCTGCATGAATTATAGCAACAGTGCGTTGCCCTGGCGAAGCTATACTTCCCAGAGCCTCTCCTCATTGGAAATTTACCTAATCGGGTATATTCGAGGATTAAGCAGGAAGGACAGGAGTGGGTACCTCTAAATCATCATACATAACTGTCACCTATAAGCTATTGCAGCATCTTTGAAACAGCTGGATGTATTGATGGACATTTTGGAAGGACTAGAATTCGACTAGTATTCGTACGTTACCCCGGAAAATGGCAGAAGTTACTGAAAAATTCGAGGTACATTCCATGTCTTCTAGTGTTCTATCTGGATTGCTTAAGGGTGGGAAATCAAAATATTGCAACAATATTGCTTAATAACTCTTGATCTACTGAATGAATGGATATTTTTGATTGACTAATGACGAATGAGATCTAGACCTTTGTCTAGAATTAGTCTCAACCGAAGGAGAATCCCTATTTGCATAATATCCATGCAGTAGAGAGCAGAATGGAACCAACCCAGGAAAGTTGTGCCAAGTCGATGGCTACTTGCAGCAGTAACTATCGTCTTATAAATTTTTCTTTCGAATTTCGAATTTTAAGTATCATCATTGAGTACCCCCTAATGACGTTTTTCGGAATGAACCACACTACTAGTTTCAGTAGTTTGATTATGAAGGAGTATCCAAATTCAGCAAAGAACAAACACTTGTTTCTCGAAGAAGAAGAAGGGCCCATTTTGACAACCATGTATAATATCCTCATAGTCCCGTTCGAATTTGAATGCCTGATTCAATATGTACAATAGTCAGATTCTAGCATTCACTCAAAAACTGTGAATTAATTTTTTTTTTTTTTTTTTTGAGAATACATGCCTGGAAGTTACAAAGATTGTGAGACGATATTGTAGGAATATTGGTATATTATTCATAATATTTTGATATATAAACTTTTAATACTTGACTTTCACAAAATTTATTGAGTAATGTATTATTTACAATAAGAATTTGTTGGATGAACTATATACAAGAAAATAAAAAAACACGTTAAGATACGATAGATGAGGAATGGTGTGCTATTTACAAAATATGAAGTGGAATATCGAATATTTACATTGGTAACCATTATCGATCACATTAATCGTACAAACTAACAAACAGTATCGTGTACTATATTAGAAACTAATAACTAGTCTTGATGAGGTTGAGATATTTACAAAAACAATGGATATTCGCTATCAGGGAAAAATGAGGATTCGTTATGATGAAGATGCAAAGTATGAAGATAAGCAGATTCCGCCAGAACATCTGTGAACAAAGACATGTATGAGACAAAAGAATCGTACTAAGGAGAGCATCTGGGGATAGGAACCCACCTATTTACACCAAAACATAATAGAAGCAAATTAAAATTTATTTTTATTGGTTTTAGTTGAATTTGTACATAAATAAGAACTGCAAGAAGATAGTTCCATTTGCGGGAGAGAACAACCACTTTCATAAAATAAGATAAAATTGGCGAGCTGCCCATTTTATTTGTTGGTTTACTTTTCGAGGTACGTAGAATCCGAAAATGGAAAAAAAAATTGGCCGTCCGTCCGCCGTACACGGCACTTTCCTCAGTTATCATTGACGGATTTTGATGAAATTTGGTACACAGGCTCTATTTGGGGTCTAGTTGTGCCCCAAAGATTTTGGAGGATGTAGGTCACTCCTAAGGTTTGAAATTCGGAAATCCCTAACTAAACAAATTTTGATATATAGGTATTGTTTTTCCATCAAGTTGAGAGAAAAAAAAGGGCTTACGAGAAATCAAAAACACGAGTGTGAATCTCCATACAAAATTTAGCTAACCGGAATGCGATTGATGTTTTACTCCATGTTGGTTGGTGGTAACAATGACAAAGCCGCGTTCTTTGCAGACAATTGATCTATTGAGAAAAATAATCAACCATTGTGTAATAATTTGCAGCGTTTTTCCTCATTTATAGCTGAGTACTGGCTGACATAATTTGTTTCTCAACTAGTTCAATAGTTATAGTTGAAAAATAGTTCAAATTAATTCGCAAGTTTTATCTAAAATTTATTGTAAATATATAAATATATTATAAATTATCTAAAATCAAACTTCCAATCGCGTTTTACGTTTTCGACCTTCCTGAACTGTTTCGCGTCTGTCTGTTTGTGTGTCTGCCCTGAAATACTCGTAACGGCCAAAACTATACTAACTTATTGTCCAATCGATGACATTTTCAGGGATTGTGCTGTGCAGTGAGAGATCGATAGCTACTAAGCATTTTATTATCTATACTTTCGGGTTATGGGTACGAGGAAGCTATGTGCCACACAGTACAAATATACAAGAAAATAGTAATTTCCTCCTGAACGTGAGTGAAGGACATGATGTGCACAAGAAAATACAATGTATTATTGTATGATGAAATGTACGGCAAAACTCACAGATATTGCGGCTTGATCTTCTGCTTTGTTGTGTGCTTCAGAGCGAGAGAAATTATTGATGATTCTGGTGACAGGATGCGGGGTGCCGACTATAGAAACTGTAAATTAGAAAGAAAAACTGGTAAAACTCAATGTAGGTTGAAATACGCAAAAAATAGAAGAGCTCGGCCGGACAAGGATTTTCCTAACTTATTCCACTAACTATTCCTAACTATTCCAGTCCTAACTTTTATATTCATCTGCGCTTTTGTCCCATTAGATTCGTGAAATCATCTCTCATTGAGATCATCCCTACAATTAATAATGATCTGAAAATTAGATATCATGAATCAGTTTAATGTATCGTAGAAATTAATTGTTTATCAATCTTGTTTTATTAAATTCATCGTTGAAAATAATTTATTAAATTCGTCGTTATATGTGATTTCCACAATAGATATTATAAATCAGTTCGTCGAAATTAATTGTTCATCAATCTTGTTTTGTCCAATTCATTGTTACAATTTTTTTTTATTCAATTCGTCGTTCATCACTGCACATATTTTTTTTTATACCAAATAAAGATTTTGAAAATTAACAGCATTGTTATTACTATATTTTATTACATTATTTTATTTATTATTATAGTATATTCTATATTATAATTATAACATTATTAAAATTAACCAAGGGGTAGATTGTATAATTTTATTGATTCAACCTATATCGACGATGTTACGGCAACATGTCCTATCAAGTTTGGGGCAACTTTTCAGGAGACACAAAAAACTTTTTACAACGTAACCTATATTCTTCATACGCAGTGTTGCTCTATCGCTATTTTCGGCGGTTTCAAGGCTACCAACCGAATTTTTAATAATATCGATCGATTCCCCACGAAAATACGAATCCAGTGGTATGAAAAACTCAATATGCCCATATATGGTCATACGACATGTTGCCGTAACATCGTCGATATGCTACACCCACAAGGCTAACAGTTAGCTATATTAGGTACTAATTCATCATCTTGCTAATGTTTCTATTTTCTTAACCATAGGTTCAATGTTTTTTTAAATCATTAGAAGCTCACTCATGCTGCTTGAATGGACTTTTTGCATTTTGCAATTTAGCTGGATCGTATAAAGCAGCTTACGATTTGAACCACGCTATATCGAATCGAACAGTGACAGGCAGTGTTTGTTCACGAAAGAAGGAAGGAAAATATCGCACTTACCATGACTTGGTTTTCCCGGACACCCCACGTCACGTTCACGTCGACAGACAATTCGGAAGTTCCATACGAGAGCTTCATAAGCTCCATCAACCTGAAAATAATATTCAGTCGCTTAATTATACACATCATGATGAGAGATTAATATGGACTGTAAGTTGGATCTTATAGGCACACCAGAACTCTTGTGCGATATGATTACTAATGTTACTATAATAACGAACTGACGGCACAGTAGTAAGATTTTGAAGACATGAACATGAATATATTATAAACAAAATTTATTGAAATAATGACCGAAAGGAGCAAATATTTACATTTTTAAACATACTGTCGCCCCTGTGCGAATCAAGAGCATGGTATGCGCCTGGTTTGTGAACTAATGTTCAAAAAAATAGTTTATTTTGCCAAATATTGATTTTTCAAAAACGTTGAGGTAGGATTGCACGTGTAACTCACAATTCGAGGAGACGACCTTTTGGCCAGTAGCCTGCTGGAGATTGGGGATTAACGTCAGTCAAAGGTGATGAATCCGCATATTGGAACGACTGAAATATGAAAGGTCGAGGTTACATATTTACTCCCAAAATAATCATTACTTCAAATGGAAATCTTCTGGTTATACAAGGTAGTCTGGATAGATTGTGAACTTTAGGGGAATATATTTTTCTACTTACGGGATTCTCTTTTCTTTTCCATATGCGATCCGAACTCACAGCCTGTTTATTTGAAGTTTCAAAACTGAAAAGAACGAAAGATTATTATGAATATTAAGATTAACTATTGTGACTCGATTAATTGGATTCGTCAATAATTCGGATCTTACACCTATCTCGGTCTTCCTTTTGATTTAGAAAGCTGTGCGCCGCCAGAGATCAAATATGGAGCTGATCCATCTATTCTACCTTACAATAACGGGTGGTTGTGCTTACAATTCTAGGTGAGACTCAAGCCAGGTATCGACAGTACAAGAGGTTCGTTCTTCGTTCAATGGTTCAGAAGAACAGACTGTCGAAGGAGTGATGAGTGCTGTGCCAGAAAACACCTGAAACAAGAGCAACGCACTATTTTAACCACTCCAAAAAAGTTGTTCCTATATTCTTGAACATCATCCATCCTTGAATTGAAGACCCTGAAAAATGAAAAGTGAGTCTTAATTAACAATAAACTACTCACCAATGGAGGCGTTGGAGTGATCGGTGAAACGCGTAAGCTGTCCTTACAGCTCGAGGAAGAAGCAAATGAACCCAATGCCACAGAGGACCTGAGGAAACCATAAAACATGATGTTAGTGACATCCATTATGCAGAAAAGTATTTACACATACACACTGTTAGACTCAGCAGATAACTATAATTTAAACAGTTTTTATCTCAGTAAGTACTCACTTTTGAAGGGGCGAAATATAATTATGCTCAACGTCTTCAGACGAAGAAGTCAGCTGCCTGTACTTCTGAAGACGTAGAGAAGAGCTTCTGCAGTGTGTGGTAAGTGGAGCAGAAGGTTTCGGTCGGTTACCATTCCTACAAACATACGTTTATACAAGGCTATTATGAATTTGTATTGGATTGAACAGGTCTAGAGTGCATTGTAACTGCATCATAGGTCTGCAGTGGTACACACAGGGTAGTGGAGCTACGAAGAAGTTGTTTGCTCACCTCGCAATCTGCGTCGGTAAGGTCTCTGTACACTTTTGGATGACTGCGCACTCGGGAAAAATTCTGGAGCTTCTTGACAATTTGTCATGATTTTGCTCAGCAGGAACAGCTGTAGACGTCGCAGGCCTGGTTAAATCAAAGCCAAATATAAGAACAGATATTCTAGTATCAGTAGTTATTCTACAAGCAAAAGTGTAAATTGGGACATTATTGACTTCTGAGAATAATACTGGAATATTGGAATGTAGAACCATTCTTACCTTTTGCTGGATTCACGGAGTCTACGGATATAATTTTTATCCTTTCTGGGTACCTCAGGTCTAAGGAGGTATTTTTCAATCGCAGAAGAGATTCTGTCGTGAGCAAAAAAGGAAGATCCGTGTACACTGACCACTGAAAGATAGAATTGAAATGCTAATCGTTAATGTCAACTCAGATACGTGTGATAACTCATGTAAATCGAATTGCCAACAGGCATATGTGATACATAAGCAGGCTGTATCATACTCACATAAATCAATTTTAGAGCGAAGAGTCTTCAGGAGGAATTCACCACTTGGCTCTTTCTCTGTAGAAGACAAAGGCGTATAGACGATGTACAGAAATTGGTCGGCAATAGTCTCCAGCGGTGTTAGCTCATCAATTTTCGCCAAGTTTGTGACTCTCTCACGCAGATATTTTGTTCCCCTGAAATAAGATGCAATTAGGAATACTTCTAAAAGAACGCCTGCTTGGGTAAACTGTCTAACCCAAAATAAAGATAAAATTTGAGCACTCGTTCTTACCTTACAAAACGAGAGGTTGCGCCTCGGGTAATAGGCTCAGCACCCAGATTAGCCACAGTATGATCTATATTTTCGTTAGTCAAACCCAAAAGAGTTGAGTAAGACATGTGGGAAAATATCGGCCAGTACTTGTGTAACTTCTCATATTTCAACCACCTCAGTACACCTGTAATAATCGAAAATATTCCATGAATGACTAAAAAACAAAATATTATAAAACTTTCTCTAGCTCAAAGAATGGGTGCGTTCAATGCTATAACGTAATAAAACTAATAAACTAACTAATGAAACAGCTAATATAAAAAATAAATAATAGAAGAAGATGTGTCTGGGGACTGGCATTTCCTTCCGGCGAAGTTTGGAAAGGTATTAAATATGTTGGGATGAAGCGACGTGAAGTTTGTCTGAAGTGAAAATGGTATAGCTTATGATTTTACTCGATCAAAAAATAAGTAAACATTTTTCATTCAATAATTTTTGTTGTTGTTGTGTGAATTACTCATAAATTTGTAGTCCTACTGGTATCGCTTGTCTTAGAAGCCCACACAATTGGGGAAAAAAAGCCCTTTCCGCCTCATTCTGCCGGGGCTTATCACAGGGGTTGAAGGGCTAGTAAATTTTCACTTCTACGAAAAGGAATCGCCTGTCACCCAAAGTGTAGGTACCAAACAGTACGAGTATTCTTGATATTCAAAAGAACCGCTGGTGTATAACGAGCAGCGGGTTTCCTTATCACCTAGGAAGCCACCTTCAATGTTGAATCAATGAAGCACGAGTATAATCACTAGAAGTAAGAACAGCTAAAATAAAGTCAGTTTTGAGTTGACTTTGAGAATATGAGAATGAACAAACCAATCAAGTCGGAGGAGAAGGGCCGAGCAGCTACACCATTGATGAACGTAGGTATAGTTTTCAGAGTCGTCTTGCTGAAATGAGAGAGGGAGATGAGAATACCGAAACAAAAATTTGCCAAGGAGTATCTTGGAATAACACAGTTAAACTGTGTACCTAACTCAAAACTAATCAAAACTAATGTATATGTACCTACTATTATGATCGAATTTTCAAAAAAAAAAAAATTAAGCATTGCAATGACCTCAAAATTGTGGGGATGGAAAATGTTGTATTTTCTTCAAGGAAGTCAGTTTCGGGAAATTCTAAAACGGGTTCCGAAGTTTAACTAAACACTTTTCCATGTGTGTATACTTATATATATATAAAGGTATAAACCGATGGAATAATCCGTCGAAAGCTCGGATCAAATTTAATCAATCACCTGACCTCGATAATGAACACATAGGGTAAGCGCGTCGGTAGTAAGTAGACCCTGCATAAATAGTCGACTTCCCCCTCACCATAAAAAACGATGAAAAATAAGGTTTTGGGCTGGTTAAATACCAACAAAAATTGGCACATCCAATAACATCTTCTCGATGACGAATGACATCATATTATGATCTACGACATTCTGCTTAAACACTTGTATTGTTAAGCTTAGTGCTGGGTGTCTCAGATTTGAATACGATTTATTTTCTTCTTTTGATATATGGCAGCACTTTTGAGGAGATTCATTATATTAGCTTCTAAATAATAGAACAAATCGAATATTTGACTGCTTACACAGACTTATTAAGGAAACATTTAAAATGTTGGTTGATCATGTTTGAACATTTTTTCATAAATTTTAAGTAACAATAATTAAACCAGGTTTAAGGCCCATTTTTTGAATAAACCAGCAAATAGGAAATTGAAGAAAGGGATGATAATCACAATCCGCTCATCAGAATTTAAAATGTAATTAACGCTTCATAATGGCATTAGTAAACGCTGGAAACTATCACGCAAAGGTTTATCATTTTTCTATATAGAACACTCGTCTGCAAAGGACAAGGCTTTGCCATTGCCACTACCTACCAATCCTATTTTCGCTTCACAATCAAGTTTAATTTGAAGAAATAAATGCTTCAAGCTCAATTCAAGTTGTGTGTCAATTACTGGTTGCTATGGACGCAAAACTTAGTAAAACTCGTAGAATCGAACAACGATGGTATATTAGTCAGCTAAAATTGGGACGGAGATTAGGCCTCTTTTCCGATTCACACATGTGTTTCTTAATTATCGTAGGTCCAACCCTTAAGTTCTCATAGGGAGCGAAAGGTTTATCCCGCAGGGCTCCGCGTGGTCTCTCAAAATTCTAAAACTTCAATACTATCTTAAATTGACGGAAAAACAATACCTTTAGGTATATCAAAATTTTCTGAGTTAGGATATTTTCAAAATTTCAACCCTTATTTTTCAACTCTTAGAAGTGACCTACATCAACCAAAAATTCGTAGCACAACTAGACCCCAAACAGAGCCCACATACCATATTTCATCAAAATCGGTCAATGCTAACTGAGGAAAGTGCGGCAGACAGGATACGGCGGACAAACGGCCTAATTGTTATTATTTATTTATATCTTGAGAGACGGGTGTATAAAATTTTCAAAAAAAATCGGAAAATGAGCACGTGAAATAAATTCCGCGACCGCTGGTCCGCCTACCCAGAGTACCCCCGCAGACCCAGTAGACCGCTTTGTAAACCATCCTCGTAATAATGAACCGTAGGGGCATCACGGCAGGTAGGTGAGAGACCGTGAACTACCATTCCGTTCGCTTCGAATGACGGGGAAATTTCGGCGGTGTCTTTAAGGGGCTTTGAAGAAGTCGGGAAGTTGTCTACCTGTCTGTATCGAAAGGATAGTATCACAATTGAATTGACATGAAATGTATGGGATTCAAACAAACCTCGCCAAAAATAATTAGGTTTCCTTATAAGTTTGTAGATTTCCATTACAAAATCAAAATTTGAGAACAATATTCTGGAAGTACAACATTATTGAGCAATACGTTGGATACAGCAAAAATTATGTCAATTCGGTGAAATTATTCATTTGTAAACTTTTAGAATAACTTGGACATAATCGAATTTGCATATCTCTGTACTTGGAAATCTGTCAAGCATGATTCTTTCTGCAACAAAATCTACACCAATTCTTCTGTCAAAACTGGTCCTGCTCCGTAATGTAATAACGACAAGAAACGGTTTTCAAAAACGCTGCAAATTATTACACAATGGTTTATTATTTTCTATGTAGATCACTCGTCTACAAAATCACCAACCATCCAATATGAAAAGAAAAAAAAATAATAAAATCAAAAAAAAAAAAAAAATCAAAATCACCAACCATCGATTGCATTTCGGTCAGCTCTAATTTGAACGGAGATTAGGCCTTTTTTGCGATTCACACTCGTGGTTTGATTTATATATATTTCAATATAAACCCTCAAATTTTCGTAGGGAGCGAACGGTTTGTCCTATAGAATCTTAAATTGAAGGAAAAACAATACCTTTATATCGAAATTTTTTGAGTTAGAGCGTTTTCAAAATTTCATAATTGATTTTGGAACCCTTAGGAGTGACCTATATCAACCAAAAGCTCCGGGGCACAACTAGACCCCAAATGGAGCCTACATACCAAATTTCATCAAAATCGGTCAATGTTAAGTGGCAAAAGTGCCGCGTACGGACGGCCAAATTTTTATTCGATTTTTGGATTCTACGTACCTTGAAACGTAAACCATCAAATTTTGAGGGGGTGTTAAAATTTTTTTTTCTTAGTCGATTCCAAAGGTTCATTATTGAAACATGGTTGATTATTGTTCATTTACTTATACATGAGTCTGCCGAAGACACTTGGTGCGAATCGTTCAGATCTATTGTAAATCCCTTTCCTGAGTTATTTGCTTAACCAATATTGTAAACAAATGAACCTGCTTATAACTACCTACCTATCTAACCTAACTACCTACTAGTATATGTATGTGTAATTCCAGACGATACCTTGAGCTAGGTAGCTTCTACAAAATCGAAATTGGTGTCAGAATGTTCGTAACAACAACACAAAGGATGAGTTCGTTGGCCAGAACTTTCGGACCTCCCTAAGAGGCCCAAAACCCCAAAAATAGGGTCCAAGTAGGGTTTGTGGAAATTATTTTCCAAAACATATTATTATGTGGTATGTTCGGAACCAGCGTTAAATTTCAAATAAAATTATGGCATAAAAAAACACAAAACAATCATAGGACTTGGTAAACATATCTATCTTTTCGGCGTGACGAGGAGAGTAGTTCTGAGTTTTTTTGAACATTTCAACCAAGTAGTTTATTGTACAATTTAAAATTTCTTAAATTATTCAAAGCATTTATTGAAAATTTGCTCGTTACCTAATGCTGGATTGGATGATGAGTTTTAGAATTAAATTTCATGAAGTCCTTCCCCCAAAAGTGCATCACACTTGGTACACCCCAAGCACACCGAAAGGGCTTCACACAAATGTGCAGTGGTCTACAAATTTGAACCAAAAAGTACGTTTAAATCAGCTAAAACTGCACAGATGCGTACGATATTGACATGAAGGTGCTATCTTTGGACAATTGGGAACTTTTGGGAAAAATTGGGAAGTCGTGCCTACAAATACGAATTTTTGATATAGTAACTTAAAAAGAGCTAACATGGGAAGATGTAGGCAACGTAAGAAAATTTTATGGCATCACGAAGTAAATAATGTGAGTTTTTGCGTGTTCCGAAGTGAAAGAGTTGTCTGAAAATAGCAAGCAAATGGAAGATCAAGCACTCGAAAATGACTAATTTTCTTGGATAATATTAGAATCACGCATTTTATGCAGTGACTTTCAAGCTACGTAGAGATATGCATAAACGTTCTAGATATACATTGATATGCAATAATCTTTCCGAATTTACGAAGATAAAATAAGTAAATAGAATAAATTTAGTAAGATCTCCTTTTACGATTAAGTTTGCCAATGGAATCATGTTGGTGAACTTCTCAGGGAAGTATGACATATATTCGATTATTTTATTCAGATCAATCATGACTATATAAAATGTATGAATGAGATAGAGAGTGAAAATTGGAATCTACAAAATCTACCATGAGAATTAAACCGTCTAGAGTGATAATTCACGTTTGATTAATATTGAACGAAAAGTGGATATATCCCCATAAATCTGGTATATTTTTGTAAATAATGGGAGGTTTAATAGAAAATAGAGATACAATATGAAAGTTTGCTAAAATAATGGGGAACTCGAATTTAGGATATTTTATCAAAAGATTTGGTTGAGTTTCAAAGCATAAAAAAGTAAGAATTAATATAGGTATAGTAATAATAATAATTAATATAGGTATAGTTCACTTACTCTTTGCATGAAGACATCAAGTACGGAGTTGAAACCATCTTGAAAGGCTATGGCACTTGAGAAATCTCAAAAAAATGAATAGGAGGATAAACAGTTTAGAACTTCGAAGATCAATCAGTGAAAACGGACTAGTTAGTAACTGATGAGCTCGGAGAAAGTGGTACAGGTGTGTAGGGTCCAGGGCCCATTTATACGGACCCTTTGGGCCCCTCCCTTTCCCCACTTTCATCTCGAAGTTGACCAAGTCCCTCTCCTGAAGGGCCTTCCTTCCCTGCATGGGCCCTCCATTCTCGAGAGGGCCCGCCTCCTCTCGGAGGGCCCACTTCCTTGAAAGGGCCCGCCCTCTTCATGGTGGTCGCATATCTTCCACTTTTGAAATTTCTATCAATTGTAGATTTCTGATAGCTCATCAATAAATATGATTTATGAAAATTCTAAAAACCTTTGCCTATGGTAGTTATTTAATTTTGAAAACACGGATGGAAGTGAACTTCTTTCGCTGATGGAAAAGCATTTCACAGATTAACCCTCCGTATCAAATTGATACAAAATTTAGTGTTGAAAGATTGCTATGCCCCCTATCGTGTGGATTTGAAACTACCCTTCTCGTTACCTTCCTACCCTAAAATCCTCTTCGTAATATTAATATGTTGGCCTTTCAGAGGAGCCACCTGATATGCCTGCAGCTGATTTTTATCAAATCAGTACACCACGAGTGAGTAGTGTTGCCAATGAACTTTTTTAGCTCGATGAATAATACCGCCACTGTGTCTACTTTTAATTTTTCAACACAAATAAGGTAGACACAAATAAGTTTCTTCGGTATTTTTTCTTCTTCATAGTTTTGTTTAATGACTTTACTTCACACAGTTCATATTCTAATAAGTTGGTTTCCTCTATACAATAATAATTGTTATGGACAAAAATCAACGTTCTTCTATTTCTCATAACCCTTTCCCTCTCTCAAAAACCGATTTATCAAAATGATACACAGCGCGTATAACCGTTCTTTTTAGGCCGCGCTTATCTGAGGGTTAACACCTTTGTTGTAACGGGGACTGATGAAAATATTAAAATGAAATACATGAATAGAAAATCAAAGCATGTCCCTGTAATATAATCAATATTAAATAGGGGGCACTGAATTTTTGAAGAGCCGCTTAAAAATAGAAAGACTGGTTACTTCGAGAAATACATTCAGAATGTCACGAGGGCACTTCAGATGTCGTTTTTACAACTAAATTTAAGTAAGAAAGTGTCTTTTAACACTGTTGTTTAGTCCACGGAAATCCGAATTTTTCACTTCTAAATTATTTTACATGTTTTCCACCTTAAGCCGTGAAAATAACCACAAGTATCTTGATTAACCTGACAATTCAAATCTGATTATCTATTTGGAAAGTACGCTAAATTTGCTATTCCTCTAGTGCCCACAAGAACATAGGTACTCGTATTCGACATTTTTGGCGTTTTGGTATATTATTTTCAAAAATTAACCTTCGAAATCGACCAAGAAAGTCAATTTTGTCACCCCCTTCCCTTACCTACCAGCAAATTTTGTTGGTTTACGTTTTAAGGTACGTAGAATCCGAAAATCTAATAAAAGTTTGGCTGAACAAAATTGAATTTGCGTACGTGGCACTTTCCTCAGTTCCCATGAATAAATTCGAATGAACTTTGGTATATAGTTGGGGTCTAGTTGTGCCCTGAAACATTTGGTTGATGTCAAACACTTCTAAGGATCGAAAAATAAGGGCTGAAATTTTAAAAACGCCCTTGCCCGAAAACGTTTGATTTAAAGGTTGTTTATTGATCAATTTAAAATAGTATTAAATTTGTAGAATAAAATGAAATCACCCAGAGCTGTGTAGGACCATTCGTACGCTCCCCACGAGATATTGAAGGTTAGACTCATGATAAATCAGAAACACGGGTGTGAATCGCCAAAGAGGCCAAATCTCCGTTCAAATTTTAGCTAACCAAAATGCGATGGTTGTTCGTTTCTTTGACTTGTTCTCGATTTATTCGTCTTTAGCGACCAGCAATCAAATTTTCCTAATGAAGGCACCCTCAACTCTCTATTTCTTAGAATTGAGCTTGAATCGTTAATTCCATCAAAATGAACTTATTTTGAAGCGAAAATACGATTGGTACGTAAATAATAAACCGTTTTATAATAATTTGCATAGTTTTGATTTGAATTTGCATGTAAATCAATAGAGTCATGTCAGTTTTATGACTTGAGGTAAGAAAACACTAAAAGTCTTAAAAGTTTAAAAAGTCGGAGTTTAGTCGAGTAAGAAAGTGTTGTGGGACACTTTCTTCCTTAAATTTTAGCAGAAAGGACTCCTTAAGTTTGCGGACCAACGTGCGACACTCTGTCTATGTATGATGAAAGAGTGGTAAAGAAAGAACACCTTTTAGCAAATTCACGAGGAAAGAAAATTTAAAAAAAAAATTACAATTAACTCAGCATTTTTAGTTGGGAAAACTCGCCAATGCCTTAATGAACAAAGGCGCTAAGTCCATCCGTCTTACAAATTTCTTTTCTAATTTCAGAAAAACTCGATTACAAAAAAACAATTATTGACCTTCTTGAAGATTATAGCTTGGAAATTTCTTGAAGAAATTAAGGAGTTTAGTGTGATGAGCCATTATCTCAGGAATTGTGCACCGGTGAAAACTTCTTTTGTGTTTTTCTCGAACCTTCGTTTTTTGAGATCGCGCCTTTGCGCCGTATCGACGTGTAATAACAATAGATGAAAATTAGTTGGAACATTCTGGATTGAAATCTAGTGTTGACAATTTCTCCATACGAAAACTCACCTTAGGATATTGCTAAAAATCCTAAATGATGTCAAATTAAAAGTAAGGTAGATTAAAGATTAAACAAAAGATTCAAGTAATATCAATAAAAGTAATATCGACCAAAAATATTTAAAAACTAAATGACATTAAAAGTAAGAATGTCGTTTCTCAAAATGTCAATATCCAATAAAAATGAAGGGTAGAGTTCGTTGACCAGAACTTTTGGACAACACCAAGGGTTCATATTCTCGAAGAATAGGACCAAAACTTTTTTTCTGAAGAGTTTGCAAAAACTTTTATCCCAATCGACCCATCCCCGTACCAAGTGTCTCTTGTTCTCTATTTATCCTCGCGGTAATGTTCGCGGAAAGTGCGATAGTATTGAATTTTTACAGACCACGTGAAGCCCTGTAGGACAATTCGTTTCCTCCCTACGAGAACTTATGGGTTAAGGGTTGGATAAATCAGAAACGCGAGTGTGAATCGCAAAAGAGGCCTAATCTCCGTTCAAATATAAGCTGACCGAAATGCGATCGCTGTTCGTTCCTTCGATTTGTATTCAGTTTTGGTTCCTTAGCAACTAATAATGAAATTTCCCACATGAATTCCCTATTTATTCGAATCGAACGTGGAGCTTTTATTTCTTCCAAATAAACTTGATTGTGAAGGTGTGATGGTAGTTATGTAGTAGGTACCTATGGTTGGTAGGTTAAAAAAAGTCTGACAAGTGGGTGTGGCACACAGCTTCCTCGTATCCAAAACCCGATTGTATAAATGATCCGATGCGTAGTAGTTAATCTCAAAACATCAATTTCTAGGTACGCTACACTGCCCTCATAGGGGGCCATGTACACGCTAATCGGAACAATCCTACAAAATTTCATCAAATTTGGATGAAAAATTTAGAGGTTATGGCTGTCACGAGTAATTCTCGTTTGCGCAAGCGCAGTGACTACTATCAATCTTAAGGCCTTGATTTTCATTGGGGACCATTTAAAACCTAATCCGCAAGAACCCTGAAAATGTTGTCGAAATCGGATAGAAAATGTGTATGTTATGGCTGTTACAAGGAATTCACGTTCGCGCATGCGCAGTGGCTACGATCAGTCCGGGGGTGATGATTTTCATAGGGGACCGTCCAAACCTAATCGGCATAATCCGTGAAAATTTTATCGAAATTGGATGAAAAATATGGATGTTTTGGCTGTTACAAATTCACGTTTGCGCATGCGGTTACTAGCGGCTACTATCCGTCCGGGGTCGATGATTTTCATAAGGGGCCGTCTACACGCCAACCTGCACAATATCTGAAAATTTCATCGAAATCGGACAATAACTTCTTAAGGTTATGCCGGTTACAAGGATTTCATGACAGACAGGCAGGCACGGAACCAATATTGTTCAGAAAGGTCTGAAACGTAAAACACGAGTGGCAATTTCGATTTTGGAGAATTTCTTTCTTTCAACCTTGGAAAGTGAAAACGAAGCTTCCGCTGTCTTGGTAGGCTCGGAAGCAAAACAGTGACAATGGCAAAGCTGTGATCTTCGCAGACGTGTGATCTATACAGGAAAATAATAAACCTTGCTGCGTTTTTCTTCTTCTAAACGACCAATATTTCTCTTTTTGAAAATTCGGTCGTTCCACTGCACGAATAAGAAAATTTTTCTTTTCTGGGAACCCCCAGTATTTGGGTTCATGACCGATTCCCTGTCCCAAAGAAATATTTTTCGATAGGGTCACAGGCAGACAGAAGATTCTCCTTTAAAAATTTCTGGGAAGAGAAAGAAACTATCTACCTAATAAGGTTGGGTTTCTGGATTCAGATGGGGAACTGAGGCGGTCACTTTGTCGGCACGGAGGACACAGTGGTTCCGACAAGTCCAGTTCGGGCCCTTGGCAGCCATTGAAAGCATTTATGACCTGCTCTCCTCAGGTTTATCTATTTTCTACGTAGGTTTCAGGCCCCTTTGAGTGAAGGAGGTAGGAATATTCTTGGAGGCAACCTGCGTTCCGATACAAACATTTCTCACCAGAAGAAAATGCAATGTATTGTCGGTCAACGGCATGTTCGTTCCTGGCGAGGATAAAGATTGTAAACTTTCACTCGAGCGAGTGTATTTTGGCTCCCAGCCAGTAATCGTTGGCAGTCAGGGAAAATGTACTTTCGTTCCCGTAGAAACATGCTGTTGAAACCTGACCGTCGAGTGAAAGATGCATTACTTTATCAGTAGTTAATGCGACGGTGCTATGGAGCCTTCAACCAGCTTCATTGAAGAGGGAACCAAGCGAGGGGGCACAGTGATGATGAACAATGATATTTTTGATTAGATACCTACTGGTAATCTCGATATTTTTGATGTAATACCAAATTATAGAGGGTGTTACATTTTAAAACGGTCACAGGCCAGTAATCGATTCTTGAGTTCATTTCCAGCAAAAAATGCCTCTTGGTAATTTTTTTAGAGGCTTCGTTTGCGAGCTATTTCACTTTTAACTTTTTCGGGTAGTTATAGCCGTTTTACTGAGATAAGGTCGAAAACACGAGAAAAATCTTCAAAAGGAAAAAACTCGAAAACGAAGCATTTAAATTAAAATTACTCGCGAATTTCTCCTCGCCAGGAACGAACATGCCGTTGACCGACAATACATTGCATTTTCTTCTGGTGAGAAATGTTTGTATCGGAACGCAGGTTGCCTCCAAGAATATTCCTACCTCCTTCACTCAAAGGGGCCTGAAACCTACGTAGAAAATAGATAAACCTGAGGAGAGCAGGTCATAAATGCTTTCAATGGCTGCCAAGGGCCCGAACTGGACTTGTCGGAACCACTGTGTCCTCCGTGCCGACAAAGTGACCGCATCAGTTCCCCATCTGAATCCAGAAACCCACCCTTATTAGGTAGATAGTTTCTTTCTCTTCCCAGAAATTTTTAAAGGAGGATCTTCTGTCTGCCTGTCACCCTATCGAAAAATATTTCTTTGGGACAGGGAATCGGTCATGAACCCAAATACTTGGGGTTCCCAGAAAATAAAAATTTTCTTATTCGTGCAGTGGAACGACAGAATTTTCAAAAAGAGAAATATTGGTCGTTTAGAAGAAGAAAAACACAGCAAGGTTTATTATTTTCCTGTATAGATCACACGTCTGCAAAGATCACAGCTTTGCCATTGTCACTGTTTTGCTTCCGAGCCTACCAAGACAGCGGAAGCTTCGTTTTCACTTTCCAAGGTTGAGAGAAAGAAATTCTCCAAAATCGAAATTGCCACTCGTGTTTTACGTTTCAGACCTTTCTGAACAATATTGGTTCCGTGCCTGCCTGTCTGTCATGAAATCCTTGTAACCGGCATAACTTTAGGAAGTTATTGTCCAATTTCGATGAAATTTTCAGATATTGTGCAGGTTGGCGTGTAGACGGCCCCTTATGAAAATCATCGACCCCGGACGGATAGTAGCCGCTAGTAACCGCATTCGTAAACGTGAATTTGTAACAGCCAAAACATCCTTATTTTTCATCCAATTTCGATAAAATTTTCACGGATTATGCCGATTAGGTTTGGACGGTCCCCTATGAAAATCATCACCCCCGGACTGATCGTAGCCACTGCGCATGCGCGAACGTGAATTCCTTGTAACAGCCATAACATCCACATTTTCTATCCGATTTCGATGAAATTTTCAGGGTTCATGCGGATTAGGTTTTAAATGGTCCCCAATGAAAATCAAGGCCTTCAAATTGATAGTAGTCACTGCGCTTGCGCAAACGAGAATTACTTGTGACAGCCATAACCTCTAAATTTTTCATCCAAATTTGATGAAATTTTCTAGGATTGTTCAGATTGGCATGTAGATGGTCCCCTATAGAAATCGTGTTCCCAGACTAATAGTAGTTGCTGCGCATGCGCAAACGTAAATTACTTGTAACAGTCATGACTTCAACATTTTCCATCCGATTTCGACGGGACTTCTCAGGATTATAGAATCGCAAAATAAAACTGTCGTGAGATTGTAGTAAATACATGACCCCAATTCCTCTTTAACTCCCCAGGGAGGTTCTTATAGGGGATAGCAGGATAGTCAATTATTAGAAACAGTACGAATTGGAAAAAGTTCATTATAACGGATAACATTTAGGGAGTTGAAAGATAATTGAAGTTTATAAACGTTATAGAACTCTATTCCAAACATTTTTTTTTTGTGCAATCTGCCTCAATGCATGAATTTGTCTGTGAACTTTAATGTTTTAGCGCAAAGAGAGTCAATTTCATGACAATGATTCAATGACAATTGTAACCAAGGTGGTGCTTGGTGCCATACGTTAAGTTTACTTTGAATGGAGAGGGTGCCCTGAATCATCAACGAAAAAAAGATTCCATCCGAATTGAGTACGCAATTAGACGGCGCAGAAGGCTACTTGACCCGCACGACCGTTGAGTCTTGAAGGGGGGATATACCCGTAGCGCCGTACGTCACGTAACCCCCGCGCCAATTCCCAGACAGAAAATAATAAATGTTATTTTGGTTCATTCGGGAGATGGAAGTATTCAAATGAGTTTTGATGAATGCTTCTCTTATTTAAGATACTTAGCGTACAATTCGGGAATCTCATTAGGCACTCACCATTCAGTCAACTATACATTCGAATTCTTATACTTTAGAAAAAATATACTTTATAGTGTTTCCGGCGACGTAATTTACAACTACAGTTTTCCGCGTTGAACGGAATAAGGTAACTCACAAATAGACTTACACGGATTTTTTGCAAATTTCGATTCAGTATGGTCCTAAACGAATTTGTGTTAAGTTTTTTCTCTCTGTTGAGTGTTGTTCTGCTTCACCCCGAGCCAGTTGCGTAATATCTTACGACAGTCTTTTTGGAGAACATCGTAAGAAGTAAAGAGTGTACAAATGGCAAGGTGCTTACCTATCTATGTAGATGTTTACACAGTATTCTAACGAATATAATTATATGGACCTCAATTATCTCCATCTCCCCACCTTAATTATTGGCAGCGAATATAGTACCAAAAGTTCAGATGCGGTTAGTGTAACTTGGAAGAACTAAAAAATTCAAGCCACTTCGAGGCCCGGTAATCAGTACTAGTAGAGTAGCCACATAAGTAGTCTGAAGTATAATGCTTGTACGTTGATGAAGTTGTTGACCTAGTCAATGGAGTAAATTATAAACAACCTCAATTCATTGTGTACACGAGACGATATGAAAAGTCTTTGATTGAAGATTTTAATAACTTGTGAAACTACAGATTTAATAATTGGGGGAATTTAAGAATTGGGGGGGTCACCACGTTATTCATTAGCCCAAACCCCTTGTTTTTCTAAGACCTCTACATGTCCGCGGGCCCATACCCCATACCTTAAATTGAATGAAATAACTCGTAAATTTGTTATCATGTATGCGAATTTATTGATACAGTAAGGTATGCATAGTAGAAAAAGTCTACCAAGTGGATGTGGTGCACCGCTTTCTCGCAATAACATAGTAATACAAATGACCCAAAGTATAGGGGATAATCCAGACTCTTCAATCTCAGAGTACCTACTTCTACCCTCCAAATCTGAAGATCACATGAGATGACATTATTTAAAGGGAATTTCCAGAGTATCAATCACAAAATGAATGTGAATTCACGTTGGGGCTTCAACAGTGGCCACCGAGTATAATATCTGAACGTTCCTGAGCGATTTCGTTCCTCATTGATTTACAAAAGATCTTGCTGGGGGGTGTGAGATGCGCTGGATTTCTTCTGAACTAAATCTAAACTGTTGGGAAGTAGGTTGTTTCCGACAAAGAAGACTATTGCCATGGAGAAAGCCCAGATTCACGAGACCGAACTGCAATTAGGAATTCCGTGGAAAAGAGCTGGTAGCGTGAGCGTCACCCAAGTCGGTCCCAGAAAGTCAAGTCGCTATTTACTATTCTATATATTATACTCAACTCTGATATATTATACTCAATCGCTATTTACTATTTTTTTTCAATGACCGACTTCAGAGCGCCGTAGGCGCGCGGCTGTGGAGGTTTTCTGGCATTTCTCCACTTTAGTACGTCATTTAATCTAAACTTTTGACCACATGTTTGGAATCTGCATTACATTTGCTATATGTATGTTGCAGTTCAACAAGAGGAAAAGAAACGTAGCAGGGAGTTAAAAGGCTTAGAATTTCTGGTGTACAGGGAAAGAACCGACGATGTCACCGTTCCTCGACTGAACTCCGAACAGGGCGAGAGGGTTTCCACCACCTTGCTTCTGTGATTCACAACATTTCTTATCAGTTCCGTATAGTTTCCTACAACGAGTGTGTCTTCTAGGTTCTAGAAATAATGCCATTGTATTTTTTGATTTATTTTTAATAAATAACTTTTATGTCAACCAGTGGTTTCGACAGTGTTAAAGAACAGTGTACTAGAAGGAAAGCATCGTTTGATTATACAATACAGATTAATACAGAGATGAAACAGCACGGTATAATACAGATTGACTTTCGTGGTTTTACTTTTCAGGTTTCCTATCAGTCTCATCAGCCATGTATCGTGACTTTAATGAGCCTACTCGAATTTTGTGGTCCAGCTGCGGTGAAAATTTTCTCAATACTCTCATCAATCTTTCACATCCAAAAAAATTATGTACTTTTTTCTTAAATCCTTAAAAAATTAAATTGATACCTAATGAGTGGGAATGGTTTTCTTTTGCTTCAGATGGTGAAAACAGTTTAAAAGTCCTTTCAGAAAAAGGACTACCTCTACCTACGTTCTCCAACATTTAAAATTTCATTTTACCTTGTTTATTTTACCTGATATACATTTTTTTTAAACCCCCTCAAAATTTGTTGGTTTACCTTTCAAGTTACGTAGAATCCAAAAATCGAATAAAAATTTGGCCGGCAGTCCGCCGTACGCGGCACTTTCCCCAGTTAGCATTGACATTTTGATGAAATTTTGTATGTAGGCTCCATTTGGGGTCTAGTTGTGCCCCGAAGCTTATGGTTGATGTAGGTCACTTCTAAGGGTTGAAAAATAAGGTTTGAAATTGTGAAAACGCCCTAACTCAAAACATTTTGATATAAACGTATTGTTTTTCCATCAATTTAACATAGTATTGAATTTTTAGAGACCACGCTCTGTAGGACAAACCGTTCGCTCCCTACGAGAATTTAAGGGTCGGACTTTCAATAAATCAGAAACACGTGTGTGAATCGCAAAAAAGGCCTAATCTTCGTTCAAATTTTAGCTGACCGAAATGAGATCGATGTCTTTCTTCATGTTTGTTTGTCGTAACAATGACAAAGCCGTGTTCTTTGCAGACAACTGTGTTTCTCCATTGGATCAGAATTGAGAACGTCTGTTCTTCCCCTGTTTTTGGGGGGCATATTTCAATTTTTTATTTGCCAAACAAAATCGAGTTTCAAACTTTCAAAATGAGTTTTCTCATTTTCAAGAAAAAGGGAGTTGGTTGGCTTTCCCATGGACCCTTAGCGTGTTTTCTGTTCGAATGTTACCGATATAGAAGCTTTTTCAGTTTTATCATGTTTTAGAGGGCTAGTGGTACACTTTAGGGAAAAAATGAAACAAATCCCGGTAGGAAAAGTACCTTTATTTTAGATAATAAACTCGTTATTTCTAGAGATGATTTATTAGTTATTTCTGGACTTGGCAGTGCAAGTTATAAATGTACTTACTATACCACTATCGTGTGTTGAAAATTTGTTCGAATTTCAACGCTTTTTAAAGCTTTATCAAAGCATCATGATTTTGGAGGTTCTTAAGTACACTTTGGTGAGGGGGGGGGGATTAGAAAGAATCACCAAATTTGGTAGTTTTGTTCTGTATACTAAATGTAACGTTACTGCAATACATTGAACAAAACTAGTTCGAATTTACATTGCGGTCATTACACATTAGGAGTTCCTAACGTCTGCATGAATTATAGCAACAGTGTGTTGCCCTGAAAACGAGCTATTCCTAACCAAAGCCTCTCCTCATTGGAAATTGACCTAATCGGGCATGTTCGAGGATTAAGCTGGAAGGACAGGAGTGGGTACCTCTAAATCATCATACATAACTGTCACCTATAAGCTATTGTAGCATCTTTGAAACAGCTGGATGTATTGATGGACATTTTGGAAGGACTAGAATTCGACTAGTATTCGTACGTTACCCCGGAAAATGGCAGGAGTTACTGAAAAATTCGAGGTACATTCCATGTCTTCTAGTGTTCTATCTGGATTGCTTAAGGAGTGGGAAATAAAAATATTGCAACAATATTGCTTAATAACTCTTGATCTACCGAATGAATGGATATTTTTGATTGACTAATGACGAATGAGATTCTAGACCTTTGTCTAGAATTAGTCTCAACCGAAGGAGAATCCCTATTTGCATAATATCCATGCAATAGAGAGCAGAATGGAACCAACCCAGGAAAGTTGTGCCAAGTCGATGGCTACTTGCAGCAGTAACTATCGTCTTATAAATTTTCCTTTCGAATTTCGAATTTTAAGTATCATCATTGAGTACCCCCTAATGACGTTTTTCGGAATGAACCACACTACTAGTTTCAGTAGTATGATTATGAAGGAGTATCCAAATTCAGCAAAGAACAAACACTTGTTTCTCGAAGAAGAAGAAGGGCCCATTTTGACAACCATGTATAATATCCCCATAATCCCGTTCGAATTTGAATGCCTGATTCAATATGTACAATAGTCAGATTCTAGCATTCACTCAAAAACTGTGAATTAATTTTTGTCTTTGAGAAAACATGCCTGGAAGTTGCAAAGATTGTGAGACGATATTGTAGGAATATTGGTATATTATTCATAAATTTTGATATATAAACTTTAAATACTTGACTTTCACAAAATTTAATGAGTAATGTATTATTTACAATAAGAATTTGTTGGATGAACTATATACAAGAAAATTAAAAAATACGTTAAGATACGATAGATGAGGAATGGCGTGCTATTTACAAAATATGAAGTGGAATATCGAATATTTACATTGGTAACCATTATCGATCACATTAATCTTACAAACTAACAAACAGTATCGTGTAGTATATTACAAACTAATAACTAGTCTTGATGAGGTTGAGATATTTACAAAAACAATGGATATTCGCTATCAGGGAAAAATGAGGATTCGTTATGATGAAGATGCAAAGTATGAAGATAAGCAGATTCCGCCAGAACATCTGTGAACAAAGACATGTATGAGACAAAAGAATCGTACTAAGGAGAGCATCTGGGGATAAGAATCCACCTATTTACACCAAAACATAATAGAAGCAAATTAAAATTTATTTTTATTGGTAGTTCTAATTTTGTCAATATTTTTAGTTGAATTTGTACATAAATAAGAACTGCAAGAAGATAGTTCCATTTGCGGGAGAGAACAACCACTTTCATAAAATAAGATAAAATTGGCGAGCTGCCCATTTTATTAGTTGGTTTACTTTTCGAGGTACGTAGAATCCGAAAATGGAAAAAAAATTGGCCGTCCGTCCGCCGTACGCGGCACTTT
The DNA here is from genome assembly GCA_009739505.2 of Apolygus lucorum. NCBI lineage: Eukaryota > Metazoa > Arthropoda > Insecta > Hemiptera > Miridae > Apolygus > Apolygus lucorum. The sequence goes on along the minus strand of CM019167.2, from coordinate 40,859,419 downwards.
CCTCAGTTATCATTGACGGATTTTGATGAAATTTGGTATACAGGCTCTATTTGGGGTCTAGTTATGCCCCAAAAATTATGGAGGATGTAGGTCAATCCTAAGGTTTGAATTTTGGAAATCCCTAACTAAACAAATTTTGATATATAGGTATTGTTTTTCCATCAAGTTGAGAGAAAAAAAGGGCTTACGAGAAATCAGAAACACGAGTGTGAATCTCCATACAAAATTTAGCTAACCGGAATGCGATTGATGTTTCACTCCATGTTGGTTGGTGGTAACAATGGCAAAGCCGCGTTCTTTGCAGACAAGTGATCTATTGAGAAAAAAAATCAACCGTTGTGTAATAATTTGCAGCGTTTTTCCTCATTTATAGCTGAGTACTGGCTGACATAATTGTTTCTCAACTAGTTCAATAGTTATAGTTGAAAAATAGTTCAAATTAATTCGCAAGTTTTATCTAAAATTTATTGTAAATATATAAATATATTATAAATTATCTAAAATCAAACTTCCAATCGCGTTTTACGTTTTCGACCTTCCTGAACGGTTTCGCGTCTGTCTGTTTGAGTGTCTGCCCTGAAATACTCGTAACGGCCAAAACTATACTAACTTATTGTCCAATCGATGACAATTTTCAGGGATTGTGCTGTGCAGTGAGACATCGATAGCTACTAAGCATTTTATTATCTATACTTCCGGGTTATGGGTACGAGGAAGCTATGTGCCACGAAGTACAAATATCCAAGAAAATAGTAATTTCCTCCTGAACGTGAGTGAAGGACATGATGTGCACAAGAAAATACAATGTATTATTGTATGATGAAATGTACGGCAAAACTCACAGATATTGCGGCTTGATCTTCTGCTTTGTTGTGTGCTTCAGAGCGAGAGAAATTATTGATGATTCTGGTGACAGGTTGCGGGGTGCCGACTATAGAAACTGTAAATTAGAAAGAAAAACTGGTAAACTCAATGTAGATTGAAATACGCAAAAAAATAGAAGAGCTCGGCCGGACAAGGATTTTCCATAGTCCTAACTTTTATATCCATCTGCGTTTTTGTCCCATTCGATTCGTGAAATCATCTCTCATTGAGATCATCCCTACAATTAATTATGATCTGAAAATTAGATATCATAAATCAGTTCAATTTATCGTCGAAATTAATTGTTCATCAATCTTGTTTTATTCAATTCATCGTTGAAAATTTGTTTATTAACTCCGTCGTTATATGTGATTTCCACAATAGATATTATAAATCAGTTCGTCGAAATTAATTGTTCATCAATCTTGTTTTGTCCAATTCATTGTTACAATTTTTTTTTAATTCAATTCCTCGTTCATCACTGCACATATTTTTTTTATACCAAATAAAGAATTTGAAAATTAACATCATTGTTATTACTATATTTTATTACATTATTTTATTCATTATTATAGTATATTCTATATTATAATTATATCATTATTAAAATTAACCAAGGGGTAGATTGTATAATTTTATCGATTCAACCTATATGCTACACCCACAAGGCTAACAGTTAGCTATATTAGGTACTAATTCATCATCTTGCTAATGTTTCTATTATCTTAACCATAGGTTCAATGTTTTTTTAAATCATTAGAAGCTCACTCATGCTGCTTGAATGGACTTTTTGCATTTCACAATTTAGCTGGATCGTATAAAGCAGCTTACGATTTGAACCACGCTATATCGAACCGAACAGTGACAGGCAGTGTTTGTTCACGAAAGAAGGAAAGACAATATCGCACTTACCATGACTTGGTTTTCCTGGACACCCCACGTCACGTTCACGTCGACAGACAATTCGGAAGTTCCATACGAGAGCTTCATAAGCTCCATCAACCTGAAAATAATATTCAGTCGCTTAATTATACACATCATGATGAGAGATTAATAAGGACTGTAAGTTGGATCTTGGAGGCACACCAGAACTCTTGTGCGATGTGATTACTAATGTTACTATAATAACGAACTGACGGCATAGTAGTAAGATTTTGAAGACATGAACATGAATATATTATAAACAAAATTTATTGAAATAATGACCGAAAGGAGCAAATATTTGCACTTTTAAACATACTGTCGCCCCTGTGCGAATCAAGAGCATTGTATGCGCCTGGTTTGTGAACTAAGTGTTCAAAAAAATAGTTTATTTTGCCAAATATTGATTTTTCAAAAACGTTGAGATAGGATTGCACGAGTAACTCACAATTCGAGGAGACGACCTTTTGGCCAGAAGCCTGCTGGAGATTGGGGATTAACGTCAGTCAAAGGTGAAGAATCCGCATATTGGAACGACTGAAATATGAAAGGTCGAGGTTACATATTTACTCCCAAAATAATCATTACTTCAAATGGAAATCTTCTGGTTATACAAGGTAGTCTGGATAGATTGTGAACTTTAGGGGAATATATTTTTCTACTTACGGGATTCTCTTTTCTTTTCCATATGCGATCCGAACTCACAGCCTGTTTATTTGAAGTTTCAAAACTGAAAAGAACGAAAGATTCTTATGAATTTTAAGATTAACTATTGTGACTCGATTAATTGGATTCGTCAATAATTCGGATCTTACACCTATCTCGGTCTTCCTTTTGATTTAGAAAGCTGCGCGTCGCCAGAGATCAAATATGGAGCTGTTCCATCTATTCTAGTTTACAATAAATGGTGGTTGTGCTTACAATTCTAGGTGAGACTCAAGCCAGGTATCGACAGTACAAGAGGTTCGTTCTTCGTTCAATGGTTCAGAAAAACAGACTGTCGAAGGAGTGATGAGTGCTGTGCCAGAAAACACCTGAAACAAGAGCAACGCACTATTTTAACCACTCCAAAAAAGTTGTTCCTACATTCTTGAACATCATCCATCATTGAATTGAAGACCCTGAAAAATGAAAAGTGAGTCTTAGTTAACAATAAACTACTCACCGATGGAGGCGTTGGAGTGATCGGTGAAACGCGTAAGCTGTCCTTACAGCTCGAGGAAGAAGCAAATGAACCCAATGCCACAGAGGACCTGAGGAAACCATAAAACATGATGTTAGTGACATCCATTATGCAGAAAAGTATTATATACACACTGTTAGACTCAGCAGATAACTATAATTTAAACAGTTTTTATCTCAGTAAGTACTCACTCTTGAAGGGGCGAAATATAATTATGCTCAACGTCTTCAGACGAAGAAGTCAGCTGCCTGTACTTCTGAAGACGTAGAGAAGAGCTTCTGCAGTGTGTGGTAAGTGGAGCAGAAGGTTTCGGTCGGTTACCATTCCTACAAACATACGTTTATACAAGGCTATTATGAATTTGTATTGGATTGAACAGGTCTAGAGTGCATTGTAACTGCATCATAGGTCTGCAGTGGTACACACAGGGTAGTGGAGCTACGAAGAAGTTGTTTGCTCACCTCGCAATCTGCGTTGGTGAGGTCTCTGTACACTTTTGGATGACTGCGCACTCGGGAAAAATTCTGGAGCTTCTTGACAATTTGTCATGATTTTGCTCAGCAGGAACAGCTGTAGACGTCGCAGGCCTGGTTAAATCAAAGTCAAATATAAGAACAGATATTCTAGTATCAGTACTTATTCTACAAGCAAAAGTGTAAATTGGGACATTATTGACTTCTGAGAATAATACTGGAATATTGGAATGTAGAACCATTCTTACATTTTGCTGGATTCACGGAGTCTACGGATAAAATTTTTATCCTTTCTGGGTACCTCAGGTCTAAGGAGGTATTTTTCAATCGCAGAAGAGATTCTGTCGTGAGCAAAAAAGGAAGATCCGTGTACACTGACCACTGAAAGATAGAATTGAAATGCTAATCGTTAATGTCAACTCAGATACATGTGATAACTCATGTAAATCGAATTGCCAACAGGCATATGTGATACATAAACAGGCTGTATCATACTCACATAAATCAATTTTAGAGCGAAGAGTCTTCAGGAGGAATTCACCACTTGGCTCTTTCTCCGTAGAAGACAAAGGCGTATAGACGATGTACAGAAATTGGTCGGCAATAGTCTCCAGCGGTGTTAGCTCATCAATTTTCGCCAAGTTTGTGACTCTCTCACGCAGATATTTTGTTCCCCTGAAATAAGATGCAATTAGGAATACTTCTAAAAGAACGCCTGCTCGGGTAAACTGTCTAACCCAAAATATAGATAAAATTTGAGCACTCGTTCTTACCTTACAAAACGAGAGGTTGCGCCTCGGGTAATAGGCTCAGCACCCAGATTAGCCACAGTATGATCTATATTTTCTTTAGTCAAACCCAAAAGAGTTGAGTAAGACATGTGGGAAAATATCGGCCAGTACTTGTGTAACTTTTCATATTTCAACCACCTCAGGACACCTGTAATAATTGAAAATATTCCATGTATGACTAAAAAACAAAATATTATAAAACTTTCTCTAGCTCAAAGAATGGGTGCGTTCAATGCTATAACGTAATAAAACTAACTAATGAAACAGCTAATATAAAAAATAAATAATAGAAGAAGAGGTGTCTGGGGACCGGCATTTCCTTCCGGCGAAGTTTGGAAAGGTATTAAATATGTTGGGATGAAGCGACGTGAAGTTTGTCTGAAGTGAAAATGGTATAGCTTATGATTTTGCTCGATCAAAAAATAAGTAAACATTTTTCATTTAATAATTTTTGTTGTTGTTGTGTGAATTACTCATAAATTTGTAGTCCTACTGGTATCGCTTGTCTTAGAAGCCCACACAATTGGGGAAAAAAAGCCCTTTCCACCTCATTCTGCCGGGCCTTATCACAGGGGTTGAAGGGCTAGGAAATTTTCACTTCTACGAAAAGGAATCGCCTGTCACCCAAAGTGTAGGTACCAAACAGTACGAGTGTTTCTTGATATTCAAAAGAACCGCTGGTGTATAACGAGCAGCGGGTTTCCTTATTACCTAGGAAGCCACCTTCAATGTTGAATCAATGAAGCACGAGTATAATCACTAGAAGTAAGAATAGCTAAAATAAAGCCAGTTTTGAGTTGACTGTGAGAATATGAGAATGAACAAACCAATCAAGTCGGAGGAGAAGGGCCGAGCAGCTACGCCATTGATGAACGTAGGTATAGTTTTCAGAGTCGTCTTGCTGAAATGAGAGAGGGAGATGAGAATACCGAAACACAAATTTGCCAAGGAGAATCTTGGAATAACACAGTTAAACTGTGTACCTAACTCAAAACTAATCCCTCAAAGTAAACATCAACCTAAAACTATAAAAATATGTATAAATTCATGAAAAATATGCCCCTACTTAATGTATATGTACCTACTATTATGATCGAATTTTCAAAAAAAAAATTAAGCATTGCAATGACCTCAAAATTGTGGGGATGGAAAATGTTGTATTTTCTTCAAGGAAGTCAGTTTCTGGAAATTCTAAAACGGGTTCCGAAGTTTAACTAAACACTTTTCCTTGTGTGTATACTTATATATATATAAAGGTATAAACCGATGGAATAATCCGTCGAAAGCTCGGATCAAATTTAATCAATCACCTGACCTCGATAAAGAACACATAGGGTAAACGCGTCGGTAGTAGACCCTGCATAAATAGTCGACTTCCCACTCACCATAAAAAACGATGAAAAATAAGGTTTTGGGCTGGTTAAATACCAACAAAAATTGGCACATCCAATAACATCTTCTCGATGACGAATGACATGTGATCTACGACATTCTCAGATTTGAATGCGATTTATTTTTTTCTTTTGATAGATGGCAGCACTTTTGAGGAGATTCATTATATTAGCTTCTAAATAATAGAACAAATCGAATATTTGACTGCTTACACAGACTTATTAAGGAAACATTTAAAATGTTGGTTGATCATGTTTGAACATTTTTTCATAAATTTTAAGTAACAATAATTAAACCAGGTTTAAGGCCCATTTTTTGAATAAACCAGCAAATAGGAAATTGAAGAAAGGGATGACAGTCACAATCCGCTCATCAGAATTTAAAATGTAATTAACGCTTCATAATGGCATTAGTAAACGCTACAAACTATTACACAAAGGTTTATCATTTTTCTATATAGAACACTCGTCTGCAAAGGACAAGGCTTTGCCATTGCCACTACCTACCAATCCTATTTTCGCTTCACAATCAAGTTTAATTTGAAGAAATAAATGCTTCACGCTCAATTCAAGTTGTGTGTCAATTACTGGTTGCTATGGACGCAAAACTTAGTAAAACTCGTAGAATCGAACAACGATGGTATATTAGTCAGCTAAAATTGGGACGGAGATTAGGCCTCTTTTCCGATTCACACATGTGTTTCTCAATTATCGTAGGTCCAACCCTCAAGTTCTCATAGGGAGCGGAAGGTTTGTCCCACAGGGCTCCGCGTGGCCTCCAAAAATTCTAAAACTTCAATACTATCTTAAATTGACGGAAAAACAATACCTTTAGGTATATCAAAATTTTCTGAGTTAGGATATTTTCAAAATTTCAACCCTTACTTTTCAACTCTTAGAAGTGACCTACATCAACCGAAAATTCGTAGCACAACTAACCCCAAACGGAGCCCACATACCATATTTCATCAAAATCGGTCAATGCTAACTGAGGAAAGTGCCGCAGACAGGATACGGCGGACAGACGGCCTAATTGTTATTATTTATTTATATCTTGAGAGACGGGTGTATTAAATTTTCAAAAAAAATCGGTAAATGAGCACGTGAAATAAATTCCGCGACCGCTGGTCAGACTACTCAGAGGGGCGATACCCGACTCAGTCCCTTCGGGAGAAAGTCCGGTCGAGCTAATGGACAACTCGATCCCGCTACGCTATCAGCGATATGACAACTCAGTCCCGTACAAACAAAACGCAGAATCCAGTCCCAAACAAAAAGCAAGAATCGAATGAGCACTGCCTGAAAACTGTAATGTCGAAGTGTGAGGAACTAGTGAACCAGCAGTTTTGGCCCATGACCGTTGTAGTTGACACAGACAGAAGGCCATTACAACATACAACTTCATGAAAAGAGTATCTGCCAAATATCGAGCCTATCCGGACTGAAGAAAAATACCAAGTGACTTTTTACATTGTGATATTTATTTCTGTGACCGAAAATACCGACAATCTTACTATAATGTAAGTATTTTTTAATTTATTAAATATAGACAATAATCACAGTTCCGGAAGCGTCTTGTGTCGGCGACTGAATCGGGTATAGAGACTTCCTACCTCGAATGGTTTGCAACGGAAAGTATTAGGGAATACCCTCTATGACAATCTAGAATCCCACTGAGGTGTACCGACAACCCGCTCTGACCGGAAGATGCGTAAAAAATTCAAGATTGAGTACAAAAGATTCATGGGGTTAGACCCAGTAGACCGCTTTGTAAACCATCCTCGTAATAATGAACCGTAGGGGCATCACGGCAGGTAGGTGAGAGACCGTGAACTACCATTCCGTTCGCTTCGAAAGACGGGGAAATTTCGGCGGTGTCTTTAAGGGGCTTTGAAGAAGTCGGGAAGTTGTCTACCTGTCTGTATCGAAAGGATAGTATCACAACTGAATTGACATGAAATGTATGGGATTCATACAAACCTCGCCAAAAATTTCCAAAAGGTTTCCTTATAAGTTGGTAGATTTCCATTACAAAATCAAAATTTGAGAACAATATTCTGGAAGTACAATTTTATTGAGCAATACGTTAGATACAGCAAAAATTACGTCAATTCGGTGGAATTATTCATTTGTAAACTTTTAGAATAACTTGGACATAATCGAATTTGCATATCTCTGTACTTGGAAATCTGTCAAGCATGATTCTTTCTGCAACAAAATCTACACCAATTCTTATGTCAAAACTGGTCCTGCTCCGTGATGTAATAACGACAAGAAACGGTTTTCAAAAACGCTGCAAATTATTACACAATGGTTTATTATTTTCTATATAGATCACTCGTCTACAAAATCACCAACCATCCAATATGAAAAGAAGAAAAAAAAATCAAAAAAAAAAAAAAAATCAAAATCACCAACCATCGATTGCATTTCGGTCAGCTCTAATTTGAACGGAGATTAGGCATCTTTTGCGATTCACACTCGTGTTTTGATTTATATATATTTCAATGTAAACCCTTAAATTTTCGCAGGGAGCGAACGGTTTGTCCTACAGAGCTCCGCGTGGTCTCAAAAAATTCTAAAAATTCCATAGAATCTTAAATTGAAGGAAAAACAATACCTTTATATCAAAATTTTTTGAGTTAGAGCGTTTTCAAAATTTCAAAATTGATTTTGGAACACTTAGGAGTGACCTACATCAACCAAAAGCTTCGGGGCACAACTAGACCCCAAATGGAGCCTACATACCAAATTTCATCAAAATCGGTCAATGTGGCAAAAGTGCCGCGGACGGACGGCCAAATTTTTATTCGATTTTTGGATTCTACGTACCTTGAAACGTAAACCATCAAATTTTGAGGGGGTGTTAAAAATTTTCTTTTCTTAGTCGATTCCAAAATTATTGTTCATTTACTTATACATGAGTCTGCCGAAGACACAGTTATTTGCTTAACCAATATTGTAAACAAATAAACCTGCTTATAACTACCTACCTATCTAACCTAACTACCTACTTGTATATGTATGTGTAATTCCAGACGATACCTTGAGCTAGGTAGCTTCTACAAAATCGAAATTGGTGTCAGAATGTTCGTAACAACAACACAAAGGATGAGTTCGTTGGCCAGAACTTTCGGACCTCCCTAAGAGGCCCAAAACCCCAAAAATAGGGTCCAAGTAGGGTTTGTGGAAATTATTTTCCAAAACATATTATTATGTGGTATATTCGGAATCAGCGTTAAATTTCAAATAAAATTGTGGCATAAAAAAACACAAAACAATCATAGAACTTAGTGAACATATCTATCTTTTCAGCGTGACGAGGAGAGTAGTTCTGAGTTTTTTTGAACATTTCAACCAAGGGGTTTATTGTAAAATTTAAAATTTCTTGAATTATGCAAAGCATTTATTGAAAATTTGCTCGTTACCTAATGCTGAATTATATTGGATGATGAGTTTTAGAATTAAATTTCATGAAGTCCTTCCCCCAAAAGTGCATCACACTTGGTACACCCCAAGCACACCGAAAGGGCTTCACACAAATGTGCAGTGGTCTACAAATTTGAACCAAAAAGTACGTTAAAATCAGCTAAAACTGCACAGATGCGTACGATATTGACATGAAGGTGCCCCAATCTTTGGTCAATTGGGAACTTTTGGGAACAATTGGGAAGTCGTGCCAACAAATACGAATTTTTGATATAGTAACTTAAAAAGAGCTAACATGGGAAGATGTAGGCAACGTAAGCAAATTTTATGGCATCACGAAGTAAATAATGTGAGTTTTTGCGTGTTCCGAAGAGAAAGAGTTGTCTGAAAATAGCAAGCAAATGGAAGATCAAGCACTCGAAAATGACTAATTTTCTTGGATAATATTAGAATCACGCATTTTATGCAGTGACTTTCAAGCTACGTAGAGATATGCATGAACGTTCTAGATATTCATTGATATGCAATAATCTTTCCGAATTTACGAAGATAAAATAAGTAAATAGAATAAATTTAGTAATATCTCCTTTTACGATTAAGTTTGCCAATGGAATCCTGTTGGTGAACTTCTCAGGGAAGTATGACATATATTCGATTATTTTATTCAGATCAATCATGACTATATAAAATGTATGAATGAGATAGAGAGTGAGAATTGGAATCTACAAATTCTACCATGAGAATTAAACCGTCTAGAGTGATAATTCACGTTTGAGTAATATTGAACGAAAAGTGGATATATCCCCATAAATCTGGTATATTTTTGTAAATAATGGGAGGTCAAATAGAAAATAGAGGTACAATATGAACGTTTGCTAAAATAATGGGGAACTCGAATTTAGGATATTTTATTAAAAGATTTGGTTGAGTTTCAAAGCATGAAAAAGTAAAAATTAATATAGGTATAGTAATAATAATAATTAATATAGGTATAGTTCACTTACTCTTTGCATGAAGACATCAAGTACGGAGTTGAAACCATCTTGGAAGGCTATGGCACTTGAGAAATCTCAAAGAAAATGAATAGGAGAATAACAGTTTGGAACTTCGAAGATCAATCAGTGAAAACGGACTAGTTAGTAACTGATGAGCTCGGAGAAAGTGGTACAGGTGTGTAGGGTCCAGGGCCCATTTATACGGACCCTTTGGGCCCCTCCCTTTCCCCACTTCCATCTCGAAGTTGACCAAGTCCCTCTCCTGAAGGGCCTTCCTTCCCTGCATGGGCCCTCCTTTCTCGAGAGGGCCCGCCTCCTCTCGGAGGGCCCCCTTCCTTGAAAGGGCCCGCCCTCTTCATGGTGGTCGCTTATCTTCCACTTTTGAAATTTCTATCAATTGTAGATTTCTGATAGCCCATCAATAAATATGATTCATGAAAATTCTCAAAACCTTTGCCTGTGGTATTTTGAAAACACGGATGGAAGTGAACTTCTTTCGCTGATGGAAAAGCATTTCACAGATTAACCCTCCGTATCAAATTGATACAAAATTTAGTGTTGAAAGATTGCTATGCCCCCTATCGTGTGGATTCGAAACTACCCTTCTCGTTACCTTCCTACCCTCGAATCCTCTTCGTAATATTAATATGTTGGCCTTTCAGAGGAGCCACCTGATATGCCTGCAGCTGATTTTTATCAAATCAGTACACCACGAGTGAGTAGTGTTGCCAATGAACTTTTTTAGCTCGATGAGTAAATACCGGTACTGTGTCTAGTTTTAATTTTTCAACACAAATAAGGTAGACACAAATAAGTTTTTTCGGTATTTTTTCTTCTTCATAGTTTTGTTTAATGACTTTACTTCACACAGTTCATATTCTAATAAGTTGGTTTCCTCTATACAATAAAAATTGTTATGGACAAAAATCAACGTTCTTCTATTTCTCATAACCCTTTCCCTCTCTCAAAAACCGATTTATCAAAATGATACACAGCGCGTATAACCGTTCTTTTTAGGCCACGCTTATCTGAGGGTTAACACCTTTGTTGTAACGGGGACTGATGAAAATATTAAAATGAAATACATGAATAGAAAATGAAAGCATGTTCCTGTAATATAATCAATATTAAATAGGGGGCACTGAATTTTTGAAGAGAACTGTACTTCAAGAAATACATTCAGAATGTCACGAGGGCACTTCAGATGTCGTTTTTACAACTAATATAAGTAAGAAAGTGTCTTTTAACACTGTTTTTTAGTCCACGGAAATCCGAATTTTTCACTTCTAAATTGTTTTACATGTTTTCCACCTTAAGCCGTGAAAATAACCACAAGTATCTTGATTAACCTGACAATTCAAATCTGATTATATATTTGGAAAGTACGCTAAATTCGCTATTCCTCGAGTGCCCACAAGAACATAGGTACTCGTATTCGACATTTTTGGCGTTTTGGTATATTATTTTCAAAAATTAACCTTCGAAATCGACCAAGAAAGACAATTTTGTCACCCCCTTCCCTTACCTACCAGCAAATTTTGTTGGTTTACGTTTTAAGGTACGTAGAATCCGAAAATCTAATAAAAGTTTGGCTGAACAAAATTGAATTTGCATACGTGGCACTTTCCTTAGTTCCCATGAACCAATTCGAATGAACTTTGGTATATAGTTGGGGTCTAGTTGTGCCCTGAAACATTTGGTTGATGTCAAACACTTCTAAGGATCGAAAAATAAGGGCTGAAATTTTAAAAACGCCCTTGCCCGAAAACGTTTGATTTAAAGGTTGTTTATTGATCAATTTAAAATAGTATTAAATTTGTAGAATAAAATGAGATCACCCAGAGCTGTGTAGTACCATTTGTACGCTCCCCACGAGATATTGAAGGTTAGACTCATGATAAATCAGAAACACGGGTGTGAATCGTCAAAGAGGCCAAATCTCCGTTCAAATTTTAGCTAACCAAAATGCGATGGTTGTTCGTTTCATTGACTTGTTCTCGATTTATTTGTCTTTAGCGACCAGTAATCAAATTTTCCTAATGAAGGCACCCTCAACTCTCTATTTCTTAGAATTGAGCTTGAATCGTTAATTTCATCAAATGAACTTATTTTGAAACGAAAATACGGTTGGTACGTAAATAATAAACCTTTTTATAATAATTTGCAGAGTTTTGATTTGAATATGCATGTAAATCAATAGAGTTATTGTCAGTATTATGACATTAGGTAAAAAAACACTAAAAGTCTTAAAAGTTTAAAAAGTCGGAGTTTAGTCGAGTAAGAAAGTGTTGTGGGACACTTTCTTCCTTAAATTTTAGCAGAAAGGACTCCTTAAGTTTGCGGACCAACGTGCGACACTCTGTCTATGTATAATGAAAATGTGGTAAAGAAAAAATACCTTTCAGCAAATTTACGAGGAAAGAAAATTAAAAATTACAATTAACTCAGCATTTTTAGTTGGGAAAACTCGCCAATGCCTTAATGAACAAAGGCGCTATGTCCATCCGTCTTCCAAATTTCTTTTCTAATTTCAGAAAAACTCGAATACAACAAAACAATTATTGACCTTCTTGAAGATTATAGCTTGGAAATTTCTTGAAGAAATTAAGGAGTTTAGCGTGATGTGTGAAGGTGTGATGGTAATTATGTAGTAGGTACCTATGGTTGGTAGGTTAAAAAAAAAGTCTGACAAGTGGGTGTGGCACACAGCTTCCTCGTATCCAAAACCAGATTGTATAAGTAAATGATCCGATACGTAGTAGAGAATCTCAGAACTTCAATTTCGAAGTACGTTACACTGCCCTCATAGGGGGCCATGTACACGCTAATCGGAACAATCCTGAGAAGTTTCGTCGAAATCGGATAGAAAATGTAGAAGTTATGGCTGTTACAAGGAATTCACGTTTGCTCATGCGGTTACTAGCGGCTACTATCCGTCCGGGGGTGATGATTTTCATAAGGAGCCGTCTACACGCCAACCCGCACAATCTCTGAAAATTTCTTAAACTTCTTAAAGTTATGCCGGTTACAAGGATTACATGACAGACTGACAGGCACGGAACCAATATTGTTCAGAAAGGTCTGAATCGTAAAACACGAGTGGCAATTTCGATTTTGGAGAATTTCTTTCTTTCAACCTTGGAAAGTGAAAACCAAGCTTCCGCTGTCTTGGTAGGCTCGGAAGCAAAATAGTGACAATGGCAAAGCTGTGATCTCTGAGACGTTTTTCTTGTTCTAAACTACCAATATTTTTCGATAAACATGTTTTATTTGGATAATTGAAATGAAAATGTATTACTTAATGTATCTATATATTTTTGTATTTAATTTTATATATATTTCATCGCAACACAGTCGGAACGGAAGGATGAAGCGGGTTCCCAGTATTGATATATACTACTATATATACTATATGGAAGAACATATCTTTGGTTCCCAGTCGACCTATCGCATCTCCAAGGGGACCGGTATGTACCAAAATTACTAACTCCACTTTTTCTGGACGGGGCTGAAACGGGCAATTGATAATTACTGCGCAGAAAACGTTGTATCAGGCCCGTGTATAATGAGTCTTATGGTTTAGGACGGCGTTTTCGAGGTTTTAGGTGGAAATTACAATCTTAAACATCTGAATTTACAAAGAAATAGAAAATTATAGAATATTCTATAGAATAATTTAATGCGAATAATATTAATAATAATAGAAGAATAATAATTCTTCGAATAATAATATTCCTGGAACATTATTTATAGAATATTATTCGAAATAATATCTTAATTCAAAAATGGCTTAGATAATTTGGAAATATTATCTTTTGAAAATTCGGTCGTTCCACTGCACGAATAAGACATTTTTCCTTTTCTGGGAACCCCCAGTATTTGGGTTCATGACCGATTCTCTGTTCCAAAGAAATATTTTTCGATAGGGTGACAGGCAGACAGAAGATCCTCCTTTAAAAATTTCTGGGAAGAGAAAGAAACTATCTACCTAATAAGGGTGGGTTTCTGGATTTAGCTGGGGAACTGAGGCGGTCACTTTGTCGGCACGGAGGACACAGTGGTTCCGACAAGTCCAGTTCGGGCCCTTGGCAGCCATTGAAAGCATTTATGACCTGCTCTCCTCAGGTTTATCTATTTTCTACGTAGGTTACAGGCCCCTTCGAGTGAAGGAGGTAGGAATATTCTTGGAGGCAACCTACGTTCCGATACAAACATTTTTTCATCACCATGTTGCAAAATTTACATTTTGAATAATTTTATCTTCAAAATAAAAATAGCCTTCCTGGAGCCTCCAGATGCCTTGTGCTTGAAGCCTACGGCGTAAATGATAAAAACTTGGAACACGTTGTAGCCAAGTTTAGTGCAGAAAATTTAGTCCTAGGCAGGTATAATACAAAAGTTATATTATCCCTAGCAACATATATAAAGTGCATTGAAAAACTCGGAGCTTCGCGCCTCGAAAAGCCCGCGTGACACTCCCCCATCACCCTCCCATTGTAACGTTTTTCGGGTAGTTACTCTATGGCTAAAACACGTTCCATGTTAAAATCGAATTTCGTTCCAAAAATGCGGCATCAGATTATGCCACTAGTTAGCCGATGCGGTGTGAAAAAATGTTCAATGAATACAAGTCTAAGACACTTGGTGGTGTAACTTTCTTACGAATTCCGTAGACTAAAATCATGGCCGCCGCCTTTGCTGGTTCATCCAGTGGCTACGCGAATACAGATCAATGGACTTGTTCATCCAAGAGGTTTTGATTGGCTGTCAGACGGGATGGTAGTCCTAGGGGATCATAGAATCACAGAATAAAATTGTCGTGAGATTGCAGTAAATACATGACCCCAATTCCTCTTTAATTCCCCAGGGAGGTTCTTATAGGGGATAGCAGGATAGTCAATTATTAGAAACAGTACGAATTGGAAAAAGTTCATTATAACGGATAACATTTAGGGAGTTGAAAGATAATTGAAGTTTATAAACGTTATAGAACTCTATTTCAAACATTTTTTACTTGTGCAATCTGCCTCAATGCATGAATTTGTCTGTGAACTTTAATGTTTTAGCGCAAAGAGAGTCAATTTCATGACAATGATTCAATGAAAATTGTAACCAAGGTGGTGCGTGGTGCCAAATGTTAAGTTTACTTTGAATGGAGAGGGAGCCCTGAATCATCAACGAAAAAAAGATTCCATCCGAATTGAGTACGCAATTTGACGGCGCAGAAGGCTACCTGACCCGCACGACCGTTGAGTCTTGAAGGGGGGATATACCCGTAGCGCCGTCCTTCACGTAACCCCCGCGCCATTTTCTGGACAGGAGATAATAAATGTTAGTTTCGTTCAATTTGGTGATGGAAGTATTCAAATGAGTTTTGATGAATGCTTCTCTAATTTACGATACTTAGCGACTGTTTTAAATCTCAAATTAGGTTCCCTAAATAAGTATGGCCGATTTCATAGTCTTGGGGGCGATTTTGGTGTTTTATTGGAGATTATTACTGAATGGACGAAAATATGATTCAGCCTAGGTGAAAAGTACAATTCGGGAATATCATTAGTCAATCACCATTCAGTCAGCTATACATTCGAATTTTCCGGGGGTTTGCGATGTGCTCCCGTTGCGATGTGCTCCCGGCGATGTGCTCCCAGGCTGGTCGAACCGTATTCGGCGATGTGCTCCCGGGAAAGCGATGTGCTCCCAGGCTGGTTCGAAAAGAATCCGGCGATGTACTCCCAACACAAAACTTTCCTTCCTTTCCTTTCCTTTCCTTTCAATCTGAAGGAACTCCTGTCCCTTTTCCAGCTCATCTGGTTTATCTAGAAGCCACTCACAAAATGCATCTCCTACCTCCATAGGGTCACAATACGGGAGACCAAAGGCGTAACTGCTCGTACACACATTTTTCCTTTGTTGGAAGAAGGCAGAGAGCAAGAGGGATATAAAAGCCGTTCGTGTATCCGTGCACGGTGAACAATTGTACAAAAAACTTCGTACAATATGAAAAAGGGCCATCCATGTAAATAGTGGTGCAGTTCACTAGGCACCCAAGGTTAGATACGCACGAAAAATTATAATTCCTGAATCTTTATGAGTGTGCAGCACAAATGCCTCATTTTGCGAGCGGGAGCACATCGCAACGCTTGAGCCAGGCCGCACTTCCCCTTCACTTTTCGAGCGGCTGGGAGCACATCGAATTTTCATACTTTGGAAAAAAATATACTTTTTAGTGTTTCCGGCGACGTAATTCACAACTACAGATATTCGCGTTGAACGGAATAAGGTAACTCACAAATAGACTTACACGGATTTTTTGCAAATTCTGAGGGGTTTCAGCCCTTCTGATGTGGAAAACATAAGAGCTTAGGGCCTATGGGGAAAACGGAATAAATTGGGCGTTGAAGGTACAGTGCCCACTGTTTGTCAGAACAACATCATTCGTCGTTACGTGTTGGTGATCATTTTTCATCGAAATAATCCTAGTAGCAATTGCATCGGTAATGTTAAAATTTATACTCCAAATTGATTGTTTCCAAACTCAACTTCGTATCCCGTCACAAATTCATGTGCTGAATAAAAGTTCATTTTTGTGTTTTACCTGAAAGTGAAAGCTTGTATTTTCTAATCTTAAATTTCTATTCAAACTTTTTATAGGTAAGAACTGTGAAAGAAAGCCTCTGTTCCTCATTTCCTCTGCCTTTTCCGTGGGCCCTAACCCGTCTCGTCACCACGTTATTCATTAGCCCAAACCCCTTGTTTTTTCTATGGCCTCTACATGTCCGCGGGCCCATACCCCATACCCTTAATTGAATGAAGTAACTTGTATATTTGTTATTATTTATGAGAATTTATTGATACAGTAAGGTATGCATAGAAGAAAAAGTCTACCAAGTGGATGTGGTGCACCGCTTTCTCGCTATAACATAGTAATACAAATGACCCAAAGTATAGGGGATAATCCAGACTCTTCAATCTCAGAGTACCTACCACTACCCTCCCAATCTGAAGATCACATGAGATGACATTATTTAAGGGAAACTTCCAGAGTATCAATCACACAATCAATGTGAATTCACGTTGGGGCTTCAACAGTGGCCACCAATGATCCGAGTATAGTACCTAAACGTTCCTGAGCGATTTCATTCCTCATTGATTTACAAAAGATCTAGCTGGAGGGTGTGAGATTTCTTCTGAACTAAATCTAAACTGTTGGGAAGTAGGTTTGTTTCCGACAAAGAAGACTATTGCCATGGAGAAAATCCAGATTCACGAGACCGAACTGCAATTAGGAATTCCGTGAAAAAGAGCTGGTAGCGAGAGCGTCACCCAACTCGGTCCCAGAAAGTTAAGTCTGACGAATGCTTAACTAAGTCCACTCGTGAATGCAAAACATAACGAAAAAAACTAACATTCAAAATGGAGTGAATTTCAGTCAATCGCTCTTTACCATGTTTTTTCAATGACCGACTTCAGAGCGCCGTAGGCGCGCGGCTGTGGAGGTACTCTGGCATTTCTCCACTTTAGTACGTCATTTGGTTTAAACTTTTGACCACATGTTTGGAATCTGCGTTACATGTGCTATATTCATGTCTTAGTTCAACTCTTGGAAAATACCATCTAGAGACCATACCAGCAGCTCAAACAGATTAATTTGAAAAGATGAATTTGAATCATTGAGAAATTACTATCTTCAAACGAATTATGAAACCTGGCAAATGCTTAGTAAAAGTGTTTTTATTCAAGAAGATTTCCAACGGCATGGTCAACTTTGCGATTTCATTACTTATTTTATGACAAATTTATACTTAAATGCAAGAAAAAAGTCTGCCTAGTGGATGTGGCACATAGCTTCCTCGTATCCATAACCCCATTGTACAGATGATCGGACGCATAGTAGTTAATCTCAAAACATGGATCACTAAGTACCTTCCACTACCCTAATAGAGGACCATCTCCACCCCAACCCGCATAATCCCCGAAAATTTCATCGAAATCGAGTGAGACATGTAGAAGGCAACATGCAAGCTGGCTGGCAGGACGTGTCCTTGTCCTGTGGCAAGGATTTCACGGACTAACTACACGCCAACCCACCACACGCCAATGCCTGAGAATTTCATTGAAACCCGCTGAGAAATGTAGAAGTTATGCGGCAAGGATTTCATGACAGACAGACATACACGGAACCAAAATTGTTCAGGAAGTTCTAAAACGTAAAACGCGAAAGGAAAATTGATTTTGAAGAAAATTTATTTTTTAACCTTGAAAAGTGAAAACAAAGCTTCCGGTACCTTTGGTAGACTTGGAAGCAATTATAGGCGATTTCATGTTGTTTTGCCATCAAGATAAGTGAACTTGGTCTGAGGTTAACAATGAATGCTCACAGTGAAAATTGATGTTGGTGCACTCGCGGTTAGTGAAACGTCTCAATTTTAACGTCAAACTGCATGTCTTGTTGTTATCTTTTTGGCCATGTGCCTTGGGGCCTACCGATCAGATGGGAATCGGTCACGTTACTCCCGCAGAGCAAAAAGGTGGACACTTTACTCCCATTAACGTCGGGGGTCACTTACCTCCGTTGGTCACGTTACTCCCGCTAAGAAACTTCTCGATGGACATTTTACTCCCGTTCGTGTTCCCAAGGAAAAATGACAAAAACTGCAATGGAGTGACAGTAATGTAAAAAAAGTAAAAAAGTAAAGTAAGCAACCATTTCAGGTTGAATTTTCATCCGACTGCCATTCTTGGCGTCGCGGACGTCATCAGCTGTCTCCCTAAGGGGAGATCAGAATTTGTTCTGATGATTTCGCTCATGGTTTCCCAATCATCACCGCCCTGGGTTGGAACGAGAGATTGCCGATCGTCTAATAGACAGAAAACTTTCTGCGACGACCAGACTCGAACGCGCGTCCCCGCTAGACGGTTCTCCGCAGTCCGGTACACTGTCCACTAGACCACCGACGCCCACGAGTGACAATAATGTAATATGTAATGAAAAGTAGGAACACTTGGATGGATGGTACGGTCAATATACGATTAGCAAACGTCAAATATGCAAAAATCTAATATATACTTATAAAGTTGTTGCGACTAGCAAACGTCAAATATGCAAAAATCTTGTATATATAATGTTGTTGCGACTAGCAAACGTCAAAAAGGAAGAAACCGAAAAAAACAAAAACACAACAAGAAACAAAAAATAAAAATAAGCCACAGATAACAATTAGTCGTCCTCTATCCGAGGACGGTAGTTTCCGGACACGCGTTTCATGTACGTGAAAAGAGAGATAGTTCCAGTGTCATATTTTTCTATAGTTTTCCCAATCCACTGGGATTTTCTTCTCGTGGCGGCAAGCTTCGGGCGGTCGTCTCTGCCATTGCGGAAATCACTTTCGCATAAATTTCCGTTTGCGTTTCCAGCAGTGCATCGAGGAACACGAATATGTTTGGGTTCGAGGAGGAAAGGTTTTTCACAAATTTTGAGTGAAACGACTCACAGCAGTTTGTTGTTCGATCAGCTTCGGCGGTTTTGGAGGCCCATAATGTTGGAGGGAACGGAGACTCGTCCGCGATGTAATTGTCATGTAGGTACTGTATGAATTTCGCTACGGCATCATTGTGGTCAGGCATGTGGAGTAACCACTCGCAGTACCCATCACCCACAAGACTTGTTTTTCATGGACCAGAATAAACTAGCCGCACAAACTGCTTTTTGTGCGATGTTTTTGAATTTCATATCGGAACAAAATCTAACAATGAAGTCGTGCAATTATGTGCGTAACTGCCTCACACGGGCAGTACCAGAACCAAAAATCTCCATAAACACCAGCTGGCTAACATATTAAGAGACCTTGTGTTAGGAATTACACAATCGTCGAAAAAAGTATTAGGCTGAGTACCTACTGATAATTTATCCAAACGTTCACTTTTCGTGGCAAGTTCATGAATAATTTTCCTCTCAATATTTCTTTTGATACTGGCATTTTCTTACGATACCAGTAGCTATCCAACACATCCACAAAACACTTTATTTTTTTGCGTTCAGCTTGTGTTTTTCTTGGGAAACAGGGAATTCACGAAATCGAGGTTGTAATAAATTTTTATTCACTCGATGACTTATAAAGCGTGGGGTTTCCTTACTATGAAATTTACGTAAGATAGTAGAAACAAACTCCAAATGTCGTGCAAAAAGATAGTGCTGGTGAGTTATCTCAAACAGCGCTTAGCAGACGTGTTTGGAATTTATAAGCTCCTCTGGGCTCATAATCTCCCAATTGTTTTCAGAGGTGAGCAACGGTCCCGAGTTTAAGCTTAAACGGTGTTTCCCTCTGTGGTGAGATGTACTAACTACCAGCTGTTGAGAATATACGAGAGGATGCGACTCTACAGTTTCCATGAAAAACAGAGTTACAACCACGGGTTTTCCCACAGAGCTATCTGTGATGAGAGCTGATTAACTAACGAGTGGAGGCAGTTGCCAATACGCCGCGACTCTCTTCAGTTTCCTGACGTTCATTAAATGAGCTCCTCACCTCCTTCAAGTTCATGATCTCCCAATCAAATTCAGTGGCCAGCAAAAGTCCCAGTGAGCAGTTTGAGCAGTTTGAGACAGTGTTTCCCTCTGTGGTGAGATGTACAAACTAACAGCTGTTGAGAATATACGAGAGGCTGCGACTCTAAAGTTTCCTTGAAAAGCAGAGTTACAACCACGGGTTCTGCCACAGAGCTATCTGTGATGAGAGCTGATTAACTAACGAGTGGAGGCAGTTGCCAATACGCCGCGACTCTCTTCAGTTTCCTGACGTTCATTAAATGAGCTCCTCACCTCCTTCAAGTTCATGATCTCCCAATCAAATTCAGTGGCCAGCAAAAGTCCCAGTGAGCAGTTTGAGCAGTTTGAGACAGTGTTTCCCTCTGTGGTAAGATGTACAAACTAACAGCTGTTGAGAATATACGAGAGGCTGCGACTCTACAGTTTCCTTGAAAAGCAGAGTTACAACCACGGGTTTTCCCACAGAGCTATCTGTGATGAGAGCTGATTAACTAACGAGTGGAGGCAGTTGCCAATACGCCGCGACTCTCTTCAGTTTCCTGACGTTCATTAAATGAGCTCCTCACCTCCTTCAAGTTCATGATCTCCCAATCAAATTCAGTGGCCAGCAAAAGTCCCAGTGAGCAGTTTGAGCAGTTTGAGACAGTGTTTCCCTCTGTGGTAAGATGTACAAACTAACAGCTGTTGAGAATATACGAGAGGCTGCGACTCTACAGTTTCCTTGAAAAGCAGAGTTACAACCACGGGTTCTGCCACAGAGCTATCTGTGATGAGAGCTGATTAACTAACGAGTGGAGGCAGTTGCCAATACGCCGCGACTCTCTTCAGTTTCCTGACGTTCATTAAATGAGCTCCTCACCTCCTTCAAGTTCATGATCTCCCAATCGTACTCAGTGGCGAGCAAAAGTCCCAGTAAGAGCAGTTTGAGCAGATTGAGACAGTGTTTCTCTCTTTAGTAAGATGTACTAACTAACAGCTGATCAGAATAAACAATAGGCTGCGACTCTCTTCAGTTTCCTGACTATAATTCAACGAGAAGTAGAGTTACATCCAGAGGGCTATCGTCTCTGTACATATCAAACTTAGGTTATTTCTACTCTGTATATATGAATGAATGAAAACATGTTTTTATTGATAAATAAAATAATATACATCATTTTTCTTTCTACCTCACAAAAATAAAACATACTTCTATAAGAAGTCCACTAACATAAGAAAATAAAACAACATAACATGGTCACTAAGGACTGTCTCATGAGTTTGCCTCACCCTACAGTACATTATACTCTCTATATTACCATTGGGATGTCATATTTCTTTGTTTTATGGGGTGCTGATCCTAATGAACCTGTACCAAATTTGTGATTAATGGTGTTTTTCTTGATGACAAGGTGATGAAAGAGTTGTGAGTAGGGAATTATGATAAAAATGGCACCTCTTGAAGAGAAAACCAGATAATCTCAACCCGAGTTCGTATTGGATTCTGCACCCCTAAAATCGTAAGGTATGGGGATCACAACAGCACACTCAGTCACAAAATAAATTAGATTCATTCTCCACATATACATCCACAAGAAAACAAAAAATTACATAACAGTAAAATTACAAAATTTAGTTGATCACGGACTAAAATTATCATGATCCAAGTACTGGGTACGATTAGTATAAAACTTCCTCTGACAGCTACGATATATAAGTAAACACGTAAAGAGAAAGTATCTCGAAACTATATAAATAATGCCATAGTTATCGTTCTAAACAGGTTCATGCGCAAAATTCGCTTATCCCAACGTGTAAAATGAATTCTGCTGCATGAATTTCCTCATGAGGTTTTCGAAGGGCGTATTCCGTAAGCCTCCAACTTTTTCGGGGAAAATTGATTGGAACTTCCTCAACCGGAGGGATTACAAAGACAATTCATCATTATATGGGTCATTTCAAAATTTCGGTAACATTTGGGGTTTCATTTTTCTGGATAAAAAAACCCATCAGGAAACAATTTTTTTTTTTTACGTTGTAGCGTAGTGTACGGGTCCCTTAGTGTGTTTCTTAATTGAGCACACATAATCTTTCAAGTTAGCATGAATATATCTAAGATCGTATCTATGCTGTGTGCTTTCATCACCAACATGTAGCATTGAACACAGCGACTTCAAATTAGTACGTCAGGAAATTAATGCCTTTTATTCCTAAATCAATCGAAGAATGTGTGCAACAATAAATTTAAGTCCCTAAAAGGCAGCTTCACCCATGGGCTGTAGCTAACCGTTACAACCCGACCGAGGATCCTGAAAACTAGTCAGAACCCCAAACACGACGGATCAATCCCTGTTGACAACACTACATTTTAAGGTGCCTAATATTTCTCAATAAATGCCGTTTTTTCCGCCATAACATTTGCCCCAGTTTGCTTACGAGTCTTCCTTGCCCCAGTTGGATGCCGAAAAGTTCCCCAGTTAGATTGCGTTTTGGCCACTTTTGGTTAATTATTTTCAATAATGAACCTTTGGAATCGACCACGAAAAAAAAATTTTTAACACCTCAAAATTTGTTGGTTTACGTTTCAAGGTACGTAGAATCAAAAATCGAATTTGGCCGTCCGTCCGCCGTACGCGGCACTTTCCCCACTTAGAATTGACCGATTTTGATGAAATTTGGTGTGTAGGCTCCATTTGGCGTTTAGTTGTGCCCCGAAGATTTTGGTTGATGTAGATCACTTCTAAAGGTTAAAAAATGAATTTTGAAATGTTGAAAACGCCCTAACTCTAACAATTTCGATATAGAGGCATTGTTTTTCCATCAATTTAAGGGGATAGTATAGAAGAAAGGGGAAGATAGTATAGAATTTTCAGAATTTTTTGAAACCACGCGGAGACCTGTAGGACAAACCGTTCACTCACTACGAGAAATTAAGGGTTGGACGTACGATAAATCAGAAAGACGAGTGTGAATCGCAAAAGAGGCCTAATCTCCGTTCAAATTACAGCTGACCGAAATGCGATCGATGTTTTTCTTCATGTTGGATGGTTGGTGGCTATGCAGACGAGTGATCTATACAGGGTGTTTCACGAAAAGGTTACACCCCCCCTTCATTTTCGCAAAATACAGCGTAAAAAATTCCGACCAACGCAATTCTTCATGATTTTTTGTGAAGATCTCAGGAAAAATACTTTTGCGCAAAAAAGTTGCGCGCAATCGTGCGCAATTGACACTAACTTCATTTTTTCAAATGGAACCCCCCCTTTTTTTATTACAGATTCGGATTCTACGTCAAATTTCATGAGAAATTCATACCCACATCGATTTGTTTTATTGCGCGCAACCTGGCTTTTTGAACGCTCTAAGTTGCGCAACTCCACAATTGCACAAAAATTAGATTTTGGAGAACCCTTAGTGTGGCACATGTTTTTTCATCATTTTTTAACGCTTAATCACATGGTGACATCCGTTTTTTAATTTGACAGGACTTTTTCAAAATAGTGGCCAAAAATTCGGTTGTTTTTAGTGAAAAAATCGCTCTTTTTGAATCGTTATGAGCTTTTAGGTAATTTTATTCAGTTCAAGCATGATCATGCTGTCAGTTTTTATTTTAAACTCCACCGTAGATGGCCCCAAGCCCGTGGTTCAAAAGGAGGTGAGAAAATAAAAAATAAACACGATTTCGACCTCAAAACTGATGTTTTCGTGAAAGAAATGTTATTTTTTCCTCTTAAATCTTGGTTTTTCTCAAAACGGATGTCACCATGTGATTAAGCTTTAAAAAATGATGAAAAAACATGTGCCACACTAAGGGTTCTCCAAAACCTAATTTTTGCGCAATTGTGGAGTTGCGCAACTTGGAGCGTTCAAAAAGGCAGGTTGCGCGCAATAAAACAAATCGATGTGG
Source organism: Apolygus lucorum (assembly GCA_009739505.2). Taxonomy (NCBI): domain Eukaryota; kingdom Metazoa; phylum Arthropoda; class Insecta; order Hemiptera; family Miridae; genus Apolygus; species Apolygus lucorum. The sequence goes on along the minus strand of CM019167.2, from coordinate 40,834,937 downwards.
GTATGAATTTCTCATGAAATTTGACGTAGAAACCGAATCTGTAATAAAAAAGGGGGGGTTCCATTTGAAAAAATGAAGTTAGTGTCAATTGCGCACGATTGCGCGCAACTTTTTTGCGCAAAAGTATTTTTCCTGAGATCCTCACAAAAAATCATGAAGAATTGCGTCGGTCGGAATTTTTTACGCTGTATTTTGCGAAAATGAAGGGGGGGTGTAACCTTTTCGTGAAACACCCTGTATAGAAAAATAATAAACCATTTTGTAATAATTTGCAGCGTTTTTCCCAGTTGAAAAACCTCCTTGAAAAAACCACCTTGAAGATATCAAACGAAGCCGACAAAGCAAAATTTTTTTTATAAAACTACGACAATCTAAAATCCCACTGAGGCATGCCGCCAATCCGCTCTGACTGGAATATTGAGTACAAAACTTAAACGTACAAAGGATTCATGGGGCGCTATCATAATGGGATCCGCTAGTGTGGGAATCCCAAGTAAACCCAAGTAAATAATGAACCGTAGGCATCACGCAGGTATGCGAGACTCCGTAAACTACTATTACTTTCACCTTCAATGACGGCGGAATGAACCCAAACCATTGGAATCTAATCAGGGAAATTTCGGCGGTATCTCTTAGGCTTTAAAGAAGTCGGCATATTAAGGGCTTTAAAGAAGTCGAGAAATTATCTACCTGCCTGTTCCGAAAGAGTGGTATTACACTTGACTCGAAATGAAATGCCTAGAATTCACATTTACACGGCCAGAAACACGATGGTACCCATATAGATTTCCAATCCATAATCAAAATTTGAGGAAAGTATTCAGAAAATACAATATATTTATTAAGTAATATAGGATACAACAAAAATTATTTTCATTAGGTGGAATTATTCATTTGTATATTTGTATTATAATCGTACACACATAGAATTACTTTGAGTATTAATAATGACATGAGTTATCTAAATCCTCCGTTTTTAGAAGGTCAGTACAATAACTCACTGTTTGTCACTACGACAAACGACGTCGAAACTGCGCATCCGTTTGACAAAAATATCAAATCTTTTTGACAAAGACTGTGGACTTCAGTTCGACAAGGAGATCCGGGAGGACGGGCCTAAAAGGATCGCCCTTTTGACAAAACTATGCGGGGAAAGGTTTTGGTCGTTTGCAGGCCAGCAACAGCACGAACAAAAAGTGATTGCTTCAAAGTGGTCTTAAATTATTACGGGTCGGATTTTAATAATCAATTAATATTTATAAGTAGTATAATTGTTAGTTAGTACTCAGAATTAAATCTTTACTACGTAGTTGGTAGTTGCGTCATAGGAATCGGTTCTTCATTATTCATATTGCGAAAAATAGGCGAGGCTGAATCAGTCGGCAATAGCTGACAAGTATTTCTTTACGTCTTTGTCTTCATTGTAGGTAAATATTGTAAATATTCAAGTACCTAGTTCTCGAATTTTCCTTCTTGGAGTGATGACCAAGCCTCTGCTGATGCTTTTAATTTTCAGTACACTCTCCGCTTGAATTTCTTCCAATACGGTGTAACATGGGTGGGTCACGTAAAATTGTTTGTTAAAATCGGAATGAAAAGATTCCGCGCCATTTGTCGTTCGTAAGTGGTGGAGCATCCAATATTTTGGGAGCTACCTTCCTCAATATAATTCGTGTGGACGTAGTACCTACTCGTGTACATGAAATCAATTTGAAAATCCATCACACAGCCGACTCGAGGATTGAAGTTTTTAGCAATAGGTTATCAGTGCAAAACCTTAGCGAATACTGAAAAAATCCTTGAAGTGTGGAGCAGTGCCTCTCAACCCGAATCACAGAAAGATAGTAAACATCGCACGTAAGTAGTAATAAATACGGTCTCTGTTGATCGAAGTGATGCACCTCTTGAACTCTCTGACGAAGAGATGAGCTTTTGCCCTCCGATCGTTCGTCAAACGGCCCTGTACCCATATATTCATTCTAATCTAGAACGTTTAAGAGTTCAAAAATTGTCAATTCATCTCATTGGTTCAACTATAATGGAATGACTCTAGATTGACATAAAATGGCTGTATTTTTGGACTGAGAGATAATGTGAGGACTTGAGGTACCAAGTTTAGGTGCTCGTTCACCGTAATTTATTATATTTGATGAAGGAAAAATGAAAATTGTAGGGTTTCGACAAGTATATCTTCTGTTTTTCAAGTGATAAAACGATGCCCAATGAAGTAGGTACCGCAATATTGAAAAATAAGTCAGATTCTTCCTACTAGGATCAGTAAACCAAACTTATTTTCAATGGTATTCAATAAACCCCTGCAATGATGTAGTTATGTAAACCCGTCTAGTTGATGTGTAATGCAGATAGAAGTAACAATGCTGAAGGGGCAGATTCCTATGAGACTCGGCCGTTCCCCGGTAATGTGACACACGCCTTCAAAAAGTCTGACAAGTGGGTGTGGCACATAGCTTCCTCGTATCCATAACCCGATTATATAGATGATCCGATGCATAGTAGTTAATCTCAAAACACCAATCTCTAAGTACCTTCCACTACCATGATAGGGGACCATCTACACGCTACTCTGGATAATCCTAGAAAATTTCATCAAATTCGGATAAAAAATGTTAGTGATTCACTACTCAAAAAATCCAAAAAGTTCTTGGCACCGCTGGGAATCGCTGGGAATCGTACTCGAGACCACTTACTTGTCAAGTTGACTCGCTGCACATGTGCTACGGGCGCCAGACAGTAGGTAGTGTAGAATTTGAGGTTGTGACGTACGCACGGCTGTTAAACGGATTTTACGTTCGCGCATGCGCATCGGCTACTATAAGTCCGGGGGTGATGATTTTCATAGGGGACCATTTACAATCTAATCCGCATAATCCCTGAGAATTTAATTGAAATCGGATGGAAAATGTAGAAGTTATGGCCGTTTCAAGGAAATTCGCGTTTGCGCATGCGCAGTCGCTTCTATCAGTCCGGGGATGATGACTTTCATAGGGGACCGTCTACACGCCAACCCGCACAATCCCTGAAAATTTCATCGAAATCGGACAAAAACTTCGTATAGTTATGCGCGTTACAAGGAAATCATGACAGACGGACAGACACACAGACACGGAACCAAAATTGTTCAGAAAGGTCTAAAACGCAAAACGCGAGTGAAAATTTTGATTTTGGAGAACTTTTTTTTTTCATCCTTGAAAAGTGAAAACAAAGCTTCCGCTACCTTGGTAGACTCGGAAGCAAAATACCTGCTATCCTTCTCGTATAGTCTAATAAAACCATCTATATTTCATAGCATTGTACAGGTTTCGTTCTTAATAGATGATCTATGATTTATTTTTCTCTCATTCGGAGGTTTAGAAAATTAATCATCACCATCATCATACTCGTAAATCAACTCCAAAAATCCTCCTCGCTGAAAATACATCGTTGTTGCGACCTACATAAAAAACCTGAAGGAGGAGGAATCTCAATTCGATGCGTCATGCGATGACGAATTTGTTTTTAATGTTACAACACCTTGAATTTTCATCATACCACTAACAATCTGACAGTTGATATAATGGTACTGTTCTTCCATCAATTTAAAATAGTATTGAATTTTTAGAATCGAATGAGAGCATGCGGAGCTCTGTAGCACCAAACGTTCGCTCCCTAGGAGGACGTAATTGTTGGGTTCTTGATAAATCAGAAACACGTGTGTGAATCGCAAAAGAGGCCTAATCTCCGTTCAAATTTAACTGACCGAAATGCGATCGATGTTTTTCTTCAAATTGGTTGGTGGTAACAATGGCAAAGTTCATTGCAAACGAGTGATCTATATAGAAAAATAATAAACCTTTGTGTAATAATTAGCAGCGTTTTGGACTAATACTACGAGACAATATCGATACCTTAAAGCACAAAAGTGCTATGTCCAAAAATGGAGTTTTGAGAAAAACGCAAAAGAAATGATCACCAATGCACAATTCCTAAAATGTTGGCTCATTACACTAAACTCTTTAATTTCCTCAATATATTTTCAAGCTATTATTGTCAAGAAAACTCAATAATAGTTTTATTGAATTTGAGTTTTTCTGAAAAAAAAAAAATAATAATAATAAAAAGTGTGAAGGTGGATGGACATAGCTGCTTTGTTCTTTAAGGTATCGATATAAACGACATAATACTCGTAGCATCAGATAAAACCAGTTGCACACCAGGATATCTCTAGGTTACAGTTATCAATGGTTCATTATTTTCAATAGTGAACCATTGAAATTGACCAAGAAACATTTTATTTAGGTTTATTGGAATTATTGTTACTCAAAATTGATTTTAGAATTGTCAAACATAATTTACCAAAATTGTAATTATTTTCTAAATAAGTCTGTGTAAGCAGTTTTAAAATATTCCATTTTGTTTACAAATGGGAAGCTACTTAAATTTGTCCTCAAAAGTGCTGCCATCTATAAAAAAAAAAAAAAATCTTATTATAATCGGGGACACTTAGCCTTAAAGGTTGGGCTTGCGATAAATCAGAATCACAAGTGTGAATCGCAAAAGAGGCCTAATATCCGTTGAAATTTTTTATATAGTAGTCACCTAGAAAATGCTAAAGCCGTGTTCTTTGCAGACGAGTGATCTAAATAGAAATAATAAACCATTGTGTAATAGTTCGTAGCATTTTTTTTCCCAAGGGCCCGTTTGATCTTACTTCCGGGCCCCAATTTTCTCTCCACTCCCCTATCTCTACTTAGTGGTATTAAGGTGCTCATTTCACGCTACCTCGTAGAAAACGGTGCAAACTGTGCGACAAGATCGGCAACTGGCTGATAATATGACCTTTTTTAAGATTCAACGATTATCAATTGAAGTGTAGTTACATGTAATACTAACCAGATCATCTGAGTATGGAAGTAGAATATACTTGGGAAATTTTGCGTCTATAGATGGACACAGCGGCCCCACCAACCAATCTGAATACTAGGTAATGATTATTTTTATTCATTTTAGTGGCTTGCCATTAACCATTTTGAGGTCGGTCCGTTTTTTCGTTTGTTGAAAAGGGTTTTATTTGATTATTTCGACAAGTCTTTTATTTATTATTTTAATCTTTACACTGTTCTAAGGTCGTCAATTTATTTTGATTAATTTCCCTTTAATTTCCGTAATGAAGATCTCATCCCAATAAGTGGACCAGTTTCCGTAATCTGGATCAGTTTCCATACTGTTGATCAGTTTTCATAGTGAGGATCACTTTCTGAACTGTAGATTTGTTTTCGTATTGTAAATCATTATTCTAAAATCCCCCTCATCTATTGTTGATACGATTTATGTCGATATATAACCAGTCACTCAAAGTTTTTAGTACTAAAACACGCCACAAATGTCCACTCCAAATCAAGTTTTGTAGCGTATATAAAAGTACTGTTTCGTATATGATACAATATTTTATTATGTTTTGTTAGTTCACGTTTAGAACATGAATAAATAAGCTCCATAATCAAAACTCCTGGAATTTCGTCTAACAGACCTTGAAAAATTTTGTTTTTCTTCTTCTACAACATCTGGTTCTAAAATGTAGGTAATTAAATTTACTACAACTTTCGTCCTCACGAATATTTTATGAGACAAATGCTCTGGTGAATATTTCTCTCAAAATGGGACAGCACGCCAAAATTTTCACATTTTGGAACAATGATCTAACGTTACAAACCTCCACTTACACAGTATTACCGATAGATAGTCATCTGACGGTTAATAATATAATTTTGAAACAAAACATCAACTTCGTTAAGCTGGTGAACTTTAATGAATTACAAAACGGGAATTTGAGTGGTTTAGCCGAAATATCGTCGTGACCTCTAACAGCACCTGAGATCTTCTTTTCTTTTTCAAATTAAGTTTATTGTGGTGTACACTGTTAAGTTGGCGCATAATATTATAAACTAATGACACACTAATGACAAGACACTCGTGGTATATTTGCTACCCAGGGTATGGTACAATCCATAGTTCTTTCTTTTCCGGGGAAATTCTTGCAACGGGATTTGGTCACTAACAGGAATTTACCTACCTGTGTAACGCCAACTCTCCATTGATGGCGTTGACACGCTGTTCCTATCATCGCAATGTGCCCTCCGTGCCGACAAAGTGACCGCCTCAGTTCCCCATTTTGATCCAGAAACCGACCCGTAGATAGTTCCTTCCCTTTCCCGAAAATATCTAAAGGGGATTGTACCTATTGTCAGCAGGCCTCCCAATTTAATAATACTTCTTTGAGACTGAAAATCGGTCATGAACTCAACGGTTGCCAGAAAAGAAAACGAAAAAAAAAAGTCTGTCAAGTGGGAGCTATGTGTGTCACATAGCTTCCTCATATCCATAACCCGATTGTTTAGATGATCCGATGCATATAAGGTAATATCAAAATATCAAATCTCTAAGTACCTTCCACTACCCTCACAGGGGACCATATTTATTTATTTATTTATTTATCGACATCAAAATAATACAAATTACAAAAACAAAAAACACAAAAACCCCAATCCGCATAATCTCTGAAAATTTAATCGAAATCAGATGAGAAATGTAGTAGTTATGGCTGTTACAAGGAAATACACGCTTGCGCATGCGCACCAGCTATTATCAGTATGGGGCAATGATTTTCAAAGGGAACCATCTAAACGCCAACCCGTATAATCCTCAGAAGGTATCCTCTCGGATACGGATTACTTTGGTCTATAGAACGGGCCCCAAATAATCGAGAATATTTGGTATACCTGTGACTAAGTGATGATCGTTTTCCTTCTCCATCACACCCTGTACTACCTTAATAAACTATTTATTCGTTATTTTTAAATGAATGCTATGAACCCCGTTAGATCCTTGTGAATAATGACTGGTTGCCATCGATAACAAACTCTAACTCCCTCTTTAGGTGTTCTCGTATCATGTAGGTTCTGTCTTGTAGTGAAACAATAAATGCATTACACGTAAAACATAATATCTGTGAAATAACTAAGCTCCTACTGTCCTTGCAAAGTAGAAAAAAAATTTATAAAATGGAAAAATAATAAAATAAAAACCTTTTTAACAAAAAATGGACCGACCTCAAAATTGATGTCCGTAAACACCAAAAAGGGAAAAATAATAATCTTAGGGAATTCAGTTGGGAAGGTGGGTAGGTAGGTACGGATTGAAGTCGCCGCTGTACCCATCTGTAGACACAACCATACGCAAGTAGAGAGTAGACATGCGTCGTAAGTGCAATACAAAACAGGAATGAGGGTGGGTATCATTGAGGTAATATATGTGTTCCAAAACTATTAGGTAGTAGGTCACTGCTGTCGTATGAAGGAGGATGAGAGTGTGACGATGTGTGTGAATCCCCGAAAAAAATGTTTGGATTCCAACATACCATCTTTTGAATAGATGATATCTAATTATACCTAATCAATTGATCTAATCTATCTTTGATTAGATAATATCTATATAATCTAATATTGCAAGTATTGCATGATGCATGTATCAATGTCTAGATCATGATGTGGGTTTGTGATATGGGTACATACTCAAATGATCGGTTAGCATTACAACATGCGTCGAAAGTTCAATACAAAACCGGAGTAAAGGTAGGTAAGTAAGTAAGTAAACAACCTTCTCATGTTGAATCAGCAGCTGTTATCACAGGGAATATTCTTACTAAGATTCATTCACACACATCGTCACACTCTCATCCTCCTTCATACGACAGCAGTGACCTACTACCTAATAGTTTTGGAACACATATATTACCTCAATGATACCCACCCTCATTCCTGTTTTGTATTGCACTTACGACGCATGTCTACTCTCTACTTGCGTATGGTTGTGTCTACAGATGGGTACAGCGGCGACTTCAATCCGTACCTACCTACCCACCTTCCCAACTGAATTCCCTAAGATTATTATTTTTCCCTTTTTGGTGTTTACGGACATCAATTTTGAGGTCGGTCCATTTTTTGTTAAAAAGGTTTTTATTTTATTATTTTTCCATTTTATAAATTTTTTTATTTTTCACTTTTTAGTGGTCCTCAATTTAAATTTGAAATTAATTTACCCGCAGTTTTTCGATCAGTTTTCGTAATATAGATCTATTTCCGTACTGTGAATTATTTCAGTAAGGTGAACCAGAAGCCGTAGGGTGGACCAAATTCTGTAATCCGGATCAGTTTCCATATGTATAGATGAGTTTCCATTTTTGGATCGGTTTCAGGAGGTATTTAGTTCACTTTCCTACTTAGCAATCTACTCTCTTATCTCCCCTCACATTTGGTAGGTAAGTACTTGGTAGTTCTGACAACACAATTCAACAACTTAACCATGACATGATTGACGAGGGAGCTATGTGCTACACCCACTTGGTGGAAAACCCTTTCATCACCTAGTTGTACTATACACCTCATATTTGGTACGGCACTATTCAGTTCTGACGATCTCCTATACCATTACCTACCTAACTATATGATGGATGACGAGGAAGCTACATGCTACACCCACTTGGTGGAATACCCTCTCATCATCTAATAGTACTATTATAATACAAATATGAGGTATATAATATACCTCATATTTGGTACGGCACTATGCAGTTCTGACGATGTCCCCTACTATTACCTACCTAATCATGTTATCGGTGATAGGGAGGCTATGTGCTACACCCACTTGGTAAAATACCCTCTCATCGCCAAATTGTACAATATCTCATATTTGGTACGGCACTATGCAGTTCTGACGATGTCCTCTACTATTACCTACCTAATCATGTTATCGGTGATAGGGAGGCTATGTGCTACACCCACTTGGTAGAATACCCTCTCATCGCCAAATTGTACAATATCTCATATTTGGTACGGCACTATGCAGTTCTGACGATGTCCCCTACTATTACCTACCTAATCATGTTATCGGTGATAGGGAGGCTATGTGCTACACCCACTTGGTAGAATACCCTCTCATCGCCAAATTGTACAATATCTCATATTTGGTACGGCACTATGCAGTTCTGACGATGTCCTCTACTATTACCTACCTAATCATGTTATCGGTGATAGGGAGGCTATGTGCTACACCCACTTGGTAGAATACCCTCTCATCGCCAAATTGTACAATATCTCATATTTGGTACGGCACTATGCAGTTCTGACGATGTCCTCTACTATTACCTACCTAATCATGTTATCGGTGATAGGGAGGCTATGTGCTACACCCACTTGGTAGAATACCCTCTCATCGCCAAATTGTACAATATCTCATATTTGGTACGGCACTATGCAGTTCTGACGATGTCCCCTACTATTACCTACCTAATCATGTTATCGGTGAGAGGGAGGCTATGTGCTACACCCACTTGGTAAAATACCCTCTCATCGCCAAATTGTACAATATCTCATATTTGGTACGGCACTATGCAGTTCTGACGATGTCCTCTACTATTACCTACCTAATCATGTTATCGGTGATAGGGAGGCTATGTGCTACACCCACTTGGTAGAATACCCTCTCATCGCCAAATTGTACAATATCTCATATTTGGTACGGCACTATGCAGTTCTGACGATGTCCCCTACTATTACCTACCTAATCATGTTATCGGTGATAGGGAGGCTATGTGCTACACCCACTTGGTAGAATACCCTCTCATCGCCAAATTGTACAATATCTCATATTTGGTACGGCACTATGCAGTTCTGACGATGTCCCCTACTATTACCTACCTAATCATGTTATCGGTGATAGGGAGGCTATGTGCTACACCCACTTGGTAAAATACCCTCTCATCGCCAAATTGTACAATATCTCATATTTGGTACGGCACTATGCAGTTCTGACGATGTCCCCTACTATTACCTACCTAATCATGTTATCGGTGATAGGGAGGCTATGTGCTACACCCACTTGGTAGAATACCCTCTCATCGCCAAATTGTACAATATCTCATATTTGGTACGGCACTATGCAGTTCTGACGATGTCCTCTACTATTACCTACCTAATCATGTTATCGGTGATAGGGAGGCTATGTGCTACACCCACTTGGTAGAATACCCTCTCATCGCCAAATTGTACAATATCTCATATTTGGTACGGCACTATGCAGTTCTGACGATGTCCTCTACTATTACCTACCTAATCATGTTATCGGTGATAGGGAGGCTATGTGCTACACCCACTTGGTAGAATACCCTCTCATCGCCAAATTGTACAATATCTCATATTTGGTACGGCACTATGCAGTTCTGACGATGTCCCCTACTATTACCTACCTAATCATGTTATCGGTGATAGGGAGGCTATGTGCTACACCCACTTGGTAAAATACCCTCTCATCGCCAAATTGTACAATATCTCATATTTGGTACGGCACTATGCAGTTCTGACGATGTCCTCTACTATTACCTACCTAATCATGTTATCGGTGATAGGGAGGCTATGTGCTACACCCACTTGGTAAAATACCCTCTCATCGCCAAATTGTACAATATCTCATATTTGGTACGGCACTATGCAGTTCTGACGATGTCCTCTACTATTACCTACCTAATCATGTTATCGGTGATAGGGAGGCTATGTGCTACACCCACTTGGTAAAATACCCTCTCATCGCCAAATTGTACAATATCTCATATTTGGTACGGCACTATGCAGTTCTGACGATGTCCCCTACTATTACCTACCTAATCATGTTATCGGTGATAGGGAGGCTATGTGCTACACCCACTTGGTAGAATACCCTCTCATCGCCAAATTGTACAATATCTCATATTTGGTACGGCACTATGCAGTTCTGACGATGTCCTCTACTATTACCTACCTAATCATGTTATCGGTGATAGGGAGGCTATGTGCTACACCCACTTGGTAGAATGCCTAATAACAGTACTATTATATCACTGATATTTGGTAGGAAAAATCCCATACTTGAGCATTCATAAACACGTTTGGTATGGCTCATGCAGGTTCTGAGCGAATAACCCACCATAATTTCCCCCTTTCTCATCCCTGCAGCACCTTTTAGTTATCGGAAACCCCCTCATATAGCATATAATTTTAAAGCTTACAATCAGACCTTTAATTTGACTATACACAAATAGTCCGTAATCGGCTCAGTCGGAAGTCACAGGGCAAGAAGAGTGAATGCGGACCAATATTCCCGAAAACGGGACCACGTTTTTCAACTTCTTTCACAAGTTTTCGTTACTTCTAACAAAGCAAAATGAAATCTGTTTGAAATGGGACCACCACGGATACTGGTGGAACAGATTTCAAAAAGAATCAGGCAGATTGGTACCAGAATAAAGAAATGCAAGGTGTTCAGACATACAAAAAAAAAAAATCGTCGTCCCACGACAACCCGAAATGAGTACCTCCTCTTTCGCGCGCCTTCGGCGCGTTGAAGTCGGTCAAAAAGAGGTTGTAGGTAATGACATGTACTCACCTTGAACATAACTCTTTTCTTTCTTGATATTCTTCTTCTGGCACGAATGAAAAGGAGAAGGAAAGTTTTAGGTTCACGTAAGAGGTTGTCAAAAGAAGAGCAATTCGAACCAACCGGGGTGTACCTACACCATCAGCTGCTAATCTACATAATGACATCACTCTCCCCCAAAGTACCTTTATTGAACAAGTTGGACTCATCTTCCACCCTATTCGAAATTCCAATAGGCTCTTTTAACGGAAACCTTGTAATACCTCCATGTCAGAGGGCGGAGAGAATTTTCCCCATCAGTTTCCAGATAAACTTTTTCATTTCGGATAAATAGGTTAGACGAAACAGAGTTTACCACAAATGAAACGCAACCGCGCTGCGTTGTTTCAGAACTTGTTTATTAGATGTCCGCCAAGAGAAGAGAAACGAGCTCATTATCTTAGATTGAATATTTTGAGTAACAGGAGAAAATTGAGATCGAACATTGAGAGAATAATATCGCAGATATACTAGAATAGGGATCCATCTCGAAAACATATTGTTTAGTAATGCATGCATTCCAGGGGACGTCCCATTGGATACGCATTAGGTCAATTAATACCTGTTGGTATGCGATAAAACTGTTTCACTCGATGTAATTTATTTATTACCTACTTTAGGCAAGAAATAGTGACCCCCCCCCCCTCACCATTATCCACCATAACATTTCTAGCGGCATGGAAGCCTCGAATCTGAAGAGAATTTTAAAATCCATGATCTACGACACCCAACATGGGAATTCGAGTTCACCCCCACCCCCCTACCACCACCACCAATGGTGCCAGTCTGGCACCAAAGCGGAAATACGTCGTAACATTGAACTTTCATCTATTAGTTTTAGTAGGCGGTCCGTCGAGGTTCACATCCGTATTCAAGGTGAAACACAAAAAAAAAAAAAAAAAAAAAACACGAAATAAGCGGTTTATGGCATCATGGCACCATATCCTGGCACCATGGTGGTACAGAGAATAATTCATGAAAATCCGGAGGTATAATGAGAATTTTTCCTCAATTTCAAAGGTTGGGTACAATTAGTAAGCAGTAAAGGAACCGACATATTGAAAAATCGGATATTTTGTGAATATTATTCCCCACTTGCCCCTCCCCTTGCAAATTTTGGTACTCGGGTGAAATTATGTACAACCCGGAAGTTATTTGAGTCAAACAAAAAAAGAAACACACAAATCGGTTGAAAATTGAGGCCTGGGCAGATTTTACAAGATTACGACCGCAAACGCACGTTTTTCAAGCATTAACCCCCTTTCCCCCCCCCCCTTAAAAAGCAAAATTCAAAATTCTAGCGCCGTAATGCACAACTAGATAGTTTTCCGCGTCGATGAAAAAAAGAACCACAAAAATCGGTTGAGAACTGAGGCCTGGGCAGACGACACAAGATTATGCCCAAAAACGCACGTTTTTTGAGCATTAACCCCCCCTTTCCCCCCCCCCTTAAAAGGCAAAATTCGAAATTCCGGCGACGTAGTGCACAACTAGATAGTTTTCCGCGTCGAACAAAAAAAGAACCAGGAAAATCGGTTGGGTACTAAGGCCTGTGCAGACGACACAAGATTTTGTCACACACACACACACACACACACACACACAGACATACACCTATGGTTTTTTTTTCGCGGATTTGGATTCAGAATGGTCTAAAACGGATTACTGTGTGGTTATTTTTTTTTCTGTTGAGTGTTGTGCAACTTCACCCTAGATCGATCGCATAAGGACGCCCAAGTCTTACTGTGGGACGTCCTAGAAAATGATTTTTGGGAAATCGCCTTAAAAGTTTCCCTCTCGTACGAATAGCTTTATTTCCATGGCAACATGTCTGAAGTTGGTGATATTTGGGGAAATTGTTCCCGTACTAATGCTTCTACAGCTCATCGACCGAAATTATTCTTTTCGCTAGTGAGGAAAGAGTGGGGGGGGGGGGGTATTTTTGTCAAATTTCTTCGATTTTTGGAGTGGTTCCCTTTTTTCATGGACAATATTTCTTTATTTCAGAGATGTCACTTTTTTCATGGACGAATTTTATTCTTTCCCAAATGATTAATTTGGTTTTAAATGAGAATAATCATAACTTGACGTGTATAAAACGAGAATTTATTAGATTAGGAGGTGTCGGACAAATAAAACAGATTGAAAACGAAATATATTTATAATTCTGTCTCCAAAAATAATCTTAAGTAATTAAAACAGCTTCTCAAAATCTATAATCAATTCTGTGAGTCCGGAATATGGCGGTATTTGGCGGAGATTCTTTTAACGTAGGTAGGTGAAGGAAGTGGTGATGAGGTCTTTCGCTCATTTTTGCTTCCTCACATTTACAGCCCTCGGGTTAACGACCTGAAATGATTGTTTTGTTTAGCTACAGTAATATGAACTTTATTGAGAATAAATATAGTGAAATTCAACAAAACATACCTACCTATTTTTTCAAGTTCATGACAGTTCGCTCAGAAACCGCATTTTCGGGATATTCGCATATACCCGTTCTTACAAGCTACATTTAAAAAAAATCTATAATCAAAGAGCCATTTGAAATGAATTTTCATTTAGACGATTTTCATAGAACATTCACTAAAATCGCCATCCTTTGAGATGCGAGTTGAATATTCCACTAACGCTTTTTTTCTTGAAGCTGACTCAATGGCACACGCAGTGACGTCAGAATTGACGTCCAGCTCATGACTGTGTGGAGTCACCTGAATCACCTCTCTTTCGAATAATTTTACCACACTTATGGAAGGTGAATTTATAATTTTCATGGAAAACACAATCTTTACTTCTTTGGGAGCCTCTAACAACTAGGGCCACGCTCATCTTGATTCAACAAAACTTTTATCGTCGCAACTCACAGTGCGCACGGCAGATAAAGTCGTTTAGGTTTTGACGGGACCGAGTCGTTCTATCGTCCTCAGGTCTTATGTTTCCACTCGCCAAGGTCCAATATCCGAAAAATATGAAATTTTCGACCACGACTGCTTGTTTACCTCGTGTAGTAACGAAACGGCGCGTAACAATGTCCATCTTGGATGTGAATAATGGCAATACTGCCGGCCGCAGGCAGAACAGCAGATAAGGGCGAATCGGTTATCATCTGGAATCTCCATCACTTGGTTGGTAATGGGGAAACCACGTTATCACCTTAGATTGTCCACGGGATCAGAACGGAGCCCACTCAACTTCTCCCGCCAAACCTCCAAAACCACCATGTTTTCGTTTCAAAGCCACTTGCTTCTGGCCCGGAACCATTGAATTCCTTGAACCCAAACCCATTTCTTTTTCTGGCTGCGAAAATAACCTATTCCCTTGAAACCATTACCCCCGTGAAGGGATCAACATGTTCTGATAAATTTCACAATAAAAGTACATTTAACAATTGGTGATTGCCTGGGTGGTATCTTTCGTGACTTACTATTTCACACTAAATAAATTGATGAAAAAACGTCATGAATTCATTAATCATATAATTAATTATCCTTACTAAGCGAACGGTTGGTCCTAAAAAAACTCTGGGTGGTATCAACAAATTCTTTAAAATCTTGGAAATTTTAAATTGATGGAAAAAACAATAACTGTATATTAAACTTTTTGAGCCAGGACGTTTTGTAAACATTTTCATCCACTTCTCACCCCGTAGATATGACTGACAACAATCAAAAGCTTCGGGGCACAACTAGACCTCAATGGAGCCGATATACCAAATTTAATCAAAATCAGTCCATGGGAACTGGGCACTGTACCGCGTACAGCGGACGGAAAAATTTGTCGATTTTTGGATTCTACCTTTCTCCGCCGTTCATTCATTGACTGCTTCGGTTCAGCTGCAGTTGACAAAGAAGTAGGTGCCTATTTAAAAACATACTGAACTTACTTTACTGAAGCTCAGCATTTTCATCCAGAGGTCTCTAATATTAGCGCTGTATTAATTTACCGAAACATCTGTCTGCTATTGTAGAAACTTGGATCACCTTGGACGAATAACGTGCACCTGCCTACCTAATGATATTCTCTACTGTATAGTTTAAACATGTATCATGAGCTTCTAACGCTTCTGACCAAATTGGTACCAAACCCATTGGATTTTTGATTCCCGCCCTAACTCATTGCGTTTTTGGGTCATTCGCCCAAACTCTGTCTCCCGCTTTATCAGGGAGGTGTATGAGAGTCTGACTTGTTATCAGATCGCATCTAGCAATTTCTTTGTATTCAACTCAGATTGACGGTTTTCTGAACTTATTTTACAGTAACCTCCGGATTATCAAAATCTTGATCTTCAAGAGTTTTTCGTCTGGACTGCGGATGGGGTGTAGAAATGTGGGCTAAATGACAAATCCTAAATGGAGACACGAGTTCGTATGAAATAAGTGGAGACAGCGCTGAAAATGAAATAAACCGCTTGAAAAGCGTGAAAATCCGAGCGGAAACCGATCTAATTTGCCAGGATAATATCGGAAGGATGATATTCAAAGAAGGCACGATACACGTAAGGCAATTACCAGAGTCTTTCCGCGGGGAGGCTCGTCTCTTTTTACAATGGCCAGCCTCGGGCATATTAACGTAGGGAATGGATACGCCAGGATACGTCAAGAACAGTCGGGAGCTCGTCTAACAATGGCCTCTCAGCCCTCATACGGGTCTTCAAAGCGAGAGCGATAACAGATCTCTTATCAAGTGCATTCCCCTAGGAATAAACTTGACGACATCCCAGTTTCTTGTAAAAACCCATTGCCTATACAACAGTTTACACCAAATTTGAGAAAGATATGAATCTCTGTCACAAAGCAGCTTCTTCAACAAATGCATGCAGTGCGAAATCTTCATGTGTTCTTCATACTCAGAACCAACTCCTGTGATTATCAAGTACCATGACGTTGTCTGAATTCAGGGCAAAATAACTTGAAACCTAGCTGTTTATCTTTTATTTTTTTGATACGGGTAATCCCGATACAATACAGTTACAATTTCACTTGGTGAAAAGATTCAATACAGATAAGAATAAAGTAGATGTAAGACAGTTTTTCTTGACCAGATCGAGCCAGATCGAGGAAAGCTTCATTTTCCAATTATGATAACTACCAGACGTATCTCCGATAGGGATTTATTGAAGAAATCGTGTTTAAGACCCTGTTCAATATACAAGTAAGCCAGGATTGGTTGCCTCATTGGTGGTTGATAGTGGAAGTCTTGAAATAAGCTGATTATTTGACTGAGGAATTTGTATGGTGGGTCTAGGAATCCACGTGGCCTGAAAACAGCTTGTGGAACAAGGTAAGGTTGGACAGAGATTTTCGATTGTTGTGACTCAGTCGTAGCTCTTTAGTTCTTGGGGATTGTGTTGCTTGTAATAATAATAATAATAAACATGCTTTATTCAACAAAATATAAATGTATCATCGAAACAAGGAGAGCCATGAAATATCTCGGTTCATTGTAGACCGATAGATAGAGTTCACTCTTATGAAAACCTATACCTTTGTTCTGTAAGAATATTACATTGTATTATTTAAATATATATATGTGCTAATCAAATTAAATCAAAATTGTGCAATATGTTGTGCTACCTAAAGCCATACTCACTGATGGCGTTGAATCGTAATTGCCACGTCACTCTTCAAAACCCAGCCACCCGAATGTCAGCTTCCCATAGTAAAAACAAGAGAGAGCTCCTGGACAATACCGGCACATCGAAAAACTTTCGCCGAATGCTGCTGAAAGCGGAGCACTGGCCAACGAAGTGAAAAGCCGTTTAGGTCATCTTCTGGCTGCATAATTGGCAGGCTTTACGTTCGATGTCTTCAACATGAGAGCGGAATCGGAGAGGCAAGACGTCTCCCCTTGCCTTCGAGATGTTGTGACTCAAAGAAGAGCTGGACATCAATTCTTTGTACTGTCTATGCATCCTAGCTTCAAGTGCTCTTGTTTTAAATCGCAAATCCGTTTTTGCCGCGAAGTGCCTCACTAAAGCTGCCATTCCTCAAACAAACGTCTACCTTCCTTTTCAACTCTATTCCATATTCTGAAGACCTTGCATCCCATTCTCTGACCCAGAAGACATTAGTCCTTAAAGAAGCCTTCATCAGGAAGTTGGGCAGTCGCTCATCAGGCATTTTATGTGCGTGTACTATGTAATTGAAGTGCATCTTCAGGGCGAATAAGAAAATTGGCCTCAGGTCTAACTCCAAAAACAACATGTACGTAGGGGTATTACGTGGGAGAGGAAAAATCATCTTTAAGAAACTTCTGAGTACCGATTCGACACAGTCGTAACTTTTGCAGCCCCATATTTGTGATGCATAGCAAAAGATCGACCTCATGATTGCATCAAACACCTTCATTTTTGCTGAGAAAGTGATCCGTTCTTGTGAAAAAAAAACTTCGTATGCTTAGCTTGTAAGCAATGTCAGATCAAATGACAGTCCAGCATATTACCCAAATTTTTCTCTACTGCTCTTCAACAGTACATGTAGGTAGTTGACTTTCAAGACCTTCATCAATAAAATTCAACCCAAATCACCAATATAGGAGCTATGATGTTGCGAATTTCACTCGTTATGCAAATACATTAACTGAGGGGCATCTCGAAACGAGCGATTCACAGCTTTTACCCAAGCCTTCTTTTATAAATGACGGAGGATTAATATCAAGAAAAATTAGCCTACCAGATATTTAAGTATTTACGAAATGCCCAAATGACACTTCACTAGCCTCACCTAGCTAGTTGACAATTCTAGTAGGTTGAAAATAGTAAGTAACTGTTGCCTCGCTGAACATCACCATGATACCAACTGACAATTTTCGAATAATTAAACCGGGTGACAGGTTCAAAATCAACAATATTGATGGGAATTTGTGAAGCGGAAAGCAGTAAAAAGAAGAAGCGTCGTCGAGCCATTAACGTAAGCGATTGTGTAGCCATTAAAGCGACCATTCCTTACGAGCTAAAACCTTTTCAAAACGCCTCCAGGGAGAAAGAGAGAAGAAATGGAAAATCTATAAAAATAATGGCTATAATTTAAAATATTTACATAAAACGTTAGCCTAATACCTTGAATGAATCAATGCCCGGCCCCTTCCCTAGTGGGCCATAAAGATGAGCTTAATTTTCCCTAAAACTGTTACGGGCGTTAGAGATAATTTTTTCGTTTATTTATACGTTCGGATTCAGGTATTGCCGGATACCGCTGGGTTCGAAGAATGAGGTCTCAGGTGGGACCCCGTTTTTCTGGATTTGCAGGGAGAGGATTTCTATTCCGAGGGTTTCCGGAAGTTTGGTCTCATTCGATGGGAGCGTGTGAGAGGATTTGTATTCACCACTTTTGCGATCGTGGAAGTAGGTAGGAGTTTTACGATATCACCAAAAAACTGTAATATGGACATGACATGATTTATTTCATTATTATTAATTTATTGAGGAGCGAGAAAAAACATTTATTGAACATTTTTGGAGTAAAAAAGTCAAAAAAGTACTCCAGCAGTTGTCAAAGCATAAGAAATTTGCGGAAAGATAAAGTAATTTGCCAAAAGTTAAAATTGGTAAGTAAGTAAAAGTTAAGTGAAGTAAAGAACCATTTCAGGTTGAATTTTCGTCCAACTGACATTCCTGACGTTGGGTGCACTACGTATGGGTTAAAAAAGACCGAAGCACAATCCGATTGGGTTAAAATTTGCAATCTGTCTGAGTTATGGTAAGCAACAAGGTAAACACGCATATGGGGGAATGACCAGAAATCCAAAACTATTCGTTTGGGGGAAAACACTTGGAGAAGCCATTTCCAAGCGTAACCATTATTTTAAAAGAACAAAAATTAAAACATAGTACCTTGATTCAAGTGTAGTAATAGCAGTGTATTCATAGCAATTAAGAGTATCACTCGTCAAACTTTAGATACCTATTGGACTCATTAGCCATCATCCGCGTCTTTTTTGGATTGTACTTTTCCGCGACACCAGTTAGGTATTTCATTATGTCCATATCTCTTTCGTACTCCTCCGAAAGCTGTCTCATTTTATTTTTATTTGTGCAAGCGGTCACATTACACTTCCCATTAGTAAATCTAAACATATCACTTCCATCCCTCATTCTCCAATATTCTGAAAACTTGTATCCACTTATGAGAATTAAACAATTTCCTCGTTGGGTCTCATATTTCGCGTCAATTTTAAAATCCATGACTGAACTAATCTGATGGCAAACGGCAGATGAACTGGCAAACATAGAAACTGAAGTAACGATATGTCGCCGAGGAACACAGATTTTAGGTCTCGTTCAGAACAAATTCATTACCCCAGATTCGTCCTATTCACTTAACCGAAACATACGACAGTACCGATGCCTTCTTTCCAATCAATTTGCCCAGACGGATTGCACTCCTAACGTTGTGGATGTCATCAGCAGTCTTCCAAAGGGATAATCATAATTGATTCTGATGATTTCGATCAGAATAGATGAGATTTATTTTGTAACCGGACTCTGAATGAATCCCATTGTGATGTGTGAGGGAAGTACATGTACAGGTTGTGCGATAACGGAGAAGCATCATTACTAGTACTCAAAGTGATGATACCATTACTACCAACCCCTACTAACACTTCTTTTTTAAAAAATCGAATCAGAGGTATCGATTCTGTTCTCCAAATCATGTATAACCAGAATGAAGGCAGGAAAATAAGTTTAATTTGATTGTGTATGTTGAATCATGGACATTCAGTTCCTTTCGCAGGTCGTATTATTAAAATAATCTAAGGATCCTAGAACAAGTAAAGAAAATGGTCAACATTAACCTGAGAAAGCCTTAACTTCTAAGGAATTTTTCAGATTTTTGGATATTGAGAACCATTAATGAAAACTTCCAAGATACACTGATCCCCGAACATGGGGGTCAGTCCAAGTCGGACGTTATGGTTTTTCACCCTCAATCTGATAAATACGCTCTCTGGTGGCCAATCTAGGCATGATGCCTTCTTGACGCCTTCAAAGCAATATCAAACTCGAAATAACCAAAATTTGAAATGTTACAATATTTAATGACAAATACGATATATTGAGCATTAAAATACTTGAACAACTGATTTATTTAATTTTTTCTAAACTATTTCTTGCCTAAAGTAATAAATAAATTACATCGAGTGAAACAGTTTTATCGCTTACCAACTAGTTAAACTGATCTAATGCTTATCCAATGGGACGTCCCCTGGAATGCATGCATTACTAAACAATATGTTTTACTTGTGCGATGATCATCCAACTTCGACATCAGGACATAAAACATTGTCATGTTCTACCTTTCTTACCTTTTTTCCTTTTTTTTCCCAAAACATTGGACCAACACGTAATAATCATCCAGGTGTTGTAGTAAAAAGTCAAGTAAAGAACCATATATAAGGTTGGATTTTCGTCCGACTGCCATTTCTGGCGTTGCGGACGTCATCAGCTGTCTTCGAAAGGGATGATGATTTCGTTCATGGCTTCCCATTGCCTCACAGCCTGGATTGCAAAGAGGGGGGCGATGAGAGCCTCGGACGCTCAAAAACGCAAGCCGCCGACGATGAGATCTGAACCCACGACCCCCGAAGAAGTCGGTCCAAATTCCACCAAAGAACGCACGCCCGAGTGACCGCTGCTACACCGGACCCCCTCTAGGTGTAGTATGAAGATAGGAGTATTCGTGAGTGTTCTCGTTTATTTTGTAATTCAGGTAAAATAAAAATCGGTTTGGTTAACAAAAAAAGGTAAAAATTTGGACATTTTTGTTAAAACGAGGGTTAAAAATAAGAAATATAAAAAAAGAGAAAACAAATTGTTTTAACGATTTTCAAAGCTAATTAATATATTGGATTTGTACCTACTAGAGTCCACTGTGAGGTGTTCCAAATACATTTTTACGTAGGTTCGAGCGTGCGAAAAGGCCTACCTACTGCATGAAGTCGATCACTGTTCAAAATGGGTACTTGTAAACGTATTGACATGAAACGAAAATATTTGTATCCATTTTCGAGTCCTTCAGTAAAAGAAAGTGGGGATGAATCTTGCTCCAGATGGTTTTCTTCCTAAAAACAAACCTGGTGGATCCATTTAATTCTTTCAGAAGAATGAGATATTGAATCTGCGAAGAGGGAGGGCTGAATCAGTGGTGCAGCAGAGAAAAGGGGCGAGAGAGGATGCCGGGTGTTCGGAAGACGGTAAGAATGTTTGGGAGGAGGAAGGGTTAGATGGGGGTAGCTAATGCTACGTGAACACAAGCTGTAAATTGCAACTTGCCGAGAGCTATAATGTGTTATTAATGAAGACCAAGAATTTCATTAAAGATTACACTCGGAGGGGCCTGTCCTACTAGAACTGTCCACTAAATCTTCCGGTACCACCAAACACACTTCATTACCACCACCGTCGCTTCGCCCCACCCGCCCTCAACTACAACTCCGAAACGCCTGTTTCTTCTTGGACTCTCATCGATATTCATTTATCGATCAACCCATGAATGCAATACTAGAAGACTGCTATGTGGGAATGTAAAGAATGATACGAATAAATCAAACATGTATATGAAATAAATTAAAAGGTGAATTTTTTACTAACATGACTCATGTATGTGTACAGGGGCGTAGACAGAGTGGGAATGAACGGTCGCGTCTTCCCCATTCCATCCCTGTAAATGAATTGTGACGGGAAAAAGTAAAAATCATAATAAAAATTGATAAAATCCAGTTAAAAATAAATGAATAATCATTTAAAACTAAGGAGTTTTCTTCAAACGGGCTTGCATCCACTTGGTACTCGTATTTTATGTGGGAAATTCAGGAAAACTAAAACGAAAAATTTCGTTATTTCAACTTACGCGGTTTCACGATGATACTGTCGATATTATACGTGTCACTTCGAACGATATTTGAGCAGTTTTTCCGCAATAATTTCAAGTTTTTGCCAAAATGCTCATAATAAAAAACGAAAAGATGACTTAGTTAGTCAGGAATTTCAAACAACCACAAGGGGTTAAAATTCGATCAAAAACCGGCCATGAAACGTGTTTTCATAATCATAGTGATGAATGGTATATTCTGATTGAGCAATGAATTTCTGATATAAGTACAATTTCAGACTCTGAATAGAAAATAAATAGGTACCCATATAAACTGTTTATATAAGTAATTTTAAAAACCTGTGTATATTCGTTGTACCCAAAGATGCAATAGTCGAGTGGGTACTCAATGAGTTCGTGGTGACGAATAGAACATGAATATGGACTCTTGACACCTTCCAAAGATGCCCAGAGCGTACCGTACGTTGGTTTTTTACGTTTTTAACTCATTTTTTACGTTTTACTTCCAAAGACACCACCTCGGGACAAACAAAGGACACCACCACTTTCAAAACGAATTGAACAAACTATTTCCAACTCCTTGGTTAAACTAAGGTTTCCCACATGGAGTGGAGATAGTGTATTTTACCGGGGAAGAAATCCACAGTCGGTAAAAGGACCTTATTTATTAGGAAGAAATAACCAACAGTCCAACTAGCTCGAATACCATACTGGACAGATGGTCACTCCATCCCCAGAAGTACCCGAAACTGGCTATCCACTTCATCCACCATTGGAACACTTCATACCAGAGAAATACCTACGTACCTTAAAAGCAGTTCACACGTAAATACTGCCAACCTTTAGGCACTACGGACGCTACTTTTTACGGCTGGAAAAAAAGGGAAAAAAGTGCATACATAGGTGGGTCTTTTATGACGTGGTCTCGAACTCTTACCCTCTGGATGACTTGAAGAAAATTAGAACTTAGAGATTGCTAAAATACTCGAAGGACCACTGGAATACCAAAATGTTGTAGGTATAGGAATATTAAATAAAGCAGTGAAAACATCTTTTCATTTATTGATATTAGGTACTTGGACATTCAGAATTACAAAGAACCAGTGAACTACCAGAAGATTCGTCAAGACTTATGGCTATCAAGATATATGCTCTGCACAGAGCTATCCACTAGTTGAAATTGCAACTAATTATGGAAGCAATTCAATATCCGAACTTCATGCAAATTTAACTGCAGACAGATAGAAGAGGGAGCCGATATGGCAAACTAACGAAAGTCAACGTTCGAGAGACCTGACCCTCTGGGCTGTTAATAAGTTAAACACCGTTATTAGCGTTGTATGAAACGAATGTATCCCAATTTGGAGGGTCTTCCGTGGACAATGGACGAGGAGGAAGGCCCAAGACAAGAATATGATAAACGGTGCAGCATTAAGATCTGTCCCCGCCAATTGTTAGGCTCGCACAATACGGCCTGAGCCCTTTTGCTAACTACCTCCTCAGACCTCGGCGCTTCTCTCAAAACACACTTCCTTGATGAATGATCGCAACAGGTCACTTTAATCGCCTCAGTAATATGTACCCATTTCAGGATCCAGAGAGAAATTGTCAGTATCTGCCATAAAACATTGTCTTGTACTTGAACATGCAGTGATACCATGTATGATAGTCACATTATTGTAAACTCTTTATTATAAACCAAGGAAATTCGAAATACATTCAACCCATTAGTGCCCAGCAGGCTAGTAGCGGAACGGCAAACCTGGTCTCAAAATTCTCCCAATTTTTGGTGGAATTTTGATTGTACTGTTTGCTTTTTGGTCTTACAAGCTACATAGATTCCCTACCATGTTAGAAGTGCATTCAGTTTGAATGAATCAGTTGCTCAGTTTGGTTTATTCAGTCTCCAAGATGAGTCACAATCTGGTCGTCGACGGGCTGCAGCATTTATTGCCATATTATGGCAATAAATGCTGCAGCCCGTCGACAACTAGATTGTCACTCATCTTGGAGACTGAATAAACCAAACTGAGCAACTTATTAAGTACTTAAAATTTTTATTTTGACGGTATTTTTTTGCATAGTTTTAGATTATGGTTTTTACCCAACGAGAACAGTTAATAACTGAGTAAGTAATCCATGGTAGCTCCGTGAAAAACTGAACTGTATCATGGTGTTCCCAAATTAGCCCTCTGGGCACTTGGCGACACTTTCGTATACACATAGTCATCATAAGTATGCCGTGAATATTATTCCAATAGATTTGATATTAGATCGATTTTGATTTGAGATGACATTCTTTCGTTAACTGTTACCATCTGATAATATTTCTTATATTTCATTCTTTGTAGACCGGAGTGAACTTTCAAGACGGGATCAACTCTTTGTTGGGGAATATGAAGTACATGAACCAAAATCAGTTGAAATAAATTCAAAATTTCTGTTGAAGAATTTAAATGTTTTGTAGATATTTCAATCCTCAGAGGTTTCTTTTTTCTCTTTCAGGTTTCTTTTTCTTTTTCAGGTTTCAGGTTTCTTTTCTTTCTTTCAGGTTTCTTTCTTTTTCTCTTTCAGGTTTCTTTTCTTTTTTTTCAGGTTTCTTTTTTCTCCCTCAAAACAAGCATTCAATCAAAACCCGCTGCTTGCCGCGTTGGCATAAGAAACAAGAAATGGTGATGGGCGATATTTTCCTTGGGGATAGACGCATCTACCCAAAAATGGTGAATATTGTCATAGAAGAGTTCCAAAGTTTCTCAACTACAGTTCAGACGGAATTGGCCCAGACGATTTTGATAGGCTATGCTATCGCCCGGAGACATCCAGGGACTTCTGTGTCTACAACAATCGAATGAGAATCTTGAAAAATTAGGTTTACTCAATGAAATTTAATGAGCTTTTCGAAGTTTTTATCATTAGGGTGGAGTGGGGTAATTGCATACCAAAATTTCAATAGTTCAACTTTAACCTCACATAGCTCTGCCCCAGTTACAGCTAGAGTAATATTTTTTCTTTAAAATTTACGCAATTTAATGCTGATTACAATCGCTGGATTTATATTTTAATTTTTCAACTTCTTCGTAGCTCTCAGCTCTATTTTTTGAAACGACCTCCTTGCTACACATTTCCCCGGTGAAATGGGGCAAATGTGTAAGTGGTTCTGTTTTCTAATTTCTTATCAACTCAAATATTTACGGGGCAAATGCGTGAAAAGGCCACTAAAAACAAACAAAACGGGATATTCAGAATTTTTTTTGCGACATTTTTTCCAGTAGAAACAAACTTTTTTCTCCAACAAGTGCTAACAAGGGGGAAATAAAGGAAGGATATTAGTGATAAAAAGAAAAGTCAAACCAAAAATAAGTGACTTAGATCAAAAGGATAAGAAAATTAACCACCAAACAAGCAAAAAATATTTATTTTATAAAAATAAACGTAAAATCACATGCACCTGCTGCCACACATTTGCCCCTTGGAGAGCTTACACTTTTCCCCCAACATGGTAAAATCAAGGGGCATTTGTATACCACAGCCAATTCTACAGAATACGGAAGTTTCAAGAGTTGTATACTATTATAATCATTAAAAGTACTTACCAGAATATGAAAACTAGACGGAATGACACACAAAACTTATATTGACAGTCCATTAAATGTCCTTGTAAATTTTACAAGAAATTTGCACAAAGCGCTGTACTTGACTCACGAATGAAAAGAGACTCTCCACGAAAACAAGTCGGTAGCACATGAGAGCGCGGTCAGAGTACAACCAACTTTTGTGATAAGACGTATCAGATGTAAACACAACCATAGAGGAAACATTCGAAAATCCAGTTTCATTTGGCGCCATTTTTCGAACCACTTACACATTTGCCCCGTTTACACAATTACCCCACTCCACCCTATCATTTTTTCTGTCGGTTAGTTCCAGGCAAAAAATCAAAAAAAAAAAAAAAAACTCCTCCCCTACACTTGAGAATCGGACACGGGCCAAGAAGAACTTTTTTGTTGCATTCTAAGTGCACTAACACCTCCTAGCGTCTTCATCATCAGTCCCCCTGTATAAAGATGAAACTAACTAAATTTAATTAAGGCTGAATATTTAATAAAACCACGGTTTTCCCTTCTCCAACTCAGTTTTTTCTCCCAATGCAGCGTTCTTATTTTTTTGAGATAATTTTCGAGATTTCAAGGTCTAGATTTTAATATACTTTATCCATGTCCTATAAATACTCGGAAAAATTAATTTCTTTCGAAAGACTTCAAGTTTTTTTAAGTATCAATTAGTTGTTTAAGCTGTACTAAAGGTGCTGCGAACAGCCTCTCCAGGGTTCAGTTTTAAAACGAACATGAAAACCCCCATTCAGAGTCTCTGAATGGGACCTTCAGCAGTGTCTAATAGGTACGTGTTTCTAAGAGCTGAAGCCAGCAGGACCTGCGGAGGGTGAAGAAATTGCGAGTCATTGTCTGTCGGTTGTAAGTTTAGGGGACACAAGTTGATTCAGCTTTGTTGTCGCGTGATGCATCGCCCGGTCCGGTGTCCAGGCAGCCTTCCACAACGTCTCTCACTGCTCAGAAGCACGCCACAATATATAAACACAATAACCTCCTTAATCACCTCCCATAGCTCATTCTAAGCTCACCACATGCTCCTTCCCTTTGTACTACTTACATACTTGCATTTGAGGGCGTTTAACATATTTCACATCTGACGTTACGCTTGTTTTGAGCCCTTTTTACCCTCTTTCCTTTCATTCATTTCTTAAATAGGGAAATTTATAGTGCGCGTGAAAAGGAACGTCACCGAAATCGCTGGTCTTTCATTTACGAATTACGATTTTCTTTATCAAAACTTCACCAGAGACCAGTAAAATATAATGTACTATGTAATGTTACCCCTTACTAAATTATATTCATTTATTCTTTACATGTTGTCAACAGATATCACTGTGATATTTTTCAAGAAGAACAATAGGTATCAACAAAAATGAAAATCGCTGAAAATTATTACACATAGGTTTATTATTTTTCTATATAGATCACTCGACTACAAAGGACTTACGGTTAATCAGAAACACGAGTGTGAATTGCAAAAGAGGCCTAATCTCCGTTCAAATTTTAGCTGACCGAATTGCGATCAATGTTTTTCTTTTCTTTGGTAGTAACAATGGCAAAGCTGTGTTATTTGCAGACGAATGATCTAAATAGAAAGATAATAATTTTTTGTGTAGTAATTTTCAGCGTTTTCATTTACTAACCTCATTCATTTTCACCTTTGAAATAATTTAATACATAAAAATTTAACACTATGGACACTTGAATGAGAAATGCGTAATATATGTGAAGTGAATATCTAGATAGTTACCTGATGTACAACACCTAAATGTTCCTAGTTGATATATTGACAATTAAAGGCTTTACAAAAAAAAAAGCTTCTCGATTTCTACTCAAGATGGGTCAGCTGTGACCGAGCGAGCTACGGCATGTGTCTCTGGCGACGAGACTCGGACTGGTTGCAGGGGCCGTGAGTTCGGGACTCGCCTCGGGAGCATATTTTCGGGCAAGTCGGTCGCAGTCCTCCCTCGTCCCAACCCAGGGCGGTGAGGCCAATGGGAAGCCATGAGCGAAATCATCAGAACAAATTTTGATCTTCCCTTAGGAAGACAGCTGGTGACGTCCGCGACGCCAGGAATGGCAGTCGGACGAAAATCCAACCTGAAATAGTTGTTTACTTTACTTTTTTTACTTTTTTATCTTCTACCCAAGATGTTCAGATAAGATAGTTCCGAATACAAATACCTAATTCGCCGTTCAAACTATCAGCATAAGAATACCAAACCAGCACTTTCAGTCATTTATTAGTACACTAACAAGTACACCAATATGCCTCAAACTACCTCCACCATATGCCTCAAACTACCTAAACCATATAATCTACATCTATAATAATCACTAGTATTATGAATGATAATTACTATTCTTACGCATAAGTAGGTTGGTAATAAATTATTCTATTACTACTCGGCTATGACTACAGCACCGTACGTGTGGGCCCAAATCCTGCAGATAAAAATAAATGATAGTTATGAATCAACTTCCGTACACTCTGTTTTATCACCTATGTCAAACTTTACTGGCTCGTACGAGCTGAGCGCTCCATCTTGATTCTATGTTTTGTACTGACTGCGTCAAATGAAGCTCCGGTTAATGTTGTTTTTAAGGGCGGGCTGATGAGAAAGAATCGGTTACCCCCGCCGGCATTAATATTGTCACCTCCATCCTAATTGATTAACCAGCCAATGATGCGTCCCTAATGCCCCCGCATTTTTCATAATGTTTCAACCTCCCCTAATAACTTAATGGAGGTCCTAAATACCCGCCCTATCTGATTCCCTTACAACCATCACTCACGTAAGAAATTTTATTATTTTTCTCGGGAAGAACCTTTAAAAATGATTGATACGGAAGATATAATAGGCTAACTCAAACACTTGACGGCTTTAAAGAAATATCGTAAGTCATTGACACGAAGACTTTTCTGTTATACCACGATGAAGCTTGTAGTAAAGAACATTTAGGTTCCTTTGTTAGTTTTAAAACCTCGCGAATCTTCAAATTTGACGAGTAGCAACAAATTTTGCGCATCTGCTTCTCCAAAATAATAATTGTAGTAGAATTTTCGAGGATTTTTGATGATTTATTGAACTCAATAGGAGTTCTGAAAGATTTCCGTTTTGGATTTTCAAACAAACGGATATTTCACGTTGATCATATCACTCAAAAAACGCTGCAAATTATTACACAAAGGTTCATTATTTTTCTATATAGATCACACGTTTGTAAAGAACACGGCTTTGCCACTGTTACCACCAACCAACATGAAGAAAACCATCGATCGCATTTCGGTCAGCTAACATTTGAACGGAGATTAGGCCTCTTTTGCGATTCACACTCGTGTTTCTGAAGTCCAACCCTTAAATTTTCGTAGGGAACGAACGGTTTATCCTACAGGGCTCCGCGCAGTCTCAAAAAATTCTAAAAATTCTATGCTATTTAAATTGATGAAAAAACAATACCTTTATATCACAATTTTTTAAGTTAGGGCGTTTTTAAAATTTCAAACCTTATTCAACCTTCTTTTCAAACCAAATTTTAAACCTTATTTTTCAACCTTCGAAGTGACCAACATCAACCAAAATCTTCGGGGCACAACTAGACCCCAAATGGAGGCCACATACCGAATTTCATTAAAATCGGTCAATACTAAGTGGGAAAAGTGCAGCGTAAGGCGGACTGACGGCCAAATTTTTATTCGATTTTTGGATTCTACTTACCCTGAAACGTAAACGTTTGAGGGAGGTTTAAACATTTTTTTTCTTCTTCTTTTTCTTTTCGATTCCAAAGGTTAATTATAAAAAATAATAAACCAAAAGAGTGAACATTGAAAAAAAGAAGTATTTTTTTTTAATGAATTTTACCACAATAATCATAAAACATGGATGGTATATTCGGATTCAGCACACAATTTCTGATTCAGTTGAAATTTCAAAAATTAAAATTTTCCGAGAAATTGGAAGCATATACCTGTATCAACTACTTATGTACATATATGATGAAAACTTGCGTAAATTCATTCAACTCGAAAGTGCAATAGCCCAGTGGTTACTCTATGAGTTCGTGGAGACGAGTCAAACATGAATACGGACAAAAAATACCCTGAGCATACAGTACTCTGTTATGGTATACTGAAAATTGAGACAGAACAACAATATAGTGTGGGTAGGTACTCTAGGAGATGCCAGGAATTGACGTAGGAAGACAATTCAACCTGAGATGGTTGCTCACTTTACGAAAACCAACCCAAAATGGAAGTTCGAGGCGACGAGAAGTTTTTTGAGGTATTTATACATTTTCAACCAAGTGGTTGATTGTATAATTTCAACGATTCGTGCTATTTGGCACGAATGTAGCTAATAATCCGATTTTCTCCACTGATATGATGATGTTTCAACTCATGCTGCGTGAATATACTTTTTCTTTGAAAATTCGCTTAAAGTTTTCTCATGTTATCTGTGAAAAGGCATTTGTAGCTTACGAGTTAGAACGTTAAATTCAAAATATCCAATATGATTCTAGAGAGTATTGAAGAGATCATCAAAACCTACATTTGGGGAAAAAATCAACGTTGTAGGTCTAGTGGATGCAATTTCACGCAAATTTGCCTGTAGTTTAGGAATCACCCAGGTAGGTCCATGTCAACCTTACCGGATTGAACTTTCATTTATTTATTTATTTATTTTTCCTGCAAATATCCACCGTTGCTTCTTAGCGTTAAGATTCGAGTTGCCTAGTAAGCTTGTTATTGGAAATGATTAGCAACAGTAAGGCCATGTTTGAAGGTAGTTTTGTCGAACAAGATGTAAGGATTCCCAACCCTGGGAACACATTCATCTTGGGAGTCCTTAATACGGAATTTGGTTGTAATTAGTTAACGCACTCAGTAATGTGGCTTCTCGGCTGGTGATGATGTAACTGTCAAGCCCTGGAGCACCCAATTTTATTCCCCCCACAAAGACTAATGTCACCGTCTATTTCATAAACCGTTAACCACTCTAGTTACCCAAAGCAGGTCCCTCCTTGATTCTTGGTCTCCGTTGTGGGTACTAAGTCACTTGATGAAACCGGCAAGGTTAATTGGGTAACAAGGGAGATATGGGGAACTGGTGGAAAAGTGAGCAAGAAAACCAGGTGGTCGGAGGAGCCTGACGATGCGCGGAAGGGTTTTGTTGGGCGTAGCACATCCTACGTACCACCCTTCTCCTCTATAATAAGAGACTTTACCCATTTTAAATTATTCCAAGTGAGTGCTGTGTATTGCATTAGCTCCTTTGTAAAGGAAATCCCAAATTTTCAGCGGTTGAGGTAGAAAACAAGAGGAAGGTATTCAAAGGAGGTTTAAGTGTATGTAAACAAGAGCGTGTGCGTGTGTATGGTAGAGGACAAATACTAGCAATCAGCGCTGCCGAGGAAGACGGGAGAAGAAAGGGGCCCAGAATGTTAATTCTCATCCCTGGGAAACAATTCAATTAACATTTTCTGTTGCAATCCACTACTAGGCGAGGGGCGGAGCCCCCCGTCTCTCAGGCAGGCCTGCCCCAGTCTTCCTTCTACTCCTCGAATTCCACCTTGGATTACTTCATGTTGAGCCTGACTGCTAAACACCCCCTCTCTCGACGAACGAAAACAAATTCACCGCCGTTCCTCTCAATCTTATTTATACTCGAAGTTTCTTCATTTACTTCTTCACCCTCCAATCTATAAATTCACTCATCGAGAGGGCTAACGAATGACGACCGTCTGAAAATGATTGGATTCAATTACAGAACAAGTAATGCTGGATAAGTATAAGTAAAATGCGAGTTAAAAGGAGAAATTATTTTAATTAATTTATAAATTAATTACAACAATTTCTCGTGTAAATAGAGATTGCGATACCATCACTCAATAAAGACGTAGAACAACGTGAAAACAGAAATTGTGAAGTAGATGCGGCACGTGCCTTTTCCCGCCAGTACATTTTGATCGTGATGTAAAAGGGATCTTTTACAATCAAAGAATGTGGTTATTTTGCTTAAGACATCATTTTTGTCATAGTTACCCTTGTCAGAAGCATATTATTACGATCTAATTTACAACCATAGCAATCATCAACTAACATTACTAACGAACATAACATACTTAATTCAAATATAGTAGTGAATTGTCAAAGAGAATGAAGCTATTGCAATGAACTCAAAATTTTAAACATGGACTTCTTTGAATTCATTTTTTCTTTTTTTTTTCACTGAAATCGGTTTTGGAAACATTATAAAACGATTCGAAAAATTATATATACACAGGGTGGTTCTCAATGAATGGACCACCCTACCCATTTTCGTGATAGAAAAGAAACAATTTTTCAAACAGTATCCATAATTTTTCACGAGGAATTCAAATATAACAACTTCGCTCGTATCAACTCCCAATTTTGGTTTATCATTTTTAATAATGATTCGTCAATTCCAATGGATTGACGAAGAAAACATTTTTTTAAACACCCCTTTAAAATTTGTTGGTTTACGTTTCAAGGTACGTAGAATCCAAAAATCGAATGAAAACGCTGCAAATCATCACACAAAGGTTTATTATTTTTCTATATAGATCACTCGTCTGCAAAGAACACGACTTTGATATTCTTACCACCAACCATCACCACGCTAAATGAGAAAAGTGCTGCGTACAACGTACGGCGGACGGCGGACGGATGGCCAATTTTTTATTTTTTATTTGGATCCTACGTACCTTGAAACGTAAACCAACAAATGTTGAGGGCGTGGGGAAGGGGGTGTTAAATAATTGTTTTTCTTGGTCGATTCCAAAGGTTCATTGCTGAAAATAATAAACCAAAATTTGGCCGTCCGTCCGCCGTCTGCGGCTTTTTATTCAATTAGCATTGACCGATCTTAATGAAATTAGGTTTGTGGGCTCCATTTAGGGTCTGGTTGTGCCCCGAAGATTGTGGTTGATGTAGGTCACTTCTATGGGTTGATAAATACGGGTTAAAATTTTGAAAACGCCCTAACTCAAAAAATTTTGATATAAAGGTATTGTTTCTCCATCAATTTAAGATAGTATTGAATTTTCAGAGACCACGCAGAGGCCTGGAGCTCCCTACGAGAACTTAAGGGTTGGACTTACGACATCAGAAACACGAGTGTGAATCGTGAAAGAGGTCTAATCTCCGTTCAAATTTCAGCTGACCGAAATGCGATCGATGTTTTTCTTCATGATGCTTAGTGGTAACAATGGCAAAGACGTGTTCTTTGGCGACGAGTGATCTATATAGAAAAATAATAAACTTTTGTGTAATAATTTGCAGCGTTTTTATTCCGGATTCGGATTCTACTTACATTTTCATGAAAATATCGTGCCCCAGCCGATTTTTTTCACGGCGCGCATCCCGACCAGCAATTTAGCAGCCGCTGAATTGCTCAAAAATCTGATTTTGAGGAATCCAAAGTGTGGCACCAGTGGCTCACCAGTTCATTATTTTCAAACAAAAATACGAGTTTATTAGTCAGGAATTTCGGACAAACCTGAAGGTCCAAATTTCAAAAAATAGGCCAAAAAACACGTTTTTAAGTTTTTTATGTAGATATTACCATCACAATCATAGTAATTTATGTATTGGATATTGGGATTCAACACTAATATCCTGATATAAGTCCAATATCAAAAATTAACAATTTCCAAAAAGTTGTAACCTGCGTTAATTTGTTGTACCCAATAATGCAATAGGAATAGCATGGGTACTCTCTAAAATAGCCTAGTGGAGACAAGTAGAACATATTTATGGACTCCTAACATGTTCGTAATGAAATCGAAAAAAAAAACAACAAAATATGTGTTCGGAGGGACGAGATGAGTATTTTTAGAGTTTTTGTTTCAAATTATAACCGAGTTGTTGATTGTATAATTTCAACGATTTGTGCTATGTGCCACATTCTCAAGACTGACTACTTTCTCATATACCTACCTACCTAGCTGATATTTCGATTTTCTCTACCGTAGCTCTAAATTTTTTCACGACACCATACACCGCATATTTCGTGTTTTTCATTTTTTTTGGTGTGTTTCAACTTGAATATGGAAATAAACTTCGACGGACTGCCTACCAAAACTAATAGATGAAAGTTCAACGTTACTAAGTATTAGGTACCGCTTTGGTGCCAGACTGGCACCAATGTTGGAGGGGGGGGGGGGGGTTACCTCGAATTCGCATGTTGGGTGTCGTAGATCATGCATTTTAAAATGCTCTTCAAATTCGAGGCTCCCATGTCGCTAGGAATGTTATAGTGGATAATGGTGAAGGGGGAGCAACATTTCATGCCTAAAATACTTAATAAATGACCTCGAGTGAAACAGTTTTTCCGCTTACCAACTGGTTTTAATAGACCTAATGTTTATAGAATGGGACGTCCCCTGGAATGCATGCATTACTTAACAATATGTTTATTTCTCAGTCTTCACACCCAATTGGTTAGAAGTAACCGTTAGTGGCGCCTGATTTTGCGTGATTAGTTGCCTCAAATACTACTAATTCTGAAGAGACTGATGAATTGGTTGAGTGCTAAACTTCCCCTCTGTTATGGTAGATTCATTGGAATAATTCCATTTACATTTACATTGATGATGGTTGAGTTGAATTCATTCTAAATCGCATTGATGACCGCATTTATCATCACCGAATGCACATTCCAGTGATCTGGAACAGCATCCCATCTCAAAGTGATTTAATCACAAAAAAAAAACTTTGGGTTGCGTCTCTCCTATATTACCTGCGCACTAAATCCAGCTTCTCCGTTTTAGGTAGTTTAAATTTTTTCGGCTTCGCTCACCTGAAATTAGGATTTCAAGTTCACTCGAAATATAATATAATAAGATATGAAGGGCGGGTTCTCTAATCATAACTCTACATTATCACATAACTGTTATTGCTATAGCATTACGATTGGATATTTCATAAAACAGAGACAGAACAAAAAAAAGAGAAAAAAAAGAGAGCTCCATTACCATTAGAGCTCCGTCACCACTCGATGCATCGATACATCCGTCCTGTTTCGAAACAGGACAGATGTATCGATAGCTGGTCCGATACGCGTTACATTCATTCGATTCATCGGAAAGATGCATCAATGATCATTCGGTGGCTGGAATTGTCCCAGGAAACCTCATGTCAGCTTGGAATATTCTTGTGCACGCTTACCTAGAGTGATAGGTTAGTGACTGTCCTTCTCAACGTTGGTTTCAACGAAGTAATACCGTATCGGTCAGAGTTTTGCCCAAGCTTCGAGTCTCGCACCAGAGTCGACGCATAGGGCCACTTATAGAGCGATCCACGAAAAGACGAAAGCACTAGTAGAGGAGAAAGAGTGATCGCCGGAGTGTAAGACGATGGGGAATGGAAGATCCCAGCATCTTAAGTCCTGTCACCTGGTCCCTTGTCCTTCTTTATTACAGGATTAGATCCTGAGATAGTCTTGTCTTTTATTGCTGATTGCCCCTTCTTCTCCATCGCTCGGACCAGCACTTACCGTTCAAACATACTCGTATATCCTTTTCTGGAACTCCGAGGCTCCACCCCAATTAGTTCCCTTCTAAATCGTCTCCCTGGGTTTCTTTTATCAGTTCGACCGGTCGGGGTCGAACCAAATAGCTTGAAGGGTTTTCCCTCATTTGTCCTTAGAAGGTTTTCTTTGGTCTAGTAACAGCTACAGTTGTGGAACTTTTCGATAGATTATGTGGAATAGAATGCAGATGGTCCCTCATGAATTGCTTGACCCCTGATGGATAGGTTCTGTGCAAGGATAGCAAGGTGGATAGCTTCTGCGCATGTGAAAAAGTGACATAATTTTGTGAAGTGAGAGTGAGGAAACCGCGTGCCAACACAATTGACTGACTTTATTTCTCCACGTTAGATGGTAGTGTTTTCCAAATATTGAATTTCCACAAATCAAATCGTTAAGCCTCACATACTCTTAATAAACTCACAAAATATTCATACTTCAGAGTTAGATTCAGGTAGCTTTTGCATGAATGAAACGCTTTGAACAAATTTGTCATCTGGAATTTTGGGAGAATGGCAAATCTATTATTGTTGTAGCAGAACCAATTTCAGAACCACTTTTTTCACCCCTCCTATTTGATCGGTTTCTTCCAAAATTCGGAGTTTCTCCCAACATTGAATAATTACCCACGGAGAGGGACGTCCCGTATTGATGAGACAGCCAACTAATGTTTAGAGACATCCGATTCCCCCATCCTAAACGAAACGGCGGCAAATAAATATTATCAGTCGTTTTTATTGAGACGCGGGAGGAAGGGAAGATGTCTGGCTTTGATGGGTAGCAGTCGGCTGAGGGGAAGTTATAAATGAACCAAGGTGCAGAAGGAGGGTCCTCAGGGACCGTCCGATTGATGGCCGGTGATATTAACCTAATAATGATAAGGGTCATAAAATATCTACACTCGAGGATTCTTTCGGAACAAACTTATTTATCTTAGCCTTATATTTGATAAGTGGACCTAGAAGCCCCCCACATCTCATGCCACCCCATTCTATTCGATACTTTCAGTTGTCATGTAATTTCGCAATAAATGTGCGGAGAGTACCTGTTTTCATCTTCATGATGGCTTAATAGTAATAATAACCCTGATAAGGAGGCAAGTTTGGTTAGTCTTGGACCGAAAATCCCCCAGATTACGCTAAAATTAACCACGACATAATATATGACATATATTATGTAGAACATATATTATGTATACATTGTAGAATTCGTTTTTTAACCCAATTTAATGGGTTGATGGACATTTAGCCACTTTTTTGGTTGAAATTTCATCTAATGTGTATTGTAGTTTTGTTTTTACTATCTGTATTCTAATGATAGATCAATCATTAGAATTTCCGACTATATTGATCAGTTTTGTCAAAAAACTCCATTTTTTAAATCAAAAAATTTGACAAATCTTGTAATCATTTTGGATACCTTCTAGGTAATCGTGTCATTGTCGATGTTTTAGTAACTTTAATTTTTTTGTCCATTATGGCCTCAATTCTAATTCGTCTTAGTCAAGATGGAAAGAGCATGTTTGGAATTTGAATATTTTGGTTGTCTCAATCCTATCTCTAAGCATTCTCTTTACAATGAATGAGACATGAATGACGCGAACTAATCACTGTTTGTATTATTCAGTGGTATTGACATGGATGTATTGCCTTTTGGCTGGGGGTCAAGGAATTTTTCGCGACACTTTTTTTTTGCCACGCCAAATGCAACGCGATATCAGTAAACAACATCATAGATATCGGATGCTATGAATCAAGGTTCTCTAGAATGAATAGAATAAGGTCCAGGGCAAGCACGACTCACGGGAAAGGCCGCCGCTCCCGCCGCTGCTTCCGTGAATGCTCGGTCGCTAAAGGGTTAAATTTGATTGTAAACATTTGTTTGATTGTACCGTTGAAAAGCTGAAGTTCTAAGAAAGTTTTCTCCTTGCCGGAAAGAAATTCGAAGGTGGCTGTCGTAAACCGTGATGGATCAAAGAAAGTAGTGATGTCAAAAATCAGACAATTTCAATGTTTAGGGTTTATTTTGACCCTTGATTTTTAATTTGTTAAAAAATTGGTTTGACATTAGAAAGACAAGAAATTTAACTTTCTCCCATCGGTGTAATCAGTTTTTGATTTTTTTAAAAATTGAGGGAGTTATGGACAAACATGGAAAACACGAAAAAACGCACATAGCTTTCTCGTATCCATAACCCGATTGTATAGATGATGCGATGCGTAGTAGTTAATCTCCCAACATCAATCTCTAAGTACCTTCCACTACCCTCATAGGGGACCATCTACACGCTAATCTGAACAATCCTGAGACAATTTGTCAAAATCGGATAGAAAATGTGGAAGTTATGGCTGTTACAAGTAATTCACGTTTGCGCATGCGCAGCAACTACTATTAGAGATGATTTTCGTAGGGGACCATCTACACGCCTATTCGCACAATCCCCGAAAATATCTTCAAAATCGGATGAGAAATGTAGAAGTTATGGCAAGTATTTCATGACAGACAGACAGACTGACATGGAACCAAAATTGTTCGCTATGGTCTGAAGCGTAAAACGCGAGTGGAAATTTCGATTTTAGAGAACTTTTTATTTTCAACCTTGGAAAGTGAAAACGAAGCTTCCGCTACTTCGGTAGACTCAGAAGCAAAACTTAAAAAAATTGCAAAAACGAAATTGCTAGGAAACTTTGTAGCTGGAAATACCTTTTAGAATCGATCCCTGAACTTTGGCGAGTCGATCCTGATACACACTGTATAATAACACCATGATAACAATAGAAGTATAAGAGTGTATTACAACAATCATTTACAATAGACTGTATTATTCTTATTATACCCATTGGCTTACAGTAGTACATCAAGCTACTATTATAGTAGTATTTTAAGCTACCAGGAAATGGGAAGTTGATCGCTTTCCTTGAAAACAGCCACCTTCAGTCCCAAACATTCGATTCACCTTTTCGTGTTAAGCGGTAGTGGAGTCCGTTATTTTTATGTTTAGGTCCTGACAGACCGCTCACAGCGAGGCGCTATTTCACTTAGAAAACGGAAGGTTAAACCTTAACTTACATGCTTACTGACCGAGGAGCTGTCGGAAGGGGCAGCATTTTTCAGCGTATTCGTGTGTGTCAGTAGTATATTTCCAAGAGCCGACATCTTGATATTAGGGAGACCAGCCTTTCTGTATTGCTCTCAAGTATACTCAACTCCTTCCCTTCGGCTATGAACCCTTAATTATTATTTCATGCAAATTACCAGTCTTGACCTAAAGCCTTGGGGGTCCATAAATATGCAATTTCTCAAGAGTCACCTTTTTTTTTTTTACAACACGCTTGAGCGTGATCAGTGTTAACGTCATTGAAGGAGAACATGCGTAATCACCTCGATCGTATTTTCAGGTGTTATGTAGAAGGTTCTAGCCTTACCGATTGACTTCGTGAACGGACTTTTGATAACTAACAGAACTAACAGTTAGGGTGCTTAAAAAATTGATGATGTGCTTTTCTTCGGATGAGTAGTTCCATAAACAAAAACGCTGAAAATTATTACACAATGGTTTATTATTTTTCTATATAGATCACTTGTCTACAAAATCACCAACCATCCAATATGAAGGATAAAAAAATAAAAAAAAAAAAAATCAAAAAAAAAAAAAAATCAAAATCACCAACCATCGATCGCATTTCGGTCAGCTCTAATTTGAACGGAGATTAAGCCTCTTTTGCGATTCACAATCGTGTTTTGATTTATATATATATATATTCCAATATAAATTCTTTAATTTTCGTAGGGAGCGAACGGTTTGTCCTACAGAGCTCCGCGTGGTCTCAAAAAATTCCAAAAATTCTATAGAATCTTAAATTGAAGGAAAAACAATACCTTTATATCGAAATTTTTTGAGTTAGGGCGTTTTCAAAATTTCAAAATTGATTTTGGAACCCTTAGAAGTGACCTACATCAACCAAAAGCTTCGGGGCACAACTAGACCCCAAATGGAGCCTACATACCAAATTTCATCAAAATCGGTCAATGCTAAGTGGCAAAAGTGCCGCGTACGGCGTACAGCGTACGGCGGACGGACGGCCAAATTTTTATTCGATTTTTGGATTCTACGTACCTTGAAACGTAAACCATCAAATTTTGAGGGGGTGTTAAAATTTTTTTTTCTTGGTCGATTCCAAAGGTTCATTATTGAAAATAATAAACCAAAAGAGAAAAATAATAATGATGATAGGAAATTCAGATAGGTCCTAGGTATGTGGGTAGGTAGATACGTGTTATGCCCACATCCTGTAAACAATTCAGATCTTAAATAAAGAAGTGAGTGAGTGAGTCAACACCCACATGGAGAGACGATGTATACGGTACGAGGTATGGGGGAACACATCAACATGACGTCACCTCCGACAGGAAGTACCTAGAGTATACATAATAAGCTCACTCAGGGGTGATCCAGTATGCAAGTCCGCTCATTCGCCGTGTTCATTTTTATTAGATTTTCGAATTCTACGTACATTGAAACGTAAACCAGCGAATTTTGAGGGGGGTTAAAAAAAAAATTTCATGGTCGATTCCAAAGGTTCATTATTGAAAATAATTAACCAAAACGAAATACGGACCTAACAGTGCTGAGAAAACAATGTCCATGATCAAAAAAAAAAAAAAAAAAAAAACAGAGTAACTTAACTTGTTGGATGGTAAACATTGAAAGACGGCTTTCATCGGCAATTACACCATTTAGAATCATCTGAGGTGTCACCCCTGGTCTCCAAAGGATGGAAGGGTCATACTGATCAGTAAAAACCTGCGGAACGCCAAATCAAAAGCGTATTGAGCTCGAAAAAAAATCAAAATCCGAAGTAAGGTTTATGGAGACTCTGCGGCTCATAATATGAGCGCATATTATGCGCGGCCAGACGCAGTGAGCATGTTAAGATTATTTCTATTTTTAAACCCTAATTTTAAATTTCAAATTTAGGTACAACTTTAAATGTTTGAGCGCCGGTAATTTAGGGAAATACTAACCCGGAACGAGGAACGATTGGCGACCGCCTGAGAGCCCCTTAAAATGTTGTCAGATGTTCTCAAATCAAACTTTAAACCATCGAACTAGGTAAAGTTTTACTAAAATATTAGACGGTGTCGATCTGAGATATTGTTGAGCTCAGATATTCAGAGCCGCCGATCTCCCCCACTCGCTAGAGATCCCCACGGTATCGACATTTGTCATGCGAATCAACTCGCCGACTCCCTTCCTTCACGTCTCTATCTTACCTTAACTCATTTCTGTAATGTGATTTCACCCTCTAAAGAAACTCTTCCGCAGTCGATCGTGAAATTCAAATTCAGAGCGAAAAACCCTGAGAGCAGCGATTAAAAATGTTGTTGGCCTCTTAGGGGACATTGATGCATTGTTATTACTCTTTTCAAACAGGATATATTATCATCCTCGCCTTTTTTTCGCTCCCTATCTCGACTTCCCTTACTAATAAAAACGAGGGAGGTAAGAGAAGAAATAATTGCGTTATTCCTAAAAAGCTTTCAACCGGGCCG
Organism: Apolygus lucorum; assembly: GCA_009739505.2. Lineage (NCBI taxonomy): Eukaryota > Metazoa > Arthropoda > Insecta > Hemiptera > Miridae > Apolygus > Apolygus lucorum. Next base: position 40,793,894 of record CM019167.2, on the reverse strand, counting down.
AGTGGCTTCTACCCATCCCGAAATTGATGGGCTCAATCGTATTAAATATGATTTTACCAACGGAGTTTTATTCAAACGGAAAATTGCCAATTGCGACTGAGGAGCAATAACTGACGTGATACACGTTTACCGTAACATCACAAGTTGTACTAACGAGAGTGCATGGCGAGATTAAAAGCGTACAATACCGTGCGAATTGATGAGGATATCACGAGAAAATAATATTTAATTTCAAAAATCATACGTATAGTTATCAGCTTCACGTAGTGGATTGTGCTCAACTGGTCAACTTTTGAGGTAAATCGGGATATTGCTTCAAATTTGAACATTTTCTTCAAGAAATATCCATATTTCCTCCAAACAAAGTTAATATTTATTTTGGTGTATCGATGACAACTAGAATGATCAGCTTTTATCCTCTCACGCAATTTTGGGTGGCTAACTCTACCCCTAAATTAAAGAGGAAGGAAATACAATAAAATTGTAGGAGTAGAGTTAGCCACCTGAACTAATCAAAATTGCGTCGTAACTCATAATTTTCGAAAAATTCAAGTAAAATCCGAAAATGGATATCACCACGTGATTCAGCATCGAAAATTATTGAAAGAACATGTATCACACTTGGGGTCTACCTTCATCTCAATTTTGTAACAATCCAGGGATTGCGCATGTGTGCGCACTAGATGGGTTGTGCGCAACCAAAAACATATTGTTAAGTAATGCATGCATTCCAGGGGACGTCCTATTAGATAAGCGGTAGATCAATGTAAACCGTTTGGTAAGCGATAAAACTGTTTCACTCGATGTCATTTATTTAGTATTTTAGGCAAGAAATAGTGGTCCCACCCCCCTCACCATTATCCACCTTAACGTTTCTAGCGGCATGGGAGCATCGAATTTGAATACGATGATCTACCATCATCTTGAATATGATGAATTACATGATCTACGATACCCAACATGCAAATTCGAGTTCAAACCCCCCCCCCCCCTCGATGGGGTGCCAGTCTGGCACCAAAGCAGAAATACGTCATAACGTTGAAGGTAAAACAAACAAAAAAAAAAAAAAAAACACGAAATATGCAGTTTACGGTGTCCTGGCACCATGGTGCCACCACTATTAGTTCCATGGTGGTAGAGAGAATAATTGATGAAAATCAGAATGTATAATGAGAATGTTTCCTCAATTTCAAAGCTTGGGTACAATTAGTAAGCTATAAAGGAGCCGAAATATTTAAAAATCGGATATTTTGTGAATATTATCCCCCCACTCACCTATCATCATGCTAATTTTGATACTCTGGTGAAATAGTGTGCAATTTCGAAGATTTTGGAGTCGAACAAAAAAAGAAACACGCAAATCGGTAGGAAATTGAGGCCTGGGCAGAATTTACAATATTATGCTCGCAAACGCACGGTTTTTAAGCGTTAACCCCCCATTTCTCCCCCTTAAAAGGCAAAATTCGAAGTTCCGGCGACGTAGTGCACAACTAGATAGATTTCACGAAACAACAGATAGAACCAAGAAATTCGGTTGGAATCTAAGGCCTGTGCAGACGACACAAGATACAATACAATTTACACTTTACAAGTTTCTTTATTCATCAAATTAAATTACACTGTGGTTAAGCCCCAAGACCAGGAGTCGCGCGGGGCTTTGATCTGGTGTGAAACAAGTATCCTTATTATAGTAGCAAAATACAAGAAAATAAAATAGTCCTCATACATGAATGATAAAATGTATAGTAAATTAGAGACAAACTGTCGAGTTGTTGCATTTAAATTTTTTCATTAATTAATTAGGTACTTAACCAAAACATTTCTTACGATGTGATGGTGCTACAATTTCAAATTCATCCTGTTTGTTGCGTAGCGGGTTTTGAGTAGGTAGGTATTTTTGTTTGCATATGATACGGTGTTCACAAAAGCAGTCTATGAAGCAATGAAAGACATCAACATCCCAACAATGATCATAAGACTGACTGAAATGACGATAAGAGCCAAGTCTCTCCAAGGTTAAGTGGGTGGATCCCTGTCTAATGAGTTTGTAGTCCACAATGGTCTTAGACAGGGGGACCCGATTTCCCCAGTGCTCTTCAATATCCTCCTCCTGAAGATTGTTTCCAATGCCACTCTAGACACTAATAGGGGAACCATTTTTAACAAGTCTAAGGTCCTACTAGGCTTTGCTGGTGACCTTGACTTAGTGTGCCGTTCAAAACGGGAACTAGGCCAAGCCTTCCAAGCTTTAGAAGAACAGGCTGGTCAGCATGGACTGCAAGTTAACGGGGACAAAACTAAGGTGATGGTAGTGTCTAGAAGAGGGAATCACCCTGAAGTTTGCGATATTCAGAGCCGCGAATTCCAGATAGTTGATAATTTCGTGTACCTAGGATCACTGGTGACGAATAAGTGCGAAGAAGATGCAGATGTAAAAAGAAGAATTGCTGCTGCTAACCGAAGCTACTTCGCATTCGCCAAGCTTCTAGGAGACAGAAATTTGTGAAGAGCGACAAAACTTAGAATTTACAAGACTTATAAGACCTGTGGCAACTTATGGGTGTGAGACTTGGGTTTTAACTAAGTCTAATTTCAGGAAGATGGACTGCTTTCAGAGGAAAATCTTGAGTAGGATAGTCGACCCAGTTTTCGAGAATGGAGCATGGAGGAGGAAAAAAAACAGAGAGCTTGCCGAAATGTACAATGAACCTTCCATCACTGTCCATACCCGAACCCTGCGGCTGAATTGGCACGGTCATGTGAGGAGGAGGATGCAAAGTGATAGGCACGTAAAAAGAGTGTTTGACCTCAAAAATGAGGGTACACGACCAAGAGGGCGTCCCAGGGCAAGGTGGAAAGACGAGGTAGAGAGTGATATGAGGCGCGCAAATATAAGATGGAGTGATGACAGAACACTTTGGAAACGGGTGGTTATTCGAACCAAAGACCGATTTAAGGCTGGACCCCACATGCCCGAGCCGAGCCCGCACCGAGCGACGTCCGAGAGACGGACGACACACGGATAGGAAGTAATCATGGGAAATCTTACGGGGAAGTCCCCACTCTTCCGCACCGTCCCTCCGACACGAGCCCGCACCGTCTCAAACTACTTTTGTTTAGTTTTGCACGGACGTGCCTCGGATAGCAATGGACCTGGAAAAGTTAATTGAGGAGGTTCGCAATCGCGGAAAAGGATTAATTTCGATTGGAAAAGGATTAATTTGGTTTGGAAAAGGATTAGTTTCGATTGGAAAAAGATTAATTTGGTTTGGAAAAAGATTGATTTCGTTTGTAAAAGGATTAATTTGGTTTGGAAAAGGATTAATTTGACTTGGAAATGCTATATATTACCGCACATAAACATTGATCACATTCTGAAATTGTTTTGAAAAAATCTGAATTGCACTTGGAAAATTTTGTATTTGACTTGGAAAGTTCTGAAATTGAATTGGAAAGTTCTGAAACTGGATTGGACAATTCTGAATATGGTTTGAAAAATTCTGAAAATGGTTTGGAAATTTAGAAAAATTGGTCTGAAAAATTCCGAATTATACTTGGAAATCCTATACATACATTGGATTTCAACTATCGACCTGCGCTCTGATATTGGCCACTGAAAGTTCTAAAATGGTATTCGTGACAACAGCGCACTAATGAAAATGTCATGGAATGCTGGACATCTCAACAACTGAATTTTTGCTAATAATGAGTTAGAGGGTATGAGAGCCAGAGAGGTTGTTCCTGAGCTCCCTAAAATTTGGCACAAAGATGATTGATTGATTGCACGAATTTGTTTACAAAACCAGGAAGGGATTATGGCCGAAGTGGCCCTCCTCCACCCCCCCCCCCTGGCAAACATAAGTTATTACATCCTCGATTTCGTTGTAGGTACATCAGAAAACAAAGCTTCCGCAACTGTTTTTAAAATTCGCCAACATTACGACTCGAGCTTCAAATCGTGACTGACCGCGCTCGGTCCCGACTCGGAAATGTGAGGCCTCCCTACTCCGTAACGTACACACGGCCGTGTCGCGGGTCGGGCTCGGTGCGGGCTCGGCTCGGGCATGTGGGGTCCAGCCTTTAGTCTGTAGTGCTACAAATAGAAGAAGAAGAAGGTATTTATGTGTCCAAGGTTAAGTACACCTGCACGTGGTTCTTCCCGCTAGTATGTTGGTGCAAGGCACTTCGTTTTTTTGCAGGTATTTTTTTGCCTTTGTGTTGAATCTTGTTATGCTTTCATTTTCCATATATATTTCAGGTATACTTAATTAGATTGTCAATTGCCGGTACCATAAAGCTAGCTAGTCTCACACTGTGATCGTAGGTTAATCGTGGTTGTTCGATGGTCGGGAACAGTTGCCTCCTCGTCTTCGGATCAGTGAGTTTAGTTTCTTCCCACTTCAAGTTCTTCGTACCATATCTTACCGCCGATTGGTAATAGAGTTCAATTCCAATTTTCATCAAAATCGGTCGATGCTAACTGAAGAATGTGCCGGGTACGGCGGACGGCCAAATTTTTATTCGATTTTTGGATTCTACGTACCTTGAAACGTAAACCAGCAAATTTTGAGGGGGTGTTAAAAAAATTTTTTCATGGTCGATTCTAAAGGTCCATTATTGGAAATAATAAACCAAAATCGAATAAAAATTTGGCCGTCCGCCGTACGCGGCACTTTCCCCACTTAGCACTGACCGATTTTGATGAAATTCGGTATGTGGGCTTCATTTGAGGTCTAGTTGTGCTCCGAAGATTTTGGTTGATGTAGGTCACTTTTGCGGGTTGAAAAATAAGGGTTGAAATTTTCAAAACGCCCTAACTCGAAAAAATTTGACATAATGGTATTGTTTTTCCCTTCAATTTAAGATAGTACTGAATTTTCAGAGTTTTTAGAGACCACGCGGAGCTTTGTAGGACAAACCGTTCGCTCTCTACGAGAATTTAAGAGTTGGACTTACGATAATTCAGAAACACGAGTGTGAATTGCAGAAGATGCCTAATCTCCGTTCAAATTTCAGCTGACCGAAATGCGATCGATGTTTTTCTTCATGTTGGTTGGTCGTAACAATGGCAAAGCCGTGTTCTTTGCAGACGAGTGATCTATATAGGAAAATAATAAACCATTGTGTAATAATTTGCAGCGTTTTATTTGATTTTTGGATTCTACGTATCTTGAAACGTAAACCAACACATTTTGAGGGGGGCTTAATTATATTTTTTCTAGGTCGATTCCAATGGTTCATCATTGAAAATAATAAAACAAAACAAGTTTCTCCTTTGCTTCGTTTATTTTTTAAACAATTGTTTTGAAAAACGTGTAACTATGGATTAGGTGGTGCGATTTGTGCTATAAATTGTAACCTCTCTAACTGTAACCTCTCCAGGGTTGACGTTTGCCGATCTCTCACCCAGGCGTTTCTGACTATTCGAGTGAACAGCAACAAGTGGAAGGCGATGAGGGCCTCTTCAGAACTGGAAAGTTCCAGTGCTTTCCTGAACAGGGCGAGCGGCAAGCATCTGAAAGGTGTGGGGACCCAACGGAACTCGGGGACCTGTATCTTTGTCCAGAAAAACCTGGATGAAAGGACGGTAAAAGTGGGTGGAGAGGGAGAATTCGGTAGAGAATTAATTGGAACAAAGTGGGCGGGGGTTGAGTGCTCTTCTGGTGTGTGAACCCGGCGATTAATTACAGAAGATTGTAATTGTCTTGCTGAGCAATTAGCGCAGGGGAAGCGGCCCCGCAAGAGGGGACGAGTGGGGCAAATTGGCCCGCATTTGACCTGAACTTGTCGAATTGTCTTCAACCGGCGGTGAAAGAGGAGATTGGCGATGGCGAGGGGGTTAGAAACGTTCGCTAGAGTGTTTGTCAAGTAGTGCCCCTATAGGTTGAACAAAGGGGTTGAGGGCGGGGGGCGGGGAGGGGGTCCTCTTTTCACTGTCATTACGACCTCAAGATATCTTTCATACCACTCGCCCCTTCCTGGGCGGCGCAACGAGATTATAGAAAACAAGCCGCCACTCGTCGTCGCGGCTCAGCGCTGTGAAGTTTCAACGTCGCACCATTAAAAGGCGATTCCACACAATGTAGCCTGTTTAGGCTATTCCACTTGGCTCGGTCCTCTTTGAGATTTTCCTCCTTGATTTCGAATTGGTGTGGGTACTTTAAAACGAGGCTACTATGTACTTATTTTGGTTTATTATTTTCAATGATGAATTTCTGGAATCGACCGAGAAAAACAAATGTAGGGTTCAGGGGAATAACCCCATCATTGCAAAAAAGCTGAATCAGAGAAAATCGCAAATTGAGGGGGTTCACTACGTCGAAGTTCTTTAATTTCCACTTTCTGAGTTTGTAGCAAAATCGAATTCTCTATGAAATTCTGAACATTTTGCTTTATAACACTCCGCTATTGTGACCACGGGAACCATCAGAAAAAGAAGAGGAAGTGCGCGACCTCTGCAGCACGCGCCTTATCTGGTTCGACCCTCATTGCCCCAACAGCACGTGAACGTACGTGTTGAGTCAGTCGTATAGAGATACACTCTACTTCAAGTTACTGGTCTAGAGATACATTCTAATTCATGTTACTAGTCTAGAGATACACTCTACTTCAAGTTACTGGTCTAGAGATACATTCTAATTCATGTTACTAGTCTAGAGATACACTCTACTTCAAGATATTAGTCTGGAGATATCCTCTACTTCAAGTTACTAGTCTAGAGATGTCCTCTACTTCAAGTTACTAGTCTAGAGATACCCTCTACTCCAAGTTACTAGTCTAGAGATATCCTCTACCTCAAGTTACTTGTCCAGAGATATCCTTTACTTCAAGTTACTAGTCTAGAGATATCCTCTACTTCAAGTTACTTGTCCAGAGATACCCTCTACTCCAAGTTACTAGTCTAGAGATATCCTCTACTTCAAGTTACTTGTCCAGAGATACCCTCTACTCCAAGTTACTAGTCTAGAGATACCCTCTACTCCAAGTTACTAGTCTAGAGATATCCTCTACTTCAAGTTACTAGTCTAGAGATATCCTCTACTCCAAGTTACTAGTCTAGAGATACCCTCTACTCCAAGTTACTAGTCTAGAGATATCCTCTACTTCAAGTTACTAGTCTAGAGATACCATCTACTCCAAGTTACTAGTCTAGAGATATCCTCTACTTCAAGTTACTTGTCCAGAGATATCCTCTACTTCAAGTTACTAGTCTAGAGATGTCCTCTACTTCAAGTTACTAATCTAGAGATCCACTCTACTTCAAGTTCAATCAATCAATCAATAACACGTTTATTGAGCAATAGATTAACATACACCATGTACAGACGTGAAACCGTTATGGTTCTAAGAACCGTCAACGGGAGTTCCGTCATAAAGTTTTTTCTACTAATTTAACATTATAAGGCTGAACTATCGGAATTGAACACGGGCACAAAATTCATATTTACACAAAATAAATAGTAAATTATTAATAGTTATTAAGTTAGTACACTAGTTTACAAATACGAAAGGATCAGAAGGCACGAAACAGCTGAAGATTGCTTTTAGGGTATTATTTTGTCATATAATCAATATCTTATATTGTTAAATTTTAAATCTGGTACATTTATGTAACAGAATATATTTATTCACTCAGTTATTTCTTGAATTACTGTATTGTGGCCCAAGGAAGCCATTTGACCTTATCCTAAGTTTAGCCAAGAATTAATATACTGGTAATATACACTCCACAAATCCATTTAATTTTCATAATTAAATTCGGAGATAAGAAATCCCCTATACTTCCATGCAGTTCTATAAAAGGCACAAAGCTGTGACCAGTTCCTCCCATTAAGTATATCAACACATTCCTCCCTCGTGAGTTCTACTTTACCAAAATATGCTCTACGATAATAGCCTAGTATAGGGCAGTGCGCCAGGAAGTGTTCGGTGGTCTCCTCAGCACCCCTGTTACAAAGAGCACACAGGTAATTTCTTCCGCTGATCCACGGCTTCCAGTTGACATTCAGGAGCTACTTCAAGTTGGGTACTAGTCTAGAGATACCCTCTACTTCAAGTTAATAGTCTGGAGATACACTCTACATCATGTTACTAGTCTAGAGATATACTCTACATCATACTAAACACCATATCATTACTGAATGAATTTATTATGGTAAAAGCATATGAAGAAGAATCGAAGCAAAGCCAACTAAAGTGGAATAAGAAGAACTAATGTTGCATACAACATAGATAACAGTTGACATCATAATAAAATAATTGAATTCAAAACGGCGGCTTTCGTTTAAAAAAAAACGTCCACGCGAAAAAGCCTGTGACTGTCGATGATCAAACACTGTCAATCGATAAAAAATGTACTCGACTTTACAACTGTAAAAGGAACGAAAAACAAGCGGGACACCTTCTGATAACCTTCAAATACCAATTTTTTCATGCAATCATGTACGGACCAAGGAGCGATGATGAAACATCGATAAAAGCGTCGATCGCGCGCTTCGAAAATTCTGTGCCCCCGTCATACACGGCACGTTTCTTGGTCACCAAGGACCGAATTTGGTGGCATTTGGTATGTGGACTCCATTTGGGTTCTAGTTGTGCCGCCAAACTTTCCGTTAATCACAGCCTCCTCTGAAGGGTGAAACATAGGGGTTGCAATTTTCAAAAGTGCCCTAGCACGAAAACTCTCGAAATAAAGGTATTGTTTTTTCTTCAATTTAAAATAGTACCTATTGATTTTTAAATTTTTTTAGAGACTACACGGAGCTCTGTAGCACAAACTATTCGCTCCCTACGAGCACTTAAGGGTCGCACTTATGATAAATCATAATCGCGAGTGTGAATCACCAAATAGGTCTAATTTTCGTTGAAATATTAGCTAACCAAAATGAGTATCCAGTTATATCCAGTTTTGCTTCCTTAGCAACCTGTAATCAAATTTCCATGTGAAGTAACCACTACTTGCTACTTTTTGAATCGAGTGTGAAGCGTTTATTTCTTCCAAGTAAACTTGATTTTGAAGGTGTGAAGTATGTAGTAGGTAGGTAGTACCTACCTATGGTTAAGAAGCCCGACCAGTCTTGCATTATCCTGGATGTCCAAGTTGTCAATGACAGCTTGGACATGGAACAGATTTGGCGGGCTAAGATAAAAAAATACTTACGGATTTGCGGACCCATCTACAACAGGGTGATAGTTGCAACCTTGTCGTGGCGCGGAAAAATTGCCACGGAGTTGCGCGAGTTGGGCATTTCGGCTGGCGGACTCCGTGGTATCACCACCCTTGTTCTGCTTGGCTCATATTTGAACTGGTGGTCCTTTTATAAAGGCACTCACCTTCATCCCTCTCTCTCACCCCCACCTTCCTCATCATCCTTCATCCCAAGAGCAGGCGTCGGGTGAGTTCTGAGTCCTCTCCATTATATTTGATTTATTTATTTATGGCGTGCCCCCCGCGTTTTTTAGAGAATTTCTTTTAAAAAAAATAAATAAATTATAAAAGGTAAAAAAAATATATATAGTGACAAAGGCAAAGTAGTGATCTTTGCAGAAGAGTGATCAATACAGAAAAATAATAAACCTTTGTGTAATAATTTGCAGCGTTTTATACTCAAATGATACCACCCAGAGCTCTGCAGGACGAATTGTTTGATCCCTATAAATTGTAAATGGTTGGACATACAACAAAAGGACTTATCAAAAAAGTCTTTCAAGCAGCATGAGTTAATGAGCGAATTTACAAAAAAATCTACGAAGCGATGGTTGATAAAATCGAAATATTATCTATATTAGAGGGTATTCAGCCTTGTTGGTGTGGCTGGCACTTAACATGAATTGTTAAAATTATACATATACAATTTGTTGTATACAATCAACGTCTTGGTTGAAAAATTCGAAAAATACTGTCCTCATTCCCGCAATGTAAGTAAATATCTCGTACTTCTCGCAGATACGCGAATAACGGTTGGCTTTTAGGGAAGTATCCAAGAAATATTTGGAGGTTCGAGTTCCAGATACTCCCTATTACGATTATGAGATCAAATCTTTTCCCCCTCCACTCATCCGCGCTCTCAACAACTGATAGAAATTCCAATAGGTCCACCTAATGAAAGAACCATGGAAGTAGGAGTTGATGGATAACTTGTGAGAAGTATACGTGAGGGTGTCATAATGCCCAGTGGTCGGCACCCCTGCTGTTCTCTGATCCGGACGACCCCATCAAAGTACAGCCGTCCGATCCTGAGCCTCAATCAATCACCAACGCCCCCAACACACGGTGGCTCTTCAGTTAAGAAATACAACCATTTATCGAGTAAAGCTTAAGCCCTTTTTTCAAATAGGTTCTGATGTTTGACGACGAAAATTATTTTCTGATTGATGGTAAAACGCTGCAAATTTTTACACAAAGGTTTATTATTTTTCTATATGGATCACTCGTCTGCAAAGAACACGGCTTTGCCATTGTTACCACCAACCAACATGAAGAAAAACATCGATCGCATTCAGTCAGCTAAAATTTGAACGAAGATTAGCACACGAACGAACGGGGATTAGCGCGATTAGAACGGGGTTCAGCGCTTTTGCGATTCACATTGTTTTTGATTTATCGTAAGTCTAACCCTTAAGTTCTCTTAGGGAGCGAACGGTTTGTCCTACAGGGCTCCGCGTGGTCTCTAAAAATTCTAAAAATTCTATACTATTTAAAATTGATAAAAAACAATACCTTTATATCAACATTTTTTGAGTTAGGGCGTTTTAAACATTTCAACCCTTATTTTTCAACCCTTAGAAGTGACCTACATCAACAAAAAGCTTCGGGGCACAACCAGACCGCAAACGGAGCCCACATACCAAATTTCATCAAAATCGATAAATGCTAAGTGAGGAAAGTGACGCGTAAGGCGGACGGGCGGCCACATTTTTTTCGATTTTCGGATTCTACGGACTTCGAAACTTAAACCAATAAATTCTGAGGGGGGTTAAAATTTTTTTCACGCGGAAAGAAAATTTATTTTGAAGGAAATTTTAATTTTTAACCTTGAAAAGTGAAAACAATACTTCCGCTACCTTGGTAGATTCAGAAGCAAAATTATTCAAATTACCTAGGTACTCTAAAACCAAAAAATCCAGTAGAAATTATGTTTCAACCATCATGATTTCTTTATCATCTCATTACATCGAATCAACCACAGACAGTCTCATAATCTTACCCGGGACTCATGCTCAAATACGGAAAAGTCGATAAATGATACTTGCTACATATTATCACCATTTTCGTTGGCTCAAATTCTAAAATTTTCAGGAAATTGACCAACAGGCAAGGAATAAAAGTTATTTAGTTCTAACGATCAACAGTTGAAATTTCCATTAAAACCCGTCCATGTGTTAGTGAATTTTACGGTAAATTTCCCCAAAATTCCATCACAACTTGCTGGTTGAAGCACCTATAGAATTTCTAAAGCGAGAAAAGCGGTTCAGCGAATGGAGACAGGCGAGCCGGAGGACTCAGGTGACGTCACGCCTCATCCCAGCCATGGAGCGTGAGCACACCTCCTCTTACCATACCGGGTACCATATCGCCATCTTGGCAGTTCTTTTAATTTCTTTTTTACTAATCTCTGCAGGAATCTTTGTATTCCCCTGGACTATTATCCTGCATCGGGTCTCCAATATTACAGTACCTGTTTGAACAGGAAAATTTGTTGACCAGAACCCCATGAATGGTGAGGCATTATTATTGTGAACTCATTGGAGTACTTCCTGCCAAAGTGAGTCGTTCCTTTTCTTTCATTTTCTAAAAACTTGCACCTGTGTTGTTCTAGAAGCTCAATTCTACGAATATATTTCGTACTCTTCTTTTCCACATTTCTTCGTCTTGGTACTCCCGTACTTTCAATACCTACTCTGCTTAAGGACATTAGGGAATTAGGACGTAGGCTAGGGCAGATCATAGTGGTGCTGGAGACTGATTGGCAACTACCGAACTTGACCGGAAAGAAATAAACTGTTCTTTCCTACATTTCCATTGAATTTCTATTGAACGGCCCTTTAGTTCCTCCTCTAGCTAAAGGTGATTTGAAATCAAATTATATCAGATGAGTGGCGCCCATTTTAATTTTGTTGGTACGTACATTATCCTGTCAGGCACGACCCCCCCCCCCCCCCCCCGAACACTACCCATGCTTGTATTGGCCACCGGATGGTGCAAATGTGGTCTGGTTATTAACTGTAACAAATACCTACCAACCATGTTATCGCGCAAGGTAAACTATCAAGCATATGTGGACAGAAAGTTCCAACCAGCAAAACATCGTTATCCTAGAGCTGTGAGTGCTTTCATTACGAATTTTCTTTCTTGGATGTTAACGAAGCACAAATGTGTGGTCATGAGTGAGTGAGCTGTGTGCGTGTGTGTGTTTTCTATTCGTAGAAATGGAAAAAAGATCTCATAAATAGAAATTGGATCACTTTCGACAGGAAACTTTCGAATGTGCGATTCACTCGTGTTTCTGATTTATTATTCGTCCAAGCCAAGGAGTAACGGAGAAAATTTGAGCAACTCCTCTTCCAACGGCCCTGTTATAGTCCATAGAGAGAAAATTGCCAACTCCCTTTTAAGTATGGCGCCTACTCACGGAGTCACTAGTAATTCTGATTAATTCTACAATCATAACTTATACACCCATGGCTAGTGGTCTCATTCTCTTCTAAAACTTGAACGCTTACTAAATTTGAAGATAAAACATCAGTGAACATTCATTAACTAGGTAATTAATCATCTCCATGGTAAGTGATCGGTTGGTCTTACAGAGTTTTTGGATGGTCTCATTCGATTTTAAAACATCATCTGTATTTCAAATTAATGAAGATGCAATTCCTTTATCTCAAAAGTTTTCAAGCTATAGCATTTTGAATAATTCAACTTACACTTTTCGCTCCTCAGAAGTGCCCGACAAGTTTCGGGTCATAACTGTATCCCAAATGGATCCCCCTCCCCCCCCCCTAGATGGAGAGTGCCACGTACGACGGACGGTAACTTTTTATTAGGTTTTTGGATTCTACGAACCTTGAAACATAAACCAACGAATTTTGAGTAGGATTAACATTTTATCTTGGTCGATTCCAATAATATTATTGAAACACGTGATCGGAAAAAAAGGAAAAAGTTCAATACGGTGGTCTTCGAAACTCAAATTTAGGTCAAATTGTTCTTAGCAAGTTTAGTTCGGTTCGATTCAGAAAATTGGGCTTTGAAGAACCACTGTTCCATTTCATCTTCTTTCTGAGAGTGAATATTCCAGATGAAATTCAATTCGAGATAAATGTACGAGTATACCTACATAAGAATAATGAAACGTTGTGCTACCTATAATCTGCTAGCCGCGCAAATTGTAAAGTTCATGATCCAACACGAGGTTTATTTTCGCACCAGACTTTCTCAGAGCTTTGATTTGTGATTTATGCTACAATAAAATTGTTGTAATTATAGACGAAGATACCATTATTATTGCGTGAACAGTTCGAATATAATTTATTCGTGATATTGTTGTTCATCCTGAGGTATTTATGGAAAAGGTTACAAAGTAATGAACAAACTTTTCTCAACCATGAAAAACAGAGTTCACGTTAATTTTTAATGCTGTGGAGTTGAATGGAAGGCTGTGAGCAGATAAGTGTACCTTGGTGGATACTTCCTTCGATCATATCCCTCTTTCATCCCTCCACTCTCGTCTGATGTACTTCCAGATTAGCATGTGTATGTTTGATGAAGGGGCTGCATGTTTGAATTTCTCTCTTATTAAAAGGTACATTTAATATTCAACATATTATAATTAACTTTGAAGGAAAAGTGACAAGCGTCGAGGGTGGAATACGTCATTATTTATTCAGGATTATTTTATATGGCTTATTTCGAGCGAAAAAAGTTTTTAATTTGTGGATATTGTTTAATTTTTGCACCTTTACAATTTTTCTATATTATGTAACGTCCACGTATATACGAGTAAGTGGATATACCACCCTAGATCGTCACATTTACAAAAGTTTTGCTTTATAGTTTTGCCTCCTCCTAGTCAGCTGAAGCTCCCCAGCGAAAATTTGCATCCATAATTAATTATTCTCTAACAATAGCAAAAATACGCTCTGTTAAAACACACACACTTTCATCCACAGCTTCATCTAGATCAAAACTGCAATCCACGTTTCCAGGCACTGTTAGAATAATGGGAGTGTGATCTAACAAACAATTCATTATTTTGACATTTTTGCGAAAGAGTTACTTATTTATTGTCCGGAATGATTCATATAATATATACCTTTGTACGTTATACGTATTTGTACGTTATTCATATAATATATACCTTTGTACGTTATATCGTTATGTTTTCTACACTCACACAAATGATTTTTGGAAAAAACTTCGGGAATCGATTTAGAATGCTTCAAAAAGGATTTTGGAGTGAAAAATTAGAACAGAGTGCATGCTAGAAATTTTGACTCCATTTCAATAACTTCAATTTCTTTGAAAATTCGCTAAAAAAAAAGGCTTACGTAATGCGGATAAGTTCTCTCATCAGTACCCACTCAACTTAATACATAATATAATGTCATTCAACTTTATTCATCAAAAAATTGCAATTGACATCCAAACTCCTATTTTTTGTGTTCCCAATTCCTTCAAGTATTCTCAAGAATCCCATAGAGTGGGAGTAATTGGGATTGTAATATTGGGGGTAATTAGGAGTGGGGGTAATTGGGATTGCTAACTTTCTACTGGTTATCCCCAAACTATCCTCCTAATTTGAGAAAAATCCGGATTATGGATTGTCAGGAATAGATTTTCAAGTAAAAAGATGGCGAAGAAATTTATGGGAAACCACCTGGATCAACCCATTCAAATAGTCAACTAACCATAACATTACTATCACGGCAAAATCAACGTTTCTTCAAGCGAAATTAGGAAACAAGAATTTAAAAAGGAAAAAAAATATAACAAAACTCTCAACATTCATGAATTAATCTAATTTGCAACAATTATTGGATCAAATAAATCTTACTTGTGAGATTAGTGGTCTTCAACAGCTACCAACTTAATTTTAAAAACCTCTCGGTTAGCTGGATACCTGTGAACATATCCCGCACTTTTATATTGATAACATTGATTACTGATTCCATGTATTTTGAATAATTTTGAACTTCTCATTTCAATGAATTTTGATCTCTAGATCACCGCGAGAGGGCTAATGGAGTCTTTTCCATTCACCCATTAATCCCAACTAAACCCACTAGTTTGGGTTGTCGATATCCATATAAATCTCATATTATGTGGTTGGCAGACAATATTGAACGCTTCAGACCTCAAGCTCTGAGCACGTAATTTGGTAAACCCCTAGCAATCTTGGGAGAAGATTTGCTGTTAAGACACAGGAAATCGGTTGAACCTCGGAAGGGAGAGTTTGGACGTCCCTCCACCGGTTGAGAAGACGCATGCGGAAGTCACCTTTTGCTGAATCACTTAAAGGGCTAAGACTGATGCCGGATTATAGGAAGGTGAAGGCACCAGGCAACAAATGTGCGGGACCATGAACAACTAATTGAACTGTCCGACTAACCCGACCTCTTAATTAAGGTCTAACCTTCCTCCTTCTCCTTGCGTCGTCTTCCCTTAAGTATTTTTGCCAGGGCAACTACAAAGGGCCACCCAAAGGCGTGTTTATTTATTGCCGGTTTGCCCTGAGGGATGGTCGCACCGTTTGAATTTAGTTTTGGCCGCCGTCTTACGGATACAGGCTCCTTAATTGAACCCGCCCTTTCCCTCTTACTTGGCCCTTCTTCAGGATATATATGACTCCCTGTTGCCCATTACTATCAGCCCCTCTCCCAACCTAACGAAACTCGCCTTTTTCTAAACCCTCGTTAAATTGTTCGTTCCTTAACAAACTCGTGATCGCCCAAACCCTTTGCTGTGTTTTTTTTTCTTAACCCCTAAGCTACTACTACTGGGAGGGTAGAGGAGAAGATCAAGACGCTGTGCATAGGGAAAAGTCATAAATCTCTGGCGGTAAAACAAAGATCTTGATACCCGGACGAAGCCAGGAAAAAACTCCATTCAATTGCCCCAAAGGGGATAAACTGATATAAAACTTCAGTTTGAAAGAAGTTTCTATCTCTTTTTTTTTTGTTTTTTGCTTTGTTTTACATTTGAGGTGAGAAATATGCTCAAATGTATGTGTCAATCAATCCGTACCTACCAGGCTTTCGATGTCAATATTAGGACAAGTGACCCATAGCGGATGAAGTGGTCCAAAAAATTACCATACGACTAATTTAACATAATCATTTTGAACAAGTCTCCCACAATTATTTGATAAGTCAAACAACAGGTAAGTTTCTGATCGCTTGGAGGTACAATTACTATTGTGGACACTTGGTGTCAATCGTTTCCACACACTTCTGCTGTGGTCGTTGACACCCTAGTGTTGTGGGCACCATGTTCATTTCTGGCTGATTATACTGATTTTATTGATTTCACTCTATGTATACACAGGAGGAAGCAAAATAGGAGGTAAATAGACTGGAATCAGGAACTCTTTACCCAATTGGTTTTTTAAGTTTGTCATTTTGGCGTTATCAATACAAAACACGAACTTAGTTGTAAGCAAAGGTCTTTGAGTATATGAGTGCGAACAACCGTCATATTGGTTGTTCGTTACATATTTACATATTTCAACTATTGCACATGGATTTGAAAATATAATATCCATACAGACCAACCTTCTAATTTAAAATGATGTCAAGCCTTCAGGAAAAGAGATGTAACATATCAGTACATCTGTACCTTCCATATAACATTAAAATGCTGCAAATTTTTACACAACGGTTCAATATTTTTCCATCACCCGTCTGTGAAGAACACGGCTTCTTCCAACTCTTCTAGGGACCATGGGTAGGTGGAGTGAGGGGTCCACTCGGGCTGGCCCACAGAGATTACTCGTGGTTGTTATTATTACGAAGAATTTTACAATAATTGCTCATTTAATGATAGTTGATCGTCTGGGTGGTGTCATCCATCTCAAAAATTCCTGGAATTTTCCAACTATTGAAAAAACAACCCCTGTACATCAAACGTTTTTGAGCTAAGGCGTTTTGACAATGTTTTCTCCCACTTTTTAACCCATTGAAGTGGCTCCAGAAACCAAAACTTCCAGGACACTACTTTGCCCCCAAATGAAGCCAATATGCCAAATTTCATCAAAATCGGTCTTTGAGAACTGGGTAGGAATTGGGTCGGAAAATCAATCGTACCATTTTGGTTTATTATTTTCAATAATGAATCTTTGGAATCTACCAAGAAAAAAAAATTTAACCACCCCTCAAAATTTGTGGGTTTACGTTTCAAGATACGTAGAATCCGAAAATCGAATAAAAAATGTTCCGTCCGCCGTATGCGGCACTTTCCTCAGTTACCATGGACCGATTTTTATGAAATTTGGTATATGGGGTTTAGTTGTGCCAAAAAGCTTTCGGTTGATGTCAGTCTCTTGGGGGGTGAAAACTAGGGTTTTTTTAAACTTTATTATTTAATATCAGCCATACAATTGGTATTTTTAAACTTACATAATTACATGAACAGTATGAACATAAATATCTACATGTAGATTCATTTCGTTGAAAAAAACTGGGGGTTGAAATTTTCAAAAGTGGCCTAGCTCGAAAACTCTCAAAATTAAGGTATCGTTTTTCACCAATTTTAAATAATATTGGATTTATAAAACTTTTCCAGTCCACGCGAAGCTCTTTAGGACAAACCGTCCGCTCCCTACGAGAACTTAAGGGTCGGACTTACGACAAAAAACACGTGAATCGCAAGAAAAGCCTAATCTTCGTTCAAACTTTAGCTGACCAAAATGCAATAGCTGTTCGTTTCTTCGAGTTGTACTCAGTTTTGCGTCCTCAGCATCCATTTATTCCCTTAGCAACCAGTAATCAAATTTATAAATGAAGGAATTCTTCATTTCGTCGAATGAAGTGTGAAACTTTTATTTCATCTGAATAAACTCGATTATGAAGCGAAAACCTAGTTGGTAGATACCTAGTGACAACGGCAAAGCCCTGTTCTTTGCTGACGAGTGATCTGTAGAGAAAAAAAATGAACCTTAGTGTAATAATTTGCCGCATTTTGGATTCTACATACTTTGGATTACTACATACCATATATTCTACATGAACGTAAACCATCAAATTTTGAAGGGGGTTACAATTTTTGTGTTCCTAGTTTCTTCGATTATCAGTGGAAATTATAAACCAAAATTGGATATGAAAAATTCCTAATTCGATGCTTAATCTGGTTATACTTAAAGTGGCGTTTCTTATTGGAAGAACTTTGTATGTTGTTGAAGGAGTTGGAGAGTGCGTCCTCTACATCTCCGTTGGGACGAAAATTCGCAGCATCTGTGATTCGTGGCGCGGACGAGCACCAAAGTGAGCTTTGAAAAGTTTGTAAGAGCTTAGCTCACCTGCGTAATAGCTCTTCTCTTCTAATTCCATCTTGGGGCCTGCGGGACATAAATTCGAAATAGTTTGAAAAATCTTTCACCTCAACATTTTGGCTCATGCACATGGTCCAGAGAAACTTCTAGCATGAAAGGAAGCCCAGAGGATAACTTTCCACAGTTGCCTGACA
Organism: Apolygus lucorum; assembly: GCA_009739505.2. NCBI lineage: Eukaryota > Metazoa > Arthropoda > Insecta > Hemiptera > Miridae > Apolygus > Apolygus lucorum. The sequence goes on along the minus strand of CM019167.2, from coordinate 40,775,215 downwards.
CCATCTGCATCAACTATCACGGTTTCCCTGTATGGAACGAGTTCTCTGAAAGATATCATTTATTGTGCCGAGCGACATTAACTAGCCAGTGGATATCAAAGAGAAAATTATGGTAGAGAACTTTTGTTTTCGGAAATTCTCGGAGCGTTGAAGTTTCGCAACTTGCAACTTAAAGTGCCATTTGATTGTGAAACGTGGATTCTCATCCAAGCTTGCCATCGAATGCAAGATAGTAATGCAAAGGAGTGTGAAGCAGTCGAAATAATCGATGAATCAGACAGGTTTGTGGTGAGGGGAGGAATAAAGCGGCGGTTCCTCAGTGTGATTCATATATCAGGTACTTTCGTGCTAGCTTTCGCCGTTGGTAGACATCTTCAGGACACTGTTTGACAACGAGTGTGGTTTAGGAGATACGGTAGTGACTTATGGGTAGACTAGGTTGTTCAGGTACATGGTTGACTAGGGTAGTTATAGGTTGTTTACCTTGCTTAGAACATTAGGTAGTAGTGAAGTATTTAGAGTAACTAAAATTAGCATAATTATGAGGTGGTGAGTGATTACAGTTAAGATGAGTTAGATGGTATGTTGCTGCATTACATGTAGTTTTAGGCTTTTGTAATGACTGAATTGCAACGGTAAGTAATGCATATTCCCAAGTTGCATAATACGTCATAGCATAGAATCTGTATGTGATGTACTGGCAGTTAGAAGGTTGTTGAGTGAGAGTATAGCTATAGGTGCTTTATGGTAATAGGTAGAGAGAATGTTGGGCATGGGGAGTCAGTAGAGTACTGGTTCGGCATCCATCTCCAGTTATTCGAAAATATTTTGTCTCTATAGGTTGTGTTGGTACCTGCAATTGGTAATTAAGTTAAGGTTAGTTTTTTGTAAAAGTAGGTTGTAGGTACTTACATTTGGGTTTTCTATTGTATTTTTATCAGGTTTAGGTTTTATCTTCATCATGAAATTTTTTTTTTTATCAACCTGAGGGATTTTTTGACGATTTTTTATTGGGAATATTTAAGCCAATTAAATTTTTCAAGGGTGCACCACATGTTCTGGGTTTTGGGACTCAAAATACTAGGTTAGGGATGGGAGTGTCAATTTCCTCCAACTCCCAATGATGTCTAGGACTGTTAAGAGTGGGTATTGGTGTTTGGTTAGATGTTAGGTTGTACCTACTGTTGAAAGATACCTTTTACAATTGGACTAAATCTGAGTTGGGGGAGTCATTAGTTACTACTTATTAATTAATACATAAACTGGTTGTTGTTGGAGCCGTGCAGCTCTCGATGTTTGTTTTTGTTTTCTTTTATTAGATCTAAGTTGTTATTAGTTATTTGTTAATCTCCTCTTCCGCTCCTGAACTTTTGCCTCTGTCTTATCGCTCCGCTCGCCGCTTGCACCGCCTGTCGCTACCAGTCGCTTCAGTAACAATTGAGTCTCCTAGGAGCAACCGTCTACCAGATCCACCATACAAACTGCCGTACCTACGCATCATATACACCACGCAAACTGTAGTGTTTTCTGAAGAGCGAGTTCTTCAGTTCAGGGTACCTTGCCAGGAGTTGCTGTGAGCTTACGCATTAACTACCTACCTATTCCCATATCTGCTGAGACTGGACGACAAGCCCCTACCTACCTAAAGGACCAGAGCCGTCATTAACGCCACCATCATCCACCAAGGTCGGACCATTCATATCATTCATCTCATTTCAAGTCTTCCACTGCGCAATAATTCTCATGTTTCATTAATTAATTTCATCTTTCGGAGCTCCAAAGTAGGTAGGTAATATCCATAAATTATTCAATAAAATCATTTTGTCTTAATAAGTTCAATGCCGTAGTATTTTCTCTTAAATTTCCCGATTCACAGCGTCAATTGAGTACCATCTCAAACAGTTGTGGGGAGACTAAACTACCCTAGTCAACCATGTACCTGAACAACCTAGTCCACCCATAAATCACTACTGTATCTCCTAAACCACACTCGTTGTCCAACAGTGTCCTGAAGATGTCTACCAACGGCGAAAGCTAGCTCTACATAGTACCTAATATATGAATCAAACTGAGGAACTGCCGCTTTATTCCTCCCCTCACCACAAACCTGTCTGATGAATAAAGGCAACATCATGAAAATCGAGGAATGAGGATAATTTATGATCAGCTTAACAAAGTGGTCATCTTAAGGCCCATTAGGCTGCGGTGGATACGGCAGAAGATGAGCAGCGAGTAATGTCCGGAACACCAAGTGGAAAAAGATGTCGAATGTTGGAGGAGAATGTGAAGGTGGGCGTTTGGGAGTTGGGAGTGGAAGGAAACTCTCAAAAAGGCCTTGTTCTTGGAGGACTTTACAACTAATAGAAGTAGAAGAGTTAAACAAAATATATACAGTAGTGGAGAATTCCAACACTGGTAAATTTGGATGATTGATAAAATTTGCTCCACACCAGTGTAGGACGTTGCAATGAGAACAAACGACCATTTCTCCAACCTTAGTCAATGCTGCCAGTGATCGAGCGCTTACCCGCTCAGCCACTCACTACCCTCTAATAGTACCAACAAATCGGAAGCCCTTAGGTCCGGAATTAGCATGCAGTGGCGAGCTCAGAGGCCATGATGTAAACAGGAAACTCTTGCCGAACCAACCCAGGCGTGTCTTTCAGCCCTTCGAGTAGTCGCCGGACCGGAGATTTGAAGCTTCACTTGGCACAAATGGCCGAACAATTTCAACCGGGCGGAAGAACGCGGTAATGACGGAGGACAGTTGAAGAAACTCTAATGGTCCTGCTAATCTGGAGTCATTAGACGTGGGACGTGTCTTTTCCTGGACCAAGTGTTATTTTTCCCCATTACATATTCAGAAAGGATAAGACATGCTCGTCATTTGGGCTTGGACCACCGTAATCTCTCGACCCAATCCCACGCTGAAACTTAATTTCAGAATAATATTTTCCTATTATGATTCCTCTGAAGGGAAGTGCCTTGCTGAAGAGTAATTATTAATGCACAAGATCTACATATTTTATATGGCAGCGAAAAAGGGTAGGCTACTCATTAGTACGGGCCCATCCCTCACCTCTCCGGTCCGTACATGTGTAAGAAGAAGGGGAGCGGTGCCTTTGAGCCACTCTCTATGTGTTAGGCTCTTTAGTATTGATAACTCCTTTTCTCTTTTCTTCTAATTAGCAACACAACTTTCCCTACCTAAAGATCATTAAAACATGAGTAGGGGAAAAGCTCCTGTGTCCCTTCTCTTCCCATAATTTTTTCCCTCCAGTCGACTTTGAGCTTTGATTATTATGAACAAGTTCTTGATTTCAGGATTACAACTTTTCTCTGCTTCTTTTTCACCACTGTTTGAAGAGAGGGACGAATAATACTGCGGGCTACACGATCGTGAGGACAGAAGGCAGTTTGGATACTCCCTTCAAAGTTCTTATGTTACGAATCTCCCTGTGTTCTTTGCCAGTTATTGATTTAGGACCATCGCTAGGTATTGAAAGTGTAACCCTAAAATAATTTTGATGAATAACACAAGTTATCATAATTTACTAATTCCAAACATAGGTGAATTAAAAACGATGAAAATTCTAATGATTAGATCCAATTATAACAACGAATAACTAAGTTATAAACTGAAATAGATTTACAACATAATACTCGAAATAAGAACTAAACATAAAAATTTTAAAAATCGAGTTTCTGATTTATCAATTGTCCCAACTTCATAGCCTTATAGGGAGTAAATAGTCGTTCATACAGAGCTCTGGGTGGTTTCATTGAATTTCAAAAATTAAAATATTTTTTTTAAGTAGATGAAAAACAATAACTTTAAATCAAGAACTTTCGAGCTAGAGCGTTTTGAAAATTACTACCCCTATTTTTCACCCCTTAAAAGTGGCTGAAACTGACCAAGAGCTCACAACTAGACCCAAAATGGAGCCCATTTACCAAATTTCATCAAAATCGGTTCATGGTAACTGAGGAAAGTGTCGCGCACGGCGGATGGACGGAACATTTTTCATTCGATTTTTGGATTCTACGTTCCTTGAAACGTAAACCGTCAATTTATAGGGAGAGTTAAATTTTTTTTTGTATATTCTAAAGAATATTTGGATATTCCAAAAATGTTTAACTTTTTTTTTCTTGCTCGACTCCAAAGGTTTGTTATGAAGAATTGTAAACCAAAAATGAAGCTATTCCAGTAGACTCACTTGCAGTGGAACATCCTGAAACGATTCCTCAAGTTTTTCCAAAAATAATATGTGTAATATGTATACATATGAGGGCAAGTTCTCGGGCAAGGTTCAAATTTGTTACCATTTAAAATATAACCGAGTACGACATCAATGAATTGTTAGAATCTTACCGTTCTTTTTCTATTGTTTTAGAATCTTGGTTACGATCTCTGACAATTCCCCTTCTACTGGGAGAGTACCATGGGAGTACCACTAATAGATATATATTATGATTGTCACTCCGGATGATAACTTGAGTTATTTTTTTGGCGAACATTTCATTTTTTATTCCAAAATGTTCATAATGACAAACGAAATGTTTAATTCGTTAACCAGGAATTTTCGACAACCCTTAAGGAACTAAATTTTTAAAAATGGCCAAAAAAACGTGTTTTTAGGTTTTTTGTGTGTTTTTTTTCATCATAATCAAAGTAATATATGTATATGGCAGACATAATCGGTCTCAACACACAATGTCTGATGTAAATACAATTTTAAAAATTAAAAACTGAAATTAAATGGTAAATGCATTCACTGTCACAATAATTGTTGAAGCCAGTTTTTACGATCATTGCTATATTTATTGTGTTTTGGTGAAAAGAGTATTAAACTCGAATCAATCTGAATTCCTACCTCTCTGCTGCTACTGATAACTATATTGTTATTTTAATTGAAATACCAAACCGGTACTAGTTTTTCTTTGCCTGGGAATACACCATAGATAATCACCTGTTGAATACAGGTACCGATTATCGGTATTAAACAAGTAGCTAAAATCAGTGGATAAGTGAACGGGTTAATGAGAGAACTCATAGATTTGTCGATAAGTCTCCAGTCTGTAAGACATCACCAGCCGAGCTGAACTAGACAGTGGCCGGAGGGTGTATACTCCAAGTAATTGTTAATTTAGGTCTCCAGAGCTCAACCGTCAAAGGTTGCTTTATTCAAATTGGATTGAACCTGAATACACTGGTTTCCTAAGAAAGGGGAGGCCGGAAGTGGGAGCTGATCATTGGTGAGCTATCCGCTTATGCTAATTAAATCGTTTGTCTGTGCCCACGCCTCAGGTTCAAACGGCAAAATCCTCTTCAGATCAGGGAGATTTCATACATATTATCCTTCCTCACTCATCAAACGACCGCCAATTATTCACGCCTCCTAATAACAATACATATTAATTGCTGGACCCAACGCTGTGTAGCTGTTGCACACCACTTCCTTGGCGCCTAAGCTAACACCTTGAGCGATTGTCTTAATAAATATTCAACGAATTGGAATACGCAAGTTCTTAGGTTGAAATGAGTGAGACGTGTGTAGATACGGTTAAAGTCTCGGTACCTCCTTAAGGAGAATCCTCACCATCATGAAAGGGAAAACCCCAAGAAATAGATCATTCTGAAGTTTTCAATATGCACAATTCTAACCATAGAATTGGAGATCGGCGAGTCCTTACCGCCACACTGAACAATTTTCAGGTGAAGTAAGATTAGATGTTTGTGGTTTTGTCCACGGGCCCACGGGGTTCCCTTGATCACCCTGAGCACTTTACCACTTTAATTTTCCACCGACGCCCGCTTTTTGTCAAGTCTGATTAGCACCTTAGCTTTCGAAGCCATGTTGGGGACCTCGAGTCTGGGCTGAGCAGTGCTTGTGCTCAAGAAACACACTCCAGTCTGTTTGCTTCGGTATTTTCTTATCAGGTTCCACCAACCTCGCAAAGATTTTTTAATGGCAAAAGCTGATGGTTGAGGTCTCATCATATTTATCGTGCTACGGTATTGCACGTAAGTTTTGGGTCTCCTTACTATACTATTCCTCGTGTCCATTATTATTGCACTCAATCGTATGGAATTACGTAGTTCAAAACAACATGTTCTCGCTCCTAGGCATTGGTCTTTCACTGATGAGGATTTCTCAGCATAATCAACAATGTTTCAAGCGCAGTTTTGCAGAGATGTTATTTATAGACCGACATTATTGACTCCCTATTATCATATTTATTATACAAATGATGGAAAAAACTGACTGAATATTTAGATATATAGAACCTTCTAACAAACGAAGGGGTTATTAAAGAAAACGAGTCATCATTTTGAAGTCTGACACGAGCTAAATTCTTCAATAACACGTAGTGCATGAAATGAACGTCACATTATCGAAGGCGATACCATTAATGTTCATCGGGGGCCCCCTACATCTTGAGATGATGAAGACATATCCTCGGAAAGATGCGTATCACAAACAGATGCTTCCATTACGCTATCGAACCCCTCCGATCGGATGATTGATCGAACTCTTCCATGTAGTGTGTCATAAGCAGAGCCTTTATCATGGCAACAACTTTGGATTTATTAGTTTATGTGGTTCTTTTCCCCCAAAGTAGTAATATCGCTTCCATCTCCTCAGACGGGCATTTGTCTAATGGAAACCTGGTAAATGGAGACACACATGACGACAGCGGTCGTTATCACCCGTTGCATGGTGTGTACTCCTCGGCATCCTGGGGATGATTATTCATGGACCGTGAAAAACCACCGCATCGTGATGAAATGCGGTACTGATATGTTTTTGAATGCTTTGCTCATAAACTTGAGCCAATGAATACATTTTCAAACAAAAATTTGTATTTTAACGATTTTGTTTCTTCAAATTTTACTCGTGATTATTATAGAAACTTAATATAGGCTGGCACAATGTGATGATTATAAAATTTTACACTAGTGTTTCCTTCTAGGCTCTATTTTGTATGCCTTACTTGACTAATGTTGGTACGCCTCGTCTTGAAAATACATCAAATTTATGTATCTATTTTATACGGATACTCGGATCGCTGCTACCTGGAATGGATCCAACACATATTGCTCCATGACGGCATTGGAGCAGCCGCCATTTTGGACCGTCAATCGGCTTCAAATGATTTAATTTCATACTCATCATACATTACTCCGCTTTTCGAAAAAATCTTGAGTTTAGCTAAGTACAGAATGATGGCGTTAGCTCTCTTCCCTAACCTAAAGATTGACATTTTTTATTGACTCAAGTCATAGAAAATGGCAGAATTTATTTATAAATCAATAACAAAATATAAAAGAAATATAAAAATGAACTGCGATGCTCTCGACAAACACGCATGATTATCTTTTTGATTGAAGGCTCAACTTCACTTCGATCGCGTTCTCTTTAAAAATCAGTTGTCTGCCGTGTTCATCTGGAAAAGCTTAGATTGATCTGCAACAGAAAAACAAATATTTTATAACAACCGAGTGCAAACCAAATCTGAAAGTGAATAGTGGTTGAAAGACTGTTGTCCTGGAATACTTACAGATTGACCGGATGATATGAGTCTTTCATCAAGTTTACTGTTCATCAAAATATCACCAGATCTTTTTGAAGAGAACAGGATCGTGAAAACAGAGGTATTTCCACTGAGGGGACACCAGAACCTTGTCAGTCAGGGGATGAACTTCCAGCATCCTGCAACAGAGGTAAGTCATGACAAGAACAAGAAAGACAACAAAGAAATGAGACAATGAAGTAGTAGCATCGGTGAAGGGGCACAACTGAGTCGAGGAAGGTAAAAATGTTGAATAAATATGTTGTACGGGCCATGTAACTAGGTAGGAATGCGAAGCAGATGCATAATGAGTTAGAAATTCTTCTTTTTTTAAGTTTATAGGGCTATCATTGGTCTAGAAGAAGTGAAAGGAGAAAGTTACCGGCCAATGGAGGTGCAGAAATGGCATCTACCCTTCAGAAAAGTTGTCCTGTTGGACGTTGGAGTTCGACTTTCACTTCTTAGCTAAAGCAACATCCCATTTTTTTTCTCATAAAATAATTTATTGCACCAAGTTATACTTATTAGCATCATTCTTTCGAGGGGAATCCAGACCCCTCAGGTAGAAGAGAAGCACGCTGAAAAAACCTAAAGCCAGTAGGCTCGTAATAACAAACCCAAATAGTAGCAAAACTACTCAACTAGTACAGAACAAACCACAAACCAGGTAGAATAATTTCGAATAAACGGAGCTGGACGTCAATGAAGTACTGTAAAGTCTCCCAATATCTAGAAAATCTTCTACACCATAGCTATGCTATGAAGTATAATGCAAAAAATGAAGAAATTACCATTGCAATCTGTTCACCGTAAAGGACTATAACTACTGGTGCTACAACTATATGCCACATAAATTATCTTATATTGTCCTGACGATGCCACTGAAGGCGAAAGCTAGTTTGACATTAGAAAGAATAAATGAATCATAACGAGGATCGGCCGCTTTAGTCCTCCCCTCACCACATACCAATCTGAAGAAGAAAGGCAACATAACACATAACTCACGGATATTTAATTTTTATTCATTTATTTATTTTTTCTTTTCCTGGCGTGATCATTCGTTGGCATTTGATAATCAACCGTTTCCCGTAGTAGCAAATCAAGTAGGTAATTTATCTGGTCGTGATGGTTGCCTGTTCACCTTTCATCTTGCTAGTCTTATGTTGAAAAAACTCATTGAAAAATTTTCTCTATGATCTCGAAGTTCGATTGATCGAATTGAGCACACCCTACATAAATATATAGTTGAAGACTAACTTTTCCATTGTCGAGTCACGAAGAATTGTCACCCTTAGAAAAGTAAACCTCCACCTGAATGCTGTTTGGGGAAGTCGAAGTATCACTTCCCAAGAAGCGATGGTAAATTGAGCAGAAATGTAAGGGAGACCTCACCAACAGGCGGGGGTGAAGATGGGAAGGAAGCTATTGAATTCTTGTTGTCTTTAAGGTTCGCTCCACGTATTTGTCGGGTTAATTGATAGATTTGTTGTCCTTGGGGGGGTCCCCCTCGAACTCGGTCCATCTCTCCCCGTCCCCAGCCGCAAGAGTCAAGACGGGCGAGGAATGCCAAGTGTCGTCTCTCTACCTACTTGCTACTCCATCCTGTTTCCTGAACCCCGTGGCATCGCTGACGAATCCTCGATATCATATTTCTATGTGGATGCCTTTCGAGAACCCTTATCTATTCGACTCACGAAACCGGTCTTTTCCCTCCCACCCGATTGCCACCGCCTGATCTGTCTTTCTATCAGTCATACGATATGACAACCATCTGGACTCCATGGCTATTTTTCTGCGTTGACAAATCTTTTCTGAGCGTGCTGCAGTTTTCGATAATGCTCAATTTTATCACTATATTCATTCGTGATATACGTTACTTCTTCGTTCCTTAGGGTGGGATCCGCATACTCCTTCATACTTTTAAACCATCAATATTTCAATTTTCGGGTTTACATATATTATTACGTTCATCGTATCCAGAAATGATTGATAGAATGATGAGTTAATTACAATTAGAATAGAATATAATTATTCACTTTTACTGAGATGGCATCTTATCCTAAGAAGTCCGACGTTTTGCCAAGTTTTCTTCATTTTTGTCGATGAATGAGGTGTCACAATACATGGACTGACATCGTGACAACATTGGCAAGAATGTTTTGAGTTATTTCATCTGATCTCTTCCCCAAGGGCCTCTATTTTCACTGTACTTACTTCTGTATTCTTCAATTAAAAGTAAGATCCTAAAGAGTTTTTCGCTGCAAAATAGGAGAAAGTGAGGGGATAAGAGACGGGATTACACCAACCCGAAAAACCTAGAAGTTGTTGAAATGACCAAAATAGTAGCTAAAGACCTGATCTACATATTTAAGAGTTGTTGGTAACTGCATTTTTTCTTCTGTGACAAGACTGTGTAACCGTAACCTACAAAACCCGTAATGTCTCCCATTATCATACAACTCTTCGGAGTGCTTTTCTGGAGTTACAATAGGTGATTTGAAAATCAGCTTCTAAGCTACCAGAGGAAAAAAAATGTGACAATTTTTTTCTTCTCCTACTTGCACCGTGATGTAGCTCTGAGAGAAAAAGTTTATTCTGATATTACCTGTTACTTTAAACCCATTAGTGGACGCTATGTGGTACTCCGTACCGCTCCTGTCTTAAGTCTGATGCAGGGCGGTAAATCTTGGTGACTTCCAATGGTAATTCTGAAGGGCCGGAATCGATCCTGGAAACCACCAAAAGCTGTTTTCAGAATGTGGCTAAGAACTGGGGAAGGAATGAGCGAGTAAGATACTGGAAGAACCTCCCAGGTCTGAGACAGGCAAAACTATTTGTGAGCATATTGAAATCCATGATCTACGATACCCAACAAGTGAATTCGAGTTCACCCCCCCCCTCCCCATCCCATCGATCAGGTTTCGGTAGCCAGTCCGTTGAAGTTCATTTCCATATCCAAGTTGAAACACAAAAAAAAAAAAAACCCACGAAATAAGCGGTTTATGGTGTACCATGGTGGCACCACTATTAGTTCCCTGGTGGCACAGAGAATAATTAATGAAAATTCGGAAGTATGATGAGAATTTTTTATCAATTTCAAAGCTTGGATAAAATTAGTAAGCTATTAAGGAACCAAAATATTGAAAAATCTGATATTTTGTGAATATAATCCCCCCGCACGCCTCCTCGCCATGCTAATTTTGATATCCTGGTGAGATAGTGTGCAATTTGGTAGTTTTCTGAGTCGCACGAAAAAAGAAACACACAAATCGGTAGGAAATTGAGGCCTGGGCAGATTTTACAAGATTATGCCCACAAACGCACGTTTTTGAGCATTAACTCCCCCTTTCCCTCCATAAAAACGCAAAATTCGAAATTCCGGTGACGTAGTGCACTACTAGATAGATTTATGCGTCGGATAAAAAAAGAACCACGAAAATCGGTTGGAAATTGAGGCCTGAGCAGAGTACACAAGATTATGCCCACAAACGCACGTTTTTTGAGCATTAACCCCCCCCCTTTCCCCCTTAAAAGGCAAAATTCGAAATTCCGGTGACGTTGTGCACAACAAGATAGTTTTCCGCGACGAACAAAAAAAGAACCAGGAAAATCGGTTGAGAACTAAGGCCTCTGCAGACGACACAAGATTTTGTTACACACACACACACACAGACCTATGGTTTTTTTCCCCGGATTGGGATTCAGAATGGTCCAAAACGGATTAGTGTCTGGCTATTTTTTTCCTGTTGAGTGTTGTCCAACTTTACCTCAGATCGATCGCATAACGTCGCCCAAGTCTTACTGTGGGACGTCCTAAAAATGGGGTCAGAATACTCGTGGGTCTGTTAACAGGCCACTGCCCACTTTGATATCACCTGAAGAAGATAAGAAAACTAACAACGGAAATCTGCCGCTTCTGCGACATGGAAGGTAATCCTAGAGCAGACCCCCCCCCCCCACACAAAATGTACACTACACGCCACTAGTTACTCATAGAGTAGTTACATTTCAGTTTTAAGGTGTGAAAGTGACGAATCGCAACTGTGGTATGCAGTCGCGAATTCCTGTAACACCGATAACTTCTACATTTTCCATCCGATTTCGATGAAATTTTCAGGAATTATGCGGATTGGGGTTTAAATGGTCCCCTATGAAAATCATGGACTGCGGACTGATATTAGCCACTGCGCATGCGCAAACGTGTATTTCCTTGTCAGAGCCTCAACCTCTACATTTGCCATCCGATTTTGAAGAAATTTTCAGGAATTGTACGGATTTTCATTGTCTGACATAATATTATCTACCTTTTATATCCTTCCTATTCATTGAACATAGATTTTAATATCCAAAAATAGTGAGAAATGATGGAAAATGTATGTGCAGTACAGAGTACCGCTAGCGTCCAGTATGTCACAGTCGGCATAGCGCCCACTAGTGGGTTAAAAAAACCGTTTCGTCGGAGAAGTTCTGGAAGGAGGAGGTTCGTGGTGGAGTTCGTGGAGGTTCGTTCTTGAGTTTTGTCCCCTGTTTTGTCACTTCTTTTATTACTATCTTTACTTTTTGTTTCTATATGATGTTTAAGAAGGTACGCATTCTATATCCAAGGAGCAACAAACTATAAAAGATATTGAGATGTACTTCTGATTGTGGCCAGAGAACCGTAGATCACTCTGGTTGGCTCCGCAAGCAGGATGTAGCGACTTGAATAACCGAGAGCGTCCGAGAAAAAAAATGTGGAGGTGGGAGAGAGGAGGCTGAATCTTAATCTTGATCACTCGACCCTCGAGGGTTGAAGTGAATGGATGATAGAAAGTGGCAAAGCTCTCTGCAAACAGCGGCGCTCCTGGTGATGTGTGGGGATGGTTTGCAGTCGCGTGCTTGGATACTGAAGCATGGGTTCGCCTGAGATGGATTGATCCTTTACAGTGAAATGATATGTGCTCACCAGGAAGGAGCGACCGAGAGAGGGAGGGGAGATGTTTAAAGAGTGGGAGTGAGTGAGATAGAAGGTATGTGAAGGAAAACGACATGTTCGCGTGATACAAGGAGCCGACGTACTCACTAATGTCCTTGCCCATCCTTGCTGGGGTCTCATCAATTATTTCTGAAGATTGATCCCCTCCCCTCCTTCCTTTCTTCTCATAGTACCTACTCTTCTTTCGTCTTTGCCTCCTCCAGCGGGACAATACCTCCCAGGAGAACTCTTTATATGCAACTTAACAAACTCCTTCTTTTATCCACCTCCTTTACTTCCCTCGTTTTCCCGGCTACCTCTTTTTAACGAGCCTGACATTGGAATAACTTATGAATTAAGGAAAAATTCGCCTCTGGAGACCCACATCCTATAAATGAATCTCTAACGGCTCAAACCCCACGACCTCATCTTCACTAGTTCGATTGTCCAACGAGTGACTTCTCAAACAGTTAGGATTACAATGGAAATGAATAGTGTACGAAAGCGGTAGTGTATTGGTGCCTATTGTATCACGTATAAAGCTATATTCATAGATGAGAGTTAACTTGTATCAATTATTTGTATTCATTTGTATGCGTCATTTCTGTCATCATCGCAGCAGCGTGATCCGAGGCTCTCATCGCCCCCTCGTCCCTCGTTGGTGAGACAATGAGAAGCGATGAGCGAAATCATCAGAACAAATTCTGATCTTCCCTTTGGAAGACAGCTGATGACGTCCGTGACACCAGTAATGGCAGTCTGATGAAAATCCAACCTGAAATGGTTGTTTACTTTACTTTACTCATGTATAAAGCATAATTATCAAAACGGTTCCAATTGTCCACAAAAAAGACAAACTTAACTTTCTGGGTGCTTGTAAAAAAGAAAAAGGAACAGCTAACAATCACATTCAGAAAACTTTATTGGCTCCTGGGCCGACTTCACAACTTAGCTTACACAACAAAGTGCTGTTATACAAAACAGTACTTATGCCAATTTGGACCTGTGGTATACAGCTATGGGGATGCATAGCTAAAAGTAACATGAAAATTATAAAAACGTTCCAAAATAAGATACTGAGGAGTATTGTGAATGCTCCGTGGTACATTCGTAATGATGACCTCCACAAGGACCTCAAAATTGAGACTATCGGCGAGGTAGCAAAAAGATACGAGAGAAACTACGAAAAGTGTCTTCACGCACACAACCCAGAAGCCATCCAGCTTCTGGACAACACTCAAGAAATCCGATGTCTGAAGAGGACCAAGCCACTGAACCTTGGATGCAGAAGTGCAACTTTAATGTGGTGAAAGTCAATGGACTAACAGTTGAATGAAAAATGCGTAACTATATGTGAAGTAAATATCTAGATAGTTACATGATGTAAAATACTTCAAATGTAAATAGTTGATATATTAACAAATGGACGCTAAAAAAAACCCTTGCAAAACCAGAATGTAAATAGCTCAAGGAGAGGGATAGAAATTCTGAAATTCCAAATCATTACCCCTCCTAAGCGTTGAGTCGTTAATCTGAAGAATCGGCGAGTGTAATGTATTGGACAAAGAGCGCTCACGGGCGATGAAGATAATTGTATTAAAATCAATATTAGCATTCTCTTCTCCGTTTGCTTTGATGGAAATAAATAATTGGATCATTTGTAAGGTTTCCATTCGGAGATATTTGCACAGCGATTGTTTGTATTTCATAAAGCTTTTGAGAGGACGGGGATGGTGCCCCCTTCCTCCCCATCTCGTCTTTCCATGTCAAAATCAAATTGTTCGAAGAAAAGACAGTTCTTCCTATACGGCCCACATGAGTGAACGGAGGCGGAATAATGTAACCAGCTCCGACTGCCTTTCTCATTTATCTTTCAACCAAACCCCTCCTACTTGTGTCTCGTTTAATTTGTTGCTTATCTATCTTTGGGAGTCGGATCGAATGTGATATCAAAACAAAAGTCTTCCTTATAAATTCGAAGGATAGCCCTTAGTTGATTATCTGCCCACAATTGAATGGTGCTATCTTATCCGTCTATGAAACAACAAATTTATAAAAGATTCATAATAAGAGAGCTCTCGGCTATTACCAATTTATCATAGAAATATTGTGAAGCATAATATGAATTATGACGTGAATAATGAGAAGTCGCCCAGGACTATATCAGATTGAGATTTTATTTATTGGGATTTCCCCTTATTTTATTTTTGCAATTTCAGATTGTTTGTTTCTTTCAAGTTTAGTGTTTTCAATGTTACCTACCTTATTGACCTATTTTTTGTGATGACCAACATAAGTGCCTTCTACACATCATAATCACAAAAGTAAGTAAGCATACCCCTGCTGAAGAAAACTCCTGTATACATACAAGTAAAATCGAGAAATACTCCCAACTCTCCATGACCCCTCTAATTGTGTGATAATTAGCGTGATACCAAATGATCTCACACTGAAACCTTCGGCGTAAAATTCAGTCTTAATGTTTTATTAATTGTTTATGTAAATAAATTGATAAATCACCTATGTTTCTCTATTTAAAAAACGCACGTTTCCGTACCAATTAGATGGTGCCATATTAATATAGAGTTTTAGTATGTACGAAAAATCAGCAATGATCAACAATAAAGCGGGGAACATTAGGAAAGGCAAAGATCGTCCAAGAGGCACTGTAACACTTACAGAAAATATTTAACACTGAAATAACTGTAACTCGTAAGAATTTTGCAGATTTTAGGACATTAACCCTTGAAAACGCGCGGTATCTCACATACGAAGGTGTGACTTTTCCGTGAATTGCACTTGGAGAGGGAAGAACAGGAAAGCTGTGGGTTTTGGTAGATACATCATCGACCGTCTAACACAATTCAGTTTGCCCGTCACCGCTCTCTGTTGACGTTGAGGGTTCGGACACCCGTTTTGGTTCATTATTTTCAATAATGAACCTTTGGTATCGACCAAGAATTTTTTTTTTTACCCCCTCTCAAAATTTGTTGGTTTACGTTTCAAGGTATGTATAATCCAAAAATCAAATAAAAATTAGGCCGTCCGTCCGCCGTCCAAGGCACTTTCCTCAGTTAGCATTGACCGATTTTGATGGAATTTGGTATGTGGGCTCCATTTAGGGTCTAGTTATGCCCGAAGCTTTTGGTTGATGTAGGTTGAAAATGAAGGGTGGAAATTTCAAAAACGCCCTAACTCAAAAAATTTTGATATAAAAGTATTGTTTTTCCATAAATTTAAGATAGTATAGAATTTTTAGAGACTAAGTGGAGCCCTGTAGGGCAAACCGTTCGCTCTCTACGAGAACTTAAGGGTCGGTTGTGCCTAGTTGTGCCCCGAAGATTTTGGTTGATGTAGGTCACTTCTAAGGGTTCCAAAATGAATTTTGAAATTTTGAAAACGCCCTAACTCAAAAAATTTAGATTCAAAGGTATTGTTTTTCCTTCAATTTAAGATTCTATAGAATTTTTACAATTTTTTGAGACCATTTGGAGCTCTGTAGGACAAACTGTTCGCTCCCTACGAGAATTTAAGGGTTGCACGTACGATAAATCAGAAACACGAGTGTGAATCTCAAAAGAGGCCTAATCTCCGTTCAAATTTCAGCTGACCGAAATGCGATCGATGTTTTTCTTCATGTCGGTAGGTGGTAACAATGGCAAAGCCGTATTCTTTGCAGACGAGTGATCTATATAGAAAAAACCTTTGTGTAAAAATTAGCAGCGTTTTATCTCCTGGATACAGTGCGCACCCCCAGGAAAGAAATTCACATTTGAGTTATCTTAGCATTGAATTTCCTGCATACATTGCTTTTTCTTTGCATATGTTTGTGGTCCTGTGATCGTTTGGTTGTGCATAAATATGAGTAAAACGTCCATTCGTGTACTAAAATCCGATATTTATCTTAGATATACCACGCTTTCCCGAGTTCCATAACGTTCTCATGACTCTACTTTTCATGTCTCTTTTTTCAGATAATTGGTACCTAATTCACGAAAAATTTTAAAAAACTTCGAAGACACAAGTGGTGTTTGGAAAGTACGACTCCTTTTGTATCTAGGTGAGAACGAAGTTGACCCACTTGATGTCCATGCAGGCGTGATTGACAACAATGACGGTGACGAGGAAAAGGGGAAGATGGGATCGAGCGATTCAAAATCCGAACTGAGTGATGTGAAGATAAAGAAGATTTCGGCGAAGATGTGCCTTGACAGAGAACTGGGGGAGAGAGACTGTGAATTCCACACTGCTTTTCGAAACCTAAAGAAAACCACACCAATGTGTGCATATTAAGCAATTCTATTTCCAAAAATATATTTGATTTGTTCGAAGAGACTCATTTTGGTGGATGAGTACATTTTTAAAGCCCAAATTCCCATGTTGTATCTCCCAGATACAGCGCTTACCCCCGTATTTGGAAATGAGCGCGCGTTTCCCAGGGTTAAGAACAGCTTATGAGAAAATATCAGTTTTTTTTTCGTCTGACTGGAAGAGAGATAGTGGGGGATGCAATAATTATGCCGAATGTTAGTGAAATCGTGATTTCTGAAATGGAGTTTTAGGGATGTTACAGTATTTCACGAAATGTGCGATTTTACCGTGTCAAAATCAGCATTTAGCCAAAAGTAGAACAATTAGATCATTAGCATTTTCTATTTAGGTACTCGACAGGTTCCACAGCTTCACAGGCATTCCATTAGACTGCAGGAATAGACGAGTCTCGCAGACTGCCTTCTCAGGAGAATCCACTGTTCTATTTCAATTACTCAAATGACTTATTTCTGTGTCGGTAATTACATAATGTTCAGCGGAGTTGGAAGTTGTGGAGGAAAAGCGAATGAAAGACGAGCGAAATAAATCAGCGGTGCGTTACAAGAGGTTATTGTCAACGCAACAGACCCCCCAAGGGGAACCAAGCGAGAGGCAGCCACAACGGATAAGGTATTGTAATTCGACTTTTTTTTTAAATTTTCAATCTACTGCTCCTCAAAAGGCTTAATATGACAATGGAGGTTTGGAGGACAAAGCCAAGAAAATGGCGACGATAATCAATTTGTTGTTGATAATCATTTTTCCCCCTCGCTTGGCTCTTCCCTTTGACAACTGATCGCAGTTTAGTCATATTATATCCTTCTTTGTGCAAGTTCAAAGCTATTACCATGTCTTTCTACTCCCTCAAGTAAAGTCTGCCGAGGAAGTCAACTCTTGCGATAAAACTTCATTAACTCTCGGCCATCTTAATTCATTAAATACTGCTCTTTGTTTAGGCCCTTCACGTCCACTGTTGCCGACCGATTTCAATCAGGAGTCCTGGGTATTGATAAATGAAAAACCAATTACATTAACCCACATCCACTTTGCGTTAATTAATTCAGTTTTTGCAGAGGGAAAATCTCCGGGCGAAACGAATTGCATTCTTTTAAATCTGGGTTTATGAAAACACGGAAGAAGAAAGGATTATTGGGTATTTTTTACTACGCAAATGAAACACCACGTGTATTTTATCAACCAAACGAACTCTTGATTTGTGATTTATGAACTGTTTTTAACGATTAAAAAGTATCAGAAAAGCTGTTTTACTTAATACCTGTGTATTCAAGTATTCTTTTTAAATTACACTAGATTACAAAATTTAGGGGTGGTCTGGCTGCCTCGTTCTTTCACCACTTTTCTTATGGTATTTGGTGCGCTGAATCCGAATGTGACGTCAGTTTTTTTTGTTTATGTCGGATTTTCAAGATATAGCTAGTTTTAAGATTTTTCTAGTTCTCACTTTTCTTCATTTTTTAGTGAGAACTCATCTTGCTCAAATCTCCTCAAAAAGTACTCAGACTTATAGGAAATTTCATTTAAAATCCGAATATGTACTTAGTTTTTGAGTTAAACTATGTTAAACCCCCAATTTTTCACAAAACGTATCAAAAAACACCGGTTCTCAACGTTTTTTCTTCGGGTATTCCCTTACATTTTGCCACTTGAAAAAAAATTGAGGCTAAAAAAAAATTTCTCGGGCTTTTACTTTGTAGAGGGGGACACCCCAGAGGAGAATGAGACCAATCGCAGCCTCCTAAACCCATTAATATCGAAGGAATGAGCTTTTTCATGGCACTGAGATGAAAATTCACAAAAACCGTTTGTTAATTTTTTGAGATAAGTATGTGCGTTCTAAATCTGTTTTCCTCAAATAGATTTTCCTTTCTTCTATATTTTTTATGTTTGTCACCTATTAAGAGTAAGATCGAAAATAGGTACTCAAAGGGGGAGTAAATCATAATTGGGAAACACTTGTTTTGTTAAGTGATTTTAATTCAGTTTTACAAACGAAACACAATAAACTGCAGAAAAGTTAACGGTGTAAATCTGTTTCATGAAGGCTCAGATGAATCAATAGTTGGTATAATGTTTGGTTATTCCTCCACCTCAGAGGTTTCATCGCCGGAATCTATGTAGAGAAAACTTCGCCGCCTGAGGTAAATCTCTTTTTAAGGTCCAACAATAGCCCACCATCATGTGAACTTCCCAATACCCTTTGTACCGTTCTTCCATGGTTTTCATATCTTGGTGGAACCTCTAAGGATTTAGAACGCACATACTTATCTCGAAAAATGAACTAACGGTTTTTGTGAATTTTCATCTCAGTGCCATGAAAAAGCTCATTCCTTCGATATTAATGGGTTTAGGAGGCTGCGATTGGTCTCATTCTCCTCTGGGGTGTCCCCCCTACAAAGTAAAAGCCCGAGACATTTTTTTTAGCCTTAATTTTTTTTTCAAGTGGCAAAATGTAAGGGAATACCCGAAGAAAAAACGTTGAGAACCGGTGATTTTTGATACGTTTTGTGGAAAATAGGGGGTTTAACACAGTTTAACTTAAAAACTAAGTACATATTCGAATTTTACATGAAATTTCCTATAAGTCTGAGTACTTTTTGAGGAGATTTAAGCAAGATGAGTTCTCACTAAAAAATGAAGAAAAGTGAGAACTAGAAAAATCTTAAGATCTTGAAAATCCGACATAAACAAAAAAAACTGACGTCAGATTAGGATTCAGCGCACCAAATACCATAAGAAAAGTGTTGAAAGAACGAGGCAGCCAGACCACCCCTAAATTTTGTAATCTAGTGTTATCCAAATTGTACTGCAAATACTCATTTGAGTGCAGTTTAGTCAGAATTAGTTAGAATGCTCAGATAATAGTGTATTGTGATGATTCAAAAGGACCTGCTCGAAATTATTTGTTTTTTGCCCTACATGGAAACCGAACACTATATCCACACCTAGTTGTAACGGGTGAAACTAACATAATGGCCCAATTTTAATGAAATTTCCCGGGTTTGTCGTGATGAGGCTGTAGCGTTTATTACATCTCATCTTTCTGAACCTTTTCAGGCTGTGCGATTGGAGGATGTTCTCTCAAAATACAAAAGTTTGGGTAGTTCATTTGTGATCCAGGGCAGTGTGCTTGGGCCTACGTTATTTTTAATATATTAATAATCTCCCCCAGTGTTGTAAAAATTACAATATTTCATTCGCGGATGATTCTACGTGATTGTCTAGCGATAGAGATGCATCTACCTTGAAATTGAAAAGCACAGATACTATCGGTGTTATAACTGTATGGTTTACCATGAATAAATTGGTCGTAAATGATGTAAAAACGCAATGTATGTTTTTTGGCTAGAGGGACCTCTCAGCTTTAAATGAAAAGTCCGAAGGTGGTAATTTTCATAAGGGACCGTTTAAATGCTAATTTGTAACATCCTAAAAATTTCATCGAAATCGTATGGAAAATGTATAAGTTATGGCCGTTACAAGGAATTCACGTTTGCGCATGCGCAGTCACTTCTATCAGTCCGGGGATGATGATTTTCATAGGGGACCGTCTACACACCAACCCGCACAATCCCAAAAGTTCATAGAAATCGGACGATAACTTCGTATAGTTATGTCCGTTACAAGGATTTCATGACAGACACACAGACAAATAGACAGAGTGACAGACACACAGACAAATAGACAGACAGACACGGAACCAAAATTGTTCAGAAAGGACTAAAACGCAAAACGCGAGTGAAAATTTAGATTTTGGACAATTCTTTTTTTTTTTCATCCTTGAAAAGTTAAAACAAAGCTTCCTCTACCTTGATAGACTCGGAAGCAAAATGTCACTGTAACGACAAAACATCAATACTCGTACTTATAATCATAACCAATCAGCAAGTAAACATCGAAATGTTTTCCGATATCTTGAAACAAAAATATGAAAACAAAGTCCTCTTTTTGCTTTAGGTGAATCCATTCGGTTAAACAAGTCGGAACAAAGGGCTTTAAAATCTTTGTTGGAATTATTTCTAGAGCCCAAACTTTGAGCCTCCCACCCGGATGAGTGTTCTTGTACCCTTCAATGGTACTTTGCCAGGACAGGAGTTGGTCCTCGTGTAAGCCTACTTTACCCCCTTCATACTTCATCACTCTCTTCAACGCAAATCTTCACCCTCACCATGATCCTCCACAACTTGTTTTGGAATCATTCGTCCTTGATCTAACTGGAAAGCTGCTGCGGCAATTATCGCGTATATGACATTTTCATTCAGTTCTGTGGTTGAATAATACGTTTAAGAACATGAAATGTATAATATAAGATGGTAAATGAGGTTCGTATACATTCAAGGTGAGGTAACTCTGAAAGTGGATGTGGCACATAGCTACGTCGTTTCCGTAAACCGATAAGACCATAAAAAAACCATTGTAAATAATCTCAAAACTTCTATCTCCAAGTTCCTACCACTACGCTCCAAATTTTAGATCACACGACGATGAAATTAATGGATAGCAATCTAGAGTTTTGTAATCGTTCATCCTTTATCCAAGTAGAGAACTGCTACAAAGAAATTATCGTGTTCAAGTCATTATTATTCGGTTCTAGTTTTGAATAACACTTACAATCATCAGTTGCTGAATGAGGGTCATTTGAAAATCACATCGGTATAGAATGGAAACTTTTGACGTTAAGCTAAATGAGGATTTCACGTTGGCACTTGCGCTGTGGCTACTATCAATCTGTGGACGTTGATTTTCATAGGGGACTATCTACATGCCATCTCGCACAATTTCTGAACATTTCGTCAAAATAGGACAGTAACTTCGTATAGTTCCGCTCGTCACAAGAATTTGCGGACACACAGACCCGCAGACAGACAGACAGACGAAACCAAAATTGTTCAGAAAGTTTTCATAAGGGGGTGGAAATTTTAATTTTGGAGTACTTTTTTATCGTCTGAAAGTGAAAACAGTGCTTCCGCTACCTTGTTAGACTCAGAAGCACTTTCTGAGGGATAGCCTACAGCTCCATGTTAGCACTGCCAATGCTGCACTTACTTTTAAATGTTCATCTGCTGTGCAACGTCAATCTACTACTCCGATTTAACGTCATTATAAACCGATCCGAGTACTGAAATAGTGAGTACTCACTAACAAAAATTATGAGCTCTACAAATTAGCATAAACCTATAGTAAAATGATAGAATAATGAATACGAGGATTTTTTAATTAATAAATTGCTTGATTTATTAGTTTAAAAATTTATTATGAAGAATGATTAATGTGTTAGATGAATCCAAAATTATGCGGTCACGGTAGCACTCTTCCTTTTAGGTTGTTCACAATTTTTTACCTCCAAAATACATGTTTATTCATGTTATGTGAAAACACAATGTCATGGCGCATACGTATGAGTTTATGAACGCATGGATAACGTGCATGAATGCATTATGTCGTTTAATGGTTGGCTTTCTATACGTTCAGAATCAGGATGATTCGCGTTTCCTCAGGGATCTGCAAGGTCCATTTTAATAATTCACTCTGTATCTCAGTAACGCGGATTAAACTTGAATGTTTATCGCTACCCCGTTCGTCCGTTTGAAACGCGTTCTTCATAACGCAATATAAAGTTCAACTCCCTTTCTGATCGTTAGGCCCCCAAAAACCGCAGAAATCCTTCTCCATCAAACCCCCACACCCCTCAAAGCTTAATAACACTGCGGTCCTCATTGGGAAGATTTCATCTGGGTGGAAGCCGCGGTGTGGATGCTCGGCTAACGCTGGCGTTACGGCGGGGTGACCAAACGTATTGCCCTCATCCTTTATGCTATAAATGTTAGATCACTTTCAGGGATTTACCGGCAATGATCAGGCCCCGATGTCCGCGGAACCCCTTTCATTTGTAACAATTTTCTCGTTAATGGATATCAACAGCTCTTACACGCTGCCGAACCGCTATCATTCAGGTTTTAAAATTTCATGTTGCCTCAACCAAGCTTTTTACTTTTCTAACTCAACCCAAAGGGAAGGAAGGGAAGTACAACTGTACTTCTATAAATTTCTACCGCTATCGAACTAAATAATGAACTTTCGGAGGTTGAGATGGGTTTGCCATTCTGTTTTCTTGTAATGCAACAACATGTAGGTGATAATACACATAATAATAACCATTTTCCCTGTTCTGTATCGAAGCAGTATCTCAGTTCTACTATTGATAAATAATCCGAAACATGCCAGCGTGTTTCATAATAATGAGTAGACGTACTTCAGTAATAATTGGACTAACGTGATATCATGTACACCAGTTTGGAGGAGTCTCCAGGAAGCCGTGATATCCCTTAACGATTTTACTTGCAGCAGTCCACAATAATGTACTTACCAACCCATCTAAACTCGATGTACGAGGATATTGGTCGTTGCACCGATTATGGAACTTCAGCTTTATTCACTGTAGATGGGACCGTCTAGACAACAACAATCTTGCCCATCATGAAAAAAGTGTAACATTTTAAGGAAAACTCCTTACCCGTTAAAAAAAAAAAAATAATAATAATGGTTGAAGTTTACCTTGAGGTAAACAAATCCTGATAAGAAAAACTACGCTCACAAACTTAAATGATTGATTTTTTTCGAGGTACCTACTCAGTCGAAAAGTTTATCAGGGTTACGTAACACTACGAATATCTGGGGTCTGCCCTTGTCTAAACCATCTGATCTTCTGTAACTTATACGTTTCAAAAAAAGACCAGCTTGATTGAAAATTTACCTATTTTCATTGTAGGAAGTCTAAAACATATCACCTAAAGTTTTCTTTGGCGCTCAGAAGATTAATGGGATCCTTCGAGAATTACAAGAGATTCTGTCATCCAGTTCACTGACGAAATATGTATTTCCAAATGCACCTCAAGTCGCATATATATATCCCACCCACAACATATCAAGCATTCCCCAAGCATTCCTGATGGTAACATGGAACTAGATATAAAAAAAAAAAAAAAATCAAATAGCACCAAAAAGCTGATAATAACAATGGAAATACTATTATCACTAGCCAGAATTTATTAATTGACGGACCAAATTTTGAGTAAATTGGTCAAAATACTCTCTAAAATCGTGATTCCAAATTTTGACTGGTATTGTTACTTTTCAATACAGAATTTTCCAAAGAAAAATATACTAGGAGTGAAAATGTTAGATGGATACAATTATCCTACTTTTTGGTGCTCTCCAGGCTTGCTAACTTAAGCAATTTTCCGTATATTTGTTCAGTTATTTTGCACCGTTGTTTTTCAGATTGTGCCCTACAGCAAATAACCGCATTTCGACGATGTCACGGCATCATGTCCTATCAAGTTTGGGGCAACTTTTCAGGAGACACAAAAAACTGTTTACAACGTAACCTATATTCTTCATACGCAGTGTTGCTCTATCGCTATTTTCGGCGGTTTCAAGGCTGCCAACCGAATTTTTAATAATACCGATTGATTCCCCACGCAAATACGAATCCAGTGGTATGAAAAACTCAATGTGCCCATATATGGTCATACGACATGTTGCCGTAACATCGTCGATTTGTTAATTGACTTATTAGTTAGTAGACACCATACTGAGTGTATCTAAACCAAAATTTTTAGGATGCAAGCAGAGAGAATTTCGTAGTTTAAAGTTCAGAAAAACGTCTTTTTCTGATTAAACGGTTGAGAGAAAGTATATAATTGACGGAAAAACAATTATCGACACACACATATGTATAGCTTGTGTACCAGTGCACTTGAAAAAATAAAGAGAACATATTATATTCTAAAATTGCTGAAAATTCTAAATTTTCTAAATGACATATATTCTAAAAATTTCGTTTCCCTGGGATACTCATAGCAAACGTACATTGAATACCAGTTTCCACCTATCAGATACTAGTTCAATTCAGGGAAAACTTCTGTTCATCACCGAGATATGGTTGGGCGTTCTAGATCACACAAATGTGAGAAAAAGGGTTGCAAATAACTGGCAAATTTAGTTTTCCCCGCTCTCCCACCACTAGCTGCCGACATCTCAACAAAAAAAATCAATCCCATCTCATCATCACTCCATTCCTAACATCTCCCTTTTTGAACACTACCAGCGAGGAGCTTGGAAACCTCTCCTACTAGGTTCTACAGTATATATGATGAAATTAGAGCTCATAATTCGGCCAAAAAGCCACTCTGATTGATTTCCATAACGAATTCTGTCGAGTACCTACTGCCTCCAAGACCCAATAAATTTAATAATATTGACCTCCAAAAAACCCTCCCTTCTCCCACCTCGAAGACTGACGTATTTTCATATCTTTTCCCCCCACAGAGCACACTCTTTTCCTCCACTTCATTACAGAACGGGCCCTTTTCTGGAAGGGTTTTGTAATGAATCGAGTTCTCTACCAGCTAAACTGGGAGCAAAAAAACCTACCCCTTCACCTCATCCTCCTTCCACAGCAAGAGAGAAAGTGGTGGAGACAGAGAGAGGGTGAGGAAGCAGAAGAGGTCCCAAACAGTGATAATTACTGCACGAGCATTAGTGAAAATGACCGTAGCGGCGAGATAATGCCGCCCGCCCAACTCTTTGAAATACAGTCCCGTCTAGTTTTTTTCCTCAGACAAGTTGTCAGTGTAAATATGACTTTTCTTTCCTTGGTAACCGCTTCGCTGGATAGATAACGCCTCGAAAGTAATTGTCATTAATCATATACTCTCCCATTTATACAGTTTTGAATTTATTCCTTTTTGGATAGAATTAAGAGAGGGGGCTGGAGCGATGGCGGGGTATCTCTATTAGGATTTCCCTTTTTCTTGTAATAAACTTCCATTGTTTCAAAGCCGTCTGCAGTACTCTTTGACCATCATTCATCCAAACTATAGTTCTTCAGTTATTTGCTACGAGCTAAAGCTCGGTTTCGGTTCTATTGTGTGGGAGACCGATGTTTCCAGCAGTTCTTCACCATCTTTTGAGTCGTCCTTCAAACTCGGTACTTATAACTTCATACCTACTTCTATAAGGATGTTTCCTGTTTTTAGGACGTCCCACAGTTAGACTTGGGAGAGCGATTAAGGAGAGCGGCGCTCTTTCGGTACTTCCTCCCGAATAAATCGATATGTATCATATTTTTGAATCGGAAAAGTCTGAATTTTGGTTGGAATATTCCGACTTTGACCTTAAGTCACTACAGCTATTACTTGGGGCCAGAAGAGCGCTCAGTCATTTCATACAGGATTAGAATTTAAAAAATTAAAAAAAAATTTTTAAAAAATACACAAAAGGTTTTGTGTATTTTACTTTTATGGTTTTGTGCAAGAAAGCGACTCATACTAACCCCTGAACAGGTTGGAGGACACAGAGGAGAGTAAGGTCCTGCAGAGAGGTAGTTTCTAAGAGGGAACTGTGAATCACAGCCCTCAGGAAAGCCACTGTGAACCACAGTATTCGAAAAATGGGCCAAGGGAGCGCCGCGCTCCGGGGTCTACCACTGAAGGGTTAATCTAGGAAGGAGGAGGACAACAGTCCACGGAGAACAAAACTGACCACGTGAAAGTTCGTTTTAGACCATTCTGAATACAAATCCGCAAAAACCATAGGTGTAAGTCCTAGTGATTGAAAATATGTGACAAAATCTTGTGTACTCTATGCAGGCCTTAAAATCCAAACGATTTGCGTGGTTCTTTTTCAGTTTGACGCGAAAATTTGTCCAGTCGTTCACTATGTCACCAAAATTTCGAATTTCAATCTAAAAAAAAAAAAATTAATTAAAAAAAAGTAAATACTTGCATTTAAACAAATTTGTGTTTTCGAGCATAATCTAGAGATTGTCCTTGCGAAAAGACCACGTCTTTACTTTTAGGCACGGTTCTTTGTAAACTCTCACCATGTACTTAGATTAAGTGCCATTGTAAATTCGAAAGGTGAAAACATTTATTCAATGAAAATGGATCTCACGATAGAATGAATTAGGAGAATCCCGGCCTAGGGCGTTTCTAACAACGACCACCAAACACAACACCTGTGAAACAGATGATGATACCAATAATTACGTCACCAGAGCACCATTACTCAAAAAAAATGTACGATAATTCAATATTTCGGGTCCTATTAAGGCTCACTAATGTTACCCCGGCTTGGAAATTGAGGGAACATAATCAATATATCTCTGTTTTTTCATAAACTAATCTTCGTGACACCATGGACCAAATCAGCCATGTCACCACGGTACTAGGACACCAGAAACCGCGTATTTTAAGGGTTTTTGGGTGTTTCACCTCGAATACGGATCTTATCTTCGACAGAATACCTACACAAACTAACAGTTGTCCAACGTATGCCTGGAAATACCTACATAATCCTGGAATACCTACCTGGAATACCTTCAGAAACTAACAGTCATCCAACAGTTGTCCAACGTGTGACCGCTGTGGTGTTACCGTTACGTGGGGGAAGGGGGACTATTTCGAACTCAAAATTCTAACTAAATTTCATTGATTAAAATGTTTAGGTTCAGTAGAAAGGTAAATAAAAATGTATTTTTGTTCATTTTTGGTTAATTATTTTCAATAATGAACCTTTGGAATCGACCAAGACATTTTTTTTAACCTCCCCCTCCCCCCTCAAAATTTGTTGGTTAACATTTCAAAGAACGTAGAATCAAAAAATCGAATAAAAATTTGGCCGCCCGTCCGCCGTACGCAGCAGTTTCCTCAGTTAGCATTGACCGATTTTGATGAAATTTGGTAAGTGGGCTCCATTTAGGGTCTAGTTGTGCCCCAAAGATTTTGGTAATTTTTTGAGATCACCCGGAGCTCTGTAGGACAGCTCCGTACGAGATCTTAAGGTTTGGACTAAGGATAAATCAGAAAACGAGTGTGAATCGCAAAAGAGGCCTAATCTCCGTTAAAATGTTACCTGAACGAAATGCGATCGATGCTTTTCTTCATGTTAGTTGGTGGTAACAATCGCAAAGCCATGTTCTTTGCAAACGAGTGATCTACATAGAAAAATAATAAATCTTTGTGTAATAATTTGCAGCGATTTTCTTTCAATTGGCATAAGTGTTTGGCCATAGCCATGAAGTTCGTATATTTATAAATTATTACAATTGAGAAACAGTGAGAAAAAATTAATTCTTAACTCCAATCGTATGTATAAAAACATAAATTGTTGTGTATATAAGAAAGCATTTTGCGTGTACAATCTGATAGTAATGTAGTGGTTAATCCAAGTGGGGTGAAACGTCGTCCATCATCTTTTTCCTTGCATGCTCGTAGGTAGGGCAATCCATGAATATAATATGCTCATATATTATGATATTATATATAGCGTATTATGCTGTAGAGATCCTATGCTGCCATCTTGACAGATGGTGCATTCCAAAGTGAGATGGCCTCGCAGAGGCCATGGTTGGATGGTAATCGACGTATTACTCTTATTTGCCTTCGTTCCATTTCGAACTGGTTGAACCATGGCCTCACAGATATTCGAGGGTTTCCCTCCGATACTGCTCCCCGACCACTGCATTGTCGTACTGACTGCCATTTCTTTTTTAATAATTGACGTAATGTGTATATGAGTACGTGTGAGGTAGCATAGTTCTAAGGGGAATCCCGTTGCGTCTGGCCTCATTGGAAAGGTAATCTGCCATCTCGTTACCCCTCATACCCACGTGAGGTCTTTAGAAGTTCCAGCTCTCCCTGCTCCAGTCTCACGTGCTCGATCAACTAAAAGGATCTCGAGTAATATAGTGTTGTAATTTCTGAGCAGTTTTAAGTTACTCAGCTTAGTTAAGACGCTACAATAATCAAACTATGATAATAAACTATGATCACCAAGCTCTGTCTTCTGTATGTCGCGTAGCGTACGGCTTCTCTGATTGCTACAGCTTAACATGTAAAACTTGATGAGAATTCATTCAGTTAAAAAGCTCGACCAATTCTGGCTTCTGGGTTGGATCCACTACTACTTCCAATTTTTGACCCATCAGTGGACAGGATATAACCTTCTGGGTATGTTTTAACACTCACTGATTGAAATTGAACTACTCTTTATCCAAAGAGACGTCTCCTGTGGGGCATGTATTACTAGACAATAAGTTTTTTTTCTTTTCGTATGAATCGTATTCATGAATGCTTGGGATTCAGTAGTCACAAAACAGCAAAATCACGGGAAAAATATGAAGGGTCTATCTGAACCCCACGTTATCCTTCACGTCGAGGTTAATCACGTCGGGAGTAATGGAAGGAAACTCCCCTTCGATTCAACCAGTATTCCGAATACGAAGAATCACGTTTGTTTTAAGTTGGGGTTCCACTATTTGGCATGAGAGAGTCCATGAGGAGTCATTGAGACTCGGTCTCCCACTTTGGTGAACCAACTGCAGTTAAGTTGGCCCTTTTCATTCCGCTGCGGGCGGAACGGTTGAGGATTGCACTGCGTTTCCGAGAGTTGATCTCAACTTGGGTTTCTGGAGTATTAGATGAGTTAATTTGTTTTCGGATAAGAGGGAAGGAAGGCGGGAGGCCGAAGGAGGCGAAGCGTTAAGTCAAGGTAAGTTGTTGATTAATAGTGAGGGGCGGCGGTTGGAGCTGTTAGCAGTTTGTTTCGAATGTCCAGCTTCCAAGCGGAGAACTACATTTCCCAAGACGGGCATAAAGACTGGGAAAGCCTTGATTTAATCGCTGTTGAGGCCTTAACAACACACTCACTCTAACTACTTGCCTCCTAGCTCTAATTGAAACGATCCTCCCAGTCCCCAACTATCCCAGGCATCCGAGTCGATTATTCTAAACATTCAACAATAGACCGAACAACACCCGAAGGCCACCAGAGACTTTCCCAAACACACACTCGGAGACCGTTGGATGGCATTCTAATCTAGCGTTTGCCTTTTCTCGGAAACACTGTCCTATTGGCGTCGTAATCGTTTTGAAGATAAAAGGGGTTCGCTAGAGAGGGAATTTACTTCTGGATTCCAACCACACACCCATTGAATTTATGGCTTTGGAGGAGGGTTTGCAAATAGCTGTTGTTTTCTTCTATGGGCGGTCTAGTAGAAGGCAAAGAGTAAACTGAACCGTAACGTTTTGAGCAATTGGCCTTGAAACTACTCATGTCCTTGAAGGCGGTGATGTTCACAGCCACGAGAGAGCACCCGTTCCACCACAAATCTCAGGATGACCAATATAATATACCATTATTGAGAACTCATTTGCAATAATTGAAAACAACCAGTACACTTGAGATAATATCACCCCAAAAGCGATCAAATTATAAGATTTCAATGTTCAACGATATAACTAATGGATGGGGCGTGAAAGAGGTTTTACATTCATCAAGTAGTAAGACGACTTTCTCACGTCGTTGAATGGCCGTCTCTGTGGATGGATAGGAGTGGAAGTGTAGGCATCCGCACTTCAAGTTTGATTAGGCTCCAATTTTTGGAAACTCTCCCATCTCTAGTGGTGGGAGAGTTCATTATTCTGAAACTAGTTTGTCCTCGGAGATAGCATTGGTTCCAGGTGGCGCTTACACTATAAATTCTTAGTAGGCTAGTACGAATAAAATCACTCGCGATGAGATTGAGGAAAACCATTTTAATAAAAACGGTAATTGTAAGTAAGTTATTGTTTGTTACTGATGATGACCTAATTGTCAAAATCGGTTTAACTTGTAACTCATTATTTTCGTGAAAATAGACAACGTTCTACTCAACTCCGTTTTTACTAGTGGCTACTGCGCCAACTTTTTATAGTCTTCACCCCGTAAGGTGCTGCTCTCTAATAAGCATTTCGTACTTTTCATGTTTTATGCCTATCTACATAAAATGAGAAAGGTAACTGCCCCAACATGTCCGCACTGCCAGAAGAGAGAAGATGATGATGCGCTACACACCTTTTTCAAATGCACCAAATGGGTGGCTGAAAGAAGCCAGCTGCTGGCAGAGCTGGGATTAACTGCCCAAATTTCAACACCAGAAGCTGTCGTCTGCAAGATGCTGGAAGTCTTGCGGCAGCGTATGCAGAGAGTATCCTGACAAGGAAGATATTGTTAGAACGAGAGAGACAGAGAAGGGAACACCTGGTCCGTCCCGCCATCCAGAACTGATGCAGTGCCCCAGGACTCAGCCTGAAGTAATGTGTTAAACAGTTCCAGGCTGAGCATCCAACGTGGGAGAAAAGGAGGTGTTTTTTTAGTGGGTTTGAATCCCATATAACCTTGAAGTCGCGGATCCTTCAAGGTATCTTACGAGATCCAACTCCACCTGTGGATCTTAAAGATTTTCTCACCTGCCTGCCGAAAAAAAAACCTTCTCAGTCGTTTTGTTATCTTCATGTAACCATGGTTCCAAGAGCCATTATCAATTTGTCTTCTCAAAATTTGAGATATACATATAATTTGAGATATAACATTTGAGATATAATTATAAAATTTGAGATAGAACATATTTAATATGTTACGGTTCGTCATTGTTTTACAATCAAAGTCAGTCCATTTACGATCAGTTACGTATTTTGTGTGTCAGTGAGTGTTGTGTATGGAGATGTGCACTTTCTGTTTATTATAGTCGTATTCAGTCGTCAAACGCACCACTGCCCAATAGTCAGGTCGTACGATTGTGTATATTTCAATAAACAACCACACATGTCGATCGTTTTCATCTTTTTCTTCAGTGGTTAGACCCTACTCATATTTCGCAATAAATTACAATGTTCCACCGCGGTCAGTAAGATATTGTGAAGCGTAATTGGAATGGTTGTGTGAACCACTGCATTCAAGAATGACCTACTACTCCTAATAAGTCATGAAACAATCAATCATTGCTCAACGAAACAAATCAATGAACACATAATATCACTGAATATTTAACTGGATCAAAAGCTACAGTGTAACTGGCCTTGAAACATGAATTGTCCTTGAAAATAGTGATGTTGACAGTCACGAGATAGCACTCACTCCCATTCTTGAGAAGACATACATTATTATAGTACAATAATTAATAAGTCACAATCAATGATTGAAACGAATCAGTACATTCAGGATATTGTTAAACCGCCGGATCATTGTTGAATGACGACATTTTATTGTTCAATGACACGAATGAGGAATATTTTCGATAGCTTTATTCAATTTTTGATTGAATACATTCTTATGAGAGAAGCTTCACATTCATCAAGTGGTGAGACTCTCTCTTGTCTTTGAATGAACGTCTTTGTGGATGGATAGAAGTGAAAGTGTTACCCACCGCACTTCAAGTTTAATTAGACTCCAATTTTTGGAAACTCTCCTGTCGCTAGCGGTGGGAGAGTTCTATTTTCCAACTCATCACTTAAAATTCTCGGCGTTGACGTAAAAATAACTACTATAAACCCAAATAGAAATGTCAGGCACGTATATTTGGGAGCACTACCGCCGTTTAACGCGGTATGGTGCTTTATCATACATCACACAGGATAATAGGAAGATACCTTAACTAACTAAACTTCAATTAGATTCGGAGATTGGCTTCTATTATCTAAAAGACTTTATTTCTTATGAAAAGCAATGAATCCCTTCATGTTGCACTACTCTACAAAGGTGAAAATGCATTGGACCAAACCCACTTGGAAGCCCATTGGAAACCCCGCTTCTCTTTTTAACGTGATTTCAATAGTTCTTGAAGAAATCTCCTGGGCGTAAACGTTTAGTGTAATTAGAGAAAGCGGGGATTAGAGGCCAACGCTCGGTTGGTCTAAATCCTTTTTTGAGTGATTGTGCACAAACTGTGGTCATTAACTGCATGGTGAGTGAGGAACAACCACTGCATCGGTATAAAATAATTCTGCTTCAGCACAGGATCCAATTTTTTTTTTAGTACAAGTAAACGTACAGGGACGCTTTAAGTCGAAGATGAAGGAAAATCAAAATTTTGATGGATGATAAAAACCACCGTGGGGGGCGAAGGAGGAGGTACTCTTTTCAGTGTGTCATGGGACGACAATATTTTTATTTATTTTTTTAAATATTTGGACACCTTGCATTTTTGCTCCCGGGTCTTTCAAGGTAGCACACTACCAAAGACGTTTCTGCGTAGGTAATAGGATAGAAGGTCGTCAGAACTCTAAAATAACCAGACCAATAAGATAATTGAATATTTTCAAGGAAAATTGTTCACACCCTGTTGTGTTTAACCAAAATCACCCCCCCCCCCCCCTCTCCCCTCAACAAAAAAAATGTTTTCAAGGAAATACAATAACCTGAATATTCGATGCCTTTTTAAATTATTTTTTGTGGCTCAGTAAGATTGTTTATAATAACAATGGATACTAAAGCAAAATATAAAAATTCAACAAAAGAAGTCACTTATAGCATGAAAAAAATACTTCAACAATTATTTTTAGTTCGAAATTTAAAAAAATGCATGAGAAACTAAAAAATAGTCAAACAAAATTTAAAAATAAGATTAAAAAAATAACATAGAAATATATATTTAGAAAAAAAAACGATTCAACTAAAATAAATTCTTATTTCAAGGAAAAATCACAAATGGTAAAATGGTAGTGTAAAAAATTAAAACAAACCTTGCACGTCATAATTAAATGCAATGGGTGGGAGAAGGTCTCAAATATGTCATTGTAACCATTTACGAGACATGGAAGAGAATGAATTGAGTACAGGAATTGTGCCATACACAGTGGAAAAGCACCTATGTTCATAATTTGCTAGTAATGTTTCCTGACAGTTTTAGATTGTGCCTTTGAATTCGAGTTTGGAACGACTAGTTTCAGAATGATGGTTACGTGAAGTGAAAATGCAAGCAAGAAGTATTTATTGTGTGAAAATGTGGTCTGGAATGCTGTTTAAAAAGTCATTCAAATAACCTAGAGTCAATATATTTTTTTCATCCGATATTCCTTTTGGAAATTCCAAAGAATCCAGAACCAAAGTTTTGTTTGGGCGAGTGACCTCGAAACCGTGATTGTGAAGAGGTGGTGAGTATTCACATCCATAGTATCATATTCCATAGCAGTTGGTATGAAGACCACGTTCCATCAAACCACTGTGGCAAGTAATTAAGGAAAACCACTACGTCAAAAATGATCTACTAATGAGTCGCAAAACAATCAAGCATTACTCTACGACATAAAAATATAAAAATTACATCTCTGAACAAAAAATTGAATCGACATTTTCTGTGCAACTGGCCTTGGAAATGGTGATGCCCACAGTCACGAGATAGTACCAACCAAGGGAAGACCTATAAGTTATTATAGTACCTTCGAGAAGCTACAGACAATGGTTGAAATAAAATGTCTGCTCAATAATATAAATCAGAACTTTGTTGGATACTCTCTTTCGTTTTGGGAATAAATAAGTTCTTGCGAAAGAAGTTGTATATTCATCAAGTAATGAGATGTCTCTCCTGACCGTAAGATTTAGTACAACAAGCCTTGAAACTACGCAAACTAGAAATGAGCGATTCTCCAGTGAGTGTCTCTTCCTGAGTATCGTGGGGGGTGCTACCTAGTGACTGTGAGCGTCACTACTTTCGAGGACAAGTTTTGTTTCAAGGACAAATGCTCAAAAACTTTCGATCCAGTTCATTGTTAAGTGACATTAAGTGTATATTGATTTTTTTTCGTTGAGCAATGATTGATTGTTTCATGGCTAATTTGGTGTAGCAGGTCGTTTTCGAATGTAGTGGTTCTCCTCAATTACTTGCCACGGCTCGTGGTCACCATACCGACCGTTATGGAACCGACGCTATCTCGCGGCTATGAATACACACCATCCCCAAGGACAAGCACTGTTTCAAGGTCACTTGCGTGACAAGAATTACGGATCAGTCCAGAATTCTTTGGAATTTTCAAAATTAATACTGAATGGGAAAAATGGAATACTTGGAGCAATAACATGACCTACTGCTGAGGTAAGAAGTGGTACAAATTTGCGTATAACTTCCTGAATTTGATTGGTCTACTTTTGGTTTATTATTTTCAACAATGAACCTTTGGAAATGACCGAGAAGAAATATTTTCAACCCCCCTCAAAATTAGTTGGTTTACGTTTCAAGGTACGTAGAATCCAAAAAATCGAATAAAAATTTGGCCGTCCGTCCGCCGTCTGCCGTACGTGGCACTTTCGACCGATTTTGATGAAATTTGGTATACTTATGGGCTCCATTTGGGGGTCTTGTTGTGTCCCAAAGCTTTTGATTGATGTAGGTAACTTCTAAGGGTTGAAAAATAAGGGCTGACATTTTCATAACGCACTAGCTCAACAAATTTCCGTATACCGGTATTGTTTTTTCGTCTATTTAATATAGTTATGCATTTTTCGAATCGAATGAGTTCATCTTCAGGATCAACCATTCGCTTCCTATGAGAACCTAAACACGAGTGTG
This sequence comes from Apolygus lucorum, assembly GCA_009739505.2. Taxonomy (NCBI): domain Eukaryota; kingdom Metazoa; phylum Arthropoda; class Insecta; order Hemiptera; family Miridae; genus Apolygus; species Apolygus lucorum. Next base: position 40,739,969 of record CM019167.2, on the reverse strand, counting down.
AATCTCAGAAGAGGCCGAATCTCTCTTGAAATTTTAGCTGACCAAAATGCGTTTGTTGTAAGTTTCTTTGAGTTGTACACAGTTTTGCGTCCTTAAAAAACTAGTAATAAAATTTCCTAATGAAGGCGCTCGCGACCCCCTATACAGGGTGTTTCACGAGAAGGTTACACCCCCCTTCATTTTCTCAAAATACAGCGTAAAAAATTCAGACCAACGCAATTCTTCATGATTTTTTGTAAGGAAATCAGGAAAAATACTTTTGCCCAAAAAAGTTGCGCGCAATCGTGCGCAATTGACGATAACTTCATTTTTTCAAATGGAACTCCCCTTTTTTATTACAGATTCGGATTCTACGTCAAAATTCATGAAAAATTCATACCCGAATCGATTTTTTTTTATTGCGCGCAACCTGGCTTTTTGAAAGCTCCAAGTTGCGCAACTCCATAATTGCTCAAAAAATAGGTTTTGGAGAACCTTAAGTGTGGCACATGTTTTTTCATCATTTTTTTACGCTGAATCACATGGTGTCATCCGTTTTTCAATTTGACTGGGATTTTTCTGAATGGCGGCCAAAAATTCGGATGTTTTTATTAGTGAAAAAATCGCTCTTTTAAAATCTTTATGAGTTTTAAGGCAATTTTATTCAGCTCAAGCATGATCGTGCTGCCAGTTTTCATTTTTAACTCCACGGTAGACGGTCCCAAGCCCGTGGTTCAAAAGGAGGTGAGACAATAAAAGATAAACATGATTTCGACCACAAAACTGATTTTTTCGTGAAAGAAATGTTAATTTTTCCTCTTGAAATGTTGGTCTTCCTCAAAACGGATGACACCCTGTGATTCAGCGTCAAAAAATAATGATAAAACATGTACTACACTAAGGGTTCTCCAAACCTAATTTATGCGCAATTGTGGAGTTGCGCAACTTAGAGCGCTCAAAAAGCCAGGTTGCGCGCAATAAAACAAATCGATTCGGGTGTGAATTTTTCATGAAATTGGACGTAGAATCCGAATCTGTAATAAAAAAGGGAGGGTTCCATCTGAAAAAATAAAGTTAGTGTCATTCGCGCACGATTGCGCGCAACTTTTTTGCGCAAAAGTATTTTTCCTTGAATTGCGTTGATCGAAATTTTTTACGCTGTATTTTGCGGAAATGAAGAGGGGTGTAACCTTTTCGTGAAACACTCTGTATATTCAAACTGAGTGTGACGCATTTATTTCTTCAAAATAAACTTGATTGTGAAGATAAAATATGGTTGGTAGGCAGTGACAGTGGCAACGCTGTGTGTTTTGCATGCGAGTGATCTATACAGAAAAATAATAAATCTTTGTGTAATCATTTGCAGCGTTTTCGAAAGAATAACAAATTAAAATTCCCATACCAATCCACAATCAACAGTTTACAGGTATACAAATATATTCACAGGGTGTAAACGATAAGGGATTTTGAAAAACAATATTTTTCAGATGTTCATACATTTTGCTTTGTAGAGTGACTTTTTGCCAATTTAATGAGAGCAACAAAATTTGGTTTGGCACTAAAAGTTTAGTAAATTTTTTGGGGCCGTTATACTGAGGCAAGGGAGAGAACAGGAAAAAATCCTAATTGTGAAAAAAGTTGAATTTGTAGTTGAGCGAGAAAAAATTCTACGGGGCGCTTTATATTACAAATTAATATTAGATTACGTCTGTGAAGTACTACGTACCTTATCGTGTACACCCTCTTGAACGTCTTCTTCTTCTTCTTCATCTTCTTCATTGGCTCTACAGTCCAGGGTGGACCTTGGCCTCCTCAACAAGTTTTCGCCAGATGCCTCGATCCTTTGCCATCGTCCTCCAGCCTCTATAACCCATCTGCCGGAGATCCTCCTCCACTCCATCCAACCATCTCATTTTCGGACGACCACGTCCCCTACGACCTCCAGGATCACTAGTAAATAGCTTTTTGGGCACCTCTGACTCAGGCATTCTCATTACATGGCCAGCTCATCTAAGCCTTGCAGACTTGATAATACGCGAAACAGGAGGGTCATCATACATTTCGTACAGCTCAGCATTGTACCTTCTTCTCCACCTCGTTTGTTCGCAGACAGATCCTATGATTCTGCGAAGAACCTTTCTTTCGAATCTGTTCAGCAGTTCGCAGTCATGCTTGGTCAAGGGCCACGTCTCTGAGGCGTAGGTCACTACTGGTCGTATCAGCACCTTGTATAGGTTGAATTTTGTTGTACGGGACAGATGCACGGATTTGAAGAGCTTGATCATGGCAAAGTAAGCTCTATTAGCTGCCATAGGCCGATCTTTGACTTCTGCGGAGGTGTCATTTTTTGAGGTGACTGTGGAACCGAGGTATTTAAATTGGCTTACCCTTTCAAATTCATACTGTCTAAGAGTGAGGTGTGATGGCAAATTGTCTCTATGAGCCAAACCAGCTGCCATGTATTTGGTTTTTGACTCATTAATGGTCAACCCCATATCAAGGCTTGCAGCTTCTAGAGCAACAAAGGCTCGTTCCATGTCCTGCTTGGTTCTGGCCACAATGTCGATGTCGTCAGCATAGGCTAAAATCTGCACGCTCCTATGAAAGATCGTTCCTCTACTCTGTAGATTTGCATCACGGACCACTTTTTCGAGCGCTACTGTAAAGAGCAAGCACGCAAGGGCGTCACCTTGCCGTAGGCCATTCTGAATGGTGAGTGGTTTGGATACAGTACCATTCACTCTTACACAGCTCTAGACATCAGCCATCGTCACTTTCACCAGTCTTATGAGCTTGCTGGGGATTCTCAGCTCCTCCATGGCAGCGTAAAGACGACTTCTATTGATACTGTCATATGCAGCCTTGTAATCAATAAACAAGTGGTGCGTACCAATACCAAATTCGCTTGTTTTCTCCAGTATTTGACGCAAACTGAAAATCTGGTCAGTCGTTGATCTTCCAGGCAGAAATCCACACTGATATCCCCCAACAAGGTTCTGAACGAATGGGAGAAGCCTTTCAAACAAAGTATTGGAAAATACTTTGTATCCCAAATTAAGGAGGGTAATTCCAAGGTGATTTCCACAATGCATTGGATCTCCTTTCTTATGCAGAGGGCAAATTATACCCTCATTCCACCCTTCTGGTATCTTTTCCTCTTCCCAACATTGTGTAACAATGTTGAACAGATGCTCCTCTAGCAGTGATGTTGAACGTACTCATTTCAAAAATAGAAGTGATCACTCAAATTGCTTCAACAGTATTTGGTTGTTAAGTGAAAGTAACACCGAGTAAGAACTGATAGAGAATTTTCACACCAAATGTGTTGATTTGGTGTGATAACGCTTGGGTGTACAGGTATTTCCAATTACGGTCTCGAGTTTTTTGAACGTATTGATTCATCCTACCAATCATTTTGGAGTGGATGACATCTCGCTGCTGTGATTAATATCGATTCATAAATGAAAATTGAACTCAAGCTGCTCCCATCAACAGCGCCCTTGTCACCGACTAGTGACACACACCATTAGGCTTGATCTGAAATCGAAAAGCGTCACTCCATCTAGGAGTGAACGAAGAGAAAAGAAGGCGGGAAGGGGCGAGTGATATTTATAAGAGACTGCGCCAGTAATGAGGACAGTCTTTCAAGATCAGCTTCTGCTCGTACAATATTCAGCGTCTCATCATCCGCCGGTGAATACGAACCACTTTCATGTCCTGAGGCGCAACACACCACTCGTTCACATGACAAAGACGGTGGACCAACCTTTTTTTCTATCTCTTTCTGAATATTATATCACCTCTCCTTTGATGTGCAATATCGCAAATTGATTCTTTTCATCAAAGGACCACTTGAACGAGAAAAACGCAATAAATACGTAATGAGGAATCAAAGATGTTCATTTCATTTCTATCAACGACGCGAACCTCTTAACGTTATTTACATTGGGGAAATATTGAATAATGTAATACTTTTAGGGCGGAAGAGCCCTGTTTTACCGCTGAGAATCGAATAGTAAGATAACAAGAGCTTACGATCAACTTCAAGTCGACTTTTTATGAGGTATGGACGGTATGGACTTTTCAATCTATTTTGAGGTATGGAAGGTATGGACTTTTCAATCTATTTTGATTAGTGTTGCAGTTTAGTATAATAATGAAACATTATAGAATAACTGTATTATTTGCAGAATGGTAATCTAAATAAAATGATGAACCGTTGTGTAAAAATTAGCAGCATTTTTGAGTACTAGGCGGTATCCGTAGATGAGGTGGCAATCCCCGCTGGGCGCTCCAGTGGTAAAAGTCGTTTCTCACGTACCTACAGTTTTCTCGTACGTCCAAGTTTACGAGTGCCAACTTTTGAAATTTTTTCTGTTGGTGGGCAAAACGACTCTGGGTTTTTTGGGTCCTTTTTGTCATAGGAAAAGGGGTCTTTTCGACATTATCTCATTTCAGACAGAATACATATCATTCAACTCAACAACATAATTTATTAATGTTGAAAATTATCAATGATACTCGAAAAAAGTTAAAGTGATCTCTCCAAGGTAATTTCAATCAGAGCAAACGAGAAACTACTTTACCACCAGCGCGCCTAGCGGGAGTTGCCACCTCCTCTAAGGATACCGCCTTGTTTTCTGAGTTAGGCAAACTTGAGTAATGAATTTCCACTTTGTCAGGAATTTAAATACTAGCCCCGGAAGATCAAAAACATATTTATCACAACAAAACGAAAGTTCAACTTAACTTACTTTGCCCTGAAGCTTGGTGAAAAATAGAAGATGACATTTTGAAACGACTTTTAATGAGAAGGTGTGCATTTTTAGAATATAATGAAACCAAACAATAGAATAAATGTATTATTTGCAGAATGAAGGTTTAAATAAAATGATGAACTGTTGAGTAATAATTAGCAGCAATATTTTCGAGTTAGGCATAATAATAATTAAAAAAAAAACACAACCACAACAACATTTTCATATTCCAACAACAACAAACAACATTAACAACAACAACACACACATTAACAACATTTCCATATTTGTGTTCAGTACTCATTAATCTGAATTTCAATTTTCAGATCATGTAAGAAGAATGATCGACAGGTCTATTCAAAAAGGATCTTTGAAATCTGAAAATAAGTAAGGGTGAGTATATAATGAGTTGGTACTTCCTAAATTTAACCGATCAAGTTCGAAAATCCTGCACTTAAATATCTTCTGAAAAACTTTAATTTATCAATGATTCAAGATTTTCTTCACGTTTCATCGTAACCATGGATATAGAGCTCGGGAATGAAGGAGAGAGAGGATGAATAAATATTCCGTTCGGGATATCAAGTGGCACTAAGAATATTGCAATGCGGTGCCTATAGCGAATGTTTATGTCGACGTCATATGATGTAGGATGGATGGCTTAGCACGCGGATATAAACTCGATAGAGAGGGGTAAGGATGACAGAGTGACGTTTGAGACTGAGCTTGCATGCGCCCGCCGAATAAGAAGGAATACGCATCGCTCAACTGACAGAGACGGGGTATGCAAAGCGACTGAGGAAAATGCCCCCCAATTTTACGAGAAGCCTCTTGAATAACTGTGGTTTCCATTTCAGTTGATTGCGAGTTTTGTTTTCTTTGCTTATCATTAACACGGAAGATTCATAGGTGGGTTGCGTCGGAGGCGCCACAAAAGAGGGTCCTGGAGAAGGAGTGGAGGAAGGATTGTCCTCAGAGGGTTGGTCTTATGTGTTCTGAGACAATAAGATAAGCGCAGACCTCTCTCCGTCTCCAACCCTTTCAAGATCAACCCCACCAGATCCTGGCAATTTATCTTTTATTTTTAATCAAGGGGATCCAGAGCCGAAAGTGTCGTTAGCATTATCCTAAAGGTAAAGGGCTGAGGAACCGCCGGGGTGGTGGAAAAGTAGGTATGACGGGAGGAGAGGAGGGCTTTAATTTGCATTGACTCTTTAATAACATGCCTCCGTAGGATATTAAAAACTCCAACCCATTTCCCCTCCCCACCATCACCTCACGGCTCACAACACCCCCTTGCATTATCTTTATTTCTCGAACACACGTAATCTATAGCCCCATTTGCATAGAACGAACATTTTCAATAATGCACCTTCCCCACTCCTGAGTTTTTTTCCACATGCGAACTTGGATGTAATCTTGACAACGCCCTCTTCTTGTCTATAGCTTGTACGACGTAAGCCCATCCTATCTGAAAGCCCCAAAGTGCCTGCCTACACCATTTTTATTCCCCGTTAATTACATGAGTTGTAATCGGAGATCTTTCGGATGAAAGGAAATTCGAAGGAACTGCAATTTGCAGTAAACAACTCCTCGTAAGTTGAACTACAAGCTTTGCAATTCAAAATAAACCTATTGTTAGTAATTTCCATATCTGTGACCATTTCAATGTTTTAACCTTCTGCGGACGCAAGGCTGACTAGGTGAATTAAGCGTTGCAGTCGTATGGCATGTGTCACATGCAAGCCGCCATTTGCTACCTAGGACGAACCTTATTCTGCAATGATGAGTTAGCCTGGACGTTATGATATTTACATCGATATCGGAAATTCCGAACACTTACAAATAGTGTTATTGTTCCAAATGGAGTAGTTTGATTCCAAAAGGTACTATATCTGTTCTGGTAAAACGTGAGAAAAACGCGAAAAACCATAGCGACCTGAAAAACGTGCTATAAGCCAATGATGTTATTTTTAATATATTTCTAAATTATAATGAATGTATTTGGAAAAAAATTTAATTTAGTTCAAAGTTTAAAATAATTTTGAACGAGATTTGAAATACCAGATTTATGAGCCTACCTACTTTTCGAAACAAAACGTGGCATTTGGTAATTTTTGAAATCAAATGAAGTGGATAGAGTACTTATTGATATCAAACATAGTGGATATAGTAGTAATTTTTGAAATCAAACGGATAAGAGTCCGTCATTGTGCTGGAAATAGCACATTTTGAAATGAAACGAAATATTCACCCTCGTTTTTGAAAAAGATGGAGTATCTTTTTCTCCATAACGATCGCATTTTTGTGAAGAACTACCCCCTTAAAACCATTGGAAAGTGATAACTCAATTTCGAGGAAAATGGTCTTTAGTACCTTTTGGAATCAAACTCTTCAATTGAGTGAAAATTTTCAAATTTCCCCGACTGATTTGTAATTTTGATGAATGGGTGAACCCTACGATCAAGTTATTTTTTCGTAACTCATCTGGAATTATTCCTTTTACACTCTTAAAAATGAGGTGAGATTTGACACTCGCTTTTACTAGTTTTTTAATGGACCATTTTCGTGGGTTCTTATCGGCGGAATTGTTTCATATTTTGATCAAAGTGTGTACTTACCTTATATGCACGCTGCAAAATTTCAACTGCCTCACTTCAATGGCTTAGGTAGAAACTTATTTAGAACGCGACGCGTACACCACGGTCAGCACCCGCATTTTCCATTTGATATGACAATGTGGGGTATTTATCCGTCAAACCGTTATAATGAACTATGACAAATGAATTGAAGAGCATTAAAAGTATTAAATAGGAACTGTTAGTTTCTTGTAAAAACTATTTGGAAATGAAAAAACGCCCAAGACCGGCGTGTTTGAAATAAAATTGAATAAATTGATTGCACTTCATCAGCATTAGCAAACACGTGAAAATAAATATTTAGATAAAATAAGCCAAAATACAAAGATTCTCGCAATATTTGATTGACTGATTCAATAAAACAGTTAAAAAACAAACAATCATGATCACAACTGCAACATTCTCAGCTGCAATGAGTTTCCCACTAGCCAATTCATTCATTTGGAGAGAGCGGAGAAAGTTTTGCCGCCCGAATTATTGAAGCAGTTTCTCAGATGGGTGAAAACTGCTCAGAATGTACTTAGATGTTCTTAGGAATAAGTAATTGAGATAAAGGCGTTTGCATGTCACACATTCCATACGTCCATTAGCCGATCAACCTAGTCACTGGATGACGTCCAGGCTAACAATGGCCGGCTGGATGTCACACATGCCATACGACCGCAAAAGGTTTAACAAATACCTCTTTCTCATATTATTTGAAGAAGGTGTACCTAACCATAGCTGTGTGAAGACATAAACAGACAATAATACGTAAAGTAGGTGGTGGGAAGCTCCGGCAGGTTCAAATGGTTGAGTTCGAAGCAATTCAAAATTCAAATTTTTAAATTGAGAAAGTTAATATACGTTTTTGCCAAATTAAGAGTTATAGTTGACAAGAACGGCCTACGGATGATTTATTATGCACTGATCTCATCTGAATTGATCAGGCGTATCCACCACTCCTTCTGACCTGGAGTGGTGGATACGCCTCGGCTTACAGGACCATAAATATCCCACAAAAAACTATTATCCGAATAATGTCACATTCTGGTTACTGAGCACCAGAAAATCGTCCTTCTGCTCCTCTTCAGAAGGATGAAAATTTTGCCATTCTCTTGTATGATGTACGTTAGTTGCATATCGCAAATGCTGCGAGGAAATGCTTTAGCACCACCTGGTCATCTACTCTATACGGGATCAAAGGAATCATGTGTAACAAATTTACCACTCTACCGAACTACATCAGCACACTTGAATTACACATATAAGAGTATAATATGTTTTAATAATTAAATATTGGAGAAAGGAAAAAACTATTGTTGTGCAAGAAAACAAAAATTATTACTTAAAAAAATATCTGCCTTTTAAACCATAGAGATGTATATGTTACGTTACATACACATAAATGTTACGTTACGTTACATAATGTAAATGGACTAAAACTTAAGTAGTATCATTTACAGCAATAAGTGAATACCACCAGGAGCTTACAGCAACTGTTTTCCCAACACGAGCTATATCTCATATAAGTCATCATATAACTCATATGTTTTCATCTAAAACTTTTTTTTCCCAAATGGAAATAAATAAAAAATGTCATTTCAAATGATAAGCCAGTGCTTCATCAATGAATTGTTAGAACCGTTTTTTTTTTCTTGTTTTTTAGAATCTTGATTACGATCACTGACAATCCCTCACAACTGGGAAAGTACCATGGAAGTATTTTTATTTTTTTATTTTTAATACGTCTTATCACGAAAGGTGTGGTAACTTTCCCTCGTGCGGGAACTTACCCCAACCTACCCTATAGTTTTTAATATATAGTTTTGTGAATAAATAAATCATCATACCAGTCATATCCAGTGGAGTACATACAGCCTTCACATACAATGTATCCATCTTTGAATTAGTCGTTACGATTGAGAACTGCACACTTGCTGTATTGCAGGTAATGAAACCAGATGAAACCATGAACACAATTCATGAAATCATGATAACAGATTAACTGATTTTTAAAATTTTTTTTTTTCAGGGGCTCAGTTACTTAGTTACGTGAGAAACAGTATTAATTTTTGAAAATTTCAGTTTGACCCTGAGCTGAGAGACGAACCATGACAACATAATGTCACCAAACGTTCGCATACTTACTTCGTGACTCGAGTTTGAGGGGCGCTGCGCGGCGCACAGATCAACCCTACCCTCACGACTGAGCGGTCGTGCGTTTCATTGCATACTCTTGCGCCTTACCGTTGTTCTTGCAATATGGGTGGAGAGATAGCTATTTTTCAATACGCTGCGTACCTGGTCATTAATTTTTCAGTCCTCTCGAAGGGAAAACTAGTCCAGTCAAATTAGCCAAAAAAAGGGGGGGGGGGGGTTTGCATTAATTCCGGACAAAGCGAAACTTTTATGGGTGACTTGTGGGTGCCTATGGAACATGTTTTTAGTATATTCCACTAGATTCTCCTTGTGCTAACTTTTTGGTGCCCGAAAAACCGCGATTTTTCGGCACTTGTTTCAGTTTTTTGCCTATAACTCGTACACGATGCATCCTACGGAAAATTTTACTCATTTCAGTATTAAACAGGATGAATTTCTGCGTCGAATGACCACCTGAAACGTTAAAATCGGTTCAGCCGTTTGGCCGAAATCGATCGTTGAAGTTTGGCGATTTTTCCCAAATTGGTTGAAAAATGGGTTACGCTCAAGTTTCAAGGCCTGTACATCAAAAACGGCGTATCCAACCAAAAAATGTCACATAATCAAAGTTGTAGAGAATCAAATTTTGTGTAAGAAAAGCATCCCCCCTTCCTCCCCCCTCCCACCCGCCCCTACCAAATGATAGAATAACGAAACAACTTCTGAGTAAACGAAATTATGAGTATTGAAAACGGTGTTGCAATCAAAAAATGTCATATAATCAAAGTGAAACGTCTGTTGTTCAACTTACTAAGGCACTGAGGTACTTGTAATACTAGAAAAGGCGAAAGAAAAAACATTCTCCTGGTCCTAACTTTTTGGTGCCCAAAAAACCGCGATTTTTCGGCACTTGATTCAGTTTTTCGCCTATAACACGTACACGATGCATCCTACGGAAAATGTTACTCAATCCTTTATTAAACGGGATGAATTTCTGCGTCGAATGATCACCTAAAACGTTAAGATCGGTTCAGCCGTTTGGCCGAAATCGATCGTTGAATTTTGCCGCTTTTTCCCAAATTGGTTGAAAAATGGGTTACGCTCAAGTTTCAAGGCCTGTACATCAAAAACGGCGTATCCAACCAAAAAATGTCACATAATCAAAGTTGTAGAGAATCAAATTTTGTGTAAGAAAAGCATCCCCCCTTCCTCCCCCCTCCCACCCGCCCCTACCAAATGATAGAATAACAAAACAACTTCTGAGTAAACTAAATTATGAGTATTGAAAACGGTGTTGCAATCAAAAAATGTCATATAATCAAAGTGAAACGTCTGTTGTTCGACCTAAGGCACTGAAGTACTTATAATAATAGAAAAGGCAAAAGAAAAAACATCTCCTAGATTCTCCTTTTGCTCACTTTTTGGTGCCCGAAAAACCACGATTTTTCGGCACTTGTTCCAGTTTTTCGCCTATAACTCGTACACGATGCATCCTACGGAAAATTTTACTCAATCCTTTATTAAACAGGATGAATTTCTGCGTCGACTGACCACCTTCATTTTTTAGATCGGTCCAGCCGTTTGGCCGAAATCGATCGTTGAAGTTTGGCGATGTTTCCCAAATTGGTCGATCGCCAAAACTTCAACGATCGATTTCGGCCAAACGGCTGAACCGATCTAAAAAATGAAGGTGGTCAGTCGACGCAGAAATTCATCCTGTTTAATAAAGGATTGAGTAAAATTTTCCGTAGGATGCATCGTGTACGAGTTATAGGCGAAAAACTGGAACAAGTGCCGAAAAATCGTGGTTTTTAGGGCACCAAAAAGTGAGCAAAAGGAGAATCTAGGAGATGTTTTTTCTTTTGCCTTTTCTATTATTATAAGTACTTCAGTGCCTTAGGTCGAACAACAGACGTTTCACTTTGATTATATGACATTTTTTGATTGCAACACCGTTTTCAATACTCATAATTTCGTTTACTCAGAAGTTGTTTTGTTATTCTATCATTTGGTAGGGGCGGGTGGGAGGGGGGGGGAGGAAGAGGGGATGCTTTTCTTACACAAAATTTGATTCTCTACAACTTTGATTATGTGACATTTTTTGGTTGGATACGCTGTTTTTGATGTACAGGCCTTGAAACTTGAGCGTAACCCATTTTTCAACCAATTTGGGAAAAAGCGGCAAAATTCAACGATCGATTTCGGCCAAACGGCTGAACCGATCTTAACGTTTCAGGTGGTCATTCGACGCAGAAATTCATCCTGTTTAATAAAGGATTGAGTAACATCCGTAGGATGCATCGTGTACGAGTTATAGGCGAAAAACTGAATCAAGTGCCGAAAAATCGCGGTTTTTTGGGCACCAAAAAGTTAGGACCAGGAGAATGTTTTTTCTTTCGCCTTTTCTAGTATTACAAGTACCTCAGTGCCTTAGTAAGTTGAACAACAGACGTTTCACTTTGATTATATGACATTTTTTGATTGCAACACCGTTTTCAATACTCATAATTTCGTTTACTCAGAAGTTGTTTCGTTATTCTATCATTTGGTAGGGGCGGGTGGGAGGGGGGAGGAAGGGGGGATGCTTTTCTTACACAAAATTTGATTCTCTACAACTTTGATTATGTGACATTTTTTGGTTGGATACGCCGTTTTTGATGTACAGGCCTTGAAACTTGAGCGTAACCCATTTTTCAACCAATTTGGGAAAAATCGCCAAACTTCAACGATCGATTTCGGCCAAACGGCTGAACCGATTTTAACGTTTCAGGTGGTCATTCGACGCAGAAATTCATCCTGTTTAATAAAGAAATGAGTAAAATTTTCCGTAGGATGCATCGTGTACGAGTTATAGGCAAAAAACTGAAACAAGTGCCGAAAAATCGCGGTTTTTCGGGCACCAAAAAGTTAGCACAAGGAGAATCTAGTAGAATATACTAAAAACATGTTCCATAGGCACCCACAAGTCACCCATAAAAGTTTCGCTTTGTCCGGAATTAATGCAAACCCTAACTGCTAATTTGACTGGACTAAACAGTCGGTGTAACATCTTCTTTCAGAAAAGTGTCGTTTGGTATAATACCTACCGAAGTATGACATATTTTTGTTCCTGCAAAACTTAACAGCGTGGTCACCATTCGATTGACCGTATTTTTTATCCGCGTTTTTCGAAGTTATGGAATATTCTTCGAAGTTATGGAAAATTCTTCGAACTTCCTTTAACTTTTCACATGCAATTAAAAGTCATTTATTTTGAAATGTACCATTCTATTTGTTATTACAGTCAGATTTTGCATAAACTTTTACGCAAAATTTATCCAACATTCAGGTTTGAGAACCTGCACACAACGATTCTTTTAAAATTTAAACTTCCATGTAAGGTACCTACATGATGTTAACGGGTTTTCGTATATTATTTTCAATAATGAACCTTTGGAATCGTCAAAGAAAGAAAATTACACCTCCCTTCCCTCAAAATTTGTTGGATTACCTTTCGAGGTACGTAAAATCCAAAAATCGAATAATAATGTTGCCGTTCGTCCGCCGTATGCAGCACTTTCCTTTGTTCCCATGGACCGATTTTAATGAAATTTGGTGTATGGGCTCCATTTGGGGTCTAGTTGTGCCCCGAAGCTTTTGGTTGATGTCAGTCACTTGTAAGGGTTGAAAAAAAAGGATAAAATTTTGAAAATACTCTAGTCCATAAACTTTTGAAATAGAGATATTGTTTTTCCATCAATTTGAAAAAGTATTGCATTTTTAGAATCGAATGACCCAGAGCTCTGTAAGACCAACCAATTGCAATACGAGTAAGTACTAAAACAATCATCACAAAAGGATGAATGAAACTCTAGTTTTTATTGGAATTCCTTCCGAAACATACGTACCTACTCATAACGAGGCTGAATGAAGTAAAAAATGTACTTACATGTCACCGTGGACGTTGAACAAAAATGTTGCGTCGCCGATCGCGGGGCGGCAGTTAGCCGCCGAACTTAGTAACTGAAACTTTAAACAAGTACTTATACCCAGCAATGTAACGCAGGAGAAAAATGTTAACGACATCTACTAGAGAATACAACTGCATCTTCCCGCTTTATTGCGTGCCAGTTATGTTTTAGCGAGCAACATTCATCGCGGCAGTTTGCCGCCCACACGATCGAATGGAGGATTATACCACTTAAATAAGGGAAATTAAAAGGTTGACCCATTCAGTCACCCCGTATGATAATATCATATTATGATGCGACTAACGAAAATATTTTTGGAATCAAATCAAAAACTATCCCTTTCGTCTTTGCAGAGAGCAGCTTGACGTTACTTGCTAATCCGTTAGAAGCTCAATGATCACAAAAATATTTAAATTAAAAAATTTAAAAAATTGATGTGACCAATTCATGATAATGACCAACACTATTCAAAACTTGGTCGGATTATGTTTGGTTCCATTCATAATGCCTCCTCATGATTCATTCTTTTTCACTGTTTATTTGCTGCTAAAACTGATAAGAATGGAAACCAAGATCGGTTGGATACAGTAAGTTCAAGGAGAACAGTAGGGGCAGATCGCATGATCAGATATAATAAAATTAAGGTACGCAAGATGGAGTAGCCCATAAAAAATCTATTAGTGTTCTGATAACCCTTCCTCACCCGTAACCCTTGCTGCATTCGACCGAAATTGCGTGACTTCGAAACGGTTCGTACGATTCATGAACACAAGTTTCCCCTCTGTTTATGACACCTGCGTCATTAATTTATTGCTGAAATTATTTTTGTCTCCAGAATGGAAACTTAGTGACACACTCTATCAGGTTCAATTACCTATTTTAGCTTAGTTATTTTTTACAGGAATGTTCGTCATGCTACCGATGACGAGGAAGCTATGTACCACACCTACATGGCAAAGTACTACCCACTTATCACACTTCTCTCTTAACTGCCAACTGTTCGAGTTTCTTCATATTTCGTAGAGTACTTGGTACTTCTGATAACTTGATGTGAGACCACCTACACAACCATGTTACGGATGTCGAGGCTATGTGCCACACCCACTTGGCAGACTACTCTCGCATCGCCTGCTACTACTGTTACGAATACATTCAATCGCAATGAGATTGTTGAAAGCCATTTTAATAGAAAACGGAGTTGATAAGAACGTTGTCTATTTCCACGAAAATAATGAGTTACAAGTTAAATTGATTTCGACGGTTAGGTCATCATCAGTAATAAACAATAAGCAATAATCCTTACCGTCAAAATCGATTTAACTTGTAACTCATTATTTTCGTGGAAATAGGCAACGTTCTATTCATCTCCGGTTTTTATTACAACTTCTGTACTAATTATAGCAGTAGGAAACACAATTGAGGAACCCTCAACAATACTGCAGAATTCAGTGAAATGTAATCTTAAACAGACCAAACTTGAAGAATTAAACTGAATGAAACAAAGTCAACGCATGTGAACTTCTCGTATCGGAAAGCAAATCCATGTTGAAATATAATAATAAATAAATATGTATAAATAATATTCTTGTTGAAATTAATTCTCAAGCTATACCATATAAAAATACAGCTAAGTACGTGCATATGACCTTGGATACCAAACTGAGATGAGAAGGACTTGTGAAGAAGAAGAAAGAAGAAATCAACCTGAAATTTGAAAAAATGTACTGGCAGTTGAGAAGAAACTGTCAACTTCCCGTGCACAATAAATTGCTACTCTACGAGCAAGTGATAAAGCCAATGTGGGCCTGAGCGGGTTGTGGATTGCCGAAAGAAAAACGCTGCAAATTATTACACAAAGGTTTATTATTTTTCTATACAGATCTCTCGTCTGCCATTATTACCACCAACCAACAAGAAGAAAAACATCGATCGCATTTCAGTAAGCTAACATTTGAACGTAGATTCGGCCTCTTTTGCGATTCACACTCGTGCTTCTGATTTATCGTAAGTCCAACACTTAAATTATCGTAGGGAACGAACGGTTTGTCCTACAGGGCTCCGCGTCGTCTCAAAAAATTCTAAAAATTCTATACTATCTCAAATTGATGGAAAAAAATACCTTTATTTCAGAATTTTTTAAGTTAGGGCGTTTTCAAAATTTCAAAATTCATTTTTGGATCCTTAAAAGTGACCCAAATTAACCAAAATCTTTGGGGCACAACTAGACCCTAATTGGAGCCTTCATACCAAATTTCATCAAAATCGGTCAATGCTAAGTGGGGAAAGTGCCGCGTACGGCGGACGGACATCCAAATTTTTATTCCATTTTTGGATTCTACGTACCTTGAAACGTAAACCATCAAATTTTGAGGGGGTGTTGAACATTCTTCGATTACATTTGTCGATTCCAAAGGTTCAATATTGAAAATAATAAACCAAAAACGCAAGTTGTTGCACAAACCGCGCATTTGCGCTCATGCGCGATGGGCAATTGTTGATACTCGAATTCCTCATGGAATGTTATGGAAATATTATTTCCTACAATAATCATTATTTAGGAGCGAAAATATTGGAAATAAAAAGCTGATTTTATACATTTTAAACATCCTGTGTTTATCAGACGTCTCAAACTGTTGTATGCTTATGACATAGATCCCAAGAATATACCTGATTCCATTACATTCTCGTGACACTCGTAGCTTCTCCGGTTTTCATATAATTTCGATCACAAATCATCACAGCTTATTAGGATCGGTCCTAAATGTTGCAATCAAATCTATTACAACAGTTTTACACTTACATCATTACGATCAAATATATTTCTTACGAGCAACCATGTAGATCGACCCAACAAACCACACAACGTCAACGGATTGGGAATGGAGTCCACTGAATCATCAACTTCTTTGCCGACCTTTCGGTTAATCTGTGACTTCGAAGTCATTATTCTGTCTCGCTGTGATACATATTTATATTCGTCTGATGGTTTTGTTTTCGGAAAGCTGGTGTTTGATTCATATTTCTTTTGGATTATTATTCTCAATAATGAACCTTTGGAATCGACCAAGAAAAAAGTTTAACCCCCCCCCCCCCCTTTCCTCAAAATTTGTTGGTTTACGTTTCAAGGTAAGTAAGTAGAATCCAAAAATCGAATAAAAAAAATTTGGCAGTCCGTCAGCCGTACGCGGCACTTTCCCCACTCAGCATTCACCGATTTTGATGAAATTTGGTATACACGCTCCATTTGGGGTCTAGTTGTGCCCTGAAAATGTTGGTTGATGTAGGTCACATCTAAGGGTTAAAAAATAAGGTTTGAAATTTTGAAAACGCCCTTGCTCAAACAATTTTGACATAAAAGGTTTTTTTTTCATCAATTTGAGATAGTAATGAATTTTTAGATACTAAGCGGAGCCTTGTAGGACAAACCATTCACTCCCTACGAGAATTCAAGGGTAGGACTCACGATAAATCAGAGAGACGAGTTTGAATCGCAAAAGAGGCCAAATCTCCCTTCAAATTTCAGCTGACCGAAGTGCGATCGATGTTTTTCTTCAAGTTGGTTGGTGGTAACAATGGCAAAGCCGTGTTCTTTGCAGACGAGTGATCTAAATAAAAAAGCAATAAACCAATGTGTATAAATTTGCAGCGGTTCTTTAATTAAATGAAAGATAAAAGATTTTAATACTATAAAATTTAATCTGTATTAATTTGCAACGGTTCTTTCATTAAATGAAATATAAAAGATTTTAATACTATAAAATTTAATCTTTAATAATTATGGTGGCATCTCTGTCAGTACTTTTCAAATTGACTCTTGAAATGCTCACTGAGTGAACCATCGGGCCCTGAAGAAGGTAATAAATTAACCGAAAGCTAGATGGAGTTGATAATTCGATGTGCCCCATTCCAACTCTGTTGACGTTGTTTTTATTACTAGGTTCTTAACTAATTGTAGGTTTTCGCTAAAACATGAAGGGTTGGGGACTGAAGTATTTTATTTCCTGCAAGCCTGCATCGTGATAAGATGAACACAACTATGGTTTGACACAGGGGAGATTTTTGATACCCTCAGATAGCAAACTATATTTGACCTACATCAGAGAACTAAAGTTATTCAATTTCACGTTTGTATTAACTACTTTCATCGGCTGTCCTTTTTCTTCACCTCAACCTTTAAAAAAATCACTAACGATTAAGAAACAGGGGTCCCAGAGTGAACCATGAGTGAGAAACCAGGTACCTCCAATTCTCTCTTTACCTTTACTTCAGCACTAATGTGTACCTTATATATTTTATTGTATGCACTTTCCCGGAATGTTTTCCTCTAATTGACTCAGGTTCACTTAGATGCTTTATAATACTGAAGGTGTGAAGGCACTCATTGCATTCAGTGGTGGACTCGACAACGTGGGGGATCAATATGGAAAGATGAACTGTGTGAATGAGGGGGAACCAGCATTGGCTACTCTTAATTGAACCCACGTCCCTAATGACGTTTGGGAATACTTATTAGAATAAGTCGAGCTGCCTCAATTAACGCCAACCCTCCCATTTCCCCCAGGTTTTAAAGGTAAACTACATATTATATTGCAACTCACACTTCCTTGTTCAACCAGTCATGTTGAGAATAATCTTTCCAACCATAACAAGCTCTCGTGTTAACTTTTTACGAATAATTAAATTTCCATGCTGAAGGCGATGTTCGATGCAAATAGAAATTTTCTGAAAAGTCAATTTGAATGTTTTTGAACTTTTTGAAAAATAATAACAATACTATTCTGACGTGCGTCATACGGTGTTTTTCGGCAACTGTTATCCATACATTAAATTGGAATAATTGCATTCAGGAGTTTCTCGACGAACTTCAACAATGTTTTCTTTTATAGGTACACAAAAACTCAATTTAATGTAGTAAATTATTATTGTTAATGGAAAACATATTGTGCTGAATTTTTGAATATTCTCATTTTTGCAGTATAAGTGAAACGATTTTTATCCATTTTTGAACTATGGTAACTTTTCCAATTTTTATTGAAATTTTGTTATAGAAAAGTATAAACATACCGTTTAGCAATATGCTAAATATTGTAATTTATGAATTTACATTGCTCCGGAATCTACCTTGGTAGTTGAAGCATTGATTTCATTTCTTAAGAACAAGAATAGAACCCTCCAACATCAAAATATAGACGAGTATGTCATGCTCTAGACTTTTCTGAACGAATTGGTTCGAGTAGGTCTTGCAGTCGACGTAAATTTTAATCAGTATTTGGCTCTCAACTTGATGCGAAATTATTTTGAATAGCGTAAATAGCATTTTGAACATATCACATAAATCGTAAATTTAGATTTTTTTCTGAATGTTTTGTTCTCTAATGTACTCCTTGGGCCCACTCTCACCAAACATTCGAAAAGAGCTTAAACTAAATGAGGCGAGAGATACCTAATCAATTTTTAGCAATGAACGCCTTTCACCAGAGCGATTTACGACTTTAAACTCCATCTCGGGAGATTCGAGTTTAAACGGTCGAAAGTCGGCCGAATAAACTTGTTTATCTCGTTTAACTACAAATTCAATACCGCCCTCATTGATTTGTGGTTGTTATCGAAATCAATTTGGCATTGCGAATTTTTTTGACTCGTCTGACAATGACGACGACGCCCAAGTCGAATCCTGGATCGGATTCCACATTCCGAGGTGATGGACGATGAGTGATGAGTTTCCGCCTCTCAAAAAGCCCACGGTCGTCCAAGTGCTCGACTAGATTCACTCTCGCCTTGAGTTCCCGTCGGACAAATAAGTTCAAAAGTTTAAAACGAATGACGGGTTTATCAATAATAAAATAGTGCAACCTACATTCCTTGGTTGTTGCTATACAACCATAATTGGACTAATTAGTCATTTTGACCATCATACCAGTTCGACCAAAATAAATTTCTCTTTTGAGGTGAATTTGGGGGCCCTCTTCTTCGAGGGGGCCATCGGCATCGAACTAAAACACCTGGAACGCCGTCTCAGCGTTGAGCGTGCGGTCCGGCTAGCCGAGGGGTTCCCCCACCCCGTGGGGTGTACCCATGCGCCTACTCCCATCCAAAAGCACTGGGCATTTTCTCGCCCGCTTGATTAAGGTACTGGCTTGTCATTCACCGGAAAAAAGTTGACCCGTTTTTTTTTTTTTTTTCAGATTCCTTTTATAGCATCGGGAAATACTATTTTTCACATTACATATTAATGAAGAACGTCAGTGAGGGTCTTATTTCGCTCTTATCACTCGGTCCCTGCGTTGTTGGTTCTGCGACACCAAACCTTCCCAATTGGTCCTAAAGTCTCAAGTTTTGAGAATGTAGGTTGTAGCTATCCACTGTACTCTAAGAATGTACTGTGTACTACCTACTGTCAGTATAATATAGGTACCTACTTAACTCATAATACGAGTAGAATAAATAAATGCAGTGGGTCATTTTCAAAACCTCTTTGTGAACGAGGTTTTTTTTTTTTTTTTTTACAAGTTAAACTCCGTAAGTGAGGTTATTTATCCAGAGCCTCTATAAGTGAGAATCATGCCCATAGTCGGACTTCGATTTCGGGTGGAGAGGGGGCAAATTTGTACGGTAGAATAACCAAAATTATGTTCAATATTGATGGATTTTTAATGATTATCGTTTGAGCGACACCACCCCCCCCCCCCCCCCGAAATTCCAGCAACCCAGTACGCAACTATGTGTGACATATCGTACCATTTTGAAACGTTGGATAGGAGAAAACTCTGGTTGAAAATCCTAAATCATGGTAAATAATAATAAAACTTGCAACACATTGAACGTTTTAATTCGTTGGAAACTTTTATGCGTCGGACTTTTTGAGACCACTGAAATTTTGATACGTACGTACATTAGACATTTCGATACGTTGGACATTTTGATTTCGGTACCTACATAAAATGTTGATACATTAGACGTTTTCTCCCCTCTCTCTTAGCTACCATCAGTTACTCCTTATCAAGCGTGCAGTTATGTCCACCAAGTATTCAGTTCTAGTAAGTTTTAAACTTGTAAATAAAAGTTTGTTCAGTTATGTAGAAGTGTCTTTTAGCCACCTCTAGATACAACAAAAGGCTTTTGACAAATTAGACATTTTGATATTCATACGTTGAATATTTTGATACTTTGGACATTATGATACGTTGGACATTTTAATACATTGAAAATTCTGATACTTAGGATATTTTGACACATTGACATTTTGACACATTTATTTTTCTTCTTTTGTTTTTGACACATTGGAAATGTTGATCCAATTACGTTGAACATTTTGATACTTTGGGCATTTTGGTACCGACGTTGAATATTTTGATAAGTTCAACATTTTGATACGTTAAATATTCTGATTCGTTGGACATTTTGATACGTTGAATATTCTGATTCGTCGAGTATTTTGAAACTTTGCATATATTTTGAAAAATTGGAAATTTTAATACTTAACAGTATTTAACAAAAATTATATCAACATGAGAAGAAATCATGAGCAATTTAACACACAACGTATTCTTCGCCGGTAAACCCCCTAATATTGTTCTACTTTCATCTGTTTCTTAATCAATTTATCGGTTTCATTTTCATGAAATTGGATTTTTATATTAGATTTTCGGAGTTCAACAGAATTCTATCTCAGATGTTTCATGGCCTGCCAAAATTTGAAGCGTATTTTGACTTTTTACGTCGAATCACAAACAATGAATGTGAACATTGCAATGTAAACACGGCACGCGACAGGCTCAGAACCCCCCACGGAGTGGGGGTAGGCCGAACGAGGCCCGACCGCCGGGGCCCTATCCCCGCCCGCCTAGATAGCATTCCAGGTGTTTTAGTTCGATGGCCATCGGTAATCATTCAAATTATGAAAGTATATTCCTACCGTTCAGAACAAGGCGGCGGCTATTGTATTTCACTAGGATGCTTCAAGGAAGGTTCCTGAGTCTGGAGATATACTGGAGTATGATTTGTTATAACTCAATAGGTAGTTAATGAAAAGAATCAGCAAAATAAACGAAGGAATTGATATGAACCGGAAAACTCGAAACAAACCACAGGAATCAGCACAATTAAAATAATAAAAAACGAAGAAATTCGAAAAACTGACTCTGATAAAGATACACAAGGCGGGAATCTCCTGATAGCAAGCGCGGGAGTGGTTGTTGTGGATTCAACGCTTCTATTGCCCCAATAAGTCATAATGTCCAACTTTCATTCGTTCCGCTCGACATTTTATGATTTGCTAAACTCGATTATCTCAAACGACGTTTAACGATGATTTGGGTTGGTGAAAGACGTTTGCCTTCCTGCCAGGTTTATTCCTTCAGATTAACTATAAAGGCGTATAGCGTATATTGAGGAATTTTTGGTGAAAGTGGGCCTTAATGAATGTTGATCTCAAGTATCACTGGTCACATTATTGCAGGCGCGGATCCAAGGGGATGGTCACGAGGCCTATGGCCCCTTCAGAATCAGCCTGCATTTCAAATAGCAGAGCTGAACGAATTGTTCACAAACCCAAAACAAACCAAACGATCAAAACAAACCCAGTTTTTGGGAAATCAAAAAAATAAATAGAAATAAGGTGTCAAATGACAGATGTCAACTTATCTTATTGCTAAAACTAAAAACATTGGGAAAAAAATGTATGAATAACAGCAGCGATTGTTTTTGTTTCGTTTTCTTTTCGGTCAAATTCAGTACAAAAAAGATCCTACATTCACTGAGATCAACAATATATTGTTGTGGTTTCATTGTTTTGATTTGCAAACTCTGAAGTTGGCTAAGCTGCCATAAAAAGCACCACTTTGTTTGAAAACACGTTAGGTCAATTTTTTTAAAGAAAATTTGAAATACATGCAGTTATCAGCTTATTAACTATAAACAGATTTTTTACAATAACAATGAATTTTATAAACAAATACAATATTAGTTTTAGAGTACGCTAATATTCTCAGTCTGTCTTCGTTCGTTCATCTTGCCGGGTTTTCCGAGTATTTCCATAAATTGAAGTCGCTCAAACTTTAAAAGTTGTACTTAAATTTGAAATTTTCAAGGATTTTAGAAATTCATTAGTGCAGCAGTCAAGAGAATTGAGAAGCTAAAAGTTTTCCGCTGGAATCATCAAAATCAAACAATAATTTTTAGAGAAAAATAGGAAAATCGTAACTGAATAAAGTTTTTCCCATTTTTCTCTGGCAATTTTGCTTCCTCACTACCGAAGGTAGGGAAGCTTTGTATTCGTGAAAGAAGTGAAAAAAAAAAAAAAAAATGTCCTCCAAAATCAAAATTTCCACTTGCTTTTTGCGTTTTAGAGCTTCCCAAACAATTTTGGTTCCGTGTCTGTCTGTGGTCAATCCTTGTCCCGGGCAAAAGTATACTAACCTGTTTTCCGATTTTGATGAAATTTTCAGGGATTGTGCGGGTTAGGTCCTAGACGGTCCCCTATCAATTTCAGCACCTTCGGACCAATAGGAGCGAGTGCGCATGCGCAAACGTGAATTTCCTGGAACCTCGGTTTCTCGGTTTTTAATGAACCGATTTTGCTCAAATTTGGAGGTTAGTTAGGGACTAACTTCTAAAAGACACCCTATAAGTTTCAATCAAATTGGTCAAGCAATAGCCACTGCGCATGCGCGAACTTTAAATTTATTGTTACAACCAAAACTCCGCAACTATTCAACCAATTCCGATGAAATTTTCAGGGATTGTGTGGGTTAGGTCCTAGACGGTGGACCGCTAAATAAAGAATCCTAATTTTTTCGCCAACTGATTCTATACGTCCATGTTACAATGAGTGAGGAAGCTATACTGCCCACCCAACTTGGCAGACGTTTTTTTTCAATTTTGATGATTCCAGCGGCAATCTTTCAGTTTTTCAAATCCCTAGGTCCGTGCACTAATGAATTTCTAAAATCCTTGAAAATTTCAAATTTAGCTACTACAACTTTTAATGTTTTTTTCCCCTACAATTTAGGGAAATATTAACCTATAAGGAGGAATGAACGGCGATGTGGTTTTGTCAGTCTGTTAAAAATTCTACTGGTATTTTCTTCGCAGACGAATGATCTATACAAAAAAAAATAAACCTTTATGTAATAATTTGTAGCTTTCTACCATGTGACCCCCCGGAAAAAATGCTGAATCCGCCCCTACAATATTGTTATTGTCAAAGATCTGTTACTTAAATTTGAGCTTTTGTATTTCTTATTCAAATTCTATCCGGAGTTTCCAAGTAAAAATAGTTGTTCATTAAAGTGTTTGCTTTCTATATTGAGCTGTTTTATCTTCAAAGCCTACAACCTCAAAAACATAATTAATTTGCTTTTAAGAAAGATTCAAATAGAGATAAATGAATATGGCAGGCGCACTTTTCGTTTGGGAGTATGTAAAGTCACGTGTCGCATTGCCACAAAGTATCAGTTGTGGAGAAATCGATGTGGTAGAAGCGGGGACTCAGTGAGTAGAAATAAAAATGTACAAACCGATGAGGACTCCCTCCGCCAGCCCTCTGCTACTCGGAGACCATAAGTTTTCAACGGTGGCCCGCAAGATGTGATATATCCCAGTGGCCGTGATAGATTTATCTGCACTTTCCCACGCACCTCGGAACACTTGACTGTGTATCTAATAACCATCCGTCGTCTGCTAAGGACGGACTCGCTCTTCCTCTCAAGAATTATCTGCTTCTCTATTTTCTCCCTCAGGCTAAGAAACCCTCGTCTTGACTCGATAAGATACCCCACTCGCTAGAGGAAATGGAGCTTTCCTATAGAAACTAATTTATCATTATCTTGGCGCCGAATCAAATTCCAATGGTTTCTAAATACAGTCATTTGACAGAATACAAATGTAATTGAACTCAAGGCAAATCATCACGTCCTCATCACTAATAAACCTGATAAGGTATTCGTCGACAGGTGTGCCAAGGTTTGTTTTGCTTTTTTCGTTCAAGTCTACTGAAGTAAGTAAGCATTCATTCAACTTTTCAGGGATGAAACAATTCTCCAAAATCATAATTCCACCCGCATTTTATTTTGTTGACTTTCTTGGACAACTTTAGATTCCTGCCTGTGTGTGTGTGTGTGTGTCCGTAAAAAATTAGCATCGGATTTACGGCAGCCTCTGCGCATGCACAAACGTGGAATCCTTGTAACAAGTATAACACCAACAATTTTAATTCAAAACAGGATTTGAGGATAAATTTCATTTAATTTCAAATTTTTATTTTACATTTATTAATAACTTATAATATTAAAAAACATTTGTTAATTTTAATTTCAATTTTAAATTTAATTCAATCATAATTTGGCCATAATTATTGAAAATTTAATTACAGACTTATCAGCTTTAGTAAAACTTAGCAATATCAATGAGGTGGTAAGGAAGGAGAAAATGTCGACCTTGAAAGTTCTCAATAGAAGGTAAAATAGCAGTTTGACCTGTGCTACAGGTAGAAGGAGTGATTCCGTCCATCCGGGTGAATAATATTGAATGTTATGTTAATGACATTTTCTTCGCTTTGTATCTAGTCAAGTACCTTCCTATCAATGTCTTTAGTTGCTAGAGCTTGGGTTCCTAAAAAGTTTTCTCCAGTTAAACGATGTGATATTTTTCTTATTGATAGACAGGTAAAACTACCCGAGGGCTTGTGCAACGAATAAAATCTGCGCTGCGAAGTTGACTGAAGCGAGGATCTTTTGGATACAATGGCGGCCTTTCAATTTCACTCGAGGTGAGTCTGTCTACCACTTAAAACTCTGTTTGACAATTGTTTCGTTCCCTGTAAAACTAGGCTAGGGTTTATCGTGCAATTAATCAAAAATACTAGAGGCTCGCTACGAACCAAGCGATCATCATTAGGTACTAGAATGCGGTATTAGCTCTCGGGATTGGGTCTCCCCATTCAAGAACCATCTGATCAAATTACTTTTTTTATTTTTCGAATTGGGATTCAAGACAGTTGAAGCTTTCTCTTGAAGATTGCTGAGAAAGCTTGTTGAGCTTTCTGAGCAATGAAGAATCAAATTTAGTTACGAAGGCACCCTCGACTATAGCAATGTTCTTAGAATCGAATGTGGTCACTCAGAGCTCCGTAGGGTCACCCATGAGCAAAAACCATGATCATAAATGAACAAAAAATAAGTTCGATCATTAATATTAGAAGAAAACTATGTTGGAAGAAATACATGTTCTATTATCATTGGGCTGAAGATATAAAAGTCCGAACTCACCTGGAGTTGAGGACCCTACCATAAATGACTGGTCTAGCCCAACAATCCTTGTCGGGGTTTAGCGCTACCTCCCGCCACTTCAACGAACTACCATTCCTGATTACCATAACTACCATTCTAAAGATTGTTGTATCGCAATCGTTTTCGTTTCTCATATTCGTTTTCGTTTCTCTTATAGTTTTCTCTCTGAACAGTTATGGACGTGAAAATGTACCAAGTGTCGTTTTATGTTGCGAAACGTGTCCAAAGTCATTCATATTCAAAGCTGATCTCCAAAATCGTCACTGATTCATGTTATAGAAATGTGAGAAACGAAAACGATTACTACGAGACAACAATCTTCAGAATGGTAGTTATGGTAATTAGGAACGGTAGTGTTGAAGTGGCGAGAGTTAGAAACCCTGAAACCCGACAAGGATTGTTAAGGGCTAGAATTTTGTCTACCATAATAGGCAAAAAGTTGTAATAATCATACACCTACTTACAATGGGTGCTAGGAAATGATCAGTAATGATTAAAGATCCTCGTTTTCCACATTCTGTTGGTTCAATGACCACGGGAGAAAAGATTTGTTCTCGATTTTCAATTTCTGTTGTGCTGATGGGCGATGAGATGACACTGTTTAATAAATTATAAAGAAGTTCTCTCGACGGGGTTTTAACGTACCTTCGCTTCCCTGCCCTGCAGAAAAAATTAACAACTTCCTTCATTATCAAACCCCTTGAAAAAATTACCAAGTATTTAATTAGAGATCTGTATTGAAAAAAGGAGGGAATGAAAAGAATCTATCTATAACAGAAATGAAATCATTGAGGGTCCCCTTTAATTAAGATGGAGTCATTAGTAGGGACTAGCTCTGTATAGATCGCAACATTAAACGAAAAAAAGATGGTAAGGCTGTGTGCGTGGGGAGAGCGAGCCGAGCCCAAATATTTTGGAATATTTTTTAATTAAAGCCATCTGTAACGCCTTAAGGGTTGCTTCCGAGAGAATGGGAAGGGGTATAGGTAGGTATTTTGACAAAAATTATACTCTATTTAGATGTAGGCAGCCTACTAATTAAAAAAAGGGTAGTCTTAATGGTGCGTCCTTGTAACGTGTGTGAATTTATAAGTAAGTACAGTCCCTTGATATTGCTTCGAGGGAGATTTTTTTTAGTTCTTTCTTTTCGCTATTTTTTTCTTTACATTTGCTCTTTACAATTAATGCCATCCACCTTCCGTTACATTGTAGCCTCCAGGTTTATCGTCCCTCTTTTAATATCTGAGCCTTTCCAACCCTTTCTACTTTCTTTTTTTTCTTCAACCCCAAGCCGGAGCCCTTGTCGAATTTTATCCCATCAGGGGTTTGGCCCCTGGGGGCCGGACGCGATCTTGGTGCCAGCCTTCCCCTTTATTGTTTCTCCCGAGAGCTTCATCGTTTCGCCTTGACGAGAAAAAAAAGTCTGGTTGAAGAAAAAGGAAACGAAAAAGGGGTGGAAGGTGTTTCACCTCAGGTTTTATTCTTGGAGAACTATCAGGGAGGTGTGAGTCCTCATTTTCTCGCCAAACCAACGAATTCAACGAACGCATCGTCAACCTGGACCGAATATAACCGAATCAGTCAAGAATTCAGGAGGCGAGCAGCTGATCCTGATTGCGAAATGATGAAGGCACATGTGGAATACATTAGCATTGATGTGACGGATAAACGTGTACTCGAACGTGAAGCGTTCTCGAATCGGGATTAATAGGGCTGCAAGCCCGAATTTTCTTGCAATAGTATCCGAAGTCACCAGGCATCCAAATAGATTTTTTGCGCGTATTGAGCAGCTGATCCTGGCTGGAGGCACACACGGGTGATCTTGGCAATCGAATGACGGGCAAACTGGTAATTTAGGCGCCATTCCAAGAAAGTGTTCCACTCAAGTTTTATTCTTTGGAAACTATGAAGGGGGGTGAGAGTACTCATTTTGTTGCCCAACTCATTTCAACTCGCGCAACACCAACTTAGTATCACTGTGTATGAATCCATATGGAATTAAAATGGTTTTTGATTGGATCGAGCTGCACTCTGAGCAGTTAATTCTGAGCGTGAGTAGGGTTAAGGCACGTGGCCAACGTAGGCAATGGAATGATGGATAAACTAGCAGGATGTGGCGTCACTGGATGCAAACGGGGAGAAACTATCACCTCAAGTTTCATTTCTGGAAAAATATCTGTCTGCATTGTCCAGACAGTAAGTCTGTTTATCTCGTGTTAATAATGCGAGAACTGCACGATAGACAGCTGTCCCAGAGGGTGAAGAGGATAAAAGTACCTACTTGCGATCTCAAAAATGGAGTGGCGGATAAACTAATATGAACAACGTCACTCGATGAATGCTTGAGAATGTTCGCGATGGATCGGTCTGACCTGCCTGAAAACCATGGGTAAGTGAAGTCCAGGCCTCCAATCGCCAGTGTTTTTGGGAACCTTGTGCATTCGGCATATATATTTCATTGGGAATTCGTTCAAAACAGTCCATGCTAAAAAAAATCAACCATGATGCCATTGAATTGCAATAGCTTCGTTCTCATTCAAAATTCGCTTAAATTCTGAAATGGAGGAGGTTGGACCGAGCAGCCGGGAAGCTGGACTTCTTTAAATAATTTTTTTCAGACACAGCAGATAGCGAGGCCTCCTGAAACACCAAAATCGTGATAATTGGTAATGTCTACGATAAGCTATTTATCAAAAAAAAATTTTTTTTGGAATTTGGATCTTTTTGGGTTGTCAATGATCCAAGTTAACGAACGCTTATTTGCGTTAGTTATTATGATAATTTAATTTTATTATTTTTTATTTGAACATAAGTATGGAAGTCAGTCAGTAAGTTCTGGAAAATCTTCAGGAATGAGATTTAATAAATCTAAATGCATGTAACATCAACCACCTCCTTCTAAATTATCACGCTATTGGAATGGAAGGAGTTGGTGCACGGTCGATTTGGATGAACAGGCGTGAAGAGGTTACTGAATAGAAGATTAATCGAGGCTATTTATTCAGTAAATTCCGTATAGAGAGGGCGTCGGGAGAGCATTACTGCAGTGCACGGTATAATAACTGGGAGAACGAATACATTTCCGGAGGTTTTGATACGGAAAGCTGGGAAGGTTATGAAAGAAGAAGAAACCGCTTATGATGCGACGGTGAAGTGGATGTGCTGCACAGATAGCGAGGCGGGAGAGGCAATGATTGGTTGAAATGACGTGATAACCAAGTGATGTATTAGCGCCAAACTACCTAGATCTTATTGGATTACAGACTTTCTCTTCGTGGGTTATTAAACCGGACAAGGATGGATCTCTACCCCCTTCTCAGCCCATCCAAAAACAACCCCCGTTCTTCCTTCCTTCCTTCCGAACTACCTCCCCTGAATTCCCGGGATCTTCGGAGGCCGTTTTCCTCAACCTCCCGCCATCAGGTGATCAACCTTTGCCACAATTAATCTTCTGTAATCAACTATCGCCTGTCACATTCCAGCTGGGGGAAGCCGCGTTCATGTTTCATCTCACGATCAACTATATAAATTGGTTTATCGGGCTCCGAGTGTCTCATCCTCTTATCCCTTCTTATAACGTCATACGTGAGTCGCTGCAAGTCACCACTCCAAGTTTTGGTTCTCGTGAATTCTATTAAAAAAACTCTGCAACGATAATAGCCTTTTAGGTTGAGAAATAAAACACTAAGTAAAACTTTGCTTTTGCAATGAGCTCAACATTTCTCAAATGCTTACCTTGGAAATTAGTCTTAGACCGTATGACGACGGTTTCTGAATTTTAACACATTTTCGTGTAGATACAAATTATGAGTGTCTTCCAAAGTAATCATTGGTGGATCCAGACACTCTGAGGGTGAGGGAGGACCATCTCAAAATGGTAAATGTGCCTTATAAAAAACCTCATTCGTGCTGGATGAGTTTATATGAAAATTTTCAAAATTATAATTTTCCACTTCAACCTCTCAAAAAATATTTTAGTCTTCTCCCCGGACTCGAAGAGTGCCTTCACGTATTTAAAATTTTTTTTATATCGATTTTCCATACCAACTTACTGTATGGACAGGGTATATTATGACAATTTTGGTAGTCCATAATCATATTCTAGAGAGAAAGAACTATCGACTATTGAATTTTTGGTTACAACGAACACAGGTTTTATTTATTCATGTAGATTGCCTATGCAGCTATATTTACAATTTGTGGACAATTTTTTTAAAGAATTTTCATGCTGTTTCCGAATCAAAAATGAAGTAATTATATCGCTCTACCTTTTTTACTGTTATGCATTATGGTATTAATTTACTTATTTAAATGAATTCATCAGGAAATGGGGTCGTACTCACCTTTAGGAGCTCTAGGGTTGTGAATGACAACAATAAGATTGCAGCACAATTAAGAGAAACATATTTCACACTCTACAACACCTATTTTTTACGGGCCTCAAATTATGAAAATTATTAGGTATTCTACTAATTTAAAGTTCGTTGCGAAAGAGAGGAGTGCCACTCACCGAGGATGCCCACCGGGTTGGTAGTGGCATCAAAGAATCGTTTGAAGCTTCAAATGGGTCAGTTTTTTGAGTGGTAGAACAGGAAGGAGGTTTCCAGGGTTGCTGATCCAGATCCTCTCGTAAATGCTGGCTCCGTGACGGTCTAATGGTTCGACGAGGAGAAAAAACCGAAATCACTGATAATTAAAGGGTGATCAGTTATCCACTTGCAAAGGTAGTCGCTCAATGCAGACTGGTTGGTGCCTGCGGAACTCGAGAGCGGGGGCATCTTCTCTACCCGGCGTCAAATGTCAGCTGATCGGCTGTGATCATTGTGATTCCCGAACATCACAATACCTCAATATTGTAATAGTTACCATATTACTATCATTATGACCCTCGACTCCAAATTAAACTGGAAAAAAACATATAGAAAAGAAAAAAGAGGAAATTAAAATCAAATTCAGAAAGATGTATTGGTTGATGGGAAGGAATTCTCGTCTCTCTCTCCACAATAAACTGCTAATTTATAAGCAGATCCTTCGCCCTATCTGGACCTATGGAATTCAGTTATGGGGCTGTGCCAAAAAATCAAACATTAACAAAATTCAAACCTCCCAAAATAAAATACTGAGAAGTATAGTGCGTGCACCTTGGTACATGAGGAACGATGATATTCATCGAGACTTGAGGATGGAAACAGTCCACGAAATTATCGCAAGGTACTCAAGGAGGCACGAACAACGCCTCCACAATCATGAGAACCTGGAAATGCTCTACGTTTTGGACAACGAAGATGAACTCCGGCGACTCAAGCGAAAAAAAACCACTGGACTTAGTTAGTGCTGTTAAAGTGCAGTTATAGCTCAGTGTTGAAGATTCTTTTATGAGAAGGGACTGCGTTTTACTGTAAACGGGCTCTCAAGGAGTGTAATAATGGTATGTAATATTGCTAGATGGATTGTATTTAATATTCAGTTGCAACAATAAATCACGTTGAAAAAAAAAAAAAAAAAAATCTTCTCTGCCCGGCGTCAAATGTCAGCTGATCGGCTGTGATCATTGTGATTCCCGAACATCACAATACCTCAATATTGTAATAGTTACCATATTACTATCATTATGACGGTAATGTCCAAGAAAATTCCTAGAAACACATTGTTGACCTTGTTTTATAACATTTTGGCCTGTTAGAGTTGTTGAACATATTTGGCTAACGGAGTCAACTTTTCGTTTGTTATATGAACATCTAGGCGAAAAATTGAAATTTTTGCTAAATAACAGCTCAGGTTATCATCCTGAGTGACACACACATAAATATACACCAGCAAATTGAAAAATCTTCAGGAACCGTTTCAAGATGTTCCAAAACGGTCCTCACTGAAGACAATTACCGAAAATTGTAGTTCTAAAAATTTGGGTCCATTGCAATAGGTTCATTACCCGAGAAAAAATTCGTTAAAAGACCAAGTCTATTGTTTATCAACGTGAAATACAATGATAAAAGAAAAGTATCAACTTGAATGGTTCAGTAGGTTTTGATTAGTTACCGGTGCACTTCAACGTGGAGTTCATATTAATTCACGCTACGCTATTGTAGAAAATACTGTTATAGGATGTGTCCTGGGAACCAAGAAACCAAGGTATTAATGAAAAGATCCAAAATTGAAGATACAAAGATTGGGAAAAAATAAAAACCTATTGGCCATTTTTTAATTTTTTTATTCTTTTTAAGGTGTTTGAGGTTGAAGAGTGATACAAAAGCTGTAGTTTTTTCCCACGATCGGCAGCTGATCAGATACTTGCACCTGTTGCTGTAACAAGAGTAGGCATCCAGAGGACGCATTTACCTGACTGTATATTTTTATTTTTCTTCAACGGGCGAGTGTCCATCACGAACGAACGGGAACGTTTTCCACAACGAAAAAAGGGAGAATTTCCATTCTTGTCGCTTTTTCCTCGCTCCGTGCGAATTCTTCCTGAAACAGAAGCATCCAAAGACATATTTCCTTATCAATTGTGATATTTTTGACAGGAGTGTAGCGGGTCCTCGTTGGGCCGGCGGAGTGGGAGCGACCATTGTTGTGGTAATCATAGCTTAAGCCTCATTTGGAAAACAATACGGCCCTCTGGAAGTAGCACTCAATAATTCCCCATTGTTTCCCAGCTGTATTTTTTATTGATATGCTAAATAGACGGCGCTAACATAGAAAGCTTCTTCTGGCACAGCCG
Organism: Apolygus lucorum; assembly: GCA_009739505.2. NCBI lineage: Eukaryota > Metazoa > Arthropoda > Insecta > Hemiptera > Miridae > Apolygus > Apolygus lucorum. The sequence goes on along the minus strand of CM019167.2, from coordinate 40,707,515 downwards.
TGAGTTATTGTCCGTTATTACCCCAGCGGTCCCTTTTCGCATTTTCATATCTACAGATTTATTGTCAAGCCTTTCCTAAAACTCGGCGGCAACACCTTTTGTTCCCGATTTTATTACAACTTGCCTCCCCCTTCTCCGGTATAAATGAGGGTCACATATACACATTTAAAAGTACTTACGACCTCAGCAGTATATCTGCCTTCCCTCTGCTTCGCTCTCTCGCTACTCCCTCGCCGTTGATAATATACATTGTCTTTTCTCTTTTTTTCCCCAACCCGTTCTCCCCCAACATCTACCCGATTCCCAAGATCCGTTAAGGTTCAGATACTTCCGGAGTTTCCTTGTTATTCAGATTATATACCTTCATACTCCCTTTCATCAGAAAATTCTACAGTTAAAAAAAAAAAAAAAGCAGAGAATTTGCATGAAGCAAGGCTAAATATTTACAGTCAAAACTTAATTAAAACTTCATCGAAACTTCACAGACCAGAATAGCTTGTTACAATAAACTATTTTACAGGTAACTATTGGAACGATACATACAACGTATCCCTCTACTTCTCTCATAATCTTACTAGGTACTAATTTCTCATCGGCTGTTGGGCAGTTTTATCGTGGTTTTCACATCACAAACATGGTATTCGTGTTATGGAAGGAGAGATTCCAACCCTGCCTATTCGAATAGAAACTGCGTGAACATTTCAATCATCCTATTTACCTACTATGTTGGGAAGAAAAGACATCCCTGAGTTTCTTACAACAAAAATACATTACATCGGAACTTCAAATTCTAGAAGATTTTAGTCAACTATATTTAGTGTGTTTATTGATTTATATTCCAAATAAAAACAAAGGACATTATGAGGTGCAGACAAAATGTATGGTTGGGGAGTTTGAACTGTTGATTAATCGACAGTATAATTTCATTGAATAGAATAACATGGGCACACGGAGTTGGTTGGTGTAAACACGAGCGATTGAAGGCTTTTTGTTAAGCCTTATTCCTTCATTCAAAGTAGTGGTTTGTGCCGACCTTTTACCAAGCTGACAGAACTATTTTTAATAAGCAACGATTGCGAAGTTTGACTGATGGAGACAGTTGCCGATATAGAAGTTAGTGGAAACAATAGGTACCTATCAATGATAAGTGAGGGCCTCTCAATATGCTACGTGTAGCTGTGAAGCTCCAGTATCAGTGAAGTATCAGTGAAGCTTCTCGTAGCATTTGAGTAGTCTTTCATCTTGTGATAAGTTCTTGTTCTCGTGAAGGTGTTGTTATAATTAATTGTTAATATAAATTTGAAATTACAGGTTTCGCTCGAAAAAAAAATATTACGAAAATTTTGGTTGAAGAAACTATAAGAACTAGCTGAAGATGTCACCTCTTGCTGGAGGTATTTTGGTAGTAATCCAACCTTCGGACAATCCAACTTGTCCGGTTTTTGTTGTGATGCAGGACGTCCCTTTATCCGCTGTGATTGCTCGTGTAACAGTCACATAAAAGCTGCCTCGAGTTAGGATAAAGATCCGTGTCGTCTCAGCTCTGGACACAACGTGAAATACGAGTTCCGGGCTCAACTTGGCCGAATGATATGCAAGGGAGATATGCTCGCGATAGCGAAAAACTTCCGTCCGATGGCCTTTGTGGTCACTTCATGACGTGACAGGCGAGCGGAGGCGCTTCTCAGACGAGTCTGTCCTCCTCCTTCCTATTCGAATGTGAGGAAACCAACCGAGAAATCTTATCCCTAAAGAAGTTAGCCAACGGACAAGATGACAGATGGAAACACATGCCCCCCCCCCCCCCCCTACCAACAAAACAACCATCCACTACGCCCTTTTTTTGTGCCCTCCAACCCACAGCATACTAAACTGCTGGCCTCAGACTGACCCCTCGTCTTCCAAGCCAGCGGACTCCTGGAAAAATGAAGGCCTCAACGTCAACCGAACACTTATCCGTCAAAAGACGCCGCATGTAGTATCCATTCACAAGAAGTCAGGGAGATGCCCTCCACCTCGAACTGTTTCTCACCTAGTGCCGTCCAAAATACAATGCACACTCATGCCGCACGAATTAACGAGCGAATTTTCAAAGAAATCTATCAGTTAAAGCTATGGTTAAGAAAAAAACAAACAATGGTGATGGCGATTTATTTCCTTTACCCCACGGTATGTTCAAACGTATGCCATTCCTAGAATCTTGTCTTTCTCCGCTTCTCCTTCTCAGGTAGATAATTTTGAATTATTGCCCTCCCCTAGCGTCGCAAGTAGCAGGTCAGTGGTTGATCAGATTTCGTAAGAAAAGGTAGTTAAGGGGTCTCAGTCGGTCGACGTTCATTCCTCGTTCCGGGTCAAAAAAGTTGGGCAAAAAGTTGTACTTAGATCGGATATTTTAAAGGATTTTAGAAATTCATTAGTGGACGGCCCTAGGGAATTGAAAAACTGAAATATTGCTGTTGTAATCATCAAAATGGAACAATATTTGCCAGAGAAAAATGGGAAAAAAACCGTCAATACAGTTATGTTTTTCCCATAAAATGTAGCTAAATTTGAAATTTTCAAGGCTTTTAAAAATTTATTAGTGCATGGGGCTTGGGAATTGCAAAACTGAAAGATTGCCGCTGGAATCATTAATATCGAACAATAATTGTCAGATGAATATGGGGAAAACATGGGGAATAACCGTTTATTCAGTAGTTTTTCCCATTTTTTTCTGGCAGTTATTGTTCGATTTTGATGATTCCGGCAGCAATATTTCAGTTTTCAATTCCCTAGGGCCATGCACTAATGAATTTCTAAACTTCTTCAAAATTTCAAATTTAAGTACAACTTTTCAACTTTTTGCCCCTTCGATTTGGCGAAATACTAGAAACGAACGGCGACCGACTGAGACCCCCTTAAAGTCGAAAGGGGTGTAAGACACCCCCTTTGCAGTTGTTGCCTATTATATCTGGAGTGTTCGAAAGCAGTTCTTTACGGTGTTTGTGATATGGCGACTCGTAGAATCCTTTCAGTTGACGAAATCGCTGCAGTTTTGCATGAGCTTGACGAACAGGAAGATGTGATGGGTGGAGAACCCTCCAATCCCGAAGGTGATGACGATACCATAATCGAAGTGCACGCGGATTCTAAAGAGGAGGCGGATCCTGAAGTTCTTGAAGAGGATTTGCATCAGAAATCCGAAAAAGTGCTAAAATTAGAAGTACGCACTGATAGAGGAGACCTTCAGCAGCCTGACACGTCTTCAGAACCACCTACTAATATAAGTGAAATAAATGTCATCAAGGGGAAAAACGGCCATTGCAACTGAATAAAATTTCAACGCAATTCCTTTTGCAAAATGTGATAAATACTCTTACGATTAAGAATTTATAATATTTTGAACTCAAAGTACCAAGCGGAATTTAAAAATTCGATTTTTAAGTCATGTTTTTGATAATTTACAACCAAATACTGTTTCATATTATTAATTAAAATTCGTTTATCCTCGTTTTCTCTGAGCGTTTTTGTGTTTTTTCCTGATTTTATTCAAACCTCTTATGTTGACTAAACGGTTCTTAGGACAATAACGCCAACTCTAGGAATTAGGGCCTATTATTTGAATGGGGGGGGGGGGGGGGGTGTATACACCCCACTGTGCAGTAACTAGATAGATTATCTACTGTGCAATTCTAGAGCTACTAAGTCAATAATGAATGAGTGAGCAAACAAGAGGTACCTAGGTGGGTCGGGGTTCGCATGAAATAAGGTTTAAGAGAAATAAATGTAGTTTTTCGTAAGTCGAATGTAGATCAATAAGAGTGTAAAATAACTTTAAGTTATTATTTTTTGTTCGAAAATATAATTTTAATTCGGAAACTATAATTTGGTTAAGACGATTCAGATCCAATTTTCTTCTTCTTCTTCTTCTTCTTGACCGACTTCAAAAGGGCCGAGGGGCCGATGGAGAAGGGATCTCAATTAGGTAAGTCGTGGGACGATGATTTTAAAAAAAATGTTTGAACACCTTGTATTGATTTTTAACACCTTTTATCCATAGTATGACAACTGATCTGCCGTACGAAAACTGATCCAAATTACAGGACTCGATCTGAGTGACGGTGACTGATCCGTAGTACAGAATTGATCCATTGTAAGGAATCTGATTCACAACAAGGAAACTGGTCTACAGTACGGAATCTAATCCACCGTAGGGAAACAGATCAACAATACAGATCAAAAAACTTCCGGGAACCTCATTTCAAATCAAGTTAAGAGCCACAAAAATTAAAAAATCAATAAATAAACAAGTGAAAAATAATGGATGAAAATTTTAACAATAAAGCATATTCATGCAGTATGAGTTAATGAGCGAATTTTCAAAGAAACATTCAAAACAATGGTTAGGAAAATAAAAATATTAGCTTAATGATTGGGTAGTCAGCCTTGTATGTGTTGCATTAAGCACGAATCGTTAAATTGATACAATCAACCTCTTGGTTAAATATTTTTTTTAAGCACTAAAAAAATACTTCTCGTCACCCCGGGACGAGAAAACGCTATGTACGACATTGCTCTACGATCGTATGTTTTTTTATTTCGATTTTCAGTATACCTACCATGCCAACATACTTAATGCACAGGGTATGATTTGAAGATGGTAGCAGTCCATATTAATATTCCAATCGTCTCCCCAAACTCATAAAGTACCCGCTCGGCTATCGCAATTTTGGATACACGAATATACGCATGTTTTCATTATATGTACCTAGATAAATATACAAGTATAAGTTTCATGTATGTTTTCAACTTTTGGATAGCTTCAGTTCCTGAAATTCTATCTATAATAGAAATTTTGTGCTGAATTCGATTATACCATATATTACTGTGATTGAGATGGTAATAACCACAAATCACCTCCCAACATACCACGTAGCAGTTATTATTTCTCCTTTTTGGTGGTTATCCATAATTATTCGTAGTTTAGAGGTCGGTTCAGTTTTTGTTTTAAATAGGATTTTATTTTCTTCCTGCTGGACGAGCATAGTCTGTTCAAAATAAAATTAATCAATTTATTTCATTAAAAAAAAAAAATTGGTTTCCACAGTAACTGACTTATAAAATCAAAACCTAATGTGCCAGAAACCTAATTAATACTTTCTTGAACCCGCTTAAATATGAAATTGCACTCTTCTCTGATCCCAAAAATCATAAAGGCACCTAACCCTTAAGGTGGAGCTTGCTTCTAATTGGCACATTATTAGTGGGTGTCCGGTGTGGCTACGGTCGTTGGGGCGTCGTTGTTTGGCGGTGGACTTCGGACCGACTTCTGCGGGGGTCATGAGTTCAAGGCTCATCGCCGGCAGCGTGCGTTTTTCGGCGGCCAGGGCTCTAATCGCCCCCCTCGTCCCAACCCACGGCGGTGAGGCAATGGGAAGCCATGAGCAAAAAAATCATCAGAGAAAATTCTGATCTCCCCTTTGGAAGACAGCTGATGACCTCCGCGCCGCCAGGAATGGCAGTCGGATGAAAATCCAACCTGAAATGGTTGTCTCCTTTTTTTCCAATGGGCACATTAGGCAAACGTTTTCTGTCTAAAAAAAAATGAAATTGATCAAACCCAGATCAAATTCTTTTCCTTTCAGATGCGTATTGAGGAAAGTAATAATTAGAATAATCTACTGCCTCTACAATTATTATTTTTGTACCTATTGATTTTGATAGAAACAACCCAAGATGTTGAACTGTCGTACGTAATCTGATCATGATATCATTTCAAATTCACATGGGTATCTCAAAAAAGTTCTTGCATGAGCTTTCTTGTTAAGTACCTGCCTTCATCAATCATCTCTGAAAAGGTTGCCTGAGTGAGTAAAACGGATGAGAGCTGTAGAGAAGAAAGGGTTGGATCTATAGCACAATATTTCCATTTCCTATACATATAATACATTGGTTCAAATATTCCACACGCGTATTCAGATTTCCTCGTTCTCCCCTCAGTGTCAGGCAGGGATGATGTTCGAGCTGCCAGCATCTCTCTGATCTCCGGCACAGCGACTCCGAGAGGACGGAGGCTCATATCTAATAATTTATTGTATCGGGAGGGAAAAGGCATAAAATTCATAGGTCGGGGCGCGGCGCCGGGTTGGAGAGTGTATAAAGTGTTAACATTGGAGTGCGTATAAGGCCGACATATATTATTGGGCTTCGCACCAAGGGATCTTCCCAATACCCCACCCCTCCCCCTCGACGTCGGATTTGCATATGAAAGCTTATAAATCTCTTCTTCGCAGTCAGACTGTCGTCTCCATCTACATACGCAAGTCATATATCAAGGCTCTCACTCACAATATTAACTATAAATCATCAACTGTTTTATCGCTCGGTCCCCAAAAACTCCTATAATGGGGAGACACCCCCTCTTCTTCGCCGCCAACCCTGGCAATATCACCTGATACCCTCGTTCTCTTTTTCAGTCACCTCCTAGGGAGGAAGTGATAGGACGAGTGAATTAGAGGACGGGGAGACTGGAATTCATCATTGCCTAATGTTCTTCCACGTCATGTGGATCGATATGTGGATTGAAAATATCTGCCAGATGAAATCAATCCTTCCAGTTTCCTTTTCGTCGAGCAAGTGAATTAACTCCCTAACGCAACGTAGCGTTTTTTGTTGCGATCGGAATTTACTATTTGTATGAATCGACAATAAAAAGAGTGTTTACACTGCATTTAAATACACTGTACGTAATTATAGGAGCTAGCTTGCGTCACTCGCTCTTTCAAGTGATAAGATTACTGAGAAATCAAGTCCGTTCGTTCAGAAAGAGTGAGATTGCAAATTTCCGAATTCTTTTTGAAAAGCAGGACTATTCAAATCTGTGCGGTGTCAACAAGCCTGGATTGTACTCGCCTTCATGATGCTCTCTATAGGTCATCTTGCCGACTAGAGGAAGAATCGAGTTTGAGACATTTTTGAGTTTACGTAGCCCGGTAAAAATATACACTCACCATTGTTGCGAATTCCCAACAAGCTGAAAATTTGCAAGATTGATACATGTACCAATATGATGGAATTGATAGAATTTCCCATCGATCCAGTGTGTGACCTAATGTATGCGAGGCCAGAGTTAGCAAAAATGGGTTTTTTGATTTATTCGCGAAATGGTTAGTTCTTGGACAAAAATAGCTCAAACAAGAATCATAGATGACATAATATAAGTCGTCGTCGTCTTCTCATTCTTCCTCTTCATTCGGCTTCCGAGTTCACCAACGTAGCGGAAGCATTGTTTTCGCTTTTCAAAGTTAAAAATAAAACATTCTCCCACATAAGGATTTCTACTTTCAATTCATGTTTTAAACCTTCTTGAACAATTTTGGTTCCGTGCGTCTGTCTGTTTGTCTGTGTGTCTATCATGAAATCCTTGTAACTCGTGAAACAATAAGAAGTTATTGTCCAATTTCGATGATATTTTCAGGAATTGTGTGGATCGGCGTACCGATGGTTCCCCATGAAATTCATGAACCACTGCCTGCAAACGTTTCTACCCTCTAAGGTTAGACATTCCTCTACAATTTTGGTTTCGTGTCCGTGTGTCTGTCATGAAATCCTAACTAAGGGGCATAACTGTTCGAAATTATCATCCGATTTCAATGAAATTCTCAGCGATAATGCTGGTTGTCGTGTAGACTGATAGTAGCCAATGCGCACGCGCAATGGTGAATTTGATGAAAATTTCAGGGATTGTGCCGGTTGCCGTGTAGATGGTTCTTCATGAAAGTTTCTGTTGAAAGAAAAAACAATTGCCTCAGGACTGATAGTAGCCTATGACGCAAGCGCAAACTTGAATTCCCTTGTAACAGCCATAACGTATACGTTTTCCACCCGAATTCGATGACATTTTCAGGGATTGTTCAGATTGGTACGTGGATAGACCCCTTTGAAAGTTACCCCGAGTTACAGTAGCCAGTGCGTATGCGTTGGTAGACTCGGAAGCAACATGTGTGCCATCAAATTTTCCTGAAGAATTTTGTGATCTATAATTTTTTTCTGACCTATTTTTATCATAAAACTTACCGTTTACCTAATGAATCCAAAAATCCCACTTCTTCGAACTCTTACCTTTATAATGTTATTCCTAAACGGTTGGGGTCCGGTGTGGTTACGGTCGTTGGGGCGTCGTTGTTTGACGGTGGACTTATGACCGACTTTTGCGTCTTTTGCAAAGCAGCGTGCGTTTTTTGGCGTCTTGGGCTCTCAGCCTTAGCGAAGCCATTAGCGAAATCATTAGAACAAATTCTGAAATTTTAGCTGATCTCGGATACAAAGATGATTGTTCCCGAAAATTTAGATCGCTAAACATTCTTACATTGCCGTCAATGTACATTCTCGAAAGTATATGCTACATTAAGAAACATTTGAATGAATATCAAATCAGAAATGAAATGCATTATCACAATACCAGAGGATCCAATTTGCTGGAAATCAAAAGAAATAGAATAAAAAGATGCGACAATGCTCTGAATTATTTGGGGAATAAAATTATTCAATTGCTTGCCCCCTAAATGTATGGAATTAGATTATGGAAAACTGAGAGCGAAATTGAAAGCATTTCTATGTCAACAAGCTTTTTATAATATGAATGATTTTATAGTATGTGATAAGGAAGCTCTCTCATGTAAATAGTAATATTTTGAAGACGAATCAAGGAATTTTATATACGTAGTACTTGAGGATTTAATGACAAGATGATTGCTTACCCTATGTTTTTGTTTTCTTTGTAATTGTTCTGTAAGGCTGACAGAGGAATGTTTTTAAAAAGTACTCTGTTCAGAATTCTGTGATATATTGTGATATAGTTTTGTCTCTCTTCAATGTTCTTTTTTTTTTTTGTAGCTGAGTTGTTAACTGTGTGATTGTATGTGTGTGCTAGTGTGTCTGTAATTTATTGAACGATTGTTTGAGTGAATTATTTTGATATTTATTTATTATTTGGGTGGGTTGTCTCCCCTCTGTTTGGGTGGGGGCGCTCGATTGGCCGCGGGCGGCGGCTCTCGAATTCGCTTTTGCGAAGTTGCGGGCCTTTGTCGGTGGGATGGGTGGCCGTTTGTGGCCATTCATTCTGACGATGGCGGTCTATTATCGGGAAGCCGCCATGGTGGGTGGGGCCCGTGGCCGGTCGGGTGGCCCCCGGCCGGCACAGGGGGGAGTCCTAAGTGCCCCTTCACACCTGGCATGCAGCAATATGCACAGTAACATTTTATTATATACGACTGTTACATTGTTTGTTAAGTATGTATCATTTCAATCCATTGTTTATTTTACGTTATTCTATTATCTGAATTGTTGACTATTGTGATATACATTGTATTTCCACAAATATACTCTCTCTCTCTCTCTCTCTCTCTCTCTCTCTCTCTCTCTCTCTGATCCTCCCTCTGGAAGACAGCTGATGACGTCCGCGCCGCCAGGAATGGCAGTCGGACGGAAATCCAACCTGAAATGAAAATGGTATTCCTAACGTTCTGGTCAATATTCAGCCTGTAGGAATTTTGTGCAAGGGTACCCCATGTTTGAACTAACATGACCACATTAATTTTCAATTTTTTGTGAGATAGTTACTGTTTTAGGATTTTTTTTGATTTAGTATTATACATATCCTACTATATGCTTACAACAGAAATTTCTATCAAAAACCTCAAGAACACTTTTTTTTAACAATAGGTTTTTTTACAATATTTTCATTCATTCAGAATTTGACCCCTTAGAGTTGTACAAAATATAATGACAACAAAATGGAAGTCATAAATACAACCACTTACCCTCATTGCTCATTCCCACAATAGTAGTGTCTTCAATGGTACGTCATCGGAAACACCCGTAGAGGTGTGCATGTTCTGCTGCAGCGAGCCAGTAAACACGAACGTTTGGATAAACGAGCGAAGCAAGCAGTTGATGTTATTCAATTATGGAAACAATGAAGATCAACTCACCAGAATCAGTGGTTAAACGGATTGAGATAAGAGTCAAACAGAAACTGACTCATTTGACTGAGGTTTTAGTCAATTTATAACCTCCATCATCAGGGCTTAAGGAAGAATTACTGGGTGAAATACACACTGACGTCTTAATCAACATTTTGAATGTCCATCAAGATTATTAATAGACCGATAGCTCGGCGAAATAATTTTAAGCTTATTCTCAAGTATTTAAAACATGGATGTTCCTTACGACAATCTCCTCATCTTGATATTCTTCGAGTCTCACTTAGTAAGAAAGGATGAACGTTTTAAACCCGACCGAACCGAGAGGTCAAATCTAGTTCCTAAGCCATGCTGTCCAGCCCAAATACTCGGCAAAAGAGAAAAAAAAGGATCCAACCTAAACAAAGCTACGTGTACGGGGGATTAAGAATATACTTTGCATTTAGTGGGTTTGTTTTAAAATTCCTATCAGAGAACAGCTGGAGGGGTTAGACTTTGCTTTAATGAGTTGTAACTTCTCCGGGTCCTTAGCTGTCCACACAACTGACTACAAAGTGGCGAACCTCCATAAGCCTCCTCCACCTTTATAACCCCTTTTTCCATACAAAACTTACCCCGCCCTCCACGACAACACTAAACACACCGTCACACCACTTCTTACCTCCCCGGTTACATCTGCCTTTCTTCTCGTTTCTCTATTTCCAACAACTTCCACGTTTTCTTTCTTATTTTAATATATTCTCTCCTGGTTGAGTTGCTTTTTAGAGCCCATTTTCAGCACCGTTTGATATATATTTTGATGGATAGGTTAGGTGAAGGCACCAGTTTCAGACACTGATCTAGTATCAGACACTATAAGAGTTCCTATTGGTTTTCAGGACTTTTCCATGGGTCATTTGGTGAAAGCGGATCATTCTAATGGACTGTTGTGAATCTACGAGCTCAGAGAAGATTCTATGAGAAGGAGACGGTAATCAGAGGGCACTTCCCACATCAGTTCTCCAACGGCGAGGTTAGCAAACAATGTGGCCAAGGGGTGACCAGCTTTCTCCTGTTCTGATTTTTACGTTCCCATTCAATTTTTTTTTCGCTTTATTTTCATATTAGTGTCCTGTAATATTGATAGATTGCAAAATTTGGTTCGGAATGACAATATTATAACCGGATTCCGAGGATGTCTGATACTGGGTTCCTAACCAATTGGTCATTTCGACACTTCGGCCTTTTTTGGGTTTTCTCGTTTATTTTTGATATCAAAGACTTGAAACTTACGCTTTTAACTTATTTAGCCACCCCAGTCATGAAACCCAGTATCAGACAGGAGTTTCTGATACTCGTACTCAACGATGTCTGATACTGGTTCTCGGCTTTGGCTCAATTGAATGAATTAAAAGAAAAAAAACTAAATCGCGACTGTAAACGTGAATTTAGGTGTGATAGTATTGCCTTTTTTCCCATTATCTAAGGCCTCACGGTTTGGGATGTAACGTATTATGAAGTATGATTATTCCATTCCTATTTTCAAATTATAACTAAGGCACATTTTTGTCAGGGCGTGTGAAACAAAAGACTTTTTTTTAGAAATAATTCAAGTTACCTTAAAATTGGAACTAATGTGATGATTTCTTTCTATTTATATACGAAAAGTGTCTGTACTTAGTTAAATAAAAATTTACACAATAAAAGAGTTTTTTTCGGAGTCAGATTGAAGTGTCTGATTCTGGACTTGAAGGATGTCTGATACTAGCACCATTCAATTTTCTCCGTGTCTGATTCTGGACCTGAAGGGTGTCTGATACTGGCGCCATTAAATTTTCTCCGTGTCTGATTCTGGATCTGAAGGGTGTCTGATACTGGCGCCATTAAATTTTCTCCGTGTCTGATTCTGGACCTGAAGGGTGTCTGATACTGGCGCCATTAAATTTTCTCCGTGTCTGATTCTGGACCTGAAGGGTGTCTGACACTGGCGCCATTCAAATTTCTAAGTGTCAGATACTGATGCAGAAACAAATTTTCCTGAAAAACCATATTAAATCCTAAAAACAAAAAAAAAAGCTGAAGGTCACTTAATTTGCCTACAAATAAAAAAACGTCTGCCAAGTTGGGTGGGCAGTATAGCTTCCTCACTCATTGTAACACGGACGTATAGAATCAGTTGGCGAAAAAATTATGATTCAAAGAGTTATTGAATACCAAAATATTAGCGGTCCACCGTCTAGGACCTAACCCACACAATCCCTGGAAATTTCATCGAAATTGGTTGAATAGTTGCGGAGTTTTGGTTGTAACTATAAATTCAAAGTTCGCGCATGCGCAGCGGCTATTGCTTGACCAATTTGATTGAAACTAATAGGGTGTCTCTTAGAAGTTAGTCCCTAACTAACCTCCAAATTTGAGCAAAATCGGTTCATTAGAAACCGAGAAACCGAGGTTCCAGGAAATTCACGTTTGCGCATGCGCACTCGCTCCTATTGGTCCGAAGGTGCTGAAATTGATAGGGGACCGTATAGGACCTAACCCGCACAATCCCTGAAAATTTCATCAAAATCGGACCACAGGTTAGTATAGTTTTGCCCGGGACAAGGATTGACCACAGACGGACCGACAGACCGACAGACAGACAGACAGACACGGAACCAAAATTGTTCGGGAAGCTCTAAAACGCAAAAAGCAAGTGGAAATTTTGATTTTGGAGGACATTTTTTTTTCACTTCTTTCACGAATACAAAGCTTCCCTACCTTCGGTAGTGAGGAAGCAATATACATGACAAATAAATAATTTGCTTTTAAAAAATTACGTAGCTTTATACGTAATTTAATTCTTATCACAAAATACCGTACGAGTATGGTATACAACACGATTATGAGAATTGATGTTTTCGAAAATATTGATCATTTTTGTATTTACTAAAACCTTGGGACTTTTAACAGGAGCCTTGACTTCACTTCGTTTCTAGTTTCGTAGTGTCTCCTGAGCAAATCGGATATTGTCGCTGAACATCACTCTTAGGCTTTTCGAAGTTGACGGATCATCTGAATTTGTGATCAAAAACCAACTTTCGACCCAAGATTAGTGTCGTTAAGCAAGTATATTTATTGTTGGTGAAAGGTGCCAAAGAAACGTTTCTTCAATCTGCAATCTGACGAGGTGAAGACGTCTGACAGGTAAGTACCAGCTCAAATGGCAAAGCAACACCGACTTGTAACTCTTCTTGAAAACTTTGAGGAAAATAAACCCTGACGATTTAGTGATGTGAAACGGATTGCTCTTCCCCAGAGCTAAAAAGTTATCCGCGTCAAGTGAAATGAAGAAGTAATAGATGCAAATCGTGGCAGCATATCCGCTGAGTGACGACCTCACTAAAGTTACCTTGACGGGTAAAAGGTTTTAGAGAAAATGGCAGCCAAGAAGTGAAGAACATTGTTCACCATCTAAACTCCTGAAAAGAAAGCGTTGACGAATATTCGTCAAGAAATAATGACTACCTTCTCTCTGTCTCCTCCCGAATCATAAAAAGATGCTTTGTTTTGGAGGCCCACCAAATGGAATGATGATGCCGGAAATGAAACTGACTGAATCAGCGTTAGTAGAGAAATACCCCTCGAATAAAAGGGTAGACGAGTGTGGAAGTTTGCTGGAACGTTTTCAGAAACTGAAAGGGAGATAATTGATAGCCACTGACTGCCATTGATTCCTGGAGGTAAAGAGACCCGGTGTACCTAATCCTAGCACTAATGGTATAAGGGCTAGATTATTGTTCAAATCTAAATACCTGATAGAAATTCGAGTTGCAGAGAATTTCTTACTAGAAAAAAAATGAATAAAATCTTTATAACGAGCATATTTGAATGTTGGTTTTCCACCATGCATCTGATCATCAATATAATAATTGTGGTTCCAATAGACGCGAGCTGTGTACCATGCCTATTGGGTTGAATTGGTAGTTGAATTGGTTTCTTGAATAGGTATTATTAACAACGCTCACTCAAATCATAATCAATTTTCTCCTATGATAATTTTTAATGGAGTGAATTGAGTCGAATGAGATTATCACCACTCGATTCAGCGTGAAATACGCTGCAAATTAAAACTCAATGGTTCATTATTTTTCTGTAAAAATTCACTCGTATGCGAAGAAAATCCAGTTTCAATAATTTGTTCAATTCGCAGAGTAACAGAGACAACCAACCGTGTGAAATAATTGTCAACTACCATCCAAATACTAAATGAGGGAGGTCGTTCGGGTTGAGGATTGCATGTCTCACTTGTCCTGATGAAGTTCACAATAAAAAGCATATTTGTTGTTGATTGGCAGGGTGGTATGAATTGGCTGAAATTGATGGAAAAATGTCATGGAACATTTGTTAATTAGGTAATCAATTATCATCATCAAGCGAATGGTTGGTCCCCTCTGAGCTCTGCGTGCTATCAATCACATTTCGAGTTACTTCAGAAAAGTAGTGGTTGTTGAAAAAATTACCGTTAAGTTGAAGTACAGAAATACCTATATTATATGTGCCACATTCGGCTCACTCGTCCTTGGTGGGTTAACCCACGCACTCTGAGTTAAAAAAGCAAAAAAAAATCCACCGATTCCAATACTCTTCTTATTTCCGAGTCCGCCAAGGTTTCAGAAGCATTGTTTTCACTTTTAAGATTAAAAATAACGTTCGCCAAAATCAATATTCAAACTCCCATTTTACGTTTTAGGCTTGCCTGAAACATTTTGGTTCCATGTCTGTCTGTCTATTTGTGTGTCTGTATCTGTGTCTGTATGTGTTTCTGTCTCTGTATCTGTATGTAATGAAATCCTTGTAACAGGCAAAACTATTTTTTTAAGAGAAACTTCAACCCCGGATCGATGGTGACCTCTGCGTATGCGCGTACAGGCATAACAGCCGCTAACTCTCCTAACTCCTACTTTTTTTTGCCCGAATTCGATGCGATTTCCAGTGATTGTGTGGGATAGATGGCCCCCTACGAGGGTAGTGCAAGGTACTTAGAGATTGATGTTTTGAGATTAGGTACTATGCATCTGAACATCTATACGATCGGGTTTTGGATACGAGGAAGCTTTGTGCTACACCCACTTGGTAGACTTTTTTAAATTTCATTTTTGGAAGGCTATGATTAGTAAAATATTAATTGAGGGACAAGTCAGGCCAAGAAAACAGAACAAACGCTGTCCATTCAGGGAAAATAACTGTGACCTAATAGCCAGTAACAGGTGGGGGTGTTTTTTCCTTTTTACTTAATTAATCGACTGGCGAGTCACATCAGTTATCTTTCGATGAATGGGAGAGAGATCGGCATGTGTCAATACGAGAGACGGGGACGAGTCGACAGAGCTTACCAGCATCAGACGGCAAAGGGGGGTAACTAGAGGGGGCCTCATTCATTCATCACTCCGCCTTCCATCAATAATACCGCCTGTTACCCTTCTCACGCGATGGATTAATACTTCTGTCAATCAAAACAATAATAAACACTCCCCTCTGCTGACGCCCTCTGCTGTCCGTCACCCCACAGGCTTCGCGAGATCCATTTTTTAACACATGCTTCCCTTTCTGAAGCTACAGGAGAAGTGATTATCAAGTTTGTCCTCCCAGTTATATCGATATTAATGCTCTCCCGACTCATTGATTCGTCCTGGTCTTCATGATTTGATGGATTAAGTACGGTGATCAAATCAATCTTCTCTCATACATTCTTTTTCCATTATTAGCTCTCTCTTTTTCTTCCCCACTGCAGATTTCCCAACGTTTAATTTGTAACCAAAACGACCAGTTCTCAGCTCGTTATCACTAGAATTGTCACCAAAGTGTAGTCTTACGATACGACAAGGTCCGCAGGTTTTTTGGGTAAAGTTGTACTCAGCTTATGGTAGAACGGAATGAGTTAGGACGCTTCGACGCAGAACCGTTGTCCCTGCTGATCATCTGGTGACATTCCGCAATGCAGAAGAAGAAGAGGAGGATAGTGTAAGGGAGTTGTAAGTAACTTTCGGTTAATTACGACGCACTTGATTGAAGTTTATAATGAAATATTGGTTTCCAATAAAAAGATTGATTTCGTGTTTTGCTGTCAACCAGGTTGTCTAATTATTTATCATCGTATAATCTATCTCGGTAATTCCTGTGACTCTTCAAATATTCCAGGGAATTCGTGGATCTGTCCAATCTTGTTAAATTCTGCAAGAATATGTTCCAAGGATCTATGTAGATCCATCAAAAGGGGGGTTTAAGCTTTCAGTGTTCTTCAGACTTCCGTTGAGGTGATTCAAAATGGATGATATGTTTGATCTGGACTCTCTTCAACTTTTGCTTTTGTAAGTTCTACATTTTTTACTTCATAAAAATGATTGTGCTTGAAATTCAAAGTTAAATAGCTGCATTAAAGAATCATGCAGTAAAATGCTTTTTTACCCGTTTTCATCCCTCGAAAACTGTTGATACTTTATACAGTGCCATAGGGCACCCTTGGGCGCTAAGGGGAACTGGGTTTTTAAATACGTTCTTTTCCTGGAATATTACTTTTAAAGCTCGATACTGCATTTAGCATCGCTTGAATATTATTCAAAATGCCAGTAATATACAATATTGGTTATTAACTGTTATTTTCCATAGTTTCCAGAGGGGGGGGGGGGGGGGGGGAATTGATTGACAAGAGGCCTTACAACTTCTCACGGGTAGTATTCCTGGGTGAGAAGAAACTTATCTTGAGATCGTCGATACTCAATCTCCGTGTACAAATACGAGATGGGGATGTGGAAAATGAATTTCTTGGGTTCGATCACAAATGAGGGTTGAACATTTTTATAAACATTTTTCCCGTGTTTCTAGACCAAAATGGGACCATTACATGGAATTTCAAAGAAAACTTCGAATGACAATATTTACGAGCATAAATGGGTTGATTTAATTTTTTAAATTTAATTTAGTCGTTTTATTTAATTGATGAGTTTGATTCCAAAAGGTACTGTAGGGTGAAGGTATTCACTCACTCTACAAATAATAATAATCTGACTCCAACTGATAAGAAAATGTATTACGAAAATAAACAAACTTTTTAGCAATTAAGCACGAACTGAAATTATAGAGGAGAAACTGAATTGACACTTGAATTAATAGCAGCGAGCATGCACGGGAAAAACGGTGGCAAAACTTGATGTGGAACAACCAAATCTTTTGTGTTCTTTTGGAAAATTTGGAATTTTTATTTAACAGCAACTGTAGTGACACTACAGACTTTCCCTCCCGATGAACCGAACCCGCCGTGGTTGAGTCGAGCGTACTGTAGGCAGAAGACTGCTTGGCTCGGGTGGCTCGTCTATAGTCTCCACAGTCTGAGGTAGAGGTGCGAGGACATAAGCCGGCTTCAGGCGGTCTATGGACACGGTGTTTTCTTTGCCGCGCATCGTCACCTTGAAAAATTTATCGGCTCGCTCAACCACAGGAAATGGTCCGTCATAGGTGCCCGAAGAGGTCGGCTTGATGAATCATGCCGTAACAAAACGTGCGAATATGTTTACAAATCTGGATGGACGAACGTATACTTGGCCCCATGTTGTGTAGTTTGATCGGGTTTCAACTGTTCCATGGTACGTTGTAGACCTGAAACGAACTGCGAGGCTTCCTGCTCAGCTGGAGTATCAAAAAATTTCCCTTGAAGGCAAAGCGTTGTGTCTCATACCATCTGGGAAGTTGTAGCTTTCAAATCTTCATGAAAAGCTGATCGGACAGTTTGCAACGACTTAAGACTTTCGAAAAAGGAGAAAATGGAAGAAATAAATCGTTCTAAGCAAAATCTGTGCAACTACCCCAGTTCTCTGGGGAAAAACACCCAAAATAGAGCCCAAATAAAAAAGGGCAAAAGGAAAAAGGAAATGAAGAATGAAAACCAAATAAGGGAAAACAAAAAGTACTAAACGAAAATGAGAAAAAAATTAAAGACAAAAAATGAAAACTCCCACTGCTTGAGATAATAAAAAATGGAAAAAACAAAAGAATGAAAATAACGAACCTGAATCCACTGGATTGGATGAAAACAATGAAAAGTAGAAAATCGAACTGAAAAAAAGGAAAACTGAGACCACGAGGGATTTTAGGAGAAATCTAAAATGGAGAAGAAGAGAAGGAGAGAGAAATACTGCGCGAGATGCTAACAGTCTATCAGGACAGAGCTGAGTGGCGAAAATCTTCGTTAGTCAAATGAACTAGGGAAATAGCTATAGAGAGGGTAGCCCCCTCTAGAGAGTTTAACTAATTCTACCGTCTACTGACAGATGGTGTAAGTTTCCCGATTCGTAGAGTAGCGCACTGTCACAGTTGTTGTTAGAAAATTCCAAATTTTCGAATTATAACACATACATAAATAAATAAATAAATAAATGTAAAAAATGAATCTGAAATTTTGTAGCATGTGTTCTAATTGGAAAATTTAGAATTTTTTTAAACAAAAACTGTAGTGATACTACCGACTATATCCATTTTGGTCAAACTTGAGAAAAACGCGCTATAGACCAATGATGTTATCTTTTGTATATCTCCAAATTATATTAAATATTTTTGAAGAAAAAGTTTAAAATCATTTTGAACACGATTTGAAATATCAGATTTATCGATATAGTACTTTTTGAAACAAAACGTGGCGTTTAGTATTTTTTGGAATCAAACGAAGTGGATAAAGTACTTTTTGAAATTAAACGAAGTGGATGTAGTAATTTTTTAAACAAATCGGATAAGAGACCGCCATTGTCCTGGATATAAAGTACCTCTTGAATTTGAACGGATAATTCCTCGTTTTTCGAGGGAATAGATAATCCTTTGCTCCAAAATGATCGCATTTTCGTGAATAACTAACTCTCTAAAACCCTGGGAAAGTTTTGACTAAATTTCGATAAAAATGGTCTTTAGTACCTTTTGGAATCATAATCCTCAAATGTATTTAATAGTGTTCGTGTGCTTGGAGCGAGACAATTTATTGGGAAGGATGAGTTTGTGGATGGTAGTGGTGATGGTGGGATGTATAGGCTATGCCGTATGGTGAAGAACTTTCCCACCCGCTTCCTCTACATCATCGCTTTTGAAAACGGACGAAAGTTCGAGATAACGTATTAATTATTATTACCCCACATAGGTCTGCCTCAGATACTACCTCCCCTCCAACCCATTGGATTGAACGTGCGGTCTCGAAAGAGTTTTTGCGGCCTAAAACCGTCATGGATTAGGGTCTACCCACCCTCAGAAGACTAATACGGCTTTTTGCAGGGGTTAATGACGTTTCATGAACAACGACAAATTACTAAATTCAATATGAAATAAGGGGTAGGTAACAGATTCCACTGCTTTTTGTCACTTTAGCGCTTTGTTGGAAACCGCCGATTAAACTCCATCAAATGCTCTTACTTTGGTGGGTAACTTTGTAAATTAATTTCAATAATTATGTGGGGTCAGGTGAGATGATTGTAAGCAGTTGTTTATTAGTACAGGCATTCCACGAGACGTCCATCCAGATGATGAATAGATAACGTTCATCCCAAACAGTTCACTACCCTCAATAATAAGATGAGTAGGATCGGAATTGATAGTATTGTGTTTAACAAAAAGGTTGCACTCGTGAGGCAAGAATATATGAACCAAATTTTCATATAATTTTTTTAAAGATTTTGAGTTCATTTAATAAATTATTTTCACAAAAAACTAATTATTAAAATTTAAACTACTGTGATTGCCCGTCAACCTTATAGTGCTGAGGTTTTCTCTCGAGTCAATCTGAGAAACAAACATGATGATAAAAGAATACTGTTTTATCCAAATTAAACATCATAATAGTGATTAATAGTAAACAAGACGTATAACTAGCTAAAACCATTCTAAGCTACATAAACCAAGAACAAAAAAAAAAAACTAGATGCTATTGTACAAAGTTTTGACAAATGTTTAGCAAATTTTTGTGACCACATTAATAGTCAATAGTGTCCACAAGGCAATCGGGTAAATTTTTTTTTAATAGAAAATCAGTTGTGGCAACCCCCTTAAAGGTGCCAATTGACTAGAAGATGAGATTCCCTAAGTTTTAGGTCGATCGGATAGCATTAACCCGTGCCGCATCGAGGTTGAAGTTCAGAAATACTCAGCTTTTTGTGCATCACGCATTACGGATATCACGCACCTATGTGAACCCGGCTTGATACTTCTAACGCGGACATTTGCTAGAGTATTTTTGTACTTGCCGTTTCGTTGATAAAAGTTCCTTGACGCCTAAAGCGAACTTTCGGCGTTTGAGAAAATCGCTGTCTACGCGAAGGTTTGCTACGCGAGGATAAACTCAGAGTAAATGGAATTGTTTTTCTCCTTCCATGGAACTTCTCAAGGCAGAAAACAGCTATCATAACATAAAACATTGATGAACTGAAAAGATTTGTTTGTACCAACATACAAATCCACTTCGTTATTAATTTTGAAGTTATTTTAATTCAATTCTCATTATTGTTTTATTTGGTATGGGTTCCAATTTTTCTCCAATAGTTTGTACATCAGTTGGTAGGTACTAATATACTTCTTTATTTATTTTACTGGTGTACATGCAGTTGATTATTGATTATTATTAAATACTATCTATAAGATGATATCAATAATAATGAAAATAAATAATAAGTTAAAAAATATAAGTAATATTTATAATCTAAATTGGATTTCTTATAATATTTGCAAGAAATCGAAAAATGTTAATTGAATTGAACAATAAAACCTTCCGAAAATTGGGTATGTAAGGGAGTACTAGTTGTCTGAGTGTTATGTTGAATCCTCAAGTCGGTTTTGGTACATCTTGGTGTTTGAACCAGAAATTGACAAGAACTTCCTCTTCCACCAGGTCTTGAGGTGAAAATGCCCGAACTTAGAATTTCTGGAATGTAGGGCTTTTTCTCTAGCAGAGACCTTAAAAAAATGTTGAATACTTGCTCAAGTTCCTTCTCAATAATGATATACTCCGCCATAAGCTGCATCCATTCTGCGACAACTTCTATCATGATACTAGAAACATGAAAAACAAAATGTATCCAACCTAAAAGGGGAACAAAATTTGAAGTAGACAAACAGTAAAAACCCGCCAAAGTAACCTTGCCAACTTAACATAATATGTTTGTTGTATAAGCGCCACGTTAACGTCTCTACAGGAGTTCAATTTTAACGATTTCACGAAGAATATCTAAAAACAATGACTGCGAAAGTAAGCATCTACGAGTGCTCGCGCTATCTGCTCTTTCTCACGTTTCGCGTTTTGGGATCACGGGAAGTACAAATATACTCCAATCTTGACCTTGTACGAAGTCACACAGACCTTTTTGTGTTAGTTTGGTGGGTTCAATTATTTGAGGAGGTGTATTTCTTCATTCGTGAAACACAACGTTACAAATTACTAGAAACGATAGTAGTGAGGGCCTTCTACAGTATTTTGAACCATCACAAAAAGTTGGGCTGAAGTGTAGAAGTAATGTTGATGGCATGGAAACGATTTTTGCTTTCTTCTCATCTCACGATGAAAAGTGTGGTGCCAGAGATCGCGACGTTTTTCTTCCAAACTCTGAAGATGATTGATTCGAAGGGGCGGGGAAAGATCTGGCACTGGGGAGGGAGTGGGGGAAAAAACGCTCGAACTACGAGAAAAAGTGCCATTAGAGGGAGGGCGAGTGTTAATAAGAGGGGGTGAACGGGGTAAGTCTTGGTAGGCCCCTTGAAGGCGCGAAGGTGGGGGTGAAGAAGGAGTGATGCATGGTGTACTATGTAAATAGAGCCAGCCTCTAGACATTAGAGAAGCAATAACCTGATAATAGGCTATGCCTAACCTTGCCTAATTAACACTGAATATCAATAAATTTGGAGGAGACGGTTCTGGTCGGGGGTGGTCGGGTATGCGGGTCCCTTAACCCCTGGTCTTAACGCTCCTCCCTCGTGCTTCCTTCCAACACATCCCCTCTCAACCGACTTGCAATCCCGTATCATACATACCGAAGCCCTCTTAAATT
This sequence comes from Apolygus lucorum, assembly GCA_009739505.2. NCBI lineage: Eukaryota > Metazoa > Arthropoda > Insecta > Hemiptera > Miridae > Apolygus > Apolygus lucorum. Next base: position 40,685,524 of record CM019167.2, on the reverse strand, counting down.
CCGGCAACATCTCACAACACTTGAATGGAAACAATATTCACAAACGAAGGATTCACAAATCAATTAATTGCTGGTGTGACCGGTTTACCCGAACTATCAACCTTCACAATTCAAACAAACCAGGTTCACGAATAAAATAAGAGTTTACATTGTTTCGATGAAACGATGCCATGAAATACTGTGTGATTTCAATGACGAATTAACTTTTGAAACGCTGGATGTTGAATTAATTTTTTAATGCAACCAAAGGAAAATGTTGAAACATTTTAGTTTATTATTTACAATAACGAACCTTCGGAATCGACCAATAAAAACAAATTTAACGCTATTTGTTGGTTTACGTTTCAAGGTACGTGGAATCCGAAAATCGAATAAAAATTTGGGCGTCCGTCTGCCGTACGCGGCACTTTCCTTAGTTCCCATGGACCAATTTTGATGAAATTCGGTATATGGGCTCCATTTGGGGTCTAGTTGTGCCCCGAAGATTGGGTTGATGTAGGTCACTTCTAAGGGGTGAAAATGAAGGGTTGAAATTTTCAAAAGTGTCCTAGCTCGAAAACTCTCGAAATGAAGGTATAGTTTTTTTCACAAATTTTAAGTAGTATTGAATTTTTAGAATTTTTAGAGACCACGCGGAGCTCTGTAGGACAAACCGTTCCCTCCCTAGGAGAACTTAAGGGTTGGACTTACGATAAATCAGAAAAACGAGTGTGAATCGCAAAAGAGGCCTAATCTCCGTTCAAATTTTAGCTAACTGATGTTTTTCTTCATGTTGGTTGGTGGTAACAATAGCAAAGCCATGATCATTGCATACGAGTGATCTACATAAAAAAATAATAAACTTTTGTGTAATAATTTGCACTTTCTGCTTCACTTTCATAACTATCTGGAGAAATAGCTCTGTTTTCGCCTTCGACCAATTGCTACTCCCAACCACTTTTGCTCTTCCCTTTTGTGACCTCCGAACCTTCAACTCCAACTCAAATAACTCACAAAATAAGCGAGACAAGACGAACTAACAGCAACTATGTAGATTGACCCAACAAATTACAGTATGTCAACGGATAGGGTATGGGGTCTACTGAGTGATAAACTCCTTCTTCGCCGAGCTTTCGGTTACTATATTACTTTCTTCAGGGCTCGAAGGATGATTTACTCAGTAAGCATACCAAGAGTCATTATGAAGGGGGTTGGTGGAGATGCCACCATAATTATTAAGAATTAAATTTTATGGTATCTATTAGATGTAACAATAAATTAAATATCAGCTTTCAGAACAAAACAATTGGACGAATATACAGATTTATCACCTAGGACTTTATCAGGTGATAAACCTGTGTATTTCTCCATTTGTTTTGTTCTGAATGATGATGTTTAATTTATTGTTACATTTAATAGATACCATACAATTTAATCCTTAATGATTATGGTGGTGGGTGATTATGGTGGTTTCGGTTTATTATTTTCAATAATGAACCTTTGGAATCGACCAAGAAAAACAAATTTTAACACCCCCTCAAAATTTGATGGTTTACGTTTCAAAGTACGTAGAATCCAAAAATCGAATAAAAATTTGGCCGTCCGTCCGCCGTACGCCGTACGCGGCACTTTTGCCACTTAGCATTGACCGATTTTGATGAAATTTGGTATGTAGGCTCCATTTGGGGTCTAGTTGTGCCCCGAAGCTTTTGGTTGATGTAGGTCACTTCTAAGGGTTCCAAAATCAATTTTGAAATTTTGAAAACGCCCTAACTCAGAAAATTTTGATATAAAGGTATTGTTTTTCCTTCAATTTACGATTCTATAGAATTTTTAGAATTTTTTGAGACCACGCGGAGCTCTGTAGGACAAACCGGTCGCTCCCTACGAAAATTTAAGGGTTTATATTGAAATATATATATATATATATATATATATATATATATATATATGCATATTGCGTGCATCTGGCGTCCGCCCTACATAAAGTTACATTCAAAGTGGCGTCCGGTGCAAAGTGGCGTCCGTATACGGACGTCATTTTACACAACAGGCTCATCTTGTACAGAATGATTCATTGAGGCGTCTCCCCCTTTTTCAGGAGGACGTCATTTTGACGGTTTTCTTCAGCAGACGTATAGATTTAGTGCACGAAAGTTCCACTAGGACGTTGCGGGCGTTTCGTATATGATTTGCCAAAGGTGAACTTTACACGAAGCAGTGGAATTGGCGTCCAGCTTGCAATCCCCGGTTCTCCCACTCCAGCAGCCACCGAACTGAACACCTGGAACGCCGTCTCAGTGTTGAGCAAAGCAGAGTGCGGCCAAAAGCACTGGGCATTTTCTCTCATTTCATGTTTGTCAAGTTTAGTCAGATTGGGAGACATTGTTCAGCTTCGACAGTTCCGGATTGTCTGCTTAGCTGCTTCCTCTATCAGTAAATTTAATTTTTTTGAAATTGGCATAATTCCTACTTCTTCATTTGGTTGCTAATGTTTTACTTCTGAATGGTTTTTCACGAACCTACCTCAACACCAAAAACCGCGCAAAAATCTCAGCTTTATAATATTTGAAGTTGAAAAATATTCAACAATATTGAATTTCGGGATAAAAGCGTCCTAGCAACGTAAATTTCCGAAATCAAGTTCCCTATTTCTTCGAATCGAGTGCGAAGCTTTTACGTATTCTAAATAAACTTGATTGTTATTGTGATTGATCGTGTAGTTAAGTAGTAGGTAGGTAGTAACGATGGTTGGTTTACGTTTCAAAGTACGTAGAATCCGAAAATCGAATTTAAAAAAAAAAACGACCATACGCGGCATTTTTTGATTTATTATTTTCAATAATGAATCATTGGAATCGACTAACAGAAAAAATTCTAACCCTCCTCAAAATTTGATGTTTTACGTTTCAAAAATAGAAACCGAAAATCGAATAAACAATTTTCCGTCCGTCCGCCGTACGCGGCTCTTTTCTTACCAACCATGGACTGATTTGGTTGAAATTTGGTATATGGGCTCCATTGGGGGTCTAATTGTGTCTCGAAGCTTTTCATTGATATCAGTTACTTTTGAGGAGTAAAAGTTAAGGGTTGACATTTTCAAAAGTACGCTAGCTCGGGAACTCTCAAAACAAAGGTATTGTTTTTTCACCAATTGAAGATAGTATTGAATTTTTAGAAATTTTAGAGACCACGCGGAGCTTTATAGGACAAACCGTTCGCTCCCTACGAGAACTTGAGGGGTTTCCTTCGTTTTATAACAGAAACTCCTGTAAGGAACTCTATTTTTCGAATCGAGTGTGAAGAGTTTATTTCCTCCGAATAAACTTGATTGAGAAGGTGTGAAGGTAATTTTGTAGTAGGTAGGTAGCAAGTACCTATGGTTGGTAAGTAACAAATTAAAAAAAAAATAGTGACAATGGCAAAGTTGTGATCTCTGCAGACGAGTGAAAAAAAAACTTTTTTCTTGGAATTTTTTAAAGAAATTTTTTCTTAGAACTTATTTAAAAATAAGTCAATGTGTTTCTCTGCGTTACAAACATCTGAACTCTACCATAAGAAAAAATTATATCAGTCACATGAATAGGGTCCTGTTCCAGGACGTAAACGTCGTGCTAACAATGATACAACAATACTGAAGACTAGCTTGGCCATTTTCTCCACCTCCATTTACGCCGGACTAGTCAGAAACCTACCAAAAATCTTAAATTGATGGAAACACAATACCTTTCTAAAAAACTTTTTTGAGATAGAGCGTTTTCAAAATTTCAACTCTTAGAAGTGACCTACAGCAACCAAAATCTTCGGCGCACAACTGGACCCTAAAAGGCCCCTATACCAAATTTCATCAAAATCGGTCAATGCTGGGTGACGAAAGAGCCGAGTACGGCGGACGGACGGCCTAATTTTGGTTTATTATTTTCAATAATGATCCTTTGGAATCGACCAAGAAAAAAAATTTTTTAACACCCCCTCAAAATTTGATGGTTTACGTTTCAAGGTACGTAGAATCCAAAAATCGAATAAAAATTTGGCCGTCCGTCCGCCGTACGCCGTCCGCCGTACGCGGCACTTTTGCCACTTAGCATTGACCGATTTTGATGAAATTTGGTATGTAGGCTCCATTTGGGGTCTAGTTCTAGTTGTGCCCCGAAGCTTTTGGTTGATGTTGGTCACTTCTAAGGGTTCCAAAATCAATTTTGAAATTTTGAAAACGCCCTAACTCAAAAAATTTTGATATAAAGGTACTGTTTTTCCTTCAATTTAAGATTCTATAGAATTTTTAGAATTTTTTGAGACCACGCGGAGCTCTGTAGGACAAACCGTTCGCTCCCTACGAAAATTTAAGGGTTTATATTGAAATATATATATATATATATATATTTATAAATCAAAACACGAATGTGAATCGCAAAAGAGGCCTAATCTCCGTTCAAATTAGAGCTGACCGAAGTGCGATCAATGGTTAGTGATTTTGATTTTTTTCTTTTTTTTCTTCATATTGGATGGTTGGTGATTTTGTAGACGAGCGATCTATATAGAAAAATAATAAACCATTGTGTAATAATTTGCAGCGTTTTATTCGATTTTTGAATTCCACGTACCTTGAAACGTAAACCAACCAATTTTGAGGGGGGTTAATTTTTTTTCTTGGTCGTTTCCAAAGGTTTGTTATTGAAAATAATTAACCAAAAAAAGGCGAAAAACTCGGGGATTGAAAATAATGTGGGAGCCAGACGAGTAAGGATGTGATAATGAGAGAGGCGCAAACCTCAGACGTAGAAGTTCAACAATCCCCGTTCGTAGGAGGTTGATCCATAGCGCGGAAAATTCAAGTTGGGCGGGAATTACAAATTTCGTCCACTGGCCACAGTCCATGTTAGGATGACATGACGAGTTTGGTATCAATTCCTGTGTAATTTTTCACGCTGAATCCGTTAGTGATACTTACAAATGATTTTGACGGCTGGAAAGTGGATTTTTTTAATAAGACCTCCATTCGTAGATATGGTAGTGAGTATAGTAACACCTTTCTTTTATTATTCTTCTGTATAGATCATTCGTCTGCAAAGATCACAATTTTACCATTGCAACTCTTTTTACCTGCTACATAATTACCTTCACACCTTCAAAATCAAGTTTTTGGAAGAAATAAACGCTTCGCATTCGATTCGAAAAATAGGGTCCTTCGTATGGAAATTTGATTACTGGTTGCTACGGAAGCAAAACTGAATACAACTCGAAGAAACGAACAGCGATCGCATTTTGGTCAGATAATAATATTATCTGATATTATTATTATATTAAAATATTATTTGAACGCAATTAGACCTCTTTGGTGATTCACACTCGTGATTTTGTTTTATCGAAGGAAAAACCTTAAGGTCTCGTAGGGAGCTAACGGTTTGTGCTGCAGAGCTCCGCATGGTCTCTAAAATTTTAAAAACTTATACTATCTTAAATTGATGGAAAAACAATACCTTTATATCGATTTTTTTGAGCTAGGGCGTTTTCAAAATGTCAACCCTTATTTTTCATCCCTTAGAAGTGAAGAAACCATGCTTACTATTGGCTGGGGCGTTAGTGATTATTCGGTTAGGAAGATTATTCGGTATTAGGAATAAAATTTGAAAAAAAAAATGCTCTCCTGTAAAATTCTATTTTTTATACTTGCCTGGTTTTTCCCCACCACCAGCCAATTCATAGACCAATGAAAAGCTGACAATTCGAGCATGTTTTTACCAAAGAGCGCCCATCGAAATGGGTAGGAGTAAACACTTGGAATACAGGGTCCCGGGCAAGACGTTAAACTGTGACCGTGGTGGAGGGCTGCCGTAACCATCACTAACAGCATGAGGCATGGTGCGATGCAATCGCCAATACTGGCTCATGTCTGGATGAGCAGTCGAGGGTACCTGTGAGACCAAGAAGTGGTGTCGACTCTGTAGAGGGCGGGTGACGATCTTTGGTCATGGTGACGGCGATTTCCTAGGGGAGTGAACCCCGACAGAAAATCCAGTATCCTGTGAACTGCGAGGAGGCACTCCCTCTAACAGGTTGGGACCCGTCCCTGTAAAAATTAAATCGTTACGAAACTCGAAGAAAACAGAAACCACCGGACTGATACCAACCGGAAACGGACAGAGCAGGAATTCGGACCTTGAGTTTGCTTCATGGAATGTACAAACTTTACTTCAGACTCGGAGGATGAGAGAGATCTCCCTGTTATTGACCAAGTATAAATATGACATAATGGCAGTTCAGGAGGTAAGATGGCCAGGTTCTGGAAGAATTGACAAGAAACATTTTTCTTTCTTTCATAGTGGACCAAAGGAAAGGTCTGGTTTATACGGCACAGGATTTTTCATTTCTGCCGCAATTAGCGACTGCTTATGTAAAATAAAGCTCAAAGGTAAGTTTAATAACGTCACAGTTTTCTCTGTTTATGCTCCCACGGAGGCAGCTTTGGAAGAACAGAAGGATGACTTTTATGACCTAGTACAGAGGTATGACACCATAATGATTCTGGGTGACTTCAATGCTAAAATTGGAAAGGAAGATTTCATGTCAAACCTAGCAGGTCGCAATACTCTGCATAAAGAAAACACTCCAAACAGGATTCTCTTGGCTCAATTTGCAGAGGCCGGCAGGTTAACCATCAGCAGTATATGTTTTCCTCAAAAGGATCCATCTTGGCACCTGGAGGGCCCCTGGTTCTGATATTGTAAACCAAATTGATCATGTTTTAATATCAAAGCGCCATGCTTCAAACGTTTCGGATGTTAGAGTGAAGAGAGGCCCTAATTGTGATTCTGACCACTTTTTAGGACGTCCCACAGTAAGACTTGGGCGTCCTTATGCGATCGATCTGGGGTGAAGGAAGACAACACTCAACAGAAAAAAAAATAACCACACAGTAATCCGTTTTAGACCATTCTGAATCCAAATCCGCGAAAAAAACCATAGGTGTATGTCTGTGTGTGTGTGTGTGTGTATGTGTGTGTGTATGTGTGTGTGTATGTGTGTGTGTAACAAAATCTTGTGTACTCTGCACAGGCCTTAGTTCTCAACCGATTTTCCTGGTTCTTTTTTTGTTCGTCGCGGAAAACTATCTAGTTGTGCACTACGTCGCCGGAATTTCGAATTTTGCCTTTTAAGGGGGGGAAAGGGGGGGTTAATGCTCGAAAAACGTGCGTTTTTGGGCATAATCTTGTGTACTCTGCCCAGGCCTTAGTTCTCAAACGATTTTCGTGGTTCTTTTTTCGTTTGACGCGTAATACTATCTAGTTGTGCACTACGGCGCCGGAATTTTGGATTTTGCTTTTTAAGAGGGGGAAAGGGGGGGTTAATGCTTAAAAAACGTGCGTTTGCGTGCATAATCTTGTAAACTCTGCCCAGGCCTCAATTTCCAACCGATTTGCGTGTTTCTTTTTTTGTTTGACTCAAATAACTTCCGAGTTGTACATGATTTTACCAGAATACCGAAATTCGCAAGGGGAGGGGGTGAGTGGGGGGATAATATTCACAAAATATCCGATTTTTCAATATTTTGGTTCCTTTACTACTTACTAATTGTACCCAAGCTTTGAAATTGAGGAAAAATTCTCATTATAACTCCGAATTTTCATGAATTATTCTCTGTACCACCATGGAACTAATAGTGGTGCCACCATGGTGCCATGATGCCATAAACCGCTTATTTCGTGGTTTTTTTTTGTGTTTCACCTTGAATACGGATGTGAAATTCGACGGACTGCCTACCAAAACTAACAGATGAAAGTTCAATGTTACGACGTATTTCCGCTTTGGTGCCAGACTGGCACCATTGTTGGCGTTGGGGAGGTGGGGGGGGGGGTGACTCGAATTCGCATGTTGGGTATCGTAGATCATGGATTTTAAAATGCTCTTCAGATTCGAGGCTCCCATGCCGCTAGAAATGTTAAGGTGGATAATGGTGGGGGGGGGGGGTCAGTATTTCTTGCCTAAAGTAATGAATAAATTACATCGAGTGAAACAGTTTTATCGCTTACCAACTGGTTTAACTGATCTAATGCTTATCCAATGGGACGTCCCCTGGAATGCATGCATTACTAAACAATATGTTTGGTACAAACATTGTTCCGCCAACGCATAGCAAATCTGAAGAAGGAGCGACTGGTAAACTGGCCTAAATGGGAGGTGAATAAACTCAAAAACGAACAAATAAAGCAGACATTTCAGGCAGTCACTGATCTTATGGACAGACATGAGCGGGATTCAGATTTTATTCCGCAGGATGTGGAAAGTGTCTGGAGAAATATGAGGGACAGTGTCTCACAAGCCGCACGTGATGTAGGTGGTATTAACAAACGACCCAGAAATGAGTGGTTTGATGAGAGTTGTGAGAAGGCTATCGAATCAAAGAACCAAGCAAGAGAGAAATTGATTCAGAGAGAGACACGAAGTAACAGACAACTGTACCGTGACCTAAGAAGGGAAGCCAAGAGGATTATTCGTAGGAAGCAGAGGGATCACGAAATAAAGAAATCGGAGGAAACTGAAAACATGGCTGAGGAAAATGAGAATCGACATTTCTTCCGAAATGTCAAATGGTTCAAGAAAGGGTACCGGCCCACAAATAATGGTCGCAAGGACAAGAATGGTAGAATCATTGACGATGAAACCCGGAAAATTCTCAGATGGACTGAGTACTTCCAGGAATTGCTGAATAAGAGCCAGTGCAGATAGAGCAATCTGATGAATTTTGTGGCCCTCAGCCACAAGTGGAAGAGCCCTCACCGGGTGAGATGCGAGATGCCATCAGCAAACTGAAAAATAATAAAACGTCTGGAGAAGATGGGATTGTGGCAGAACTGTTAAAGAATGGAGGAGAAAAATTGGAAAAATCATTGCGCTCCCCGCATGTGTGTACTAGTAAAATTCGTAAATTGGTACTACGAACCCCATCCTGCTCGTACATTTGTATTACAGGATCTAATTCCAAATTCGAAGAATGTGGAAACAATATTTTATTGATGTTGGGAAGCGATGTGCTACGCCCACAAAGGTAGTGAAATACGTAAATTGGTACTACAAACCCCATCCTGCAGTACATTTTTATTACAGGATCTAATTCCAGATTCAAATAATATGGAAACGATATTTTATTGATTGTATTAATAACAACTTATTAAACAACTTGTGAGGGGGGTTCTTTTCTACTTCTCTTTTTTTCTATAGTGATACATTTTGCGAAACGTTCTGAGATTGAATTGGGTGAGTTCACCAATTTGGCATTCTCTCCCACCCTTGAAAATGGCTGGTTCCAGCCCTCAACTCTGCGGCGCCTTGCCAGCGCTATTCACACTGCAGCGGAATTGACGTCCAGTAAGCTCGAGCTTACTGGACGTCAATTCAGCTGCTGTGTGAACGGAAGCCACTATGCGTTCATATGTACAGCGTATATGTGAAGAACTGTATATGTCATCAGCAAGCGAAATGTGAATATCTGAGTCGGTTAACAAGTATCTCGGCCTTAATTAATGTTGGAATTTCAAAATTTTGTTAAAATGACCACTCCTTCAGGGGGACGTCACTTTACCACAACTATGATACGGACGTCATTTTGTACCAAGATGTAAATATATATATATATATATATATATATATATATATATATATATATATATATATATATATATATATATATATATATATATATATATATATATATATATATATATATATATATATATATATATATATATATATATATATATATATATATATATATATATATATATATTTACATCTTGGTACAAAATGACGTCCTCATCATAGTTGTGGTAAAGTGACGTCCCCCTGAAGGAGTGGTCATTTTAACAAAATTTTGAAATTCCAACATTAATTAAGGCCGAGATACTTGTTAACCGACTCAGATATTCACATTTCGCTTGCTGATGACATATACAGTTCTTCACATATACGCTGTACATATGAACGCATAGTGGCTTCCGTTCACACAGCAGCTGAATTGACGTCCAGTAAGCTCGAGCTTACTGGACGTCAATTCCGCTGCAGTGTGAATAGCGCTGGCAAGGCGCCTCAGAGTTGAGGGCTGGAACCAGCCGTTTTCAAGGGTGTGGGAGAATGCCAAATTGGTGAACTCACCCAATTCAATCTCAGAACGTTTCGCAAAATGTGTCAATATAGAAAAGTAGAAGAGAAGTAGAAAAGAACCCCCCCTCACAAGTTGTTTACATGAAAAATAATGGGTAATTGCCAAAAAGGACCAATAAGAGAGAAATGGGGAAAATATAATTTTCAAGAGAAAAAATCATACATAGGAAATAAAATCGGGCCGAGTTTATTAGGCCCCACTTCCCTTCCTAAGGACCAGGAAGTTTAATAATGAGGGAGGGACATTGATCCATAATTAATGGTTCTATCAGCCGCTAAATGAGAGAGCTTCTAAACCTTTGAATGAGAGAGCTTTATTCGCCAATTTTCCCTTGCCAAATGGTTAGGTACGCCATGCGTTATATTCCAACCTCATGTTTTCAATGGACGAACTCATGTGGCCGTGAAGTCGAGTCACGAGGTAATGAACTCTAAGTTATCGATTTTCACTCTTTTCTGAAAACCTCGAACAGGAATTGCGAGAGAGTTGAAGAATTCCTCCTTTCTCGTTATTATCTTTCTTTTAATATGGCATTGTGTTCCATTACTTCTTGAAATTTGCTGAATTTTCTTTGTTGAAGTTAGTTTTGAAATCCATTCATTCTGTACAATTTATTGAGTGAATTTAAAAAAAAGCAAAGCTGTGGTTAAGAAAATTGGAATAATACTCGTAGCTGTATGACGGAGTAGTCAGCCTTGTGGGTGTGGCACAAAGCACGAATCGTTAAAATTATACAACCTCTTGGTTGAAAAATAATCTCAAGAAGGACTCTTTTCGTCACCCCGAACTCGTATATCGAGTACCAACGCGTATATTGCTGTTTTTTCGATTTTCAGTAGGTAATACTGAAATAGGTTGATTCACTCGATGAACGATAATATCATTATCTGTTCAACACCCATTGGTAACTTTATTCAACAGGTGTTGTACAGGAAAAGTTTATACGCTATTCTTTAAAACTTGCTTGTGTTGTGTTGTGATATCAACAAGTTGTGTGAAAATATAATTCACGTAATATTCAAAAAATGTCTTGAAGTGCCAATTCGTTACATTACAATAAATACCATAGCAATCTACTGTATGCACAGGGTGTGTTTTGAAGATGTTAAGAGTCCATAAACGTGTTCTACTTGTCTCCACGAACTCATTGAGCACTGGGCTATTGCATTTTCGGATACATAGAATATTCGCAGGTTTTCGTTATTTATGTAAATTGTTCATATGTATATTACACGTTTCCCGTTTCGGATTTTCACCGCACTTCTGGTCCTTTTGAGGTGCCAACTGGTCATCAGACCTCCGAATTTGCCTCAGAGAGTGACTTCACAAGGTTATACATTCAGGCCTTTATTTTCAAAGGGATGTAGCACATGGCTTCGTCAGTATCAACTTAATTTCTCCGTATTTGTATTGTTCTTGGATAAATAATATTGAAAACATCTGCCAATGAAGTGGAATGTATGCTACCCATTCATAAATATGCTAAACAGTGGGCGTAGCACATAGCTTCAATAAAATCAATACTATATTCTTTCCAGATTATTTGAATCTGGAATTAGATCCTGTAATATAAATGTACGAGCAGGATGGGGTTTGTAGTATCAATTAACGTATTTTACTACCTTTGTGGGCCTAGCACATAGCTTCCTAACATCAATAAAATATCGTTTCCATATTATTCGAATCTGGAATTAAATCCTGTAATACAAATGTACGAGCAGGATGGACTCGTAGTATCAGTTTACGTAATTTACTACCTTTGTGGGCGTAGCACAAAGCTTCCTAACATCAATAAAATATTGTTTCCATATTATTCGATTGATATTATTCGCCAATTGTCAGCATGGTTTCTTCACTTCTATGGGATGAAAAATAAGGGTTGACATTTTGAAAACGCCCTAGCTCAAAAATATAGATTTTTTTAAAGGTATGGTTTTTCCATCAATTTAAGATAGTATAGAATTTTTAAAATTTTAGAGACCATGCGGAGCTCTGCAACACAAACCGTTAGCTCCCTACGAGACCTTAACCCTTCATGACCGACTGATGCATATATGAATCAACAAACAAGCAGCTGGTTCAGGATTTTTCCTGTCCGCCCTGCCGTTGATATTAGCCAGCCAGGAGGCTAATGTTGTTCCTCAGGGTGACATAATTCAGCATTATCAATCTGGCTCGGATGAGTGTTGTATTTTGAGTGCCACATCAGTTAGAAGTTGACCATCGTGCAAGATCTCGTCTCCGATGGATCCTACTTCACTGTAAGTACTGTTACGCATTCTTGTAATTTTTTTTTTCAATAAATCCAGGCAATTTTATTGTACTATTAGAGTATATTTAAAGAATAAAAAGGTATATTCGTTTCTAGTTAGGTCAAGTGTTATTTCATTACGTAATGAAATTCAGTGATGCATTTATGCATCACTCGGTCATGTTGGGGTCTCCGCACAATTATAGATTTTTTTTTTTTAGATCTCATCTTCGTCTGAAAGGTGTCTTGAGTGTTCAAAAATCCATCGATATTCTTGAAGGTATTTATGATGATGAAATTGGGGATTCTATCGATGGGGATGACTCCCGAATTTTATGTAACGCCACCCGAACCATCAGTTTTGACAGACGAAGATTCTGCAGACGAACACAAAGGGGGAACTGTTGACAATTATCCCCGTTCCCTGCTTGTAGCTTCTGCAGAAATCCCCTATAGAAATAGGATTCTGACATTGGACCGTCCATTCGCCAAACATAAAGCGGAAATGGGTGAAAAGAGACATCGAAGCCAGGAGAAATGATGCTGCTTTTTTCCATTTTTCGGGGTACGAACATAATCGTTTCATGGATCCGATAGAAATATTTGAGCTATTTTTTGATGATGACGTACTAAAATTGTTGGTCAACGAAACTAAACGGTATGCTGACCAAAACAATTCTAGATAATGAATCAAAGAGGAGATTTTATGTACATACTTGACCACACTGATGGTATATTTGTATGCAAGTGGCTTGATAATAACGCTGTTTGCGTAGCATCAACAATATATGGTTGCCCCAGCCTCCGCTAAACGTTATTCGCGTTCAGAAAAAAAAAAATTGTACAAGTCGATCAACCTTACGCCATCAAAAAATACAACGAGGATATGGGAGGAACCGACCGGATGGACCAAGATGTAGCTCGGTATCGGATCGGAATTAGAGGAAAGAAGTGGTGGTAGGTTTTATTTACGTGGCTCCTGGATGTGTCTGTGAGCAATGCGTGGAATTTGTACAATTCCACAGACCCTCCTACCATGCCCAAAATTGACTTCATAAGATACATCGTGAAATCATACTTGATTCGATATGGGACGCCAAATAAATGCCCTGGACCAACGTCTTCAAGCAGAAACAGACCACTTGAAAGCCTCCGGTACGACAACATTGGACATTTGGTTGCACCGATAGAAAACAGAAGAAGATGTAATGAAGAATACTGCAAATCACAAGCGAAAACTATTTGCATCAAATGTGACGTTGGGCTTTGCGTGAAATGCTTTGTGTCCTGTCATACCAAAAAATGAACTTGTTATATATTTTATATTTTTATCAAGTTACCAAAAATGCAATAACGGCTTTGAATTTAATATTTTAGAATACTCAAACTTATTTTGAATTATTCGTATTATCTTTATAATAAAAATGGAAGCGTCGTTTAGCCAAATCAAATAAAAATTATTCCTACCCTTCTACCATGTGAACCTGCTAAGGCCGAGTGATGCATATATGCATCATGGGCTCATGACCATACTATGGTCCAGGGATTTTTTAAATTATTTTTTTGAGGCTTGAGGGAAGATTAAAAACTAGATTCAGGAAGAAAATCTCAATTATTTGAAAGTTTTGAATTCTCGGACCTGATGGGTTAAGGTTTTTCCTTCGATAAAACAAAATCACGAGTGTGAATCACCAAACAGGTCTAATCTCGTTCAAATATTATCTGTCCAAAAATTTTCATACGAAGGACCCTATTTTTCGAATCGAATGCGTAGCGTTTATTTCTTCCAAAAAATTGATTTTGAAGGTGTGAAGGTAATTATGTAGCAGGTAAAAAGAGTTACAATGGTAAAATTGTGATCTTTTCAGACGAATGATCTATACAGAAAAATAATAAAAGAAAGGTGTTACTTTATACTCACTACCATATCTACGAATGGAGGTCTTCTTCAAAAAATCCACTTTCTAGCCGTCAAAATCATTTGTAAGTATCACTAACGGATTCAGCGTGAAAAATTACACAGGAATTGATACCAAACTCGTCATGTCATCCTAACATGGACGGTGGCCAGTGGACGAAATTTGTGATTCCCGCCCAACTTGAATTTTCCGCGCTATGGATCAACCTCCTACGAACGGGGATTGTTGAACTTCTACCTCTGAGGTTTGCGCTTCTCTCATTATCAGATCTTTACTCGTCTGGCTCCCACATTATTTTCAATCCCCGAGTTTTTCGCCTTTTTTTGGTTAATTATTTTCAATAACAAACCTTTGGAAACGACCAAGAAAAAAAATTAACCCCCCTCAAAATTTGTTGGTTTACGTTTCAAGGTAGGTGGAATTCAAAAATCGAATAAAAATTAGGCCGTCCGTCCGCCGTACTCGGCTCTTTCGTCACCCAGCATTGACCGATTTTGATGAAATTTGGTATAGGGGCCTTTTAGGGTCTAGTTGTGCGCCGAAGATTTTGGTTGGTGTAGGTCACTTCTAAGGGTTGAAATTTTGAAAACGCTCTATCTCAAAGAAGTTTTTTAGAAAGGTATTGTTTTTCCATCAATTTAAGATTTTTGGTAGGTTTCTGACTAGTCCTGTGTACTTAAATGGAGGTGGAGAAAATGGACAAGCTAGTCTTCAGTATTGTTGTATCATTGTTAGCACGACGTTTACGTCCTGGAACAGCACCCTATTCATGTGACTGATATAATTTTTTCTTATGGTAGAGTTCAGATGTTTGTAACGCAGAGAAACACATTGACTTATTTTTAAATAAGTTCTAAGAAAAATATTCTTTAAAAAATTCCAAGAAAAAAGTTTTTTTTTTTACTCGTCTGCAGGGATCACAACTTTGCCATTGTCACTATTTTTTTTTAATTTGTTACTCACCAACCATAGGTACTTGCTAGGTAGCAAGTACCTATGGTTGGTAAGTAACAAAAGTAGGTAGGTACCTACTACATAATTACCTTCACACCTTCTCAATCAAGTTTATTCGGAAGAAATAAACTCTTCACACTCGATTCGAAAAATAGAGTTCCTTACAGGAGTTTCTGTTATAAAACGAAGGAAACCCCTCAAGTTCTCGTAGGGAGCGAACGGTTTGTCCTACAAAGCTCCGCGTGGTCTCTAATATTTCTAAAAATTCAATACTATCTTCAATTGGTGAAAAAACAATACCTTTGTTTCGAGAGTTCCCGAGCTAGCGTACTTTTGAAAATGTCAACCCTTAACTTTTACTCCTTAAAAGTAACTGATATCAATGAAAAACTTCGAGACACAATTAGACCCCCAATGGAGCCCATATACCAAATTTCAACCAAATCAGTCCATGGTTGGTAAGAAAAGTGCCGCGTATGGCGGACGGACGGAAAATTGTTTATTCGATTTTCGGTTTCTACGTTACCTTGAAACGTTAAACATCAAATTTTGAGGAGGGTTAAAATTTTTTCTGTTTGTCGATTCCAATGATTCATTATTGAAAATAATAAATCAAAACTCGGCGCTTTGCGCCTCGGCGGGGGGCTCCGCCCCCCTGCACCCCCCGGTTTATTTCTTTTTCCATACTCTGTATGAAATCATAGGAACACAGAATGTGTTTTTGCGATACTAGTCATCCGTTAAATAAAAAACAACAATAATAAATGTGGAGTTGACATTAACATGACAACCAATAAACATATCACCAGATGTTTTTTCTGTCGCTTTTTCGTGACGAATTTTTTTCGGTAGGTCATCGCAAAAACACATTCTGTGTTAAAATGCCGCGGATGGTCGGTTTTTTTAAGTTCGATTTTCGGATTCTACGTACTTTGAAACGTAAACCAACCATCGTTACTACCTACCTACTACCTAACTACACGATCAATCACAATAACAATCAAGTTTATTTAGAATACATAAAAGCTTCACACTCGATTCGAAGAAATAGGGAACTTGATTTCGGAAATTTACGTTGCTAGGACGCTTTTATCCCGAAATTCAATAGTGTTGAATATTTTTCAACTTCAAATATTATAAAGCTAAGATTTTTGCGCGGTTTTTGGTGTTGAGGTAGGTTCGTGAAAAACCATTCAGAAGTAAAAAATTAGCAACCAAATGAAAAAGCTTCTTACTAAAACACAAACGGTGGATACCGCTTTCGTACAAGTACTCAACCACGAGAGACATATTATGCCTTATGTTTAATAAATTGAGAGCTTTCCAATGAGTGGTGAACGATTTTTGTGGGGTGGAAAATGAGGAAGTTAGTTTTCCCTAGGAACGATTGGTTGTACGTGAAAATCATCAGAAATTGAGGACGCTGAGACGGCGTTCCAGGTGTTTTAGTTCGATGGCTGCTGGAATGGGAGAACCGGGGATTGCAACCTGGACGCCACTTCCACCGCTTCGTGTAAAGTTTAACTTTTGCAAATCATATACGAAACGTGCGCAGCGTCCTAGCGGAAATTGCGTGCACTAAATCTATACGTTTGCTGACGAAAACCGTCAAAATGACGTCCTCCTAAAAAAGGGGGAGAGGCCTCAATGAATCATTCTGTACAAGATGAGCCTGTTGTGTAAAATGACGTCCGTATACGGACGCCACTTTGCACCGGACGCCACTTTGAATGTAACTTTCTGTAGGGCGGACGCCAGATGCACGCAATATGCATATATATATATATATATCAAAACACGAGTGAATCGCAAAAGAGGCCTAATCTCCGTTCAAATTATAGCTGACCGAAATGCGATCGATATTTTTCTTCATGTTGGATGGTTGGTGGCTTTGCAGACGAGTGA